>OX463224.1:55368856-56569928 GCA_949820135.1 Sylvilagus floridanus | reverse complement strand
AGAAATGTGCTTCTCAACAGTATTGTAGAAGTTAGAGAGGTCTCAGAACAGGTAAACAAGCTTGCCAAATGCTATTACCCAGAAATAAAGTGCATGGTTATTGATGTTTTACTTCAGTTGACTAACCTCCAAAAGTGAGAATCATGGGATCTAAATTACAGTCATTCCTCCCCTGTTCTTCTCTTATGCTTACTGATATGTGGCTTTGGAATTTAAGTCTAATTGTCCTCAGCTGGAAGTAAATAGCAAATGCTTTCAAGCAGGCAGTGACACTTGGGATTATAAATGCCCAAGGCTTGCACTACCCAATGCTGCTACCCATACTAACTCCACCCTGACTGTTATGGGTGATTTCTTCATAGAACTGGTAGGCTCGTTACGTTCTTGAAATGGATTATGTTTAATTCATCTATCCAAAATGGACTAGGTAGCTCTGAGTTACCACTATACATAAATCATCAAAAATGTTATTTCATAGTAGGGATTTATTTTACGCTGTCAAAGAGAGAGAATATTCTAAGTAAATTAAAATTGACCTTTATTGGCTTTTCTCTTCCAAGAAGAGGAAATTGTTTTCCCGGGTTGATGTAGGATCGTGAAGGCACTGTTATTACTCCTCTGGATGTTTTGTTTAGTAGTCAGGATAGGAATAAAATTAACACTTATGAGTTCCTCTATAGAAGCTAGGTACTATACTTGTGTCTATGTGAATAACACTTAATTGCATTTCTGTAATAACCCTGAGAGGTAGGTGTCATAATTCTTGTTCTCTAAAACAAAATATTAGTAGCATATCATGTTTATTAGGTGCTTCATATGTGCCAGTCAGTCCTTTTTCTCAAATGCTTGCTTCTTCATATATAGAATTATATCTAATCCTTATAGTAATCTGATCTGTTGAGTTTGTGGAAAAAACAGAGAAATGTCTATGAAGAAAATATAGGTCAGTGCATTAAACTGAGTATTTTGAATTTGCTAGTAAAAATTATATACTTTTTAACAATTAAATGTCTATAAAAACAAACCAGAAGGTTTCACTCTTAATTCTAAAACTAAAATCTTTTAGAAATAATCTATAAAACATAGGACAATGAGTTTTAATTCAACATCAGAAACCAAATCAATTGCATTAAAGCCTGTGTAGAGAGTACCTATATGAAGCACTAGAAATTGGTTAACTGAGAGAAAAGCACATTTAACAGAAAACAAAAATAGAAGTACTGATACACTTTTGTGGTTTGGCATAGTCCATGCAAAAGAACCATCTAACATGTATCTCAGTAGACAATGAGTTTCCCAGAGCAGATGTGAAAATCAATGAGCTTGAAATTAAAAAAGAAAGAAAGAAAGAAAAAGTGCCAAGGGCTTCCCTGATTCTAGAGACATAGATTCAAGCAGTTCTACTTTCATAGCAATTCTGCTCTTTGAAGCTTTGGGTACCCTCAAGAGTGTGCTCAAGCCATCACAGAGGGAAAACAAACAACCTCCTGAATTATATATAACTCATGGTGGCGGGGGCAGGGCGGGGGGGGGTGGTATCTGCTGCTGGTTAAGTTTGCTCTCAGGATGCCCACATCCCATGTAGTGGTGCTTGGTTCAAGTCCCAGCTGCCTTGATTCTGATCCAGCTTCTTGCTAATGTGCACCCTGGGAGCCAGCAGATGACAGCTCAAGTACTTGGGTCCCTGACATCCAGGAGAAGATCTGGACTGAGTTCAAAGCTCCTGGTTTCAGCCTTGCCCTGCCAAAATGAAATTTTGGGGAATAAACCAGCAGATGAAAGACCTGTCTGTAGCTCTTTGCCTTTCAAATAAAATCAAAATAAATCAATTTTAAAAAGATGATATAACTCTGAAGTCAGAGTTCTACTTTGTCAAACCTTGGGGTCATGAAAAGAACAACAAGAGCAGTGTATTTGTCCATAGGACAAGGCATTTCCGTCTCTGACTCTCACTCTCCACACACTCTCTTACACACACACATCCCGAAGACCTCTGTCCCCTAGAGAGATGCAGATGCTACAAATGTACCAAACAATTTGACTTCTGAGTCAGCAACAACACTGCTGCCACTTTAGACTTCAAATTATGATAGATTCATCAAAACAGTATTCTTGACCCTAACCAATAGCCTGCTTTATCCTTGTAAACAGAGTCTTGATTTTGCTTTTATCCAGGTATGGATAGGAATATCTTAAATGGGTTGATGGGCTAAGGTGATCCTCCCCAGTTCCACATAGTAAATTTGGGTTAGTAGAAACCCTTAATAGTAATTTGATTTTCCTTATCAAGTGATTTTGTTACTGCTAGCAACGTGATACTAATCTGGTCAATGCATTTGTAAACATTTTTAAAGGAAACCTAATGGGGGATTTCTTAGAATTTCTTCTTATTTTCTTAAAAGATAAACAGGGACCAATGCTGTGGCGTAGTAATCCAGGAGGGAAAGGTCGCCGCCTGCAGTGTTGGCATCTCATTTGGGTGCCAGTTTGAGTCCCGGCTGCTCCACTTCCAATGGCCTGGGAGAGCAGTGGAGGACAGCTCAAGTCCTCGGGCCCCTGCACCCACATAGGACCATGGGAGGAAGCTCCTGCCTGGCTCCTGGCTTCCAATCAGCGCAGCTTTGGCCATTGTTGCCATTTGGGGAGTGAACCAGTGGATGGAAGACCTCACTCTCTCTCTCTGCAACTCTGCCTTTCAAATAAATAAATAAATCCTTTTATAAAAATCATGTAGGATCTCTGTCTTTAATGTACTGTACATTGTGAATTAATACTATAACTAGTACTCCAACAATAATTTCAGTTTGTGTCTCTATGTGAGGGCAAACTGTTGAAATCTTTACATAATATGTTCTAAACTGATCTTCTGTGTATAAAGAGAATTGAAAATGAATCTTGATGTGAACAGAAGGGGAGAGGGAGCGGGAGAGGAGAGGGTGGCGGGAGGGAGGGAAGTTGTGAGGGGGGGGAGCCATTGGAATCCATAAGCTATACTTTGGAAATTTATATTCTTTAAATAAAATCTAAAAAAAAAAAAAAGATAACAAAGATTTTGATCATCTTCCTCTGTTCAGTTCCACGTGGTTGTGATGCTGCAAAAAGCTACTTTGGTATGATGACGTGAGTCACAATGAAAAGGCACTAATAAAAGCTGACTTTGTATAGATAATTTTTGTTATAGGAGTTGGAAACTGAATATTGTCAAATGATTCTTCCGCACATATTAAATTGATTACATTTTTCCATTTATTATATTTATTTGAATTTACATTGATTATCAAATATTAAGCAACTTTTGCATTGATGATTTAAATTCTATGTGGGTATGATAAACTGTTATATGTATTTTTAAAGTTTTACAATTCAATTTTCTATTATTTTGGCAGGAATTTTTATGGCTAGGTTCATGAGGGATTTTGTCCAAAGTTCTGTTTTCACACTCTGTCTTTATCTAGTCTTGACATCAAGATAATGATAGTTTAATAAAATTAGATGACAAGTATTTCTTCCTTTTCTGTTTTTTGCAACATCTGTCATATTGTTATTCCTTCATATTTCTTATTTTAAATGAAAATTTTTAAATTTAGCTCTTTCATTTGCTTGTAATGGAGAGAGGTATACAGAGAAAGGCAGGCAGAAGGACATACAGAGATTTCCCATATGCTAGTTCACTTCCCATATGTCTGTAACAGCCAGAACCAGACAGAGGCAAGGAGTCTGGAACCTGTTCCAAGTCTCACAGAAGGGTGGCCGGGACCCAATTACTAGAGCTATCACTTGGTACCTCCTACAGTATGCATTAGCAAGAAGCTGGAGTTTGGAGTAGAGCTGAAACGGGAGCCCAGGCACTTTAATATGGGATGTGGATGTCTTAACAAACAAGAGGGTCTTTTTTATTTTTATTTATTTATTTATTTACTTTTGCTAAGCAGAGAGAGAGTTATAGACAGTGAGACAGAGACAGAGAGAAAGGTCTTCCTTCCATTGGTTCACTGCCCTAATGGCCACTACAGCTGTGCTACACCGATCTAAAACCAGGAGCTGGGTACCCAGGTACTTCCTCCCTCTCTCCCATGCGGGTGCAGGGACCCAAGCACTTGGGCCATCCTCCACTGCCTTCCCGAGCCACAGCAGAGAGCTGGACTGGAAGAGGAGCAACCGGTACTAGTACTTGGCGCCCCAACTGGAACTAGAACCTGGGGTGCCAGCGCCGCAGGCGGAGGATTGGCCTAGTGAGCCACAGCGCCAGGCAAACATGGGGGTCTTAATCAGTGCCTTAACTTCTGCAATGAAGATTCACCACCTCCCTTCCTAATTGTATGCAGGATTCCATCAATATTATCATCTGAGTCTATAGTTTTTATCAAAACATACTTAGCTAACAATTTATTCATGAATTCCGTTTCTTCAATGAATTTTTACTATTTCTATTTTATTTCTTCTTAAGTCTATTTGTATTTATAAGGATTTTTCCTTTCATTCTATGTGGGAGAACTTATTTTGCTTGAAGTTATTAAGAACATATTTTTAAAATCTCTTTAATGCTTTTGTGATGTGTGGTGATATCCTTCCTTTCCTAATATTGGCAATGTGTGTCTTTTCTTTCTTTTGTCTAGATTAGTCTAGCTAGAGGATTAGACATTTTACCTTTTCAAAGTATCAACTTTTGGTTTTTGTAATTTTCAACATTGTTTTTATTACATTTAATTTTCAGTCTTAGAGTCATTACTTGTTTTTTATTTTTCTTTTGTATGATATACTAGGATTGCTTTTAATTTTCATATAAACAATGGTATATACTTCCCTCCAAGCAGCATTTTAACTGTTTTATCAAGTTTAGAATTCCTTAATTTTCATTTAGTTTTTTAAAATTCTGTTTTTATGTGTGTATGTGATTTCTTCTTTGACTCATGCATTACTTAGTTTGATTTTTAAATATATTAAATTGTATACATATCTTTTTTAATTTCATTTGCCAAAATTTAGCTGGAATAAGAGCCCATAATCTATGTCATTTCAATATGTTTAAATATGTAATCCTTTGCTTTCTGACCTAGCAAGTGATTGATTTTGACAGATGTTCTCCATGTCCTTTTAAACAAGTACCTCCTGCTGTTGTTGAGTAACATGTTCAAAAAATGGTGGTTGAGGCGAGTTACATGATAGGATCCTGTGAATCTCCAAACTTTCTTCATTTTGTCTACTCACTTTTTTCAACTGCAGAAAGAGAGTATTGAAATTTCCAACTAAAATTCTGGACTTAAGTATGTTGCTTATCAGTTCTGTCAGTTGTCACTCCATGAATTTTAAATTTTGATTTTAGGGATATTCATATTTAGAAGTGTTATAGTTTTTTTTTTTTTTTTGGACAGGCAGAGTGGACAGTGAGAGAGAGAGAGACAGAGAGACAGAGAGAAAGGTCTTCCTTTGCAGTTGGTTCACCCTCCAATGGCCACCGCGGCTGGCACACTGCGGCCAGCTACCGCACCGATCTGAAGTTGTCCTTATTACTACCATAAAAAGCTCACTTTCTGTCCCTGGCAATATTTCTTCTAAATATCATGTTTCTGATAACAGTACAGATAGTATATCAACTTCAGATTTCTTACAGTTTGTGATCATGTACCATGTGTTTTTCTCATTCATTTTTACATTAACAGTGTCACTATAATTAAAGAGGACTTTTTGGGGGCAATAACTCTGTGACTTGGTTTTGCTTTTTATTCCAGTCTGAAAATTGCTGCCTTTTAAATAGAGTGTTTGAATCATTTACACAGAAAGTAGTAATTTATATGGCTAAATTTAAATCAGTCTTTTTACTATTAATTCCTATAACCCCATCTGTTCTTTATTCCATTTCTTTCATATTTCCCTATCTTCCTTTTTAACAGATTTATTTTCCCTTTGAAATTTCATTTTCAATTTCACTCAAATACGTTTTTTCATACTTCCTCTTTGAGTTTCAATAATTTTTATATTTCTGGTATATTCCTGCTGAACAGTGGCCTTTCTAACTTTTATTTGTTGAGCTGTTCATATAGTGGATCATTAAGTCTTTCACTAAAAGGAAAGTAACAATATGTTATCACAAATTTTTAAAAAAAGAAAGGAAGGGAAAGAAAAGGGAGGAAGTGAGTTATTGTACTCTTGGAAGTGAACTACTTTGAATCTGTTCTGTTTCTATTAAAGATGTAAATAAAAATAAAATAACATTTCAGGATTTATTTGTTAGAACTCCTTGTTATTATCTTAAATAGCTATTCAACATTTTATAATAAATATCTAAATTATCATAGACTATTTTTAATAACACTTCATATGGAACATAGGGCCTTTATTACTTTACTTCATTTGCCTATTTCCATCTTACTGCTATTATAATTTTACTGATCAAAATATATACTTCTGGTATACCGGTTTCCTTTGTGCCTAGATTCTACTTGAGACCATTATCCTCTGGCTGAAACTTTTCTTTAACATTCCCTATACTGTTGGTGATTAATTCTCTCACCTTTCCTTTTTCTAATGTCTTTACGTTTCTTTAATTTTTCTCTTCTTTTTTTTAAGACTCATTTATTTGAAAGGCAGAGTATATAAGAGAGAGAAAAAGAGAGAGAGAGATTTTTCATCTACTGGTTCACTCCCCAAACAGCTGCAATGGCTGGCCAGGCCAAAGCCATGAGCCAGGAGTTTCTTCCAGGTCTCCAAAGTTAAGTGCAGTGTCCAAGATCGTGCGGCATCTTCAGCTGTTTTCCCAGGCACATTAGCAGGGAGCTGGACTGAAAGAGGAGCAGCAGGTTACAGGAACCGGCACCCATATTGGATGCTGGCTCTGCTCGGTGGCTCTGCTTGGTGGCTTAACCTGCTGTGCAATAGCACTGTCCCCGTTCTTTTAATTTATTTTTTAATTAATTTTTTTTTGACAGGCAGAGTTAGACAGTGAAAAAGAGAGAGGCAGAGAGAAAGGTCTTCCTTTTTCTGTTGGTTCACCCCCCCAAGTGGCCGCTATGGGCAGCATGTTGTGCTGATCCCAAGCCAGGAGCCAGGTGCTTCTTCCTGGTCTCCCATGCAGGTGCATGGCCCAAGGACCTGGGCCATCCTCCACTGTACTCCTAGGCCACAACAGAGAGCTGGACTGGAAGAGGAGCAACCAGGACAGGACCGGCACCCCAACCGGGGTTAGAACATGGGGTGCCAGCGCCGTAGGCGAAAGATTAGCCTAGTGGGCCGTGGCACCGGTCCCCATTCTTTTAATTTTAAAAATATATTTCTCTAGATATGAAATTATAGATCAATTTTTCCAGCATGTTAAAGATGTTCCATTGTACAGTTTTAGGTAATATGTCTAAGTAATTTTATTTGTTTCTGTGTTCATAATGCGTCATTTGTAGTCTTCTTGCTAGTTTTATATTCTCCTAATCCCTCACTTTCAGAAACATTATTTTCTACCCTGATCTTGTAATTTTTATGATTGTCCTGATTGTGGCTCCTTGAGCTCTATGTACTCATGTGTTTATAATTTCCGTCAAATTTGGAAAATATGTCAAGTTTATTTCTTCACTTATCCACTTAGACCCATCTCCAAGATTATTTTTCTGGATACCAATATTAGGTTGCTTGATGTTACACCATAGGCCACTAAAGCTCTGCTTATTTTTTCAGTCTTTTTTAATGCATGTGCTTAAATTTGGATATATTCCATTGCTATTACTTTGATCTTTTTTTATTGGCAAATGCAATATTAATCCCAACAGTGCCTTTTACATTTTATAGAATCTTATTTCTAACACTATAAATTCCTTTTGATTCTATTTTAAATTTTTCATTTAATTATTTCCCAATTACATACATGCTTGCCTTAAATTCTGAAACATAATTATAGTCACTACTTTAACCTTTTTATGCAATAATGATTATCATCGTCTCTTCTCAAGTGTTTGCATTAGCTACATTTCTTTGTATCAGGAGTCATATTTGCCTACATCTTTTTATGACTAGTAATTTTTAATGAATGTTGGATATTTTGACATGCATAATTTTGTTATCTTTCTTTAAAAATTATTCATTTTTTTCTGACATGAGTTAACCAACTGTGGATCAACTTAATATATTTTTTAGGTTTGTTATGACATTTAGAAGAGCCTAAAGTCTGTGGCTAGTTTAGCACCAAAATGAAGATATGGTCCTCTTTAATCTCTCTTGAGGTCTCCAGAAATTTTTTTAAACATTTACTTAATTATTTACGTGAAAGGCAGAGTTACACAGAGAGGCAGAGGCAAAGAGAGAGAGGGAGAGAGAGAGAGAACTGTTCCATCCATTGGTTCACTCCCCAAATGGCCACAATGGATGGAGCTGCACCGATGCAAAGCCAGGAGCCTCCTCCAGGTCTCCCACATGGGTGCAGGGGCTCAAGGACTTGGGCCATCTTCTACTGCTTTCTCAGGACATAGCAGAGAGCTCGACTGGAAGTGGAGCAGCAGGGACTTGAACAGTTGCCCATATGGGATGCTGGCACTGCAGGTGGCAGCTCAGAAATACAACAGAGACCTTCTCTGTGCCTTGTCAGAGGCCTCCAAACCCAGACAATTTACAATTCTATTTTCTTCTTTATAGTGCTGAAGGAATTTCTGCCTAGTCAGGTGCAGTACTCAGCCAGAATCAAGGGTGCTCTAGTTAGAACTCTGTTGCTCTTTATTTGAACAATTCTCTTCTGTTTGTTTATTCTGTCCTTCAAATTCTGTTGCCTTTACTTCTCTACCTTCCATTCCTTCTCTCTTCAACTTTGGGCTTTGCTTGGGATTTTTTTCCTTGCATTTTAGGGCAGAAAAACTCTCAGAAAGAAAAGCCATAGAAATTATACAGCTTACATTTTCTACTTTTTTCTTTTTTTACATTTCTACTTTTTTCCTTGGGAATTGTAGTGTTCTGCCTGTTGATGTGTCTGAAAATAGATATAAAATGGCCTAGTTTTCTATTTCTTAATTGGAGAATAAGTCTTGTCCTACACACTCCATAATTATTTAAACTGAAGTCTGAAGAAGTTAAATTTTTATATATTTTTAAACTTTTAATTTCAGAGTAGTTTAAATTTCCAAAACCAAAATTGCAAAGTAGTACGGAGAGTTCTTATATACCCCACATCCAATTTCCCCTATTATTAAGAATTTACATGAGTATGTTCTATTTGTCACAATTAACCACACCTAGCTTCCTCTATCATTAACATCTTATATTAGTATATGTTCACAATCTACAAATCACACCTAGCTCCCCCTGCTATATTATCTCACATGAGTAGATTTGTCATAAGTAATGAGTCACATCCAGGTTCCCCAATTTTTTTTAATCCAAAATCCTCCAGTCTTTCCCAATGTTCCCAGTCTCTAATAATCTGCATTGTGTGTTGCAATTTCTTTTTCTATAGCTCTTACATATGAATAAGTATGGAGACTTCTTTAAAGAATTGAAATAGAGCTGCCTTATGACCAGCAATCCCACTTTAGGGTGTATATCCAAAAGATGAAAAAAATATATTTTATCAAAGAGAAAGCTGTTCCACAATGCTTACTGTAACACTGGTCAAAACAGCCAAGATATGGCACTAAGCAAGGTATCCATCATCAGAATAAAGAAAATATTGTATATACACACATTTGAATACTATGCAGCTACACAGAAGAATAAAATCCTGTCATCATGTTAAATGAAGTCACAAACAGAAAGAAGTTAACCTGCTAGTGATGACTTAGGTGGTTTCCCTCCTGCCACCTCTGTGGTAGATCTGGATTGAGTTTACAGCTCCTTGCTTTGGCCCCTTGGCTGTAGAGGGCATTTGGGAAGTGAATCTGCAGATGAAAGTACTTGCTCTGTCTTTCAATAAATGCATTAAAAATTTTCCCTGTTCAATTTCCTTTGAGACATAACATATTCTTTATAAATATAAATGATGTTTGATTTAAAGCAACTTATATTTTCAGCTCAACTTAGCTTATATAATTAAACCCCTTGCCAAAGGGCAATTATTGGGAATTAAATTCTAGGAGTGACAGAACTAGACTGGGTGTCTCTAACATAGGCAACAAGAATAGCAGGGAAACAGGAATGAGACAAGGGAAAATCCATTAAATGAACTGAGAATCAAATGCTAGGCAGAATCAATAAAAACCAACAAACAGAAATCCAGTGTCAGATGCTTATTTTCAGATCTGAGAGGGAGCAAGTAGGGGTAGTGACTGAGAATAAGCTTTGGACAGCCTTTGTTTCAATGGGCATATGCTTTAGGCTGTGTGTGTCAGACTGTGTGTGTGTATGTGTGTGTGTGCACCTGCATGGATATCAGTTTGTTTTGACTTAAAGTGCAGAAGCAAGGTTCGTATTAAACGTGAAACAGATACAACTACATGCTTGGTTATTAATGCAATAATGAGTATTTAAATGGATGTACCCCAAAGGAGCAAAATCACACATCTTTTACAAGGTACAACATGGTACAAGGTGTTTCCACATTAGAGTTATATGTATCTGATACAGCACATGGACAAAATTCACTATAAATGGGGAGTTCACTCATGCAAACATCTAAAACACACTTTTTATTAAACCAAGGTGGGAGTGGGGGTTGGAATCTGCTCCCTGCTGCGTTTCTGATTTGTTCCTAAGCTCATTAGATGCTCTGCACCTCCTCCAGGGGACGAATCTCATCTTCAGACAATGTTAAACTCATTCTCTTGAGCAGAGGTGAAAAAGCTATTTCCCCACTGGAGTTTTCAAAGGAAAACATTTCCTGCAGGAAATCAAACAATTCCAGGACTTGACAAGGTAGCTAAGTATATTCAGTTTAGCAAGTAGCTGCCAATAGAAAACCCCTGTATGCCTCCTTACACCGCCTCAGTCCCCTCCTGGGGATGGCAGAGCCATTAGTTTTAAAAGGAAAGGCAACAACTTAGCAAATCATCTTGCTGCAAACTCCTGTGCTGTCAAAACAGGAATGGAGAAACTCAGATGATGGTGATTGGAGTTCCAGCCTACCTTAATTTTGTTATTAACATATATGAATATGTATATTTTGCCAGTTTCTGAAACCAGAATATATGTAACATAAGATTAATTCCTGGATGTAGCTGATTCTATTTGTTGTTATTGCTTTTTATTAGAATTTCCTCATTTAACAATTATTATTTGAATACCAAGGGGCTGTCATGCACTTTGCTGGGTATTAGCTGCACTGTGATGACACATCGTCATAGCTCCTGCAATTTTGGTTTTGCATCCTGGTGCTGATGGCAGCTAATAGATCTCTGAAGAAGCATATCACTATGATGAGAGGAAAGGAGCAGGGGGATGAATATCTAATTGCTAAGGAAGATCAGAGTCTTTCTGTGGATGGGATAGCTTCACTTTTCTGTACATGCTGAGAAGAAGTCAGTACTTTGAAGAGCAGCATGGCCATTTTTCCAAGGGAGAGAGGACAGTCTCCCAAACCAGGTGCTCAAAAAGTCAGTGTGTAGCAGATGAGCACAGAAAGGGCGGCCTGGCCCAAGAAGAGCCTGGACAATGTCCAGGACCAGACAATGTTAGACCAACCAGCCAGGGGTAAGTTGCTGAGATAATATACACGAGATAGGAAGCAGCAAGTAAGTGGTGGTAGACACATTGCACGCTTCTGCTTGCAAGTGCAAAGCTCTTTCTTGACAACATCTATTCTGTATTGTCCACGGTTTTCCTTTGGCCTAACATGTCTTTTCACTCCCTCCGTAGAACTGTGCTTTTTTAAGGAGAAAGAGGAACAAAGAGAGAGATGCTTGACTTCGTCTATAATCCTGGCCTACGAAGTGAAAACACATCCTTTTCCAGAAACGAAAACCGAAAACACGGATGCTGAAACACAAGTAGGTAAAGGTATCTTCCAAATCAATACAGTTGTGAGGGAAGTAAAAGGAACCTCTACACAGTTTCCCCCAAAGAATTTCTCTCTCTAATGCATTTCTTTTGAGATTTATTTATTTATTTGATGGTCAGAGTTACACAGAGAGAGGAGAGGCAAATAGAGAGAAAAGTCTTTCATCCACTGGTTCACACCCCAGATGGCCGCAACAGCCGGAGCTGCACCAATCTGAAGCCAGGAGCCAGGAGCTTCTTCCGGGTCTCCCACATGGGTGCAAGGGCCCAAGCACTTGGGCATCTTCTACTGCTTTTCCAGGCCACAGCAGAGAGCTGGATTGGAAGTGAAGCGGCCTGGCCTCGAACAGTCACCAATATGGGATGTCGGCGCTTCAGGCCAGGGTGTTAACCCACTGTGCCACAGTGCTGTCCCGTCTCTGATGCATTTCTTATTCCACCCTTTCTTTTCCAGGTCTGAGCTCACCAAGGATCTATAGATTATATTAAATTTTCTCTCTGCTCAGGGATTCTCACACCTGAAAAATCATTAGAACTTCTTGGGTAGCTGAAAAATACAAATCCCAGACCCATCTGCACGTGTGCACTTGTAGAGAAGCAGGTCATTCCTAATCGTACCTAAAAATGCTAATTCCTGGGTTAGCAGCGTGCTCAGCAATCAGGATTTCACTTCCCACACCGCTGATTCCGACATGTACTCAGGGAAGACTCACTGTCGCAACTGGTCTGTGTGCCTCTCATCTCTTCCACTCTGACAACAGACCAGCTGAACGCCTGATAACCTACCCCTACCACGTTTCTCCTCTATTCAAAAATCTTATTTTGTGCCATCCAAAATCAATTTAAAACACTTGAAATATCATTTTGAAAAGGCTGTACAGAGGCTTCTTCATCATTATCAACATAGTAAAAGATGGTAATCATTAAGTAGAAGAGGAAACTAGCAAACAGGTATGTAATTTAAATTTGTTGTTGGAGGGGAGAGCATTGTGGCACAGGAGGGTAAGTCTCTGCTTGCAATGTTGGCATTCCATATCAAAGCACTGGATCCAATCCCAGCTGCTCCACTTCCAATCTAGCTCCTTGTTAGAGCATCTGAGTAAGCAACAGAGAAGGTTCAAGTACTTGGGCCCCTGCAACCACATGGAAGACACAGATGAAGCTTTTAGTAACTGGATGCAGCCTGGGCCAGTGCAGGCAATTGCAGTCTTTGGGCCATGAACAGGCAGATGTGATGTCTCTCTCTCTCCCTACCCCTGCCCCAGCCCTCTCCTCTCTTTCTATCATTCCTACCTTCAAATAATGAAATAAGTCACAAGTATTCTTTTGAATAGCAAAGCACAGCAGCTAATAATTTGAAAAGAAATGGCACAGAAAGAATATCTGTTGATGCATTAATCTGCACTTGTTTACTTGAAAAGCCGTGTTGGCCCCAGATTAAACCTCAGATAGTGGAGAATATTTAATAATTTTAAAAATTTATAATTTAAAATTAAAATTGTTACTTTGCATACTTTTATTATGTAATATTTAATTACATCATCATTATTTAAAATGCAAAAAATATAGACACCAATAGAGTTGAGAGTGGAAGTCTACCCTATGATATTGCCATGCCATCCCACTCTAAGAAGAGTTTTTTGCATCTTTCCATGTTTAAAAAATGTGTAAGCAAATATGTACAAAACAAATATATGGCTTTGATTTTCTGAACTAGATTTTTCTTTGAAAGTGTAGACTAAGTTGATCTTCTGTATATAAAGATAATTAAAAATGAATCTTAATGAAGTATGGGATGGGAGAGGGAGTAGGAGATGAGATGGTTTGCGGGTGGGAAGGTGGTTGTGAGGGAAATAACTGCTATAATCCAAAAGTTGTACTTTAGAATTTATATTTATTAAAATTAGATAAATAAATGCATATATATAGTTATTTTGTTATTTGATTTATCCAGTTAATAATGTGTGTGTTTAGATATTAAATATTCAGGTGACACTTATCAGTCTTTATAACTCTCAACATATGTCATAACATGGGGCATTAAAAGTTATTTTACTAGTCCCTCAATGATGGATTCAAAGCTTATTTCTAATTACTTAGTATTTGCAGTAATATTGTAGCAAGAATCTTTTCACATCTATTTTATTTGCATGAAAATACTTTACATATCTACATTTCTCACCTATCTGTAGTTATGTCCTCTGTGTATTGCTGATTTATTTACTTAAATTTTTTTCTCATTTTATTTTTCTCCCAGACTAACCAAAAATCTTTATTTTATAATTAATTTCAAAATAATATTTTATGAAATTTCCTCATTAATAAATTCTAGTTCTATTTTCTTTGTGTTCTAATATTTTGATGTTTGCTCTTCAGTGCTTATATACCATTTGCCCTTTTTAATTTCTTTTTTTTAAAGTTTTAATTATTTATTTAGGCAGAGACACAGAGAGAAGGAGAGAGAGAGACATTGAGAGATCTTCCAACTGCTGGGTCCATCCATAAATCGCTGCAATGGAGAGGACTGGGCCAGGCTGAAGCCAAGAGCCAGCTTTCTCCAGGTCTCCCATGCGGGTACAGGGTCCCAAGCACTTGGGCCATCTTCTGCCACTTTCACAGGCAGCTGGATAGGAAGTGGAGCAGTGGAGACTTGAACTGGCGGCCATATGGGATGCCAATACTTCAGGCAAAAGCTTAACCTTCTAGTTCACAACACCGTTTCCTATTTTCTAATAATTTCATTCAAGTCTACATGTTTTTATTTATTTCCAAAAGAGTCTGAAGTCAGCTGATTATACCTTCTTATTTCTTTTTTTTTTAAAGATTTTATTTATTTATTTGAGAGAGAGAGTTACAGACAGTGAGAGGGAGAGACAGAGAGAAAGGTCTTTTGTTTGTTGGTTCACTCCCCAAATGGCTACAATGGTCGGTGTTACCCCGATCCGAAGCCAGAAGCCAGGTGCTTCTTCCCGGTCTCCCACATGAGTGCAGGGGCCCAAGGACTTGGGCCATCTCCTACTGCTTTCCCAGGCCATAGCAGAGAGCTGGATGGGAAGAGGAGCAGCCGGAACTAATGCCAGTGCCCATATGGGAAGAGGCGCTGCTGGCAGAGGATCAACCTACTGTGCCACAACACTGGCCCTCTGTTATTTCTAAATAGTTGCTAATTTTAGTTTTAATGTTCTTTTAAATTTTGTTTTGAATCTAATTATAGCGAAGGTCCTAGAAAGAAGTATATAACAGCATGATAGTCACCTCCATGTTGTATATTACATATCTAGAAAATTCTTCTTTTTATAAACTAAACGCTTGTCCCCTTTGGCCAATATCCTCTATATCCCCCACCCATTAGCTCCTTAGAACCTCCATTCTAGTCTCTGCTTCAATCAAAGGTTCATAGCTTTTGTGCTTTTGTATATATTTGTTTAACTAGTTTTTTTTTTTTTTTTGACAGGCAGAGTGGACAGTGAGAGAGAAAGGTCTTCCTTTGCTGTTGTTTCACTCTCCAATGGCACCAAGGCCAGCGCACTGTGGCCTGTGCACCATGCTGATCCGAAGGCAGGAGCCTGCAGCAAAACTCTTAAATTGTTCTCACAGTAGGTTGTCTTGGCAAGACCATAGGGAAGACTTGCACTCTGGACTTGAGATTGACTTTTTTTTGGTTCCACGTACAAGTGAGAACATCCATTATCTGCATCTCTGTGTCTGTCTCATTTTACTTAGCACAGTTTCCTCCATATTATTCCAGACTGGCACATGGGATAGGATTATCTTCATTAATGTGGCTCAATCCCATTCCTTCTGTGTATGTGAGTGAGTATATGCCTGTGCATGTAAATACCACATTTTCCTTACATGTCAATCCATTGAGAGACAGTTAGGTTGTTTCCTAGGTTGGCTATTCTGAGCAGTGCTGCAGAGAACAGGATGACTGTGACCGTAGATCGCCCAATGTTCCAGGTACCATTGTCGCCTTCTGTCTATATCACCATATTTTTGCAGTTTCTCCTGTAATCATCTAAAGCTGGCATGCACGACTGAAGTTCTGCCAGACATCAATCTGCTCTTTTAATTAAGCAGGGACAATGGCTTGTTTCTAGCAGGTCCCACTGTAGACAACTTATTGATTTGCTTTACAGTTTAGTGTTTTTAACAGCCACACAAACTTGAATCTTTTTCTTCTGAGTTCTCCACACAGATCCTACCTAACTGGAAGCAAGTCAAATCTTTTACCTCTTTGCAATCCAGAGTGTGTATTTTCCATGCTAAACAAAGCAAAATATTCACATAAACAAATGTTAAAAAGAAAAACAGATGTCAGGGACAGTTTAAATCAGGGACTGACTGTGTCCATGTCCATGATATCAGCAATTGAGACTGTTCACTACAATGTGCAAGTGCTTACCCTGGAATTTGTTAAATATTCATGGAATAAATAAATAAATGGAAGACGGGTACATTTTTGCAAAAAGAAAAGTGACCATTGGAGCATTGTTTTCTACTTATAAACTCTGTGACCTTCATCACGGCATGTAAGTTCTCTATGTCTTTAGGTAAATTAAATAAATAATGCATGGAGGAAATACTAGACACATTCAGCCTACATGGTTTTCTGTTCTTGTTTCTCACGTTGTACTCTGCTTCTCTAAAGGCAAATCCACCTACAACGCTATTCTGAAGCAATCCTGGGTGGCCAATGTTTCACTAAGCTTCTCAGTTTGCTTGTTGTCATCTCATGTTTATTTCAAGGCCTGCCTTCTATGAATAGCTCTCCAGTCTCCCCATCTTCTGAATATGCCCACAACTACCCTTTGATTGTCTCCTAGTGCCTCCATTAAAACATTTTCAGGAAAAAAACCTATAAAATAATTAAAATAACTCTACAAATAATATATATATACATTCAATACACAGACTACCAATATTATGGTACGTTGCATATTGATATCATGTGTGTGTGCTAACATATTTTTTTTTATTTGAGAAAAAAAAACTAGAGATAATTTCCCAATTTCCTATCTGCTGTTTTACTCTCTATTGCAGGACTAGATCAAGCTTTTAGGGGCCAGGAACTCCATCTGGGTCTTCTATGTTTGTGGCAGAACCCAAGTACTTGAGTCATCGTCTGCTTTCTCTAAGGACGTTATTGGCAGGAATCTGGGATTTGGAGAGGAGCCAGGACTCCAACCCAGGCATGAAACTGCTCTGCCAAATGACCATCAGGCCTCAGACTTTTTTACTATATATTTAGAATTCTGTGAATCAATATATCACCAAGGATTTCTAGAACCTAACACAATGTCCTGTCTCTTAAACACATAAATGTTTAAGAACAGTGTCAGGGTTGCAGAAGTTATTTAATGAATTATTTCTCAATATTTACGTTTTTAAGATGAGTCAAAAATTGTGCCTAATTCAGAGTTTCTGAGAGATTATTTAAATTAATATTTGTAAACTTCTTTGAATGATTCCCAGTACTTGGTGAATACTTACATATTGTTACATTATTGTCTTTGTTTTCTATTATCTTCACATTGGCAAGTCTATTAAAAACTTTACATATTTGATTATAGTATAGTACTATAGTTTAAGCTGAAGTAATCCTAATTTAACATTTTCTATTAATATAAATTATCAGCAATTAGCTCAGGTGGAACAATCAGGAAGAATTTCTTAAACAAGCACACGCTAAGCCTACCTTTGTCTGCCTTCCTACCCATTACTCCATTCCCAGTCCCTGTCCTCCTTCAACTGTGCCCTACTCTCTAGGCATGAAACTTCATTGGGAAGGAGGTAAGCAAAGAAAACCTGAAGTCCTGCCTCTGTAATTTAGCTTCATACTTTAGGGCAGATTATGTCACAACACGGCTTTACATCTTAATTCTTCCATATATGAAATGTACCTATTTAGGGTTGTTGTGACTATTTGGTGAAAAAAAATACAGCTTAGTTCCCAGCACAGAGTCTGCAGAAAGAATGTAGTTTCATAAATATTGGCCATTTTGGAGTGTGCATTTGGGTTCAGTAGGTGTTAAGCCATCACTTGCATCAGCATCCCGTATCAGAGTGCCAGCGAGTCTGCTTACATTGCTTTCAATCCAGCTTCCTGCAAAGATGCTTCGGAAGGTAGCGGCAGATGATTCAACTGGTTCTGCCCCCGCCACTGATGTAAGAGTCCAGGACAGTGTTTCTGGCTCCTAACTTCAGCCTGGCCCAGCCCTCGCTGTTACAGCCATTCAGGGAGGGAACCAGCAGATGAAAGATCTCCCTCTCTCTTTT
Organism: Sylvilagus floridanus; assembly: GCA_949820135.1. Taxonomy (NCBI): domain Eukaryota; kingdom Metazoa; phylum Chordata; class Mammalia; order Lagomorpha; family Leporidae; genus Sylvilagus; species Sylvilagus floridanus. Next base: position 56,551,751 of record OX463224.1, on the reverse strand, counting down.
GCTTCCCCTCTTCCTTTCCCTCTCCTTTTCCCTCTCCTTCTCTCACTCCCTATTTTGCTCTGAAATAAACAAACAGATATTAAAAATTACATTTTGTTTGTATCCCATTTTGACTTTCATATTTATAAGAATTATATATATAATTTTCACATATGTCCTTCTCTCATACTATGTGACACACAAAAGGCCCTCTGATAATATTTCCTAAATTAAGGAATGAATGATTGACTTCCCTGAGAACATCGAGTGTCCCAGTTCTGCCAAGTCAGGTTGGTAATACCAAGCACGAGAACTTCTGAGATATAGTTGCTAGCTTTAGCAAGTAAAAATAAAGTACAATCAGTTAAATTTGAACTTTGCATAAGAAACTACTTTCAGTATATTGTGTTCTGTGTAATATTTTGAATATGCTTATACCACAATTATTTTGTTGTTTATCTGAAATCCAAACATAACTTGGAGGTCTGCATTTTGTTCAGGAGTTCTGTCCTGCAGCTACATTCAAATCTGTGTTTCTGTGTTGCATGCTAAGATTGAGAATGAGAAATCAAGTCCATCTACGTGACAGTCAAAGTCCTGGTAAGCATAAGTTATACAATAATATGCTCATCATCTATCTAATACAGCTGAAAGCAAAACTTATTTTTGAAAGGCCAACACTACGATATTAACTCTTATTCTTAGAAAAGGATAATGACATCCTAGTGTTCTATAGAAATAGTAATGAAGTGTTGTGTAAAAATTGCCAAAATACAGGTACAATGGTACACTAGCCCCCAGGCAGGGGTAACTCTGGCTTTGATTTTCCCCTTTTATTTGCTCATTTTAGTGGAAAAAAAAAAACCCACGGGGGTCCTGCCCACTCCAAGACATTTCATTTAGGAGGTAAAGTAGCTTCTGGGTCTCTAAGTCACATCTCAGGCATCACTGCGGGTTTCTCTGGTATAATTTAGCATTTGGATATGTTTAATCAACAAATATCTCTTACACATTATTAATACATGCAATATATAAAAACAACATGTATCTTGCAAATTCCTTATTTATAGTTCCTAGCAAAGTCCTTGGCACAGGCTTATGATTCAATGAGTAACTGGGGAATAAACAATGGGTAAGAACCCCAACTTCTTAAAGAGACAAAAGTAGTTTTGTATTATGACTCTTTCACTTATTGACAGTTTGTAACTTTGTCAAATGATGTTCCTCTGAGATTTAGTTCCCTGGTCTATAAAATGGGTGTAAAAATAGTTTCTGAAATACAGCACTTCTTGAAGATTACCCTGCTTTGGTATTCTCTGACTGTTATGCCCATGTATCACATGAGATAACACTCGGGGGTATTCTTGTGAAGCATTAAAAGGGATACCAGTCTTTCTGGTATGTGGAGCTTCCAGGTCAGCATAGCCCTGAGTCCACAGCTTTCAAATGCTTCTCTGAGAAAAACAGCCTTTAGATACTTTTGTGCACTGTGGCCTGGACTGCCACCGGGAAGGCTGGAAGCTTCCGTGCCTACAAGCTGTAGCTGTGCTCCTCTCTTCCTCTTAGTAGGCTCCCATTGTGGCCTGTGGTGTTCTCAGCATTTAAATATCACTTAACCCCGAGAAGACACCAGGTGGGTGTTCCAGGACAGTCCATTGGAAAAGTACTTTTGTTTTACAGTCTCAATAAATTGCCCAATGACTTCGGAATATTAGGACCAGAAGCAACCTGCATGCCCTAGTCTGACAATTTTCCCAGTGTGAGAACTTCTGCAGTATCTGCAATCACTGACCAGCTGTCCTCTTCTCTAATAACTTTCAGCACAAGAAACAGATTTCCCTTGTAGGACTCCATAGCCTCGCCAGGCAGTCCTAATCATTACACAAGGTTTGTTCTTGGAAGAAATCTGTGCACTTGAGCTATTTAACCAATATTTCATTTCTGTCCTGACTTGAGAGCATTAGAAAACTTAAGAAAAGATAATATATGAAAATGTTCCATTTACAATGGACTGACAATAAACAGTATGAAAATCAGCATTGCTTGCTGGTAAATATTGCAAGCTTTGAATGTGTATCAGCATTCTATTTGCTAAATGATACCTTGGATTAGTTACTTAATCTCCTTCTACTTCCATTTTCTAAATTGAAAAATAAAAATTTTAGTAGATTACATTTTATAAATATAATATACAAAAATATTTTCATCTTTATTCAAAACTTTCTTCAAAACTCGCTAATGGAGAGAGAGAGAGAGAGAGAGAGAGAGAGAGAGAGAGAGAGAGAGAGAGAGGTGTGAATGTTTGGCTACATGGATAGATATGAGCATTTGGCCTAGAGGTAAAGATGCTGTTTAAGGCACCTGTGTTCCAATTGAGGTTACTTGTGTTGAATTCCCATTTCTTAACTCTGACTCCAGCTTCTTGACAATTCAAACTTCAGGAGGCAATGTTAATAGCTCAAGTAATTGGGTTTCTGTCACTCATGTGGGAGACCTGGATTGCATTCCTGAATCCTGAATGCTGCTCTGGCCTACCCCTGACTCTTGGGGACATTTGAAGAGTGAACCAGCAGATGAAATGAACGTGTGTGTGTGTGTGTGTGTGTGTGTGTGTGAGAGAGAGAGAGAGAGAGAGAGAGAGAGAGAGAGAGAGAGAGAGAGAGAGAGAATGAATCCTTCTGTCTCTTTACCTCTCAAATAAAAAAAAATTAAGTCTATGATTAATTTTTTCCACTCTTCAATATCCCCACAATCCTTCAGGCCCTTAGATCTAGCAGAAATCATAACACACACCATGCCTTGCAGGTTGATACATCTTAGCATTGACCTTTTTCCTTTCCTGGAAAAATCTACCACTGGTGGTTGCATAGTATTTGATGCATATTAATCATGCTATACAAAGGATTTCTATGGTTACTTATTCTTACTGTCCTGTTGCTATGTTATTTTAACCACTGCCTATGCCAGCAGACTGCAAAATGAATTAGTAGAATTTGTGTCAACTTCAGCTTGGTATCACCCCCCATAAAGTCTAACAGAATCCCTGGAGCTTAACTGATAACAAATGTTTATTGAATATAAGATATGTGTATGTGTGTGTGTGTGTGTGTGTGTGTGTATTTTTTTCCAAACAATAAAAATACAATAAAAACTCAAATTTTAAAAGTACTAAGATACATGATAATAACAAAAGAAACCATGGGCAGTGAATAAACTACTAGTCAAATTTAATGAGCGATAGCTTCAAGAAAGATATGAAATGTTGAATTTTGATATGCTCATTTCAATTGAACATCTGCAAGCTAGTTCATGCTCTGGTGGCACTTCCAAGTCCAGTGTCTGCATATCCACAACTGTGTTTGTGAGAAGGAAGGTGTGGGCAGAACTCACACTTACTAACTGTACATGATATATTGATACCTCATTCAGAGTTGTTTATAGACATTTTAAAAGAGGAGTAATTAAATCCTGCATGAAGTAAATAAATTACACAAATTACACCAAAATGTGGGGAAATGAAAAGTTTTACATCTAGGAAAGATGAACTTGATCTCAATCACAGCCTCAAGCTGATTTGTTAGTTTACGTGCCTGCTTTAGCTATCGCATTGCTCACTGCATGGTATCCATGGCAGAATCAACATTGAAGCCACAAGGACTCAAGATGCTGCTTGAGTATTTCTGTAATATACAAGTCAAAAAATTTCAGAAACATGAGACTGTCAAAAAAAATGAACTTAGTCTTTGTGCCAGATTTTGGCTTAAACTCAGATATTTCTTTACAAGCTAGGTTAGTGTTGGTAGGAAACTTAATTTCTCTGTGATTCAACCTCTTTATCTGCAAAACACTGTATTGAGTAAATAAGAGAATCAGTGTAAAGTTCTAAGCATATATACAGCACCCTGCATTTCCATCCCCTTTCCTCCATTTCATCTTATACTATGTGCATTTCTCTCAGTCCTCTGACAATATATCTGTCCTCCAGCTACCTTTCTTTTCTTGGTATTGTAATTTCCTTTTTTATTCCTTATAATAACTCAATGAAACCCTACTATGAATATCCAAAGACTCCAATGAATCCCAAAGAGTTTTTTTTATCATAAGCCAGGACAAATGTAAGTTATTTTTAAATTATTTCTTTGAGAGGCACAGAGGGACAGGGAGAGTGAGTGTACTCTTGTCTACTAGATTTCTCTCCCAAATACTCACAATGTCTCCAGACTGGGATAAATCTGTGACATGGGAATGCAATTTAGACCTCTCTTGAGTGTGGCAGGTAACCAATCACTTGAGCCATCACCTCTGTCTCCTAGTATCTACAGCAGCAGGAAGCTACAGTCAGGAATCAGAGCTAAGTACCAAACCCAGGTTAGCCAACATGGGATGCAGCCCTGTTTAGTTATGTCTTAAGTACGAGGTCAATGCCTACCACATAAGTATTTTTTTTCTTATGGAAGTAATATTATATGTCATAGTGTATAATCACATTACTTTTTACAGCCCAGAGAACAATGCAGGCATTTGACATAATTGTTTCAATAGCAAGCAATTCCCATAAAATTACGCTGAACAATGAATCATATTTGAGCTGTATATCATTGGAAGCCATGTTGGGGTGAGGAGTCGAATGTGTTTATACCCTTGTGTTTGGCACACAAGTTATATTTTTTTGTTTTTGTTTTTGAAGGGTGGTAATAGTTTATGGAGACATAGATTTTTTTTATCAGTTTTCAATAATTCCTATTTCATCTATGTCACACTTTGATACATGTTTTTCTTGCCATAGTTTATTAATTATTAGCAGAACTGCAAACACCTGAGTTAGACTTGGACATGTCAGGTGTTTTAACCACAGGCTGTGCTTGAAGGCAAAATACATTCTTAATTTTCCTTGATTGGGACTTTGTATCATGCCTGAAATAGCACCTCTGTTCTAGAAGCAAATGTATGCTATAGTCAAGACTGTCCTGTCCAGACTGGCAATTGAACTCTGAATGCTATTATTAAAAAAAAAAAAAACAAAAAACAAAACATAGCTATGAGTGAAGCTCTGTACTATCCCATTCTTTCTGCATATATAGTCACCATTCCACTGTCACTTGACATTGCTATTTTGTTGTCTGTAATATCTTACTAAACAGTAAGCTACTTGAACCCATACAGTTTATCTTTTGTGTAATTATTCATCTAGAATATAACTGTATCCCATAAATAAAAGTTAAATTTAAAAACAGGGAAAGATTGCTCCCTACCTCAATATTTCCATGATTTGTTTGCAAAGGCTCTTTCTTATCTTGTATCCTCTCTCATAGTGTTTCTTACAAGAAGAGCAGAAAAGAATTACTCCATCTCTGGCATGGGCTTGGTACTGTGCTCTATATTCTCCATACATTCTCACATTTTATTCCATGGCTGTCACTATTAGACTATTTCCTCCCATTTGATAAAAAAGGAAACTAATTTTCAGAGAAGTTCAATAAACTTCTCAATGTTACATGGAAGGAAAGTGTAAAGCATGCATTTTAATATTTAAAAGTAGGAAAAATTAGACAAGCTGTTGGGGATAGAGATGGAGCTGGTGCTAGGAGGAAGAACAGAACAACTGGCCACAAGAGTTCTTTACCAACAGAAAATTTAAGTGAAAAGGATGTGTAGATGTATACTTACTCAAAAAATCTAAACAGTATTTTGAATTGTAAAATATCAAACTCTAAGCATTTGCTTATCTGTATATGTAGTTCAAAAAATAGTACACTCCTGTCAGTAAGAATAATTCATAGTAAATAAAATAAAGGAGTTGATTTAAGGCAGAAGAAAGTTAGCATTGAATTCATACGTATTTTGTACAAAGATTGGGAAAAGTTAGACTAATATAGACTTATGCTATAGTTGCTACTTTTGTCTGATTTTGTGAGCCAATTGGCTGGGCTTAAAGGGCACAGGTTCCCTCTGGGGGCCAGGCTGAACAAAAGCAATCCACAGTGATGCAATTACAGCACCTGCAAATATTATTGTAACCTTTTCTATCCGCTGTCTACTACAAGCTGGGTTCCCAGAGAAGCAAACTCTGAGGCAGAATTTAGGATGCAGGGTGTCTATTAGGGGCACCTTCGGGGGCAACAGCTGTGTAATAGGTGGGTGGGAAGCAGGGTTTGGCAGAGGGAGAAATCAAGCTGCAATATCCCCAACCACCACTTCTGCCTATAAGATGGAAAGATCTGGAGCTAAAGTGGCAACTCTGAAGTGTTCCACGGTGGTGAGATGATCAGGCTTTTATATTCCTGGGTGGATAAGTCATACAAAGAGGGCCATGCCAAGGAAGTATCTGACTTTAGCAAAGGCAGTTCTCTGTAGCTAAGTCAATCTTGATAGAGCTGACAGCTTTCAGGCTGTTGGCTGACATCACACCGTGAGCTGGGGCTATGCGGTCTTTCCCATCAAGGGATCTGGGTGCCAAAGCATCACAGTATCTGCCAGAGTCCAGAGGATACAACCCCTCTTTTCATATATGCCTGTGAAGTTGGGGGCACCCAGCCACCTGAAGGTCATCCCTTCCCGTGAATTAGTACAATGTCACATTATTCATGGCATGTCTCTTTAATAATGTGCACGTACATATGTGTATAATCCTAGCTTCAACATTTTAGAACATTCTGTGATGTTGGATACAATTCTTATAAAGTGTTCATAAAAATAGTACACTTGAAGTATTGCTATCAGAAATACACACATACCCACTTGCAACTGTATATTGCTTATCACATTGTTAGCATGAGAGTGCTTCAAAAACTTTGTTGAAAAAATAGAATTAAAAATGAGTTTATTTTGCTGCAAAATACTTTTGAATTCCACATAGTTTTATAATACTATTTTCCATGAACTTTTGAAGACCCCTCACCTTAGAAAATTTAATAAAGCAAGTTTACTTATGTCTAGTTCTAGATTTCCAGTAAATGCTTACTGAGTTAATGAATATAAAATAAGTTTGTATTAATAAATTATATACCCTACAAAGTCATTTAAAGATCTCAAAGTGTTAAATATTTGTAACTATGGATGTATCTGCTAAAATTCAATTTATATATTTAAAAAACATAGGCTTTCTAATTGGAAACCTCTCTATTGTCCTTCATAATAATATTACTTTATATTACCCCAGAGAATAACAGTATGCTATTATATTATAACAGTTAAATTACTAACAGAAAAATATCAGCTTCCAAAGGAATCCCAAAAATGTTGTGTCATTAATACTTTTAAAATCCCATGTGTGATATTTGGAAAGCAAGTAGTCATTATTAACTGAAGTAAAATCCTAAATGCTGTCTTCAGCAGGAATAGCTCACCCTAAATTCTCTCTAGTAAATACCAATCAAAGGGAGTTTTTGAAAAATCATGGTTTTTAAGGGATACATGGTTTATCTTACTAGATGTTAGTATAAACATGCTTTTCCAGTATGCTGTGCAAAAATAAATTTGTACATTTTACCACAAAGTCCAAAGGAACTGAATTTATCTGTCCTTTTTCATTTATGTAACATCCATTCTTATGTTCCAAGGTTATAGCCAATGAGCTACTTGGGCCCTGGGAACCCATGTGGGAGACAGAGATAGAATTTCAGGCTTTTAGATTCAGCCTGACCCAGTTTCAGCCTTTTGGGGATTGAACCAGTGGATGAAAGATCCCTTTCTGTCTTCCCCTCTCTCTCTCATACTCTGCCTTTCAAATAAATCAGGAAACATTATTTATATGAAGAAAGAAGCCAATACCTGTGTTTCTATATTAATTCTATTTCTGAATATTCCAAAATAACTGTATTGACAAAATGTGAGCCTCACAATTTGATAATGGAGTGTGATTTGCTTATAATAAATATATATATATATATATATATATATTTCTGTTCTGTAGTGAAGAGTACAAACATATTTTCCAGTATTGTATGTGGTATTATGATAAAATGGCCTTAATAATTATATTCCCTAATGCAGTTATCTAGACATTGAGACAACTCTGAAAACTCAAAACATTAATTTTGAAAGTATTCTTCCAAGTTTTGGTTACTTAAGAAATATCTGTTTATAGCAGTTATTTTTAATATATATATACTATAATTAATATAAAAAGAATCCTATTAAATATGCTAACTTTCCATGGGTGATTTCTTATAATTAATTTTATGTTAAAGAACAAATAATTTATGGACAGAGGAAGCCAATGATTCAAAATAGATCACTAAATTTGATCATAACTAACACAGAAATTGAAAGTAAGGACCTCAAAAAAATCAAGATTGATTATTAATGCTATAACTAGTACTCAAACAGTATTTTACACTTTATGTTCTGTGTGGGTGCAAACTGATTAAATTTTTACTTAATATATACTAAATCGATCTTCTGTATATAAAGATAATTGAAAATGAGTCGATGTGAATGGAATGGGAGAGGGAGTGGGAGATGGGAGGGGTGCGGGTGGGAGGGAAGTTAAGGGGGGGGAGCCATTGTAATCATAAACTGTACTTTGGAAAATTATATTTACTAAATAAAAGTTTTAAAAAAAGATTCATTATTCTGTTCTCTAGAAACTATTTCCTTCCATTTCACAATTCAGCATTTTGAAGTCTTCCAGTTATAATAAACAGCAAGCTTCTCCATGGAACGGACAGTGATAAATTTAAATATTAAATGGCATATCATCAAGAACAATTGGCAGAAATGGCAAGCAGCAACTGTTTGAGAGTTCACATTCTCTTCCTAAATGCATTTCTTTTTTTTTAGATTTATTTATTTTTGAAAGTCCGAGTTACACAGAGAGAGGAGAGGCAGAGAGAGAGAGAGAGACCGGCCTTTCATCTGCTGGTTCACTCCCCAACTGGCCGCAATGGCCAGAGCTATGCCAATCAGAAGCCAGGAGCCAGGTGCTTCCTCTGGGTCTGCCACACAGGTGCAGGGGCCCAAGGACTTGAGCCACCGTCCACTGCTTTCCCAGGCCATAGCAGAGAGCGGGATTAGAAGTAGAGCGGCTGGGACTTGAACTAGCAACTATATGTATGGGATGCCAGCACAACAGGCAGCGACCTTACCCACTGCGCCACAGTGCCAGCCCTCAACATGTCTTTCCATGAGAAAAGAAAGCATTGAAACAGTTAAAATTTTTTTTTGCTTATCTATATATTTAAGCATCTATGCATGTGAGTGCTCTTCAAAGTTTCGTGGAAAATGTGTATAATGTGAAGAAACTATCCATTTTTTAAAATTTTTTTACCAAGGAAAATATTTTAATTCCATTTCCCATGAACTTTTACAAATACCCTCATGTTATGAATGCAGGTTTTAAACAGCTGATATACAGCACGAGTCTGGGAAGGCACATTCAGTGATATTTGGGTGATTCTGAATAGAAGTGTCACTGGTGCAGGAAAAGTTTGAGAAGCAGGATGAGAACTCAGAGATGAGAAAAGGCATGACTCAGTGGAGGATTGGAAGAATTTCTGCATGGCAGGAAAACAGAATACAAAGCGAGAGAAGCTAGAATTGATCATGAGAAGGGAGACAGCAGGAGTAGAAGAGGGTTGTTATTGTAGTCAACACAAGCAATGGTGATGGCCTTCAGTTAGTAAAGGTTTGCTATTGGGAGTAAAGAGAGAGTGGCTCAAAGAAGTAATTTGGGTTCTACTTTGATTATAGTGTACATAATTATGCTATCTACTGTATTATCTTTCAAACATTCTAAAACATAAAAATAATCTGAAATGAAAAAATGAAAGCTAACATTGTCTTTTCAATATTTAATTAGATAAATGTTAGATAGGAGGCCTGGTTCTTTGATTTATTAGCTGTGCTATTGAAAGATCTTGGATTTAATGTCTTACTTTCTGGTAAGTTAATTTATAATGATATTTTGGTATTCATAAAAGATTATATATCTGAAGATTATTAAGTGAAAAACTACAGAAAATTGTAGTTATCTTATTAAAATTAATAAGAATTTGGGGCATTTAATTGGGTATACGTGAGGAATGCAGTACAATTCTTAAATCACTGAAGCCATAACATAGAGTGCTTCTCTCTTCTGGTTAAATACCAGGTCAATGTTATCTCAATGGGGGACTGAAATACTTGGGATGTTGAGGCCATTAAATATATATATATATATATATATACACACACACACACACACACACACACACATATATATACATACGCAGACAGACATATATGTTTAATTGTCATACTCATAGTCTTAATTTTTAAAAATTACATATTTATTTATTTATTTAGAAGGAAGACTGACAGAGAGACTGAAAGGGAGGGAGAAACTGAGATCTTTCTTGTGCTGGTTCCCTACCCAAATGCCCACAAAAGCTGGGGCTGGACCATGCTGAAGCCAGCAGCCAGAAATGCCACTCAAGACTCTGAGATGGGTGCCAGGGACCCACGAAATCACACCAGCTTCTGTTGCCTCCTAAGTGAATTACCAGGAAGCTAAATAAGAAGCAGAGGATGTACTACATTCCGGGGATTTCAATATGGGATGCTTGGCATCTCATGTGGTGCCATAATGCCTGTCCCTACTTATCCAGGTGAAAGAAAGGTATCAAATAGCATCACGAACTTAGAAAGTGGAGGAGAATTCCCTAGTGTGTGTGTGTGATAAACATTTTAAATATTCTTATGCTATAGTATAATGCACAGGCAAGAACTTGTAAAATGTTTCCAGCTGTAAAATGTTGAATGCATAAATGTTATCTATTATATTTGATAGTACATTTTAATTTTGTATTTGTTTCTTTGAGAGGCAAAGAGATGGAGATAGAAAGAAAGAGAGAGTGTTCCTATCACCTCACTCGTCAAATGCCCACAAAGTCTAGGATTGTATTGAGTTAAAGTAAGGAATGGGATACAGGCCGGCGCCGTGGCTCAACAGGCTAATCCTCCGCCTTGCGGCGCCAGCACACCGGGTTCTAGTCCCGGTCGGGGCACCGGATTCTGTCCCGGTTGCCCCGCTTCCAGGCCAGCCCTCTGCTGTGGCCCAGGAGTGCAGTGGAGGATGGCCCAGGTGCTTGGGCCCTGCACCCCATGGGGAGACCAGGAAAAGCACCTGGCTCCTGGCTCCTGCCATCGGACGAGCGCGGTGCGCCGGCCGCAGCGCGCCGACTGCGGCGGCCATTGGAGGGTGAACCAACGGCAAAGGAAGACCTTTCTCTCTGTCTCTCTCTCTCACTGTCCACTCTGCCTGTAAAAAAAAAAAAAAAAAAAAGGAATGGGATACAATCCAGGTCTCCCACATAGTTGGTATGATCCCAAGCAGTTGAGTCATTACTGCTGCTACTCAGGGTCTTCTTTAGCAGGAAACTGGAGTCAGGAGGTGGAGCTGAGTATGACCAGGTACTCCAATATGGGACAGGTATCTTACCTAGCATCTTGTCATCTAAGCTAAATGCCCACCCCTTAATGGTGTTTTAAAAGTGGAAAGTAACCCTGGACTGAATTACAATGATACTTACAATGGACTTCCACAACATTATGTTTTTATTTCTTTAAAAAAAGTATAATTAATTGAAAAACCATCTTATCTTGATATTTCATGAAATTTTGAGTGTTTACTAAAGATCAGTTATCAATTTAGAAGGGAGTTTTGCAGTGGGGAAAGCAGTTAAGATGCCCTGTGACATACCCAGTGCCTGATCCAAGTCCTGGCTCCTCTGCTTGTGATCCAGCTTCTTGGTAACGAGTATTTGGAGAATTAAGAGATGAAGGCTCAATGACTCAAAACCCTCCCACAAATATAAGGGACCCTAATTGAGTTTTGAACTTCTGACTTCAACCTGGCCCAGCTCTGGTTGTTATGAGCATTTGAGAGTTAGCAACGGTCTGTCTTTCTCTCTCTCTCTCTCTGTGTCTCTCTCTCTGTCTCTTTCTCTCTCATACACACACACACTTCCTTTCAAACAAAATTAAGAGATACACATAAATTTAGAATTTAAAAAAAGTAAGACTTTCTAATTCAGTCAAAGCTAATATAACAATACAACATATTTTAAATTGAAAAAGAGAAATACTTCTTCCCTAATACATATTGGCAATATATGTGTTTATGCTCTTTCCTGAATATTTAGAAAATACTAAAAGTATGTAAAATGAACATAAATTAATTCACAATAGTGTAATTGTTATTTTCTCTTAAGAGTGATAGCTCTCTTAATCCAATTATTTGATAAACAGAAAGGCTGACCTTATCAAAACTATAGACCATATACAGAATAAACGTATTAGCAGAAACACAGAACTGATTTCTGATTGCTTTACTTCCACTACATCTCTCTTAGCCTGAACTCCTTTTTTATTTCCACGCTTCTCCTTTACTCAATGAATAATGAACTTTATATGCCAAGCAAATATTGACAGGTACATCTGTAACTTTAAAAATTATCTAGATGGCATTGTGTAAGTTTGAAAACATAATAACATTTAAAGAAACATATTGTCTTTCCCCCCCTCTCTAATTGTTTTTGATGTAAACATATATATTAGGTATATATTGGCAGCTGCTCCCTCTAGTATATTTGTCTAAATTACTTGATAGAGGCTCCTCAAGTGCTCTGTTTTGCTATGATGTTGGAAAAGTCATCTTACTAAATGCCACCTCTGCAGACTTTAATGGCTTGCACCTGCACTGGGAAGAACGTCTTCCTTCTGGATTGCCTAGAGCAGCTCCATCTTGGAAAACTTCCTCACTCTCCAAAACTTACCAGGAGATCTCATCTCTTCCAACCACGTGCTTCTGTCCATTAGTGCATTATTCCCTTGTGTGCGCTTCTATAATCTGCTCTGTGGTTGTGCAGAGTTAACTAACAAAATCAAAATCACAGGGTTCAACTTTTGTCCCTGCTCATTGTTAACTCTGAGCTCAAATGGAAATGATCAAAAGCAAAATGTGTCATCTTCCTTGGTAAGATTTGATGTGAAATGCACCTGTGAGAGGGCTTCAAAAATTCATAGAAAATTGAATTAAAAATAATGCTCATTTTTTGATTCTTCCACATATTTCAGTTAATGACAACACTCTCTACTCAGGGTCTGGAATTCAGGTATCAGCTTTCTCTTCTTCCTTTTCCTGTCATTTTTATATCCAAAGCATTCCTCTTTTCTCTTCCTTCTTCTCCTTATTTTCTGCCACTCTCCTAGCACAATCCCAATCACAGCTCATCACTAGCAAATTACAGTCCTAACTTGTCACCTTGTCTTGATCCTGTATACCTCAAATCCACATTCCTGCCAACCTGATTGATATATTTTGGATTTTTTTCATTCTAAAATGTTAAATATTTAAAGGATACAGGAAGCTAACATTATTACAAATATCTATATGCTATCACTCACACATTTTGCAGTAGTTTTCAGGTTATCTGAAGTCAAAGTTATGGCTTATTAAGCACTTTTATGCCAGTGTTAGAAGGGACTTAAGATGTCCATGGACAAGTTGCTTTTATGCTCTTACCATCCCTGTATTAATCATCTTGGGCTGTCCTAACAAAATACTATGAACTGAGTTCTTAAATAACAAACAGGAAGTTATTTTCTCACAGTTTTGTAGGCTGGAAGTCTGAGGTCAGACTTAAGTATGGTTGGGTTCTTGTGCTTGTTTGCCTAGGTCTCACTGTGTCCCCATAATGGAGGGAAGGAGAGAGGCAAGGGGGAGAGGAATCCGAGAGAGAAAGGAGAGGGAGAACAAGACTGATATTGAATGACTTTCTGTTATTTCTTCTCAATTCACTGATTCCATCCTGAATATTCCATTGATAGCAGTGAAGGTGAGAAATAAGTGCTAGCACTTTAAGTGAACTCCTCTTGGTATAATAAATACAAAACTATAGTTTTTAAATTATAGGTGATGTTGGTGGGATAAGAAGAATAATGAAATTGGAAGTGGAATAGTGTAGTGAATTAGGAGGCAAACTTTGTGTACACACTATTCTGTTCTCCCTGTAGCATCCAGTCAAATCACAGCCTTAGTATGTCTTTGTGTATAAAATAAATAATATTCAAGTTTTAATAAAATATAAATGTTTACATAATAGCTAGTACTTAAGCTGTGTTTAAAATTCTTAATACTAATAGATGAATATCACTGATAGGTCCTGAACCAGGTTCACATGATCCAGAGGATGCAGTGCTCCCTGATAGAGGTTACACTGAGCAAGTCTGTCTTCCTTGTGCAAGTTTTCTAAATCTTATTTTTTTCTTCTCTCCAATATATAGGAAAACCATACCTCCCTCACTTAACTATAAGACAAAACTTTGAGTCACATGTGCAAAGTACCCATTTAATTCAGAACATGGAATATACTTAATACTCCAAAGTTCATGTGCCTTTATGAAGAATGTGGGGAGTACAGAAATTGAAACAACTTGAAGTGAAGAGATTTTTAACCGGAAAATCTGGATGCTACCTCAATAGTACTTCAATGTGTCGACTACTTTACAATCAGGATACTGGTTAAAACACCAAGTCTTCAGTTTCATAACAGCATATTAATAGCGATAAATAGCGTGCCATGCTGATTCTAAATCTAAAACACGTTCTGTAAAAACTCCCTGGCAGATTAATTTGGTTTTAACAGAAACATTCATTCTCCATTATAAGATGCCATTCAGCTTTGCTCTGGGTTATCATATAGCCATTTTATTCTACTCAGGAGAGAACCCTTGAGTCAAATACAACAATTACTCTGAAGTTACTGTTTGTTTCATAAACCAGTTGGCATGCAGAGACTTAATCAAAAACTTTAAAGTATTTTGAAGATCTTCAGATAGAAATGTCTAAGACTATTAATTCACATTATGAGTTTTGACCTCTTTACTAATTAAGATATAGAAATCTTCCCCTTTTTCTTCAATGTTGTTTTAAGTCACCTAGACACTATTATCTTTGGTCACCTAAGCACTATTATATAGGGATGAAGGTGAAGACGAGTGTTTTGTTAACAAAAAATGCCATTAAAGTCCTTATGTTTTGTTTTATTCTACACATGTGTGTATCTTTCAAATATATAAGGCATGAATATGGTAGAAAGTACAAAAGGTACAAGAGGTCATTTGCAGATGAAGAAGAGCGTGGAACAATGCTCATCCATTTCTTAACAGCGAGAAAGGTTTAGGAGAGAGTTTTGTAGACAAAAGGCTGACTGAAGGGGAAGCCAACGGAAAAAAGCTATATTAAAAATAGAAGCTCTAGGGGCCAGCACTGTGGCATAGTGGGTAAAGCCGCTGCCTGCAGTGCTGTCATCCCATACGGGCGCTGGTTCAAGACCCAGCTGCTCCACTTTCGATCCAGCTCTCTGCTATGGCCTGGGAAAGGAGTAGAAGATGGCCTCAGTCCTTGGGCCCCTGCACCCACGTGAGAGACCTATAACAAGCTCCTGGCTCGTGGCTTCTGATAGTAGCAACTCTGGCCGTTGCAACCATTTGGGGAATGAACCAGTGGATGGAAGACCTCTCTCTCTCTCTCTCTCTCTGCCTCTCCTTATCTCTCTCTAACTCTAGCTTTCAAATAAATAAATAAATCTTAAAAAAAATAGAAGCTGCAAATGATAATTTGAGTCATGTTGGTTGACATATAAAATGAAGAATAGAGGGCATTGAAAAGCCTCATGGAAAATTTAATTAAAGGATAAATTTATTTTCTTGCAAAAAAGATTGAATTCCATATACAGATTTTTCACAATATATACTTTTCACAAATTTTGCTTTAGTTTGTTTTTAAAATTTATTTATTTGAATATTTGAATGTCAGAGTTACAGACAGGGAGAGATGGAAAGTGAAGTCTTCAATTGGCTGGTTCACTTCCCAAATAGCAGCAACAGCCAGGGCTTGGCCAGGCTGGAGCGAGGATCCAGGAGCTAGGAGCTTATTCCAGATCTTCCACTTGGGTGACAGGACCTCAAGGAATTGGGTCATCTTCCACTGCTTTCCCAAGCCATTATCAGAGAGCGGGATTGAAAGTGGAACAGCTGAGGTTTGCACTGGTGCCTATATGGAATGCCAGCATCACAAGAAGAGGCTTAACCTCTGTGGCAGAATGCTGGCCCCTCCTGAGACTTTTGAAGTCTCCTTAAATGCATGGATTACAAAACATTTTGCACCAAAATGACCTTATCTATCAATTCCATTTTTTTAAAGATGGCTTATTTACTTACTTGAAATATAGAGTTACAGAAAGAGAGAGATACTTCCATCAGCTGGTTCACTCCCCAAATGGCTGCAAAGTCTAGGACTGGGACAGGCTGAAGCCAGAAGCCAGGAGCTTCTTCCACATCTCCTGCTTGGTAGGCTCAGGGCCCCAAGGACTTGGACAATATTCTGCCACTTTCACAGGCACATTAACAGGGAACTAGATCAGAAGTGGAGCAGACAGGGGCCAGCATTGTAGCATAGCAAGTAAATCAAACAGCTATGACACTGGCATCCCTTATAGGCACAAGTTCAAGTCCTGTTTGATCCACTTGCAAACTTTTTGAAGTATATGTTTTATATGTTTATGTAGTGATACAAATAAATTAAAAAATAAAGATTTTGTTGACTGATTTATACAGTTTGTCATTGTCATTGAAAAAATTGGAACCAAATATATGAGTATATGGCATGATTGTATTTAGGTAAAACAAAGCAAGGCAAAATATCTTGTCTACATGAGCATATATGTTTGCATACATCTGTCTGAATGACAGTAAATGTGTTTACCATCCTATAAAAGTTCACTTTTGTGTCTGTGTATGGGTAATGCTCTATGGTAAATAGTAGAGAGATAACTAACTTGGCCTTTTGTATCTTTGTATTTTGTTGCTTTATTTGTTACCAGTAACTGCATATTAGCCTTTCAATAGAACATTTAAAATATTTTAATTCTGTGTTTTGAATGTGCCTCATTGAGATCAAGTGTTGGAAATTTCATCTTAAATGCAACAGTTGAGAGACAGGGCCCAAAAGAGGTGATTATGTCATCGGCGCTCTGCCCTAATGAAAGGATTCAGGCTGTTAATCTGGGTGTGGATTTCTGACAAAAGCATGATTTTAGCCCCTTTTCCTTCTCTCTCCCCAATATGTTCTCTTGACACATGATGCTTTCAATGATTCCAAAGTCAGATCTCCCATACAAGTAACTTCACTGATTTCTAAGAAGACACACACACACACAAACTCACACACAAACACACACATGCTTGCATGTGTATGTGTGAGAAGTATGAGTGTTTGGTTAAAGAAGTTCGTGGAAAATGGAATTAAAGATAATGTGAACTGTCCAGAATTTTTGAATCCCACTAGTGAAACACACACACACACACACACACACACACACACACACAAAGGTGCTTCAAAAAGTTCATGGAAAAAGTTTTTTCTTTTGGTAAAAAATGTCTAATATTTCCCTTATTCCTTACCTGAAAGATTGTCAATATTAAAACTCTTCAATAAATATTATTTTATAGTTATTTTAATCATTGAAATATAAAATATTATAAAATAGCTACAAATATTTTCAATGACTATGTGATATGCATGATCCTAAAAACGTTTTCTCTTATTTTACTGATTGCTTTTATTAATATGATAAAAATAAGTACAAGTTTTTACATTTTTACAAATGAGGATATAAAGACTCAGAAAGGTTAAGTAGGTTGGCCTAGGCTAGGATCCAAATTCTTTATTTTAATTCAGTTAGC
The DNA here is from genome assembly GCA_949820135.1 of Sylvilagus floridanus. NCBI lineage: Eukaryota > Metazoa > Chordata > Mammalia > Lagomorpha > Leporidae > Sylvilagus > Sylvilagus floridanus. The sequence goes on along the minus strand of OX463224.1, from coordinate 56,534,045 downwards.
CTTTCTCTTCAGTGATTTTCTGCTATTTTAAGAAAAATTTACCAGTATCATGCTGGAACAGAATAGAAACACCAGAAATCAATACAAACATCTACAGCCAACTTATATTTGATCAACGATCCAAAACCAATCCCTGGAGTAAGGACAGTCTGTTTAATAAATGGTGCTGGGAAAACTGGACTTCCATGTGCAGAATCATGAAGCAAGATCCCTACCTTTCACCTTACACAAAAATTCATTCAACATGGATTAAAAATTTAAACCTATGACCCGACACCATCAAATTATTAGAGAGCATAGGAGAAACCCTGCAAGACATAGGTACAGGCAAAGACTTCTTGGAAAATACCCCAGAAGCACAGGCAGTCAAAGCCAAAATTAACTACTGGGATTGCATCAAATTGAAAAGTTTCTGTACTGCAAAAGAAACAGTCAGGAAAGTGAATAGGAAACCGAAGGAATGGGAAAATATATTTTCAAACTATGCAACAGATAAAGGGTTGATAACCAGAATCTACAAAGAAATTAAGAAACTCCACAACATCAAAACAAACAACCCACTTAAGAGATGGGCCAAGGACCTCAATAGACATTTTTCAAAAGAGGAAATCCAAATGGCCAACAGACGCATGAAAAAATGTTCAAGCTCACTAGCAATCAGGGAAATGCAAATCAAAACCACAATGAGGTTTCACCTCACCCCGGTTAGAATGGCTCACATTCAGAAATCCACCAACAATAGATACTGGAGAGGATGTGGGGAAAAAGGGACACTAATCCACTGTTGGTGGGAATGCAAACTGGTGAAGCCACTATGGAAGTCAGTCTGGAGATTCCTCAGAAACCTGAATATCACCCTACCATTCAACCCAGCCATCCCATTCCTTGGAATTTACCCAAAGGAAATTAAATTGGCAAACAAAAAAGCTGTCTGCACAGTAATGTTTATTGTGGCTCAATTCACAATAGCTAAGACTTGGAACCAACCCAAATGCCCATCAACAGTAGACTGGATTAGGAAATTATGGGACATGTACTCTATAGAATACTATACAGCAGTCAAAAACAATGAAATCCGGTCATTTGCAACAAAATGGAGGAATCTGGAAAACATCATGCTGAGTGAATTAAGCCAGTCCCAAAGAGACAAATATCATTTGTTTCCCTTGATTGGAGACGACTAACTGAGCACCAAAGGGGAAACCTGTTGAAGTGAAATGGACACTATGAGAAACAGTGACTTGATCAGCTCTTGTGCTGACTGTGGTTGTACAATGTAATACTTTATCCATTGTAGTATTTTTTTTTATCCTAGTACTAGTGGTTGAACTCTGTAATTAACACACAATTATTCCTAGGTGTTTAAATTTTAACTGAAAAGTGATCCCTGTGAAATAAAAGAGTGGGAATAAGAGAGGGAGGAGATGTACAATTTGGGACATGCTCAATCAGTCATGCCCCAAATGATGGAGTTAGAATCATGCCAGGGAATTCCAATACAATCCCATCAAGGTGGCATGTACCAAGGCCATCACATTAGTCCAAGTGATCAATTTCAGCTCACAATTGATCACACTGATAGGTCTAAGAGTCAAAGGGATCACACAAACAAGACTAGTGTCTGCTAATACTAATTGATAGAATGAAAAAGGGAGAGAATGACCCAACATGGGAAGTGGGATACACAGCAGACTCATAGAATGGCAGATGTCCTAAATAGCACTCTGGCCTCAGAATCAGCCCTTAAGGCATTCAGATCTGGCTCAAGAGCCCATGAGAATATTTTAGGCATGGAAAGCTAAGACACTCTGAAAAACAAAAATAGAAGACCTAAATGAAAGATCTCTGCAAGTGAGATCCCAGTGGAAAGAACGGGGCCATCAAAGAAGGAGGTACCTTTCTCTGAAGGGAGGAGAGTACTTCCACTTTGACTATGACCCTGTCGGAATAATATTGAAGTTGGCGAACCCTAAAGGCTTCCATAGTCTTGGCAACTCATGACTAGAGCCTAGGGAGATTACTGACGCCATAAACAAGAGTGTCAAATTGTTAAATCAACTTCAGGAGTCACTGTGTACTTTCGTCTCATGAGGGATCTGTCCTTAATGTGTTATCCAATGTGAAATAATGCTATTACTAGTACTGAAACAGTATTTTTACACTTTGTGTTTCTGTGTGGGTGCAAACTGATGAAATCTTTACATAGTATATACTGAATCGATCTTCTGTATATAAAGATAATTGCAAATGATTAAAAAATCTTGGTGTTAAATTGGAAATTGCATAGATAATTAATCAATTCTTTAAAAAAAAATCATGTAGGATCTCTGTCCTTAATGTGCTGTACATTGTGAATTAATACTATAACTAGTACTCCAACAGTATTTTCACTTTTTGTCTCAATGTGAGGGCAAACTGTGAAATCTTTACGTAATATATACTAAACTGATCTTCTGTGTATAAAGAGAATTGAAAATGAACCTTGATGTGAATGCAAGGGGAGAGGGAGTGGGAAAGGGGAGGGTAGTTGGAGGGAGGGAAGTTGTGTGGGGGGGAGCCATTGTAATCCATAAGCTGTACTTTGGAAATTTATATTCTTTAAATAAAAGCTTTATATAAAAAAAAAATTAAACTAATTTTCTCGGAAAAGTCTTGCATAACATGGTCCCTCTCCATCTTTCTTCTTTTTTGATAACCATGATATCGTAGAAGTTCAACTTTTTGAAAACACCAAAACTTGTTTTCTTACAGAATTTCTGTACATAATTTTGTCTTCCTTGTTATTTTTTAAAAGATTTATTTATTTGTGGCAGACTGAGAGAGATAGAAATAGAGATCATCTGTCTGCTGGAACACTCCCCAAATGGCTGCAACTGCCAGGCTGTGCCAGGAAAAGCCAGGAGCTCAGAACATCATCAGGGTCCCTCAAGTGGGTGCAGGGACCTGATATTTGGTCCATATTCCTCTGCCTTCCAAACTACATTAGCAAAAGAAGCTGCACCAAAAGGGAAGTAAGCAGTACTCAAACTGGCACTCTAATCTGGGATGCTGGGTTGGCATGTGGCAGCTTAACCCACAACACAAGAATGCTGTCCCCTAGCTCATCTAAATACATAATTTAAATTTGAATTTTAGGCACATTTTATGTCAAACTACCTCTAACCAACTGCATAAATTAGACAACAGCTACTGTTGCACATACACCCATACCATGTTTCATTTGTAGGGTCTCTCTCTCTCTTATGGTCTTATATGTCAGTTTATTTTTTCAATGTCATTTCCACAAGAACAGGGGTTCTTTTTCTCTGCTTTTTGCATTTCCAAAATCAAAAACAACTTTTGGCTTGTCAGCCAACCCACAATTACCCTACAGATAAACTGTCTACTAGAATATCTCAGAATAGCTAAAGAAGAATGATCTTAGGACCTGTCTTGTTGTGCAGAATTAATTTCTATATGAGTAGGTATAGTGTTATGTAAAAATTCTTGATGTAATCAATAAAGAAAAATATAATATAATGATGTAAAATTTGCAGTAAGAATAACTCTTCTATCCATAACATGTGTAGAAGGAAAAGGAAATTCATGAGTTTTGCTGTCACATCTCAGTATGCTAAAATTATTGCCACAAAGTTCGATAGGTACTTCACTAAAATGGAAAAGATAATTTGTAGATGGAAGACAGAAACACAAAATATGTTCCAACTGATGCCAATGTGTTGTCCAAAAAATTCATTGAGCTTATACAAAATCTTCAGCAAGGGACTCCCAACATAAGTGACTCCAAGCCATTTACTGCATATACAATATGGTTCCATGGATAGGTTTGGACTAAAAGCTAAAACATTACTGGAAGGCTGTGTCAATCAATGGAGAAGCTGTTCCACATTTCTGATAGAGTTTAAGATGTTGATTAAAGGGAAAGGATACCAGCCAAAGCAAACCTTCAAATGTGATGAAAAAGGCAGAATGCCCAGTAGAATCTATAGTCATAAAAGTGAAAAGGAGGCCTCAGAACAGAAAACATGGACAGACAAATTAATTCTGGTACTATGTGGCAATACTGAGTGTTAATGATATCAGTTAACAGAATGAAGAAACTATATACTCTTGAAAACAAAGGCAAAACTTTGCGCATATTCTGGCAACATAATCAGAAAGTGTGGGTGACAGAAACCTTGTTTATGGAAGAGTTCCACCAATGCCTCATCTCAGTAGTGAAAAATAATTAGAACATGGAGAGTTGGAATTTAAAGTCCTATTAATAATAGATAATGCACCTGGCCATCCTAAATCTGTTTGCTATGAAAATGAAATGTCAAGGTTGTATTCTTACCTCCAAAGTCAACCTCAATATATCAGTCCTTTGATTAGGGCATTATTCACTTTGTCAGGGTCACATACATCCAAGAGGTATTTGATTGAATCTGATCAGGAATTGATACAGACCATAATCTGGACATAATGAGGTGCTGGAAACCATTCCCTGTTACTGATGCAATAACATTTATCAAAGCTGTGGCAGATAAATTAAAACCAGAAACTGTGAAGCCTGCTGGAAGAACTTACAGAGTGAATGATTTGAAGACTTCCAAGGGATCAGTGGAGAATTTAGGAAAATAATCCATGCAGTGAGACAAATTGGTGGAGAAAGATTTGTTGACATGTGGATGAAGAAATGGAATAATATATTTAAGGCCATCAAGAAATATTAACAAATGAGTAACTTGAAGAACATGTTGGGTAATCTACAGAAAAAGACAAAGTTGAAGAGACTGAAGCATAACCAGTAGTGTAGACATTACCAGAATTTGCTGAAGCATTTTGAATTGCACAAGCATTAAAGGAAAAAAAAACATTGCAGAATGAAATCCTTGGATGGAATACAGCATTAAAGCCATCAATATTATCATTGAAGGATTACAGCCTCTTCAGCAATATTTGATGAGGTACAAAGAGACGGCAATTTATAATTACAAAATTGTTCCCAATGTTTTCAGCATAAAATATTTAACTGTCACAGATTACCAAGAGCTTATATAATCATCAAAGATCTGAGATTACTCAAAGGAGATTGTCCTGCATCAACAGTTCAAGTAGCCTGATGGTGTACCATAATGCCTACGTCATGCACCGCTCTTCATCACACCAGATAGGTATTGTAGCAAATTATATCATCACAAGGAAAAGAAAGAGTGTTTTGAGAGAGACAGCCACTGGGGGTCTTATTTTATTGTTAGTTGATAATATGACAATTTTCCACTGATTGTTCCTTAGAAAATGGGAATGATATAGGCTGAAGTATCCCTTATTCAAAATGCTTAGAACTAAATGTTTCAATTTTCAGATTTTGGGAGATTTGCATAAATAGTATTAGTTGAGCATCATTAATTCAATAATATAGACCATGAAATGCTTCAAATATGAACATTTTGTGATATCATATTCAATTTTTTTATTTTAGAGAAATTCATGTTTCATATTTCAGATTAAAGATGTTCAACCAATAATAATTCTTGAATAAAACTATTAGGACCATTGAAAGGCTAGAATAGGGGCTGGTGCTGTGGCTCACATGGTTAATCCTCTGCCTGTAGCGCTGGCATCCCATGGGCTCCAGGTTCTAGTCCCAGTTACTCCTCTTCCAGTCTAGCTCTCTGCTGTGACCCGGGAGTGCAGTGGAGGATGGCCCAAGTGCTTGGGCCCCTGCACCCGCATGAGAGACCAGGAAGAAGCACCTGGCATCTGGCTTTGGATCGGCACAGTGCCGGCCATGCGGCCATTTGGGTAGTGAACCAATGGAAGGAAGACCTTTCTCTCTCTCTCTCTCTCTCTCTCTCTCTCTCACTGCCTACAATTCTACCTGTCAAGTAAAAGAAATTAAAGAAAATTTAGAATGAGTTTGTAAGAATCATTCATAAAACTAATTTTCCCATTTATAACTTGTGGTATTTATTCAATATTATTATCCAATGTTTTCCCTGGGTTTCTAGTGCCATTCAATTTGAAATAGTAGAAAGGAATCTAGAAGTTGAAATGTTAACCATGGCTGTACTAGTTACCAGATGTTTAATCTTGGATAATTTATTCCCTTTTCTGTGCTTCTATTGTTTCCTTCTGCAAAATGTCTGCTATAGTAACACTTAGCACTCCAGGCTTAAGGATCAAATAAAATACTACATGCCACAGCACTTCAGGGAGACCTTCAGGCCCTAGGACAAATATTATTACTTACCTTGTCCTAGGGGGGAAAATGTGAGAAAATCTCACTAAAGAACATGAATGACTGAGAAAGTTTAAGGAACTGTTTTTTGCATAAGTGCCTTTATTTTAGTAGTAGTCAAAACCAATTTTAGTTCCATAAAGTGTAGACTCAAGGGTTATTATACTGATAATACATTATTTGACAACAAAAACTTAAAAATAGATATATTTTGACAAAAACCCTAATAAAATATTTACCATTTACCTCCAGTTGTACTTATTCTGAAAATATAAAAAGGAACCAGAAAGATACAGGTAATCATCTCATGGGGACACAAAAGATATATAAAGCCAGTAAACAAAAATAGTTATAGTTTGTCATAAGAGATAATAAAACAATTCTCTGATTAAAACAGAACCAGGGATTTAATGGGCTACATCAGATAATGTAGTCTGAAAAAAAGGCTCTGAGATGGGTCTATGATCTGAGACCTAAAGGTTGCAAAGAAAATGATCATGTGTAGAATTCATAAGGCTTATGACAGATGGAAAGAACAGCAACTGCAATCAAAAGTAATCTGACAGGGCCAGAGCTATAAAGCAGTGGGTTAAAGCCCCAGCCTGCAGTATAGGCACCCCATAAGGGCACTGGTTCTAGGCCCGACTGCTCTTCTGATCCAGCTCTCTGCTATGGCCTGGGAAAGCAGTAGAAGACGGCCCAAATCCTTTGGCTCCTGCACCCACGTGAGTGACCTGGAAAAAGCTCCTGGCTCTTGACTTTGGATCCACTCAGCTCTGGCCCTTGTGGCCATTTGGGGAGTAAACCAGAGGATGGAAGACCATTCTGTCTGTCTCTCCTTCTTACTGTCTGTAACTCTACTTCTCAAATAAATAAAATATTTTTTATAAAGCTTTTATTTAAAGAATATAAATTTCCAAAATACAGCTTATGGATTACAATGGCTCCCCCCCATAACTTCCCTCCCACCCACAACCCTCCCCTTTCCCGCTCCCTCTCCCCTTCCATTCACATCAAGGTTCATTTTCAATTCTCTTTATATACAGAAGATCAGTTTAGTATATATTACATAAAGATTTCAACAGTTTGCCCTCACATAGCAACACAAAGTGGAAAATACTGTTGGAGTACTAGTTATAGTATTAATTCGCAATGTATAGCACATTAAGGACAGAGATCCTACTTGATATATATTTTTTAAATTGATTAATTTTCTATGCAATTTCCAATTTAACACCAAGTTTTTTTTTTTCATTTTTAATTATCTTTATATACAGAAGATCAATTCAGTATATACTAAGTAAAGATTTCATCAGTTTGCACCCACATAGAAACACAAAGTGAAAAATACTGTTTCAGTACTAGTTATAGCATTACTTCACATTGGACAACACATTAAGGACAGATCCCTCATGAGACGAAAGTACACAGTGACTCCTGAAGTTGATTTAACAATTTGACACTCTTGTTTATGGCATCAGTAATCTCCCTAGGCTTTAGTCATGAGTTGCCGAGGCTATGGAAGCCTTTAGGGTTTGCCAACTTCAATCTTATTCTGACAGGGTCATAGTCAAAGTGGAGGTTCTCTCCTCCCTTCAGAGAAAGGTACCTCCTTCTTTGATGGCCCCGTTCTTTCCACTGGGATCTCACTTGCAGAGATCTTTCATTTAGGTCTTCTTTTTTTTTCCAGAGTGTCTTGGCTTTCCATGCCTAAAATATTCTCATGGGCTCTTGAGCCAGATCTGAATGCCTTAAGGGCTGATTCTGAGGCCAGAGTGCTATTTAGGACATCTGCCATTCTATGAGTCCGCTGTGTATCTCGCTTCCAATGTTGGATCATTCTCTCGCTTTTTGATTCTATCAGTTAGTATTAGCAGACACTAGTCTTGTTTGTGTGATCCCTTTGACTCTTAGACCTATCAGTGTGATCAATTGTGAGCTGAAATTGATCACTTGGACTAATGTGATGGCCTTGGTACATGCCACCTTGATGGGATTGTATTGGAATTCCCTGGCATGATTCTAACTCCATCATTTGGGGCATGACTGATTGAGCATGTCCCAAATTGTACATCTCCTCCCTCTCTTATTCCCACTCTTTTATTTCACAGGGATCACTTTTCAGTTAAAATTTAAACACCTAAGAATAATTGTTTGTTAATTACAGAGTTTGACCAATAGTACCAGAATACAAAAATACTAAAATGGATAAAGTATTACATTGTACAACCACAGTCAGCACAAGAGCTGATCAAGTTACTGTTTCTCATAGTGTCCATTTCACTTCAACAGTTTTCCCCTTTGGTGCTCAGTTAGTTGTCGCCTATCAGGGAGAACATATGATATTTGTCCTTTGGGACTGGCTTAATTCACTCAGCATAATGTTTTCCAGATTCCTCCATCTTGTTGCAAATGACCAGATTTTATTGTTTTTGACTGCTGTATAGTATTCTATAGAGTACATGTCCCATAATTTCTTCATCCAAATGTATGCTTTGAATTCCCTGTGATCTTTTGCTGTGAGGTTCCCTTCGTTTATCTTCTTTTATGTTGATGGCTGCGTTTCTGTGTTTCTGTGTGTAACACATCTTTAAATAAATAAAATATTTTAAAAATAAAATAAATATCGGGGATGGTGCTGTGGCTCAATGGGTTAAAGCCCTAGCCTACTGTGCCAGCATCCCATGGGAACCAGTTCGAGTCCCGGTTGCTCCGCTTATGATCCAGCTCTCTGCTATGGCCTGGGAAAGCAGTGGAAGATGACCTAAGTCCTTGGCCCCTGTACCCATGTGGAAGACCCAGAAGAAGCTCCTGGCTCTGGATCAGGTCAATTCTGGCTGTAGTCATCTGAGGAGGGAACCAGTGGATGGAAGACCTCTTTCTCTCTCTGACTCTACTCTCTCTGTAACTCTGCATTTCAAATAAATAAAATAAATCTTAATAAAATAAAATGAGTTAAACTTGTTTTGAAGTTGTGTGAGGGGGGAGCCATTGTGGTCCATGAGCTGTTCTTTGGAAATTTATATTCTTTAAATAAAAGCTTTATAAAAAAAAAAAAAAGTAATCTGAGACAGAAAACACTCGGATTTTCTAGGACAATGAGAAACTTTATGTGACTGAATCACAGTTGAGCCAATGAGAAGACAAAAAGAGCTGATGTTTCCGGGTTAAGAAGGGTCAAGAGTGTATTCTATGCTGAGAATCCTGAAAAATTTACAATTTATTAAACAATACAATGCAAACCACTACTTGGAGGATTCTTAAAACATTGTGCTGAGTATATAAAACATGATTACATTAACACAGAAATTGAAAAAGAAAAAAAAAAAAACTTCCACGAAATACTGGAGTTGGAAAACCTAACAGAATAAAATTCTCTCTCTCACCTCTCATTGAGTAGGGATTGGGCTTTTGTGAAGGGGCATAAGGGACTCCGATAATATTCCTATGGAGAATTCAGTTGTACAGATTAATGCAAGTCTAACTCCTTGAATGTACTGTTAACATTTGTTCAATTCCTTATATGTATAATGCATTTCAAAAGACAACAAAGGATTCATAAGCAAATGCTGAATTCCTGTTGACTTGAATGGTGAGGTAGGTAGTGGAACTTGAAACTCAGTTTGAAACATAAGAAACAGACCACATACAGAATGTTAGATAGATATGTAATAAATCAAGGATAATGAAATGCTGTTTGTACAATCCAAATATTGGTTATATGAGATTCTTTATAAAACCTTCTTTTTTATATGTTAACATTTTTCACTGAAGTCCATTATGAGAGAGAGACATACCAGATATAGTTGGAAATCATTGAAAGAAAGGGTTCTAGACTGAAAAACAGAGCTCTTTATAAATAAATGTGTATTTTGAATTTTCCATGAAGGGTACAGATGCAGTATCATAGTTACTAGTATTTATGGAGTATGTACTGTGTACCAATATCTGACAGGCACTGAGGAAGACATCAACAAGCAAAGTAGTTATGGTCTGATACCATGAATGAATAAGAGAGATGAGTATGTTTCTGGAGAGGTGTAGGGTATTATTTATCATAGTATAGGACACTTTGCGTAATACTGACAATATTACACCATGGGAAACAGCGGGATATGGGATAGTGCTCCAAGCATGAAAATGTGAGTAGCTACCAGCCTTTGAAGGAGAGGTGGTGATTGGCTCTACCCATGTGCCATATATCCCTGTGGATAATTTTCTCTTGAGCTTCCAAAGTTGCAACGGACTACCGTCTTCACAAAAATTGAATTCTCAAAGGTTGTAAACCTATTATCAATAAAGGTTATTCAGATAAGACAAATGTCGGTGAAGTGAAAAGCAATATGCCTTTTAAAAAAGCACTGATGAAGGTGAATGCAAATGTTAATAGCAGAGCTGCTGCTGAATGTTATCCCCCAGCCTACAGATGAAAAGTCAGATTATAAGAATTTGAAATTACACCTTGCATTACATGTCAAAGAATTTCCAAGTTATGATTATGGAAATTACAGATCACTGTAAAGACCCAAAGCTTTGAAATCTATATCTAGAATAGTCTACCTCATAAACATGACCTATGAAACAATTAGTATTATTATTATGGCAGCTGGTGAAAAATATTAAGTTCATGCCATTTACACTGAGATAGATACAGAATTTTCAGGGAGAGTTTTCTAATTTGTTTAAACTTTAGGACTAAAATCTTAAGGTTCCAAGTCTCCTAGTGCCTTCATCCCACATTGGAGTATCTGGGTTTGATTTCAGGCTTTGGTCTTTGGATCCAGATTCCTGCTAATAGAGAGCTTGATGGGGGCGGGGCAGCTGTTGTAACTCCATTAATTAGGATCTTGCCACTCACACTGGAGACAGCAATTGGGTTCTGCACTTCTGGCTTCAGCCCAGTTCAGTCCTAGCTGTTCAAGCCATTTGGGAGTGACTCTTTGGATGGGATACCACCACTCCTCATTCTCAAATAAATGGTTTTCTTTAAAATATTTACACTTACACTTCATCTACCTTCTCTAAAGCATAGGTTAACGCTATCCCATCTTTTGAAGTTGATTTGAGTACCAAATTAATGAACACATGTGAATAACTACTAAACACAGTAAAAATGCAAGATATTTTTACAGAATATATTGAGGCTATAGAAGCCTCTTTGATAAGGTATCTGAAAAACCATTTTGAAATTCTGTCTCCTTCCTTCTATGTGTACTTCTCTTTGTACTTTTCACATTCCTGTTATGGATGCACAAAGTTACTTCCTCTTCACATTCAACAAGAACTATTACTATATTCTAGTTTAACATATAACAGAAATTGTGGACAAATGTTATTTTGAAATATTTTCACCCCATGTCCAGAAGTTATTTTACAAGTCTTCCAAGGTTATATTTCCTCCCTATTATCTCCTACTACACTGGTTAGTGTAAGCACCTAAACAAAACAGGCAGTACACAAGGTGATTTTCAGGTCTGAGGATGAAGTGACCACATATGGCATGATATGGAAATGGCTGGAGGGTGTTAATAATTAGTCCACTATATCCCTGTTCTGCAATTGAAAGAGAAGCTTCTTTTGTCATTGAAAAGGCGTTCATTTGGAGCTGGTGAATGAAATTTATTGATACATTCATTCATTCATTCACCAACTTTTAGAAGGTGTTTCCTGATGCCAGACACCATTAAATAGGCTATTGCTATGAAGATAAGTTTACTGTTCCAATGCAGCATAGAATGTACTGCAAACATTTGGAAAGTTTGAAAAATACAGCTCAGAATGAATTTTTGATATGAAATAAAAAGGCTCTTAGGAAATAAAAATAATAGAACATGAAGTTAAGTGATTTAGGTGATTAACATATATAATAGTACATAGTGATGATTTTGTCCTTTGCCCTTTCATCAGGAAGAATGTTAATGCCCTAATATACATAATGTTTAATAGCCAATATATATGAAAATAAGTAAATAAAATCCATTAAGCATGGATTTTTCCACTGTGTGACACTTACTGTGTCAGGTTCTAGAAGTGTAAAGATGAATGAAATATGACCCTTGCCATTAGTGAGACTATTATTTCTGAGAAGAATGAAGCAAGAACTAATTATCAGAGATTACAGAGATCTCTGGTAGTTTGTAATGAACCATAATGGGGTGTGGACTGTTAGGAAAAATTGGCTCAGAAGCCAACATTCTAACTACAACACAACATGAATGATCACAAGATAGGAATACTGATGACTTACTTTATGCCATAAATAGTTATTAATGCTTTGATATAAACAAATAACTTATTTTTTAAGATTTATTTATTTATTTGAAAGTCAGAGTTACAGAGAGAGAGAGAGAGAGAGAGAGAGAGAGATCTTCCTTCCGGTGGTTCACTCCCCAATTGGCCGCAATGGCTGAGCTGTGCTGATCCAAAGCCAGGAGCCAGGAGCTTCTTCCAGGTCTCCCATGCGGGTGCAGGGGCCCAAGGACTTGGGCCATGTTCCACTGCTTTCCAAGGCCACAGCAGAGAGCTGGATCGGAATTGGAGCAGCCAGGCCTCGAACTGGCACCCATAATGGGATGCCGGCGCTTCAGGCCAGGGCGTTAACCTGCTATGCCACAGCACTGGCCCCAAATAACTTATTTTTTAAAAAAATATTATTTACATGAAAGGCAGGAATTACTAAGTGATAAAGAGAGAGACAAAGAAAGGGAGAACTTTCATCCACTGGTTCACTCCCCAAATGGCCCCAATGGCTGGAGCTGGGCAGGTCCAAAGCCAGGAGCGAGGAGATTGTTACAGATCTCTCATGTGGGTTCAGGGGCCCAAACACTTAGACCATTTTCCACTGCTTTCCCAGGCACATTCACAGGGAGGTGAATCAAAAGTCGAGCACTGGGCTCAAAACGGTGCTCATACTGGATGCCAGCATCATGGGTGGCAGCTTTAACTGCTACACCACAATGACAGCCCCATAGTTTAATGTACATAACCCAATAATGCAGGAATCATTTACAAGTATGTTGTATAGTAGGAGAAACTGAGGTGATGGGAGGTTAAGTTGTGTTGTCCAAGACAAACAGTCAAGTACTAGAGCCAGCATCACAACACGGGTATACAGTATCTACAACCAGCAGAGAGAAAGAGAAAGTAGCCTTCGTTTACACTTTAGGGAAAAAACACACGCACTGAAAACTTCAGTGACAGAAATAGGGCAGTAGTGTCTGGTCAACCACAGAGCACACAAGCCTAGTCTGAACTGGAGAGGTTGCTCACACTGGTCATTGCCAGGGGACAATGATGGCCCAGAGCTGCTGAAGTCAGATGTTGATTTTATGTGAAATCTGCAGATTTTAAGGTTAGAAAATAATTCCACTATTTTAAATATGCTTTTGGTACCAAATAAATTATTTTTCTGTAGAAGCAGGCTTACTTGTAATCTCAACTTAGAGAACTGGTGAAAAATAAAGGCAATAGGGTCTAACTATCAGTGGAGTTCTGTCTCCGAAGCCATAGTTGCAGATACATCATCATCTGGTTCCTCCATAGGCTGCATGCCATGGCTTGCTGTAGACTGGTCTCCCCATTCATAATAGACACACAGGTTGTCCCTTTCATAATGGTTCTTATCTCAGAAACCATTTACTACCTACCCACCTGTATGCCAGCCTCTCTTATTACAAATCATATGTTGCTTCCATTCTAAGAAGTGGTTTCTCCAACTAAGTATACAATGGGATATATGTTAAAACTAGTTGTGTCCAGCAAAAACGATGGTAGATATTATTTTCTACTAATGCCACACTGTTATAAAATTGACTGTTCATCTTATGGCAATTTCTTAGGAGCAGCAGATGGACAATATATTTTCATGTATATAGGCTCCAGTCCCATAGAGATTATGCCTTGCATTATGCATTTGATTTTAACCTCCACACATCTGGAACATTGCTGGTCAGTGTATACTTGCTGTTTAGCATTTTCAGTATGGAAGTCAAACTTCTGGTGGAGCCAAGATTATTTTGATATCTATTACATGAAATAGATAAAACATTGCCATGTATAAGAGATATGAGCTTCACACTCAAAGAATAAGAAATGCCATGGGCTTTTATTATCTCCAAATAAAATTTAAACTTTTCTGAACCTTCATCCCACTGAACAGGCCCTACTACAATTTGTTCCTCTCTCCTCAACTTTGAGTAAAGGGCCTTGGTATGTTCCAGAGCACTGCTAGTATTTTCACTGAACAAGGACAAAAGATAGAAAACACAAGTAATTCTGGGTGAAGTGTGAAGTTGAGGTGTTCTAACAAAGCAAGTCTTGAATTTGAATCCAAACTATATGAAGTTTCAGCTTATGTATAGTTAATAAATTCTAGAGATATGCTATACAACACAGAGCCCTTAGTCAATAATGTTGTAGTGTGTTCTTCAACATATCTTAGCAGAGTTCATGTAAAATGCTGTTAACACACACATGCAGACAACAAACGGCAACTAACAAGAACACACACATACAGACACCAAATAGCAACTAATGAGACCACACGCATACAGAGACAACAAGCAGCAAAACTAATGAGAACACACACACACACACACACACACACACATGCCTATGGAAGTACAGAAGGAAATTATCAGAGGTGGTAGATATGTTTAATACCTTGATTGTGGTAAATGTATAATGGGTATAAGCATATGCTCAAACTCATCAAAATACATGAGTAAGTATGTATAATTTAAAGATTAAAATATAAAATAGAATGAATAGGGTAATTAGCATACTTAGTTATATGTATGATATTTAAAAATTAAAGTGAGATTAACAATTATTGCTCTGGTTATTTTTATGGAAATATAACTAAGATAGAGGAGAACAGAAAAGCTTGTTATGCTGCTGGGAATAATATTATCTAATGAAGCTTGGACCATAAGATTTATTTATTGTATAGTACAGATCTATTTTCATTTATTTTGCTAGACATTTAGGAATTCCTTCTAATCAAGAAGCAAATGAATGGTTTTCCTCACAAAAATTTTTCTTAAATACACTATTAAATATTTTCTGCTCCATGGTTTTAATTTTTATTTTTCTGATTATTAAATTCTGAAACTATTATTTTTGTTGGATCTCTTCTAGTTTTCATAAATTTTTACTATTATTTTTCTTTTCTTTCTGTTTTTGTTGCACTTTCACCAATATTTCTTCAGATTTATATTTAAACTCCTCTTTTGAACTTTGGTCTCTTCTATTGAGAGACAGATAATATTTAGAACTATAAATACCTCTATTATTACGTAAAGCAAAAAGTTATATGTATGTACACAAATATAAAATGCTGACATATAATTACTGTTTTTCTTTGTTTTTATTTCAATGTCTTTGTTTCTATTTTGTAGTATATCCTATTATTTAACAGAATCAATATCTTCTCGATTTTCTTTGGCTTTCCGTTAAATTTTAAAATTGTGCTTTTATAATTTTAGCCTACTCAGAATTGTTTTTACTTTCTGTTTTTTTTTTTTTTCTTGCATTCTGTAGTTACATGTGACTTCTGGTGATCTGTATATTCAAGATATGTTAAGTAAAAAGCAATTTATGCGTTTTGAGCCAATGTGTGTCTTTTGTAGGTTATAGATATAAATTCGGGGTTATTTGGTTGACTTCTCCATTTTATGCCTTTCCTTTTGAGTTAGCTTCCCATCAAAGGAAATTTCCAAACTTCTGTCTGTAGCATGTCTAGAAATCTCTTGAAAGAACAGAGCTGTGAGTCTCAATATTCAGTGCATCAACTACACATAGCCGTCTATCTTCAATATATGTACTCCTCCAATATTGAAATGAAGAATTCAGGAAAAACCAACGGAAGGAGAAAGCCAATTCTGAATAAACTAAAACTGTAAAAGAAATTTTATAAAAGTTCATTACTTCATTGATAGTTGTAGAGAAGCAAGAGATGATAGTGATTCTGCTACACAATTGGATCCTATAGAAAGGTGAATTAAAAAAAAAGAATTAATATTTATTTATTTGAAAGGCAGAGTTCTAGACAAAGAGAGGGAGAGACAGAGAAAGGGGCTTCCATCCTCTGGTTCACTTCACAAAGTCTCACAATAGCTGTAGCTGAGCCAATCTGAGTTAGGAGATTCTTCCCAGTCCCCCACGTGAGTGCAGGGGCCCAAGCACTTGGAGTGTCTTCCACTGCCTTCCCAGGTCATTAGCAGAGAGTGGCATCAGAAGAAGAACAGCTGGGACACAAAAGAGCACTCTTATGGGATGCCAGTGTTGCTGGTGGAGGCTTAACCTAGCACGCCACAGTGTTGGCCCCAGAAAGGTACATTTCTAACACTCTTAATTATGTGTAGGCTCTTTATATGTATATACTTGTGTATAACTTTTTTGTTTTATATAATATATATATTTCAAGATATAAATATGTGGTGGGGACTTCTGGTCTAAAAACCTTCCATTTGTCCCTCTTTAGCTTTCTGATAGTTGAAGGACAGAATGAGGGTAGCTACATGAGGGATGTATTTCTTTTACAGGCTCTTTCTTTGCAACTTTTCCTCCATTTCCGGAAGTACTGATCTGAAACCCTTGTTTGTTTTTGAAAGGGTTTAATATGTATTAGTTGCCCAATGGCCCTTTAGTTTTTCTAATTACAAGTCTAAGTTTAAACTTTCTTGAATATCTCTGACCTGTAGTCTTTCTACTTTTGTAAACTTGAAGGTGTCCTTCATTTTAATTTTAGGAATACAGGTAAAATGGCTCTCACTCTGTCATCTCTACACAGAATCCATTAAAATTTGGTTAAAATTAAGCTCAGACAGGTATCCATCATTAGATGAATGGATAAAGATAAGGTGGTATAATTAAACAAGGGAATATCATTCCGCTATACAGAAGAATGAAATCATGTCATTTGCAGCAAGAGAATGGAATTGGAAAATCATCCTCTTGAGTGAAATAAGCCAGGCATACAAAAACAAACACCTCATGTTCTCCAGTATATTTGGCAACTAAAATA
Organism: Sylvilagus floridanus; assembly: GCA_949820135.1. Lineage (NCBI taxonomy): Eukaryota > Metazoa > Chordata > Mammalia > Lagomorpha > Leporidae > Sylvilagus > Sylvilagus floridanus. The sequence goes on along the minus strand of OX463224.1, from coordinate 56,516,796 downwards.
AGTTTAAACAACAACTCAGTCTGAACACAAAATGTTAATGATTAGAGGCCAATGTCTGGTAGGGATAAAATGATTCTGAATAATAAAACAGGGAAAAATGAGTGTGGTCCATTAATTGTGACAAATAAATGATGTAAGATGTTAACAGTGGAAATCGTGTGAGGGCTATGTGTGAACATGTATTATTATCTCACAAGTGTTATTTTGTAAAGTTAAATTACCAAAACAATAAACAAGTTCAGGGAATATAGATAGTCATTCGTATACTCTTAAGTTAATCAGTGATGGAGTCAGAATTATTACCCCGTTACTCCAAATCTATGGCTCTTGCTGCTGTAGTCTGCTGCCTCAGTCATTAGCTTTGCTTACAGTGGCACGAATGTGATCATACTGTTAATCTGCCAGGAGTGCTTAGTGACTTATCACAACTCCACATGTCCTATACACATCCTATTGACTTTTTGTTCTCACCCTTGCATACAGACAAGTCTACAAATCTCCACTTTCCAATTAGTCAAGTTAATGAAGCTCTTTAAAGAAATCCATAAAGCTTTCCTCTATGGCCCTGACATTTAGTAACTTCTGGATAATGGTCTCTAGGCCCCTTCTCCATTACAATATTGTATTCTGAGTCCTCAAGTGCTGACTCTGATTTCCTCAGAAAGGAATGAGGGAGGCTTCCCTTCGAGCTTCCCAAACCCCAGGGTAAACACAGAAATGGCACTTCTAATAGTGAAGCCAGCTAGAGGCCAGCCGGAATGCTGTTGCCTCCTGTTAGGAAATCTATCGCCCTCTGAGTCAGGCCAAATGGCTGGGAGCAGGAACAAAGAGAAGCAAAATAAGTGTGGAGCTGAATTTCCTATAGCCAACCCAAGATCTAAAATAAAAAGATAGTTTAATGTAGTTGGAAAAAATGAATTGGGAGAGAGCCATTTCAAGACTCAAGGCAACATAAACTTTTTTTGCCTTGGTTTTCTTTTCTGTGAATTAGGGATAATTAGGTATTTTTCTGAATTTAGTGTTGTGATAAGATCCAAATGGTAGTGAGCATGGGGATACATTATCCTTAGAGAAAGAGCCAAATTAAAAATTGGCAAAATAATGTTCACACTCAGTTGGAATATTATCAATAGGCAGGAGGGATCACATGTTAGGACATTCTCCACAATTTGTAGGCATCTTCCTGTCCCCTTAGCCAACAGATCTTTTCATCACAAAGCTTGCCCAAACAACACAGCTTGCTAGAAACTTTGAACTTTCATTTTGTTCATTTGGATAATTAAATGTACTTAACTTCTGCCTTGCACAATATTCGTCTAACAATATGGAATATAGTAACTACATGGAATATGAGATTATTCTTGGGTATCCTTTGAGTACATATATATTTTGCTTTTCCTGCTACACCAGAAGCTGTGGTGAATCTATCACCTTCTGCCATTTAATATCTATACAATGCTACATTTTCCCATTAATTTTTCATCTTAATATTTACTGATCTTGTATAATGTTCCAGAAATTGGGTTATGTGGCACTGTTAGAAATAAAACATACTTTTACATTATAGAGGAGGAAAGAAATACTGGAATTCCTTTGATAGTCTGTTTTCTATAGACTTATATGCTTCAGTGGGAATTGAAATAAAAAGTGATCCTTCTCTTGAAGACTCTCCCTCCTGTAGACCAGAAGCAGAGAACCATATTAAGATGTCAAGGCAATGTGATTTGTTTGTGGTTGGACATGGTCCTAGAAGACTGATGCTCACAGAGGAGGAGCTTCTGGGTGTTCCCAGAGGTAAATCACTTTGCATTAAGTGCTAGGCAGCACAGTCTTGAGACATTCACTCAGTGTGCTCCCTGATCACATCTGCTATCATCTCTTGTAGCTTGACTGTTACTGGAATATACAACAACTGCTTCTGCACCCAGAAATTGCTGAATCACGCTAGATGGCCTTTATAAATCCCTGAAAAGTTAATTGCTTTACCTCCCTTCTGAAATGAGCATGATGGAGCAAAGATGTGTCAGAATTGAAGAATGTAGTATTTCTTTCTTTCAGTACACGTTTTGCATTGTCTATTCTGTGCCAGGAATTTTTTGGAGTGTTCTTTCAGTGGTGAATAAGACCCGGGGCAAGTTCTATAGGCTTTACTGAGTTTTTAACATCTTAAATGGAAGTAGTGATGTAAAGAAAAAAAAATACTGGATAAATAAAATCATCAGATACTGAGGAATGCTGTCCTTTTTAAAAGGTGGTTGAAAGTGAAAGGGGGCTAGTTTAGATTGGTTGACAGGAAGCTACACTGGTCAAGACAGGTTGGTTTACACTATATGATGCCAAGAATATTCCAGGAACTTAAATCAAAGTCTATCTTGCATGACCTGTCTCCACAGTGGCCCAGTGGTCCAAGCTAAGAGAGCCTATATTATTTGTTTTCAATTCACTGGAACAAGAACAATCTGGCGCCTTGCCCTGTCAGTAGAAGAGAGCAACCAATTGCAATGCACTACTCCATAACTGTAGCCCAGAAGTAAGCACTCTCTCACTCCCCCCACACACACACATATACACACAGTGCTGGGCCAGAAGCTATCATGTGGCCTGATTAACTTGAAGGGACTGGGAAATGTGAGAAATAAACTGGAATACTAAAATATTTTCTGTCTCTGCTACAGCATTCCATTGTGAATGATGAACTCTAAATTCTGAATGACAAGAAGAAACTTGTCAAATGGTGATCAAGGTAAAGATTACTACAGGCAGACATTGTTGCTAATAAAAAATTCCCAGGAAAAGAAAGCTTGGCAGGCTCAGGGGAAGGAGCAGAGGCCCGGTGACTGGACCACAGATGCATGACAGGAAGTGAAAGAGATAGAAATGCATAGGTCAGCAGCAGCTAGATCTTAGTTTTTTAACTTGTTAAAAAGTATTTCATTTTACATATAGAAAAGTTATGAAAGTGGGACAGAGTTTTCATTACCCACACTCAGCCTATTAACATCTTAATTAATACAACACATTTGTCACAGCGAGTCAATATTGAAACATTATTGTTAAGCACAATCCAAACTGTATTCAGAGTTCTTCAGGTTCTACCAAATGTCCCTTTCATGTTTCAGAATCCCATGTAGGACATCAAGTTAAATTTAATGATCATGTGTCCCTAGGGTCCCCTTGGCTATGATAGTGTCTCACATGTTCCTAATTTTTTATGATCTGGACAGTTTTGAGAAACACTAGTAAGGTATTTTGTAGACTATCCTCATTTCTTATTTTTTGGATGAATTTCTCATGATTGCAGTGTCATGACAGTTTCTCAGAGGAATATCACAGAGGTAACGTATCATTCTTATTAAGGGTAAATATTATCACCATAACTTGTGTGCTTAACCTTGATCGATCTTCTGACTTGGTGGCATTTCTCAGCTTTTCTCATAAAAATTTATTCTTTTTCCTCCTTACTATATTGTACTATTTGTAAGGACATCATTGGCCACAGATCACTCAGGAGTGGGGATTAAGCTCCACCTACTTGAAGGACAGTTATATACATACACCATGTTGCATTCTTCTATCTAGGAGATTTACCTTTTACTCACACTGATGGATGGATTGATTGACTCATATCAGTACGGTCTCAAGAATATTTTTCCAAGGTCTTAAGAATATTTATTTTGTGCTTTGGCTTATGATCCAATGCTATATTTCCCCCTTTTAAATTGCTCTAGGTTTTGGCATTAATAGCGCTTTCATTTGGTTACTGTTTCTCTTTTACATACTTCATAATTGTGGGGTTTCTTTAGGTCATCCTCTTTTTTCTGATACTGCAAGTTGTCCCAGACAATCCTCAATGTGTCACTAGCCATTTCTTGAAGTGACCCGGAATCCTCTCCTTGATGAATAGTATTAGAAAATAAGATCTAGGTACAAGTATGTTCATTTCTACTAGAGTGGACTGTTGTGACTTCTAGATCCTCTAATTTTATGGAGCAAAGGGAAATATGTGTGCAAACTAACTATTCATATTCACATATCTGTATATCTGTAAATGTTTCTACATGTATCCATTTCCATCACCCTTAAGCTAAATAGGGGTTTGTACAAACCACTTCAACTACAATATATACATATGTGGGTCATTCTATGCTTTTTCCCTTGCTTTTCTGTAACTCCCCATTCCATAGTGACTTCTACCTCACATCCAGATCCTGACTTGTTCAATCCTAGTATTGACTATGGTACTCTTAAAAGTGATCATGAAGACAGGGGATGGAGAGTAGGTCAATCAAGGTAACATAATGCAAGTGCATATTTTGTATTGAAATATGATAGTAAAGTGATAAGATTGGAACACAAATTGGAGTGGTTGAGAATAAAATTGGATATTGAGAAACATTTACTGCAGTGAAATATTTCAGACACTTACCATAAAATGTGTTGCAACAGATGGAGGGTGACATGAGGGAATATGGAAGAATTTGGTGAATACAGAATCAAAAGAGGATTTTATGGGGCCTTTTATTGATCTCTCAATGAATGTACAAGTACTTTCAATAGCATTGCTCACAGACTCCCTCTGGGCTATGATCTGATACCCCCATCCATAACCCCAGACAGATCATGAGGTCATACTGTGATTCTTTTTACTACAAATTCATTTCAAATATTAAACCAATATCTACTCTTTATGACTTCTCCTTTCCAGCCTTCATTTTGCCTTCTGAGGCAACCTGAAATGGAGTCTGATCCTTTCACTGAGATCTTTCAATTCCAAAACATGGATTTTCCAGCTAAGGCTGTAGGACATGACAATAACATTTCTTTGCATTATCAATTTTGCCTAGCAGGCAAGCCTCTTTCCACTATCTGTTTTTCCATCGCCTTGTGCTTTGAAAGCCTGGTCCCAGGAAAAAGGGTGTGAACATAAAATTATTTTGGGCAAGTGAAGTTGAAATGTAAGGCATTGAGCATTTTAAAGCAGAGCTATGAGGCCTGGTGCTGCGGCTCACTTGGCTAATCTTCCGCCTGCGGCCCCAGCACCCTGCGTTCTAGTCCCGGTCGGGCGCTGGATTCTGTCCCGGTTGCCCCTCTTCCAGGCCAGCTCTCTGCTGTGGCCCGGGAGTGCAGTGGAGGATGGCCCAAGTGCTTGGGCCCTGCACCCCATGGGAGACCAGGAGGAAGCACCTGGCTCCCGGATTGGTGCAGCGTGCAGGCCATAGTAGCCATTTTGTGGGTGAACCAACAGAAGGAAGACCTTTCTCTCTGTTTCTCTCTCTCACTAACTCTGCCTGTATTAAAAAAAAAAAAAAAAGAAAAAAAAAAGAAAAAAAAAACAAAACAGGGCTATGAGGCCTTATTCTGGCCTTACTTACATCATATTGGAGGAAAATGACAGACACCATATTTAAATCTCAACAAAACCTATTAAGCCAAGATTATACTCATTTTCCAGATGAATAAATGAGACTCAAAATATTTACTATATTCCAAAACCTCTTTTAGCTTATCAGTCATAAAAGTAGAATTTACACCTCTATCTAAAATACTTTTTCACTTATTTACTTTTTGGTGTAGTATGTTTTGTCTTTACCATAGAAATATGCTCAGGCAATTAGCTCTGTATCATCTACTCTTTTACCACCTCCAAAAATGAATGATCGTGTATGTTTTAAAATTCAGATGGAAATCCTAGATAGGGTTGAACATGTATGCATGATTGAGCAAGTTTCAGAATACACAGGTGCCTCCATGGATATTTTGTAACCTTTGTGCTTTACTTGCTTCACTTTCATGATGTTAGGCATTTATTCTTTTTTTGAACAGGTCGTTTTGTTTATGATCTGTCTCAATTTTCTGCACAAAGATTTAAAAGCTTCCAATTACATACACAATAAAATTCATGTTTGATTACTATGCCATTCTTGACATGTAAAGAAGTAGCTGAAACCTATCATTCCAAACCAGGCCCAAATGCTGACACTGAGCTCACTCTTTGTTATATGTATGCTTCTCCTTGTTTCTTGTCACTCATGATGGTCCATGTACTCCCCAAGGCATTACACTTACTGTTGCTAAAATGATGTGAGCTCCTTGCCTTTTCTGATTTTATTATTATTTTTAAAATTTATTTACATAAAAAATTCTTGTATTTAATATATACAGTTTTAGGAAAATAACGATACTTCTCACCCTATCCTCTTCCCTTACTCAGACACCCTCCCTCCTCCTTCCTTATTTTTAAGTTTTGCAATGGCATACTTTCAAAATACTTTATAATCACAAGCTTAACCATCCACTATATAAAGAATTAACCAAGTACACCAAGTAGTAAGAAATAAAGGAGCACACACAATTGTTATATAATGTGATAGATATTTGAAGAATTGCTACATGTGTATTTAAGAGTATTTTATTGATATTTAACGAAATTAGTTTAAATTTTATGGTAAAACTCCAACTGATTAGTTACTCCTCTTATTAGCACTCTTATGGTAGAGAAATGCTCCAGGGAAAATAGTTACCTTCGTGTAAGTCTACAGCACTGTAAATTGAACCTGAATTTAATTTTATTCCACTTACCTGGGAGCAACCCAAAAGCAGAAACAGTGTCTAATTCATATTGGATCCTACTTACAATACCCTAATATTGTATTTGGTCTATAGTTAGGATTCAGTAAATGTATGCATCACGAAGAGACATCTGCCAAAAACACTCCCCAGAGAATTAGAATCGAAATTCTGCCAAAGAAAGTAATTTTCTTGGTAAAATACATTCAGGGTGCCAATCCATTATGACCTATTTTATCTGAAACCCAACTATTCCTGCAGTATAATTTCCTATCTCTCTTCCTCCCACTGTTTTCCAACTTTGATAATTAGGTACAAATGTTTTTCCACTTTAAAGGTAAAGAAACTGAATCCCAAACAAAGTCAACTAACAGATTATGTTTTTCGATTTGAGAAGAAATAGAATAAGGACTTGTACTCTAACTTTCTGTTTGTAAATCTAGTATACTTTATATTACACTATGGCTACCCTGTGTACTTTGTGATCACCTGTTCAAAATCCATACAGCATTTTTGGAGGTTTTAGAACACTCTCAAAATCATGATGTCTTCCAGTAGCACTCACCAACAGAGGCTACTTTTTATTTTGAAATAGGTCACAATCACCTTGGTCACTTTAAATGACAAACTATCTGATGCCTTTCCTACGTTTTTAAATAAAACTGTTGTAAAGTAACCTCTCCTGTTAAGATTTGTGAAAAAGCAAAAAATTCCTGATACACAGAGAATAGTTCATTGCTTTTTATTTAGGTGTTATTCCAAGATTATATCCTCAAGTACCAAGTTTTAATTTACAACAGACTAGGGGATGGTTTTAGAGACCGACCCAAAGACAGAATGGAACACTGTTTAATGACACATTAACTGATCAGATTCTGGAAGGGTAAGGTGACAAGGCCCGAGCTATTAAAGTCAAAACTCTTCTTTGTTTACCAATAAATTTATATGCAGCATAATTAAACCTACATATCATAGACGAAAAAGAACTGTTTTCTGTTATCGAAGAATTCAAGAGAGACAATTATAGCCCATATCGCGGCTTTTGGAAATTCCTTCATTTTCATCCTATTATACTGATCCACACCTATAGTGACAGTGTGAAGACTCCTCTCCACTCTTGAATTCAAGTTATCAAAAGTTATATTTTAATGCTTTTCATTATAAAATTTAATTTTTACTGCAGAAAATATAAAACCAAAGAGAAGTCACGGGTGAAATGAAAAATGACCCGTAATCCTGCCACCCAGAAATACTTCCTGTTGAAACCTGTTTCCAGTATTTGTACTATGCAAATGTATAATATTTTTTGTTTCATTTATTTTATGGGATCATAAAGTTGATTCTACTGGGAAGCTAACTTGTTTCATTTAACAATGTACCATGAACATTTTTCCCATGTCATTAACTACACTACAATAACTTTTAGTGGTTACATGGATACTGTTTTATGTATTGTAGTAGTATAATGAACTAAGCCACTACTCATAGATATGTAGGCTCTAATATTTTGAGTTGCTGTTACAATCCATATGAAACCTGTAGCCATCTTTTTTGCTGTTTTTGTTGATTTTTTTTCCCTATATGACCTCAGGTTTTCTGTTTAAAGATGAGGATGATAATAGGACCTGCTCATAGGGCTGTTGTGAGAGCTTAAATGAACTAATTTATAGCAAATCAAGAAGAGAGTGAGAATTAACCATTTTAAAGTAAACATTTTACAGTTAATTTACAGTAAACATTTTACAAGTAATTTATTTGTACATTTTTGTACACTTTGAATTGTTAAAGTTTTTAGATTAATGATGTTGTATTTTTATCACTCTTACTATATGGAAAGTCATTCACCAAAAATATATTGACATACATACTACCAGCAATATGTGAAAGTATCAATTTCATTGTATTTTCTTTGATCTAGTTGAAAGAATTATTTCTTCTTTTCTGGAATGATTGATATAAAACTGTTATATCTATGCTCTTTCAATTCACATTGTTTTATGGATGAACAGTTTTAAGTTGGTTTATTGATCATTTCTAAGTACTCATTTATGAATTCCTAGTTACTGCTTTATGAAGAGTTTTCATCACTGTTTTTATTGAGTTCCAAGATATGTTTATATGTTCAAGGTAACTACCTTTTACTTTCATATATACATATATGTATGTATATATTTTACAAGTTTGTTTTTCAACTTTTATTATGTGTATCCTTTTATATCCAGAGGTATAATTTTTATATAACCACATTCATAAATCTCCCTTCCTTTAGACTCACATTAAATGCTCAAATATTTTAAGACAATGGAAACACTCAGCTATTTATTTTCTTCTACAACTTGTACTGATTCAACTTTTGTTTAGCATTTTATCAAAGTTTATGGTACAATACAGAGATATGTCTTTTTTCACAAATAGTTGACAAGTTTAATATTCTAGAATTTTGCACACAAAGTGAGAGAATGATACTTTTATGATATTTAATTCCAAATGGCCAGTGTATGTATTAATCCTTCATTGTTTTATAGCTGGTAATGTGGTAATAAAATGTTTCTCAGCATTATAATTCTTTTAATTCTTGCAGTCACAGTTTTAAAGTTAAAATGATATATTATGTTGAATATTTTAAATTTAATTTTTATAATAAAATAACATTAATATGAAAGCTCTTCAGTGTACAAATTTATGACTTAAATAGACCAAATACACCTCTCTATATTTAGCCCTCAATATTTATAGTTTTTTTGGTACTCAAACTACATGCTCTACTTTTGTATATTCTTAAAAATTTTAATGTTAGTACAAGTAATAACCAGTTAAATATACAAAGAAGAGTACTGGCCATGTATAATTTTTCTTTTGAAGTTTCCTGACATTTATTTTTTTCTTACTCAAAAATATCTGGGGGATCCGCACTTGGTGTAGCCTGTAAAGCTACCTCCTGCAATGCTAGCATCTTATATGGGCACCAGTTCATGTTCTGGCTACCCCACTTTTGATCCGAGCTCCCTCCCTGTTCACGGCCTGGGAAAAGCACTGGAGGATGGTCCAAAGGTTTGGGCCACTGCCACTCATGCTGATGACCCGAATGAAGCTCTTGGCTTCAGTTTGGCTCATCCTTGGCTATTGGTTATGGCCATTTGGAGAATGAACTAGTGGCTGAATGACTCTCTCTCTCTCCCTTCGTCTCTCTCCCTCTGTCTCAGTCTCTCTCTCTCCCTCCCGCCTTCCCTCTCTACAACACTTTCAAATAAATAAATAATCTTTATAAGAAAACTAACATTTATAACATTTTGCTGAAAAATTTGTTTCTTTTAACCAACATCAAAAAGAAATTATTTTGCTGAGAAGGGACATCAGGTGTTTTTAGAACTGAGAAGTGTACACTTTTCCAGATCTGTCATTTCTTTTTGTTTCTTAAATCTTTCCTGTTGAATTTCTGGCCACTGTAAATATTTAAATTACTTCACTTTAATCTTTACATTTACATATTTTTCTTAACTTATTGCATTGTACAGAAAGGTTGATATTTATATTCACCAAAAGTTCCTGTCACTCACACAACATGTGTGTGTGTGTGTAGTCCCTGGATATACTCATGCCTCACACTTTCATAATTTCATTTTCCAAATGTCATTTAACTCATTTTCTCTCAATTTGCCTAACAAAGCTGTGATAGAGAGGTTTGATATTTTTCTATTTTAGAATATGGAAAGATTGATTTTAAATGTTTATTTTAAATTTTATTTTTTACTTGAAACTCAGAGACAGAGATGGAATCGATCTCTAATTCACTGGTCTACTCCATTAATAGGCACAACAGGAAGGGCTGGGCCTTCATGGAGTTAGAAGTCCAGAATTCAGTCTGGGTCTCCCACATAGGTGACAGGAACCCAAGCACCTGATCCATCATTTGCTGCCTCCGAGGATGCATTAGCAGGAAGCTGTGTTGGAAGTGGAGAATCTAGGACTCAAGTTGCCACTCCAGGTTGGGATGCTGTTTGCTCAAGCAGTGACTTAACCCTCTATGCCAAAATTTACACCCTGACAAAGCAGATTTTTAATAGTTCGTCCAAGGCGCTGAAGAGCAACTAAGTCATCGCACGTTAATATCAATTCAGAAGGTACTGTTAAAGATCAAATGCTTAGGGTACTGTGATACAATAAGTAGGACAAAACAATTTATTGGTTGAAATAGGTTAGATTGTGTTGTAACTTAAAGAAAACACTAAGTTTTTGTTACTCATTATTTTACCTTTCTTTTCCAATAGCATGACCCATTTGGGGTGAGCAGTATGAGTAGGGTGTTTTTACAGTAGCTTGGAAATCCCTGATGCTATTTCTAACTTAATTTTTGATGATCTGTATAGCAAGGGAAAATCATATGGTTCCTTATCATCTGGCCCTTAAAAATTCATTATACCAATGACTCAGATGACAAGACCATAGCAGATTTGTGGAGAAGTGCAATTTTACCAAGTGCTTGGAAGGACATGGTATGAATATGAATAGGCCTGCTGACTCCACCTTATTTCGTAAACTAGCCATACTATTTTGAGAAGCCAGAAAAGTAAGTACATAATTGTAGTAATTGCAGTGTAAAGTCATTTATTGGTCAAAATAAAAATAGGAACACATTTCTGTGTAGCAGTTGAACAAAACAGAATTTCCTTGAGGTTTAAAAATAATGCTTTTAAAATAAATGGCATGTGACTTGACCTATAAGGATAACTTTATTAGGTAGTCCAAAAATGAGATTTTATTTATAAACTTGATATTAACTTATGTTTTTTGTACTAGAGAAATAACTACTTAAAGCAGGCATAAAAAGTTTCAATGTACTATTCAAAATTAGTAACATGACTTTAAGTATATTACTTTGCCTTTCTTGACCTCAAGTTTTATGATAAGAAAATTTGACTAGCAAGAGTATTGCCAGCTATAATATTCTACTTTAGAATTTAAAAATTTATATATGTTATTTGAAAAGCAGAGATACAGAGAAATAGAAGAGGACAGATAAAGAGTCAGACGGACAGAAATCTCCCGTCTATTGATTCACCTCCCAAATGCTTGCAAGATCCATGGCTGGACCAGGCTGAAACCAGGATCTAGGAATTAGGTCCAGGTCATCAATATGGGTAGCAGAGATCCATCTGGTTGAGCCGTTGGCTACTGCTTCCCAGGGTCTCCCTTAGCAGGAATCTGGATTTGGGAGCAAGGCCAGTACTTAATCCTAGAAAAAATGAAACGGGTTGCTGGCATCCTGAGTGACAACTGTCTTTCAAAAATTATTTTTTATTTATTTATTTAATTTGAGAGACATAGAGACAGGGAGAAACTTATAGCTCTCCTATCTGCAGGTTCATTCCACTAATGCCTGGGAGCCAAGAACAAATTTCAAGTATTCCAATATGGGTGACAGGGACACAACTACTTGAGCCATGGGTTCCAAAAAGTGAAGCCAAGATTCAATCCCTGATACTCTGATATGTGATGTAGGTGTATCAAACAGTGTCTCAAGTATTGCACCAAATGCCCACCCTGCTGAAGTCACTGTCTTAATCATTATAAAAAATGTCCATTCCTAATATCTTGGTGCACACTTCACATCAAAAAGGGCAGAGAGCAGAGAGAGGGGCTGGTTTTTCATTATCTGTAGGAAATTTGATTATTTAGAAGGAGCCGCCATCCTGTGAAAGAATGGTGTAAACAATTACCAATGTTTTTCATGAGCCTAGAAGTAGGTAATGCACAGGTGGAAAGTGAGCTGTGTAAAAAGTTGCTATCCACACAATTTTATGACACAAAAAGAATTCCATTTCAGAAAATATTATGGCTATGATTAAATTAGATTTTAAAATAAATGAGTATGATACATCAAATATGACTCTAAGCAGTCATATGAGTCATCTAGAAATCAGTATGGCCCTCCTCTTTATTCAACAGACTTGCTCTGGCACTAATGAATGCAGGACCAAGTCCCACTCAGCCCTGGAGATTCACTTTCTCATGTGGATTAGCCTGCCTATCACTCTGACAGCATGAAAGTGATAGACAGTATGGAAAAAAAAAGGATACTGGTAACGGAAAGATCCAAGTGGAAAATACAGAAAAAAGTTTTTAAAATGCCTTCTAAGAAGTGATTAATTTTTTCTAATCTTTAAGTGAAGTATTCTTATTTTTCTGATTTTTTTTTTTTTTTTTTTTTTTTTAGAAAGGAAAGGTAAAAGTCCATCCTGGAGAGACTTCCATAATTTCCAGGCATCTTCCTCCAAGATTTAAATAGTTTCCAGGCACCAGCAATATCTAACAAGTGAGAATTTTTCATGCACTAGAAACCACTATTAAAACAATAATTCACTTATTTTCAGCCAACAATAAGGAGTGAATAAAAACTTCCCAGGCAATGAACTAACTTTTGGTTAAATAGAGTAATACTGGTTTGATTTATTCTTTTCTGGGAAATAAGTAAATAATTTGTTCAACTCTGTCATAAAATGTACTTTCAGACTAAATGTATAGGTACAAGAGACCAGTGAGAATTTCTTCTGCTTCTCCCCAGTGGGAAACTCCTTTCCAGAGGTCAACCACTATGCACAACTGTCAAATTTTTCTAAAACAACTCTTATTTAACATTCATAACCATTAAGTTACTCTTTCCATGTTTTTACAGAGCCAAGAATTGTGCTGTTAATGGTAACTAAGCCAACTGGAGATGGAAAAATAAGTGGAGAAAGTATTGGGAAGAGATATGAAAAATGTGGGTAGACAACATGGGAAGCAGGATACACAGCAGACTCATAGAATGGCAAATACCCTAAATAGCACTCTGGCCACAGATTTGGCCCTTAAGGCAGTCAGATCTGGCTAAAAAGCTCATGAGAGCATTTTAGGCATGAAAAGCCAAGATATTGTGGCAAAAAATGACCTAAATTAAAGATCTCTGTGAGTGAGATCCCAACGGAAAGAAGGAAGTAACTTTCTCTGAAGGGAGGAGAGAATTTCCACTTTGACTATGGCCTTGTCTAACTAAGGTCAGAATTCTTGAACTAAAGAGGCTTCCATAGCCTTGGCAGCCCATGAGCCTCGAGTGATTACTGACGTCATAAATAAGAGTGTCAATTGTTAAATCAACAACGGGAGTCACTGTTCACTTACTCCCCGTGTATGATCTCTATCCTTAAAGTGCTGTACTATGTGAATTAATGGTAAAACTAGTATTCAAACAGTACTTTTCTTTTATACTTTGTGTGTTTGTGTGGGTGAAATCTGTTGAAAACTTAGTATATAGTAAGTTGATCTTCTGTATATAAAGAAAATTAAAAATGAATCTTAATGAAGAATGGATGGGAGAGGGAGTAGGAGATGGGATGTTTTGCAGGCGGGAGGGCAGTTATGAGGAGAAAAACTTCTATATTCTAAAAGTTGTACTTTAGAAATTTAGATTTATTAAATAGAAGCTTTCTAAAAAAAGAAAAATGTGAGTATAAAGGGTGCATTAAAATGGATTATATAATTTTAATTATATCTACATAATAATTGTTTCAATCCAATTTGTGACATATTTAATAAGGAATGCAGGGTATTTTAATTCATCAGAGTATAACTTTGTTAAATTATTATCTAATTCTAGGATATAAATACATAGCAGTTATATTGAAAAAGTGAAATAACTATATCTAGAAATGATTTAAAAATTAAGTTATATACCATAATTATATATAATTATGTAATATTTGCTAAGTCTTTTTGTTCTCTCCTGTTCTTTACACATGTCATATTCTCCAGACCGAATTCACCTTAGAGAAATGTACTAGCATACTAACATCATGGTTTCTTTATCCAATAGGAAATTGCCTCTGGATGTTTACTAATATATTTGCCTAGCGTCTATTTGCTTCTCTGGTTTGTTTTACTTTTGACATTAAGATATCTATAAATGCTCCATAAATATGCATACTTGTAATTTAAGTGTACCCCTTTTTGACACCAATATATTGAGATATATACAACAAATTACTGTGGTGTGTCACTTACACTTACTACTCCTTTAATTTCCCCAACAAGATCTCTGCGCTTAATCTAAGAGGAAGGCAATAAATTATTATTTTTATACAAATGAAAAAACTGGAGCTTGGAGAAATTAAAGGTACAGTCTAGTATTACCCAGTTAAGGCAATGTGGTACTTCAAGTCTACCCACTTATACAATGTTCTATATATATGTAGAAAAAAATTCTCTCAAATATTTTTATCAATACAACTATGTATGTAAACCAAGCAATTCAGTGTAATAAAAGGAAAGTTTAAATAGCTATTGGAGAAGTTTGCCATTAAATTAAGATGTCTAACCATCCCTAACTATCTAACTCTCATTTTTTACTTTTAAACTACAATTCCAGATCAGTACTGTCCGATGCAATAACTACCAATCATAAGTGGCCATTTAAATTTAAAAGGAATAAATGACATTAAATAAAATTTATGATTTAGTATCTCATTTCTCTAATTTCAGCATTCATATTGTCAGTAGCTAGCTCGCAGTTATAACATTACGCAGTACAAATAAAGTACTTCTTATTGAAGAATATACTTAACATGTATCTATACAAATATGCTGATGCATACTGATTGGTCATCATATCTATATCTTTATGATATACATATGATATATACATATTTTTAATTTCCCACACTTGAGATCGTGTTCGATCCTCATACATACATACATACATTAGTCACAGGTTACAATATGACAGCATAAGGCACAGATTAGGGACTGTTAGATATTTTTTGTTAGTAATCAGCTAAGATTCTATAAATTGGTTAAAGCCTTTTCTTTTTAATTAACAATGCTGGGATTTAAATAATAGCTATGACACATAGTACAAGTACCTGTATGTGTGTTTGTGTGTGTATGCATTTATACAAAAGTGCTTGAAGAAATGGTCAGGGCAATGATGTTTAGAAAAAAAAAATATTAAAGCAGTCAACTTTCAATACAGGATACAATAAATACCTTTTTCAGGTTATGTAACTCATAACCCTCAGTGGTTAATGAAGTTATTTGAATCATGGATTCAGTTTTTTTCAAGTCCAATATATAGTAATTTCAAGTTAAGGCAAACAATTATGTACTAAAGTATTTACTAATATGTAGTAATTTTTATTGTTTATTGTTAAATTCATCCTCTTCCTTTTGAGTACAATGTTCTTTCTCCTTAAGAATATTATTTATTGGATCTTTTAATGTCAGTCAGGGATTAATTCACTCTCTCAATCTTTGCTAGTTTTAGAATGACTTTAAGTGTTCTGTTATCGACTAATAATTTAGCTTAGTGTAAAATTCTAGGTTGACCATTATTTTCCCCCAGGACTTGGAAGAGATCAATCAATGGCCTTGTTCCAAGTATAATTGCTGAAATGAAGCCTGTCATCATCTATTTCTCACTTTTATTATTCTATAATAGGTTCCTGCTTCATAATATCGAAAGTTTTCTCTTTTTAGATATTTATTTATTTCAAAGTAAGTGACTTAGACCCACACACACAGAGACAGAGAAAGAGAGACAGACAGACAGAGAGAGAGAAAGAGAGAGAGAGAGAAAGAGGGAAGAGGGAAGCAGGAAATGGGAAGAAGGGAGAAATGAGAGAAAAGAGAGAGAGATCAAATTCTATCCATTGGCTCACTTCCCAGATGGTCAGAACAGCATGGGCTGGGTCAGGCGGAAGCCAGGAGCCAGAAACTCCATGCAGGTCCCCCATGTGATGGCAGGGACTCAGGATCAGAAGCAGAGATGCAAGGACTCAAACTGACACTGATACATGGAAGTGAGTATCCCAAGCAGCAGCTAAACACCACAGCACAATGTGCTCTTCTGCTCCTCTCTACTCCCCAACCTCCTCTTTGTTTTCTTTTTTTTTTTCTTTTTTTTTTTACAGGCAGAGTGGACAGTGAGAGAGAGAGACAGAGAGAAAGGTCTTCCTTTTGCCGTTGGTTCACCCTCCAATGGCCGCCGCGGTCGGCGCGCTGCGGCCAGCGCACCGCGCTCCTCCGATGGCAGGAGCCAGGAGCCAGGTGCTTTTCCTGGTCTCCCCATGGGGTGCAGGGCCCAAGCACCTGGGCCATCCTCCACTGCACTCCCTGGCCACAGCAGAGAGCTGGCCTGGAAGAGGGGCAACCGGGACAGAATCCAGCGCCCCGACCGGGACTAGAACCCGGTGTGCCGGCGCCGCAAGGCGGAGGATTAGCCTGTTGAGCCACGGTGCCGGCCCTCTTTGTTTTCAAAAGTATATATTTGGTGTAAAAGTTCTAGTTGATTATTTTCATATTTTCTGATTTTTAAGCAGTTTTAAGTTTTTATTTTTCTTGACCTATTGAATATTCTAAATAATCTTTTAAATAGTTATATTGTAATTTTTCCTTTTTTAACTGAAGACTTGTAATATGAAGCACTGGCTTCATTTCGCAGTAGCTACTTTTTTCTTGAATGCATAAAAATTTATTTATTTATCTTTGTAAATACAACTTTAGGAATATAATGATTCTTCCCACCTTACCCACCCTCCCACCCATGCTCCACTCGAATTCCTTTTTGTAGTGTCGAATGATCCTTGTTTGTTTGGTTTATTTCATGTTGTGTTTGTAACTTTTTAGTGTGCACTCATCCTTGGGAACTTCTATTTTATTAATGTCTGTGTGTGTGTGCTCTCTTCTGACTTAGTGAAGGAATTTTTTTTTTTTTTTTGTCTCAGCTCATGTCCCCAAAACTTCATCAGTTCTTGATTACTCTTTGTGTTACGTTTTCAGCTTATGGCTCTTTAGAGAAGGATATCATGATCAAAGCATGACACTGTTGAAACTGAACATGGCTTTATAGCAGGCCTAAAGGGGGATTCTAGACTGAGCAGGACATATGATCATCCCACCCCTGCATTCTGACAATAGTCAGAATGTGGTACTGCAGTGATGAGAAGAATGTGCATAGCGAGGTGATTTGGTTTTCTTTAGGCAAAAAGCCCTGAGACTATGGACACCCGCCGTGAGAGTAAACTGTACCCCTGAGGAAATGTAGCCACGTCTTAGGTTTTAAACTATGCAAGTTCCATTGCATAGATATTTGGGGGATGCAGGCAGGTGGTTCACTGTCTGTTGCCCAGATTTATGTCGTGTGGGTGTTGTAGTCAAAGCTTCGGTTTCTAAAAGGCCTATATTCAGTTCTAATCATCAAATTGAGTGCTTTACTTATTCCCATTTTAAATACTATTTATTTTTCCCCAGAAAGCTTTTATTTAATGTATACAAACTTCATTCATTTCATAACTTCAAATTCAGGAACATAGTGATTCCTTTACTATATGTTTACGTGGATAGAATTAAGTTATTCCTTTTCAACTTACTATACTTTATTTGTAATAAAATTTTAGGAAGATCATCCAATATATTTTAAATGATAAAAGGCATCTATATGTTTTATTCTATTTATTTCCATATGTTTTCATTTCCATTTATGTTTCCTCAAAGAACTCTAATAATTATATGATTTTGACGACTTCATCAGCAATATCCTCTTCTTTCTTATGCTGCGGGGTTTCTACTTTTCCCAACTCTGCTATCATTTCAGATAAAGCCAATAGTGGAAGGGTCTCTCCATAACTAATAAGGCATTAAAATATTGCTAAACATCTGAGGCAGAGACTGACCTGCACCACTAATGCTTATGGGCCAAATCCAGTCCACCTATTAATTTCATAGATCCTGTGAGCTAAAGATAATTTTTTTTGACATGCAAAGTGGACAGTGAGAGAGACAGAGATAAAGGTCTTCCTTTTCTGTTGGTTCATCCCCCAATGGCCGCTGTGGCCGGCGCACCATGCTGATCCGAAGCCAGGAGGCAGGTGCTTCCTCCTGGTCTCCCATGTGGGTGCAGTGCCCAAGCTCTTGGGCCATCCTCCACTGCCTTCCAGGGCCACAGCAGAAAGCTGGAGTGGAAGAGGAGCAACCGGGACAGAACCGGTGCCCCAACCAGAACCAGAACCTGGGTTGCCAGAGCTGCAGGCGGAGGATTATCCTAGTGAGCCACAGCGCCAGCCAAGATAATTTTTATCATTTAATTTGTTTAAATCTCAAGAATAGATTTTTGGACCATGCATATGATATAAAATTCAAACTTTAGTGTCCACTTACAAAGACTTATTAACTAAACCATATTCATTTGTTTATGTACTGTTTTTTTTCTCTGATTTCAAATTATAAAAGAACTGAGTACTTATAGCAAACACCATTAGTCCCTCAAGCCTAAATTATGTTTCACTTCATAGTAAAAATTTCCTCACCACTAGCCTAAACAATTAAATATATGAGGTTATATATATTTTTTTCATAATTCTGAAATCTGTAACCATTGGTGGGTAGATTTAAACTGAAATACTATGGTGAAAATAAGTTGTTTAATATTTTGCTTTAGAAATTAATAAGATGATGAAGAAGTAATATTTTATAATAATCTATTAGATTATGTAAATATTGGCACTAAATTAAAAGAAATGGAAATGACATGTATCAAGTTATTCTGGAAATGTCTTATACATAGAAGTTTGTGAATATTTGTAAAGAAGTTCTCTAATAAGCATCAGTATGTTAGAACACAGGAATCAATAACAGAAGAATAAAAGTAACACTGGGTAAAAATAAACAGAAAACTCGCCACACAAATTATTGATGTTTTGAATAAGACCTCATAAAATACAGAAGAATTAAAAAAAACTTCACTGCATTAAACACAGATAAACAAAAGCAACTTGCTAAGAGAATAAGAGATATACACCTTTCAGGAGAAAAGATAAGATAGTAAAAAAATCACATTAGCAAAAGATATTCAAGACTGTCTCCTGAGAGGCAGATGAGTTTCTGTGAACATAAAAAGATATTGATGCAGCGAGAAACAATCCATCTTACAACAAAAGGAAAGCAATTATGTTTATTAACTAGTTCTATAGAATTATTAGGCACACTTCTGTATTGATAATTTAATAGAAAAAATTGGCAAGTGATTAACATGTCTCAAATGCTGAACGAATTATACTTGATAATGTAATCTTTGGAATTATCTTTTTTTTTCTTAAGATTTTATGTATTTATTTGAGAGGTAGTATTACAGAGAGCAGAGACAGAGAGAAAGGTCTTCCATCCGCTGGTTCACTCTCCAGATAACCGCAACTGGGCTGATCCAAAGCCAGGAGCTTCCTTTGGGTCTCCCACATGGGTGCAGGGGCCCAAGCACTTGGGTCACCTTACACTGATTTCCCAGGCCATAAGCAAACAGCTGGATCAGAAGAGGTGTAGCTGGGACAGGAACCAGTGCCCATACAGGATGCTGGTACCTCAGTCGAGCCTTAGCCCACTATGTCACAGTCCTGGCCCCGGGAACTATCTTTCCTTTTAAAATATGAAGAACCACACCAAACTAAAGCATCCTAACCTGTGTGCATTTGAGCGTACAAAGATGTTGTAAAAATGTGTTTGCTTATGTTTAATCGCTGGGGGAGCTGTATTTGTCAATAAGCACAGAGAAATGATCAAATTGTATCCTAATTGGATCCTTTGTTTTAGGGTGGTTTGAGGGGAGTAAGAGTCTGTATGGAGAAGTGAACACCAGGTGACAAGCATTGTGCTGGGTGATTTACATAGGTTATTTAATATTCACAAGGCCCTGACAATGTATTCTGATTTATACACAAGAATACTAAGCATTACAGAAAATGAGTAACACGTGTTTTTGTCAAGTTAGTAAAAGTGGTTCATTTGAATTTGGAAGTCATGTTTGTTTAAATCTAGAATATTCTATTCTCAGGATGCTGATGTTCCATTTATAGCAGGTCATCCCAAGTCAGAATTTAACTTTAAAAATATAGTTGAAAGTTAAAAAGCACAGACTTGGGACTTAGACATGGGTTGAATGGTAATGTGGATTATATTACTTCCTAATTAGGGAATTACTTAACCTATTAAATTTCAGTTTCTTCATATGTTAGATGTAAATAACAGTATCTATTACATGGAATTGTTGTAAAGGGCAAACTACAAGGTAAGACCCCTAGCATAGTCCCTGGAAATTAGAAAATTTCCCCTTGTGTGACAACTGTCATCATTAACAATGTATCACTATTGTTTTTCTATGAAAAAACATTTTTTTCTCTAGATTGACTCCCTTTACATGGCAAATCTTACAATTATTGCAGCCTTTATCACAAACACTTTTTTTAGAAAACTTTTATTTAATAATTATAAATTTCAAAAATTCAACTTTTGGATTGTAGCATTTTTTCCCCTATAACCTCCCTCCCACCCACAAACCATCAAATCTCCTACTCCCTCTCCCACCCTGTTCTTCATTAAGATTCATTTTCAATTATCTTTTTTTTTATATACAGAAGGTCAACTTAGTATATACTAAGTAAAGATTTCAACAGATTGCACCCACAGACACACGAAGTATAAAAGTACTGTTTGAATACTAGCTTTACTGTTAATTTGTATAGTATAACACATTAAGGACAGAGATCCTACATGGGGAGTAAGTGCACAGTGACTCCTGTTGTTGATTTAACAACTGACACTCTTATTTATGACATATACTTTTAATATTTGTTTTAAGCAAAATATACAATATCCTATCAGATCTTAAAAGTCACCATTAAAATACTGACAACTATTTCATGTAACAAATATTATATCCTTGGTTCATTGGCTTATTCAAAACAAATAGCTTAGATTTCATCTCTAAATATTTCTTTTATCAGGAAGCACATGTATAATAAATTATTAATAAAAAACTTCAGGTAATAACATATATTATAAAGAAAATGAGGTAAAGGGAGAAAGAAGAGACACTTTATATAGGGTATCCAACGATAGTTTGCTTCTCTGAAAGTGGCCCTTGGGAAAAGTTTTTAATGGAGACCAGTACAGAGCCAAGTCTATGCATAGAAAGAAAAATACAGAGATAGGCAAATAGAACAGTAGCTGCAAAATCCTGGGTGACAAAAGGGTATGAACTAGTGGTAAAGACAGGAGAAAAAGTCAGAAGACAGTAGGCATCGAAATTTGATTTGGGTAGTAATCTAAATGTCATGGATATCTACTGGAAACTTAAATAATAAGGGATACGACATGGTATTTTTAAAAGATTGGTCAGGTTGTTGGTTGGAAGATAAGGGGGATAAACGAGGTCAGTTACAAAAACACAGTGCTGGTATTCAGGGCAGATTAAACTGTGGATTGGACTAAGGACTGTGGTAACAAGTACCCTGATTTTGTAGATGGAGATTAAAGACATGCTGCAAGACTCAAATTATTCTATAGTTCTTTGCAAAAAAAGTTATTTATTTCATCACGTACTAGTTACAAATGAGTAATTTGTCAAAGTAGCACGTCAGTATGACAAGTCAAAGCTGATGAAGACATGAATGATCTTTTGAACTCTGCATAATAAATGCAGAGCCACTTACATTGCTTATAAGTGGTTTAAGTTTTATTCAGAGTTAGAATATTTAACATTCATAAAATTAAGTTCAAGATTACCTCAGAAAATTCTTTTAGGGTACTTAATTGCCCTTCTCAGTCCCTTTTCAATATTAACACCCATTCTCCTGGTATCTATCATATGGATGATAAATATTTTCTCTATATCCCTAAAATGCTACATTGATGATCATTCTCATCCCTTTCTCCCTTTCAGTTAGTGTTATGTAACTTAAATATTTCCTAACAATGAACTTAATATCCATTTGTTAAACAGCATTTAATCATTTTGTACATGATTGCCAAAGTGTTCACCATTACCTTGAGGTCATCACTATATCTGAAATGATGAGATTAGTGCGAAAATTATCTTTGAAGTATTCTATACTTAGCTTTGGGTAAAATTGTCCAATAGCTTCCATGTCAGGGTGGAAATAAAGGTTGCTGTGGAAATTTTTGGTTCATGGAATTTGAGGTTCACTTAATGTGGTTCCTTTTGTTTTGATGCATTATGACATTTAAACATTTAGCAAATGCTAGTTTTAATTTTAGTTTATTGAGTAACTGCCACATTATTTTCCACAATGTTTTTACTACTACACAGTAAGGTGACCATAAATAATGTTAATATACTATATATTTTTATTAATAAACCAAAAAGGAGATACGACTTTGGATATTTTGCCATAAAGAAATGTTAAGTGTTAGACAAGACAGATATATCTACCCAGATTGGATATTACACAATGCATATATGCATTGGAACATCACATAGTACTCCATAAATATGGAGAATCCTTATATTGAAAAAGTTGTTTTGAAAGTGTAGTATTGGAACTGGAGCTGTGGTGCAGTGGGTTAAAGCCCTGGGCCTGTGGATCCAGCATCCCATGTGGGCTCGGGTGTTTGAGACCTGGATGTTCCACTTCTATTCCAGCTCTCTGCTAATGTGCCTAGAGAAAAGCAACAGAGGATGGCCTGGCTCCTTGGGCTCCTGTACCTATTTGGGAGACTCGAAAGAAGCTCCTGGCTTTGGATCAGCATCAGCTCCAGCTGTTGCAGCCATTGGGGAATGAACCAGGAGATGGAAAACCTCTGTCTCTACCTAACTCTGTCTTTCAAATAAATAAAATAAATCTTCAAAAAAAGAGTGTACCACCTAAGTTTTCACTACATGCTAGTCCCTACTTTCAAACTCATATGCCACATAGTTAGTGTTGGTGGTGCTCTGACCCACAGTGGTCCTTCTGCCCAGAATACAGCATGGTTAATAGGACATCCATCACAGGGTTCACAATCTTGTACATGATCAGGGGCCTCTGAGATCCTGTACCAATGATGATACTTTCCTACCTTCAAATGTATAACATTACCGGAGATACCACACAGAATGAGAAATTTGAAGTTTGCCATCCTGGATGTTATACACCTTAACAACCAACTAAATTTATCTTAGATGAGTGATTTAACTCCAGTGATGGTCAACTGCCTACTTTTGGAGTAGAAAAGAGTAACTACACGCTAAATGAAACTTACTTAGCTCATGTCTTCTAACATGTCAGTGCCCAAAAAACGAAGGGAATTATTTTCCTTTATGGTGTAAAAAATAATGTAGTCTACTTTCAATAGGTATATTGTGTGGTTAACATGAGATCACTATGTTGTTCCTTGTTTATTGATAGAACAAATAAACGAGGCCCTTGGGAATCAGGGAAATAGACAATGCCAACAGTTGGTTGAGTCTTATGGAAACATGGCTAAAAAATATAATGTTCTAAAACATGCCTACATATATTTCACCTAAGAACTACACATGCATATACTTATATATATTTCACCTAAGAAATATATATATGTAGATATATTTACATATACATTTTGCCTAAGAAAATATATATGTATATTTCTATATTTATGTATTTCTCCTTTTGATGAGCTTTGTTTGTAATGCTACCATATTTTTATTCATATTTGAATATACTAAAAATTACTTTTTACTCACACCTTAAATATCCTTCAAGGATTTAATGGGGGAATAAATGGGTTTTTGTTATTTAACTGAAGTGCAGGCCTTAAAGAGAAGCAAGAGTAATTCATCAGACAATCAAAGCTAGTATATATGGTTTTAAATTCTATTTGTAAATGTTGGTTGGAATGCAGAGGTTCTCAATAAATGTTTTGCCTGATGCTGAATGAGAAAGATAATGAAGATTATGAAGATAACTTCATAAGCCATGTGCTGATTGTGTGGTCATTAACAATCAGTTACTCAACTAATTAATGATCAAAACCCTCCTTAAAAGTGTTTCTAAATGCTTATGCTAGAAGGATTACTTTCCTAGAGTTTTCACATTATGCCCAATGTTGTGCTTAATGCATGGCACCAAACAGCATGCAATTCTACTACAGCTATAAAAGAGAGAAGGGAAGACTTGACCGTTCATATTTTCCTGTACTATAAAGAGCCTGAAGTGTCAGTGGTAATGGTTACAGCTCTGGTCAAAAATAATCAGAATGGCTTAAATAACACCAAGGCTGTGGCTGTCCTAAAACAGTAACTTTAGTAAAGACAACCTAATACAAGAATTATTGATCCAAAATATAAATTTGTACAGGTTAGGAAAGGCCTTTCTTCAAATTCTACAGAACTATTTTTCATATCTTCAATAGCTCTACTCAAGAAAACTTCCAGAGTCCATTAGAAGAATGGAGGATGGAATTTAAACACACATGGCAAAAATTTACATTCTTGCACATCCCCAATGTCACATGTGGCACTTGCACAGAATGCATTCCACATTCATCCATTTCCACTGACTCCAATGAAGTGGCAGGTTCAGAACTAGACAGTGGAAAGAATTAGTCCTCAGAGACCAATGGATGGGTAATAGATAGCAATCTTCGGATACACTTTGAGCGTTTTGGGGATTAAGGCATGGCTGAACATAGATGGCGTCAGGTAGGATTAAATGAGGATTCTTGCTATTCCACCACTTCACCTGTAAGCCTCTGATCTCCATGTCCACAGTGTGAATGGTATACTCTTACATGCACTTTTGTTGTATTATACAAAATGTAAACAATCATACACAACAGACACACCTATGAGAAAAGAGGACATTTTCTCACATTTTTCTGATATTCCTGTTCACAAACTATACCCAGATCGTTAATTATTGTTATTAGTTCCAGAAAGAAAAGATGGCAATCTAAAATGCATAATCTATAATAGTATTTTTCTTTTGAGATATTTTCCATTTATTTATTTTTTATATAACTTAGTTAACTATTTTATCTATGTGAGAGTGACACAGGAATTCAAAAATGATTAAATTTTAATTACTTTACAGGGGAGAAATTTCACACTCAGAAAGACTAAGGTGCTCAAGTGATATAGGATGTGTTCAGGATGGCAAACTTAAACTGCTGGGTGCTCAATGTTTAGTACCATTTTCAATATAATTGTATTGATCATTTTGTGAAAATGTTGTTCTTTAATGTTGTATGTGAGTTAAATATGTCTTGTTTTTTTCTAGTCATGCCTTTTATCTTGCCCTTTCACTACACCTTTCATACTACTGCTATGATCATTCTAAAGCAGAAATAGAATTAAAATCAGGCAAATGTCTTACATCGTGTATTAATGTATTTCTCATCCATGTGCATTGACCTGTTTATTCTTTCAAAAATTACGTACCAGTACATAACGGATTCTGTCTATGGATTAATGAAGAAAACACACATGGTCTTTGATCTGGTGTATCTAATGAGAAACATGTATTGTAGCAATACAGAAAAATACTATAAATATAAATGCATACATAAAAAATTGTACTTTAATCCAAGAAGAAAAAGATGGGGTACAATGTTGGTGGAGCAGGAGAGAGAGGGGTTTACTAAAGAGGCCAAGTCATTCAGGTGAGACAAATGGGACCCAGAATACAGGTAACAGGATCTACACGATTGAGCTATGAGCTCTAACTTCATAGTAAATCATACTTTTGCAATCTGATCTCATTTCTCTCCATTCTCATCTCTCTCCTTTTGTTCTTTTGCTCCATAAAATGTTCATGTACTCTTATCTGAAATCTATTTTCCTCTTCTTTTCCTGGCAATACAGTTCAGACTCTAAGATCTAGTTCAAAACTATACCTGCTGCTCTGACAGGTAGAACTCACCATTGTCTACCTGCTGGTCATATGTGCTTTGCATATACTTTATTTTTTTTGCATAGTTTTCAATCGCTATTGAGTACATCACCTGATGTGTTTGTATTTAAAATATGAATTCAGCAAGATTATGAGTGATGTTATTGATTTTCTTAATTCTCATAGGAGGTAGTTAACATACATTTACCTAAATGAATGCAATACTTACTTAAATTCCCCACATTACAAAATCAGAAGGGAATCAGTGACACCCAGGACTAGAAGACAGAACTCTAAATTCTCATCCCAGATCTACTGGGGCACTCTAAATGAAACAAATTGGGGTGCAACTTTACAACACAGCATATTAGCCAAAAGACATAGACAATTTACACTGCATTTGAAGAGGCAGATAATATTGGTTCCCCATGCAAATTCTAGGAAAATGTGTTTGGAAAATGACATTCAATTTAGAGCACTGCCAAACTGCATAAACATTAGGGCACAGAAAAGAAAAACAGAACGTGTTAAGCAAATGAACAAGCTGGCTTAGCCAGTAATCACAAGAATTCACACCTAAATTGGCTACTTTACATGAAGCAAAGGAGCATATGAGGGTGTGGAATATTGGATATTTTATCAAAGTAAAAAATAAAATACAATATTCAGCCAAACTCTATTAAAATAGTTATTATATTTTAATAAATAACTAACATGAGTAGATATAGCTCTACATAGTTAAATAAGGTTAATCTGAGGGTAGGTATTTGGCCTACCAGTTAAAGTCTGCATGTCCCGTATTAGAGAGCCTGGTTTTGAGTCCCACCTCTAATCCTAATTCCAGCTTCTGATCATACAGACTGTAGGAAGCAGTGATAACTAAAGTCTTCCCACCCTGGACTGCATTCCCATGTCCCAGCTTTGACATTTTCCACTTCCAGGCATTGTGGACATCTGGGGAATGAACTAGCAGATGGGAAGTTTCTCTGTCACTCTCACTTCTTTTCAAGTAAATAATTTTTGTAAAAAATATAATTGGTATGACTTATTTAACAGGTTGAGAAAAGGTATACAATTTGCTAAAATTATACAGCTAGAACTAGAATTTAATGTTAATTGCCTTCTTCTTAGAGTGTGCTCACTAACATGCTGTTCTGAAATGAACTATCCATAAATGCAGCTTGGGTGGACTAAGTCATGGGAGAAATATCCAGGTGTAAGACGTCCTGCCCTCAGAATCTGATCATTTTGCTGAGATGTATCCACCCTGAGGTCTAGTGAAAAACAGTGGTACATCTGACATCAGACAAGAGGTAAGTTTCTCAGCAGTTCTGCAGAAATAATATTTGGTAAATCATACTGTGTTATAAATGGACTTATATCTCACAATTATAAAAAAATCTAAAATACAGTATTCTCCAATATTAAAAATATGAGTTTAAAAAAACTAATTTTGAGCAGTGTTCCTGGGTTTGTGTCCCATTTCCACGTGCAGTTCCAGCTTCCCACTAATGCATATCCTGGGAAGCAGCAGGTGATGGCTCAGGCAGTTGAGTCCCTGCCACCCATGTGGGAGAAAAGGATGAGTTACCGGTTCCCACCTTCAGTCTGGCCCATCCCTGGGTGTTGCATGCATGTGGAAGAGTAACCAGCAATTCTCATTCATATATTCTTTCATTCTCATTCATATTCTTTCTCTCTCTCCCATTTGTTTTTCTCCCTGTATCTCTGCCTTTCAAATAAAATAAACCAAAATTTCAAAAATCTAATTTTATCATACAATTTGTCACATATATTTTATAAAGCAGCGCCACCTTGGATTCATTGCATTCCCATACTGGGTATATTCCTACTACTCAGTCCAAGCTTATTTTATTTCCCTTAATTTCCATCTCACTTGTACCTTCAAGCTCTTTTCCTTGTCTTTTTCCCAAGTCTGCCCATCTCAGGCACTACTTATGCTTATTTTGTTGATAATATATTTTAAATCCGCTTCTTTTCCAGAAAACTGGGATGATATCAAAGAGAAATGTCCTGTTGTTCTGATTTTGATCTTTTGCTCTAACACGAGATGGAGAATGCAGTGCTGACTGCTGTAGGGGACGGGGAGTAAAGTTGCCATGTTTGATGTCCATGTTGACCAGTGACATGACCTTGAGTAGATCCAGACATGCTTTGTTCTTCCTTGCGTGTTGTTTTCTTAACTTTCCAGAGCTGAAGCTTGAAGTGTCGATATAAGTAACAGTGGATCAGGAGATATTTTTTGGATTGATGTTCCTACACCAAATCCAACCTCCATGCAGGTCCAGTTCTTTGGGAGCTCAGCCAAAGTGGCAAGTGGAAGGCAACAAAGGTGTCATTGTCTTGCATTTCTATTATCGGACATAACCTCTGACCAGTGTCAGCAGTGCTGATAGGAAGAAAGTCCTGCTCATCAGGGCCTCTTATTTTCAGTGACAGCTGTCAGAGCAGGCCTTTAGGGCCCAGATTTGAGACTGCAGGGACAACCTCCCCATTCCTTGTTTGTTTCGATTGTCACTTTAGCTTCTCTGTTTTTAATATGAAAGAGTGAATTTTAAATTGTGTGTCGTGGTTCAGAGAAGATTGAAACAGAGATCAGTTATGCTGTTTATCATTTCTACCTATCAGAAAATGGATATATATGTCACTACTAAAGCTCAAAACACAATTCACAATATTTTGCAGTGTTTAGTGGACTATACACAAGCATATCATCTTCAGGTTAGAGGAAGTTGTTTCTTTATTGGTCATTTGGTTTTTTAAATTATTCATTTCTTGACAAAACTCAAGACCTGTAAGTATTTCCATCTGATTGAAATCCCAAGTTCCATTACTGAACATAGAACAAAATGGCTGAAAGAAAGTTAGAAATACAACACTGAACAAAAAGAGATGTGGTATTCACATAATTTATGAAGAAAGTTAGATATAAATCTACAATATGAATATATATATATATATATATACAACACACATATATACATATATGAGTGTATCATGGAAAAATTATGTATAATGAGATTTTGGAGATGCCTTATTGGGTGAATTCTTATTTAACCTTCTTAATAAGATTTATTTGTTTGCTTATTTGAAAGGCAGAGTGACAGAGAGAGATGAAGAAAGAAAGACAGAGATCTTCCATCTAATGGTTCATTCTTCAGATGGCCCCAATAGCCAGGTCTGGGTCAGGTCAAAGCCAGCAGTCAAGAACTCCATCCCATTCTCCCACATGGGTGACAGGAGCCCAAATATTTAGGCCTTCTTCCACTGCCTTCCTACACTCCTTCACAGGAAGCTGGATTAGAAGCAGAACAGCCAAGCTTGAAACAAAATGCCAGCATTGCAAGCGGTGGATTAACCAGCAGTGCCACAAAAATTACCCCTTATTTAATCTCAACAGCATTATCAATAGCTTAATATCTTGTATATTTTATAAATATATATTCCTCAGAAAGGCTGAAGAAAATATATTTCACAATTATTGTAGGAACTCATAATCAGTCTAAGATCTCTCCTCAACCTCCATCTCCTATGTTGCTTCTAATCAGTGAAGATTCCACTTTAACATAGGGATGGCCTTTCTAATGTGTCATCCTGGCTACAGAAAAAGGTCCATGCATTCAATTTGATACTTTGATAGATGTTACTCTGAAGTTATCTTGTAGATAAAATTAAAGTTCAGATTCAGTTGATATTAAATAAGGGAAAATGTTCTAGAGAATATTTGCATGCCTGCAATTAAATTAAGAAGTCTTAAGAACAGAGGAGGCTTAGAAAAGCAAAGCATCCCACTTTGGACAGGAGCTTTATCTCATGACTATGAGGTTGAGCTCTTCCTTCCTGATCGTGGGTTCTTTGGATTATGGAGTTACCTAGTAAGTGTCTTAAAGCATGTAAGTCAATTCCTTGCAATAGTTCTCGTAATATATACTCTTCCGGGGCTGGTGCCATGGTACACTAAGTTAATCCTTTACCTGCAGTGCCCGCATCCCATATGAGTGCCGGGTTCCAGTCCCGGTTGCTCCTCTTCCATCCAGTACAGCTCTCTGCTATGGCCCGGAAGGGCAGTGAAAGACAGGCCAAGTGCTTGGGCCCCTGCACCGAAGTGGGAAACCAGGAAGAAGCACCTGGCTCCTGGCTTTAGATTGGCGCAGCTCCAGCCATTGTAGACATTTGGAGAGTGAACCAACGGAAGGAAGACATTTCTTTCTTTCTCTCTTTCTCTTTCTCTCTTTCTCTTTCTCTCTCTCTCTCTCTCTCCCTCCCTCCCTCAATTGTCTGCAACTCTGTCAAATAAATAAAATACACACACACACACACACACACACACGCTCTTCCAAGTTCTTCTCTTATTGTATTCTGCTTCAGATATTCCAATTCGAACCTCACACAAGGGATGGAAGGGAGCTAGCTCTTCAAGTATCAGTGACATAAGTTGGAAAAACATGAGGTAACATTTTTTTTATTTTTTCAGAATAAAAAATATACTTTGAAGTAGTAAAACTTGTTCCTGTTTCAAAGACAGTTTTCCAAGCCTCCACTGCACCAAGCTTAGTAAAAGGAGTGGAATAATGGATGTATGTTTCATTCACAGCCCTGAGAAAGGATATTTAAACTAAAATTCAGATTTGTCTTTAGGTCACACACTTACTACTTACTAGTATGTCACTTCAGACAAGAGACACAGCTTTTGTGAATCTCATTTTTTGGTTGATGTCTAATACATCTCATGATTCCTGTCTTGCCTACATCTGGACTTGTGGTGAACATTAGCAGATTATGGATGTAAACGCATTTTGCTTAGCACCCACGCTTTTAACAAAGTAATGAACAAAGTACCACAGCAGATGCAATTCTGATTCTGTGTTATGTGTTTGAACTGCAGCAATACCTCAGCAGATTCACACAGCACAGGGACACAGATTCTTTCATCTTATTATGATGTGTAAGGATGCAAATTGTAGGCAACAGAACAATGTTGGCATTCCATGTCAAAGCACAATAGGAGCTAGAATAAAAAACGTTATTATTAAGTTGTACAATTTCTTCAGATTCTTTCTCTTTGAAATACGTCAGATGCAATTTGTTGAGATTTGAGGCAACAGATGATTGAAATTATTAGAAAATATATCTATCACAGATAGGCATTGTTTATGAAAACTTAGTAATGAGAAACACAGATGGGGTAGATGTTCGTCACATCAGTTAAATTGCTTCTTGTGACACCTGTATCCCAATAGTGGAGTTTCTGGTTTGAGACCTGACTATTCTGTTTCTGAACCAGCTTCCTATTAATGCTTAACCTGGAAGACAGTGTGCGATGGTTCAAATACTTAGGTCCCTAACCCCTGAATGTGAGACCCAGATTGAATTCTAGTCTCTTAACTTCAGTTTGGCCCAGTCCCACCTGTTGCAAGCATTTGGATAATGAAACATAAGATTTTTCTCCTCTATCCCTGTCTCTGATTTTCAAATAAAATTAAAATACATCTTCAGAAAGAATTAAAGAGGGGCTGGCATTGTGCAGCACGTTATGATGCCACTTGTAAAACCAGCAGTCCCGATGGGAGAATGGACCCCAGTTAGAGATGGATCAAGTGCGTGGGCACCTGCTACCAACTTGGGAGACCAGATGGAATTCTGGCTCCTGGCTTCATCCTTACTCCAGGCCTGGCCATCTGGAGAGTGACCAGTGGATAGAATCTCTCTCAATCAATCTCTCTCTCTCTCTCTCTCTCTCTCTCCCTCCCTCCCTCCCTCCCTCCCTGCTCTTCCTCCCTCCTACCCTACTTCTCTGTCATTCTGATTTTCAAATAAATAGTCTTTTTAAAAAATTTAAATAAACATACACAGTTACCAAGAAACACCTAGAGCACACACCCACAGATGCACACATACACACATATACACTATAAATCATTTTCCAGATTTCTACTTGTACTTATTTGTTACACAAGAAATATTTTTAGTTATCCCTTCATTATACTATTGACAAACTAGTCTAGGTCTGTGAAGTTCTTAGGACTTTCCTCCAATGATTCAAAGGAAAATAAAGATGAAGGGATGTTACACTGAATTTTCAATATTTGTTGTCCCAGACTTAATGTATGAGACTTTAAAAAGAAGAAAATAAAATATTTCTTAAATCATGCCTTTTGTTGTTACAATGATTTCATACTTGTACCAGCAGTCACATGCATTGACAAACAAAAAGAGATCATGGATGCTTTTGTTAATGAGAGAAAAAGGAAGGAAACCTAGGTACCATTTTCTATACTCAATATTTTTGAAATTTTTAAAATAATCCCGAGTAAACAGAGATTGGAAGTTAACAAGCTTGACTAAGTTTAAGTTTACCAAAAACAAAAACAAAAAAACCTCCCATTCCATATTTAAAATTCTTTCATCCTAAGAACTCATTACCTTAAACACTTTAATAAAAATACAATAGAAGTTAATATAATAATAAGCTACTGCAACATGGCAAGGTAAAGACATCGTGGTCATTCTCAACGGTGTTCAGATGGAAACTCATCTTCTTTTGAAACACTCTTATAAAATGGTAGTTTTGTTAGCATTGTAATGGTCTTTTGCCTAAATAAAGTACCTTAACTTCATATATTTAACTGAACAATAAATTGTTCAAAGCAAACTATATACATATCACTTATCAGATTAAAGACTTCATTAATGAGTTTGTTAACTTATTGTTGTTTTCATATTAATATCTATTATTGCTGATTATAGAAGTAATGGAAGCAGTGGAAAAACAGTTTGGAATATAAAGTATTTGTTCCTTTAAAGGTCAGACTTGGAGACTGAACAATGTGTTCCTGAGTAAAGAGTGGGACACAGAAGAGATCAAAAAGAAAATTTAAAAAAATTCTGGAAAGATATCAAAACCTATGGGATACAGCAAAAGCAGTGTTAAGAGGGACATTTATAGTAACTGGTGCCTACATCAAGAAATTGGAAAGGCATCAAATAAATGAGATATCAATGAATCTCAAGGACCTAGAACACTACAAACCAAAACCAAAATTAGTAGAAGGAAAGAAATAATTAAAAATTGAGAAAAATAAATAAAATTTAAACAAAAACCACACATGATCAGTGAAGAGCTGTTTTAAAAAAATTTTTAAAAATGATACACCATTGGCCCAAAAAACAAAAAAAAAAAAAAAGAGGGAGGAAACCCGAATTAATAAAATCAGAAATGAAAAAGGAGATGTAACAATAGATACCATAGAAATAAAAAGAATCACCAGGAATTACTAAAAGCAGCAATATGCAAAAATATGGGAAAATTTAGAAGAAATGAATAGATTCCTAGACATGTAAAATATACTAAAATTGAGTCATGAAGAGATAGAAAACTTAAACAGACCAATGACCAAGACAGAGCTTAAATTAGTAATAAAAACCCTCCCAACAAAGAAAAACCCAGGACCAGCTGGCATCATTGTTGAATTCTACCAGACTTTTAAAAAAGAAATAATTCCAAAATTTCTCAAGCTATTCAAAAAATTGAAAAGGAGGGAATCCTCCCAAACTCCTCCTATGAGTCCATCATCACCTTAATTTCTAAACCAGAAAAAGACACAACAGGGAAAGAGAACTATAGAATAATATCACAAGATGAACATAAACATAAAAATCCTCAACAAAATGCTAGGTAGTCAAATCCAACAACACATTAGAAATATCATTTGCCCGGACCAAGCAGGATTTATCCACAGTTTGCAGGGTTGTTTCAACATATTCAAACTACTAAATGTGCTACATTACATTAACAAATTGAAGAACAAAAATCATATGATTATCTCAAAGATTCAGAGAAAACATTTGATGGCATCCTTTCATGGCGAAAACCTTGAACAAATTGGGAATAGGACTGTCTCTCAATACAATCAAGACAAATTATGACAAATCCACAGCCAGTACCTTACTGAATGGGGAAAAGTTGGAAGCATTTCCATATGATCTGGATCCAGGCAAAGATTCGCACTTTCCCATTGCTATTTAATATAGTGCTGGAAGTTTTATCCAGAGCCATTAGGCAAAAAAAAAAAAAAAGGGGGGGGGGAGGGGGTTACAAATTAGACAGGAAGAAGTAAAAATATCCCTATTTACAGTTTTCCTTGGGTCCTTGAACCTTCATGGGAGACTGGAAGGAAGTACCTGGCTCCTGGCTTCAGATTTGCACAGCTCCGGCCCTGTTGCAGCCATTTGAGGAGTGAACCAACAGAGGGAAACCTCTCTCTGTCTCTCCATCTCACTGTATCTAACTCTACCTCTCAAATAAATAAACAGTCTGGCCTGGCATGAAAAGTTGACATGTAGACCAATGGAACAGAATAAAAACTCAAAAATTCAATTGACACATCTACAACCAACTAATCTTTCACAAAGGAGCTAAAATCAATCCTTGTTGAAAGGACAATCTCTCCGTCAAATGATGCTGAGAATATTGGATCTCAACATGCAGAATTATGAAACAAGATACCCTCCCTTATACCTTATGCAAAAATCAACTCAAAGTGGATCAAGTATCTAAATCTATGACCCGATACCATCAATTACTGGAGGAGAGCATTGAGAAAATCTGCAAGACATTGGTATTGACAAAGAATTCTTGGAAAAGATCCCTGAAATGCAGACAAAGCCAAAATTGAGAAATGGGATCATCTCAAGCTGAGAAGCTTCTGTACCAAAAAAGAAACAATCAACAAAGTGAAGAGAAAACTGAAAGAAGTGACGGAATGGAAAAATATATTTACAAACTATGAAA
This sequence comes from Sylvilagus floridanus, assembly GCA_949820135.1. Taxonomy (NCBI): domain Eukaryota; kingdom Metazoa; phylum Chordata; class Mammalia; order Lagomorpha; family Leporidae; genus Sylvilagus; species Sylvilagus floridanus. Next base: position 56,481,747 of record OX463224.1, on the reverse strand, counting down.
CTGATAAAGAGGGGCTGGCACTGTGGTGTAGTGGGTAAAGCTGCCCCCTGCAGTGCCAGCATCCCATATGGGCACTGGTTCAAGTCCTGGCTGTTCCGCTTCCAATCCAGCTCTCCGCTATGGACTGGGAAAGCAGTAGAAGACAGCACAAGTCCTTGGGCCCCTGCACCTGGTACGAGACCCAGAGGAAGCTCCTGGCTCCGAATCGGCACAGCTCTAGCCATTGCAGCCAATTGGAGAGTGAACCAGTGGATGGAAGACCTCTCTCTGCCTCTCCTCTCTTTGTGTAACTCTGACTTTCAAATTAATAAATGTTAAAAAAAACTATTAAAAATAAAAAACTGATAAAAAATTAATAAAAAACCTATAAAGAGCTTAAGAAACTAAACTATGAAAAAAATCCAGGTAAGAAATGGGCAAAGGGATTGAACAAGTATTTTTCAAAAAAAGAAATTTAAATGGCTAACAGACACATGAAAACATGCTCAGGATCACTATCCATTGGGAAAATGCAAATCAAAACCACAATAAGATTTCACCTCACCCCAGTTACAATGGTTCTCATACAGAAATCAACAAATAATAAATGCTGGCAAGGGTGTGGGGAAAAAGGTACGCTGATCCACTGCTGGGGGGAATGTAAACTGGTACAGCCATTGTGGGAGACAGTATGGAGATACCTCAGGAAGCTGAAAATAGATCTACCATATGATCCAGCAATCTCACTCCTAGGAATTTATCCAAGGGAAATTAAATCAGTATATGAAAGAGAGAGAGAGAGAGAGTAAAATGCTACTCAGCTGTAAAACAAAGAATCACATCCTGCCTTTTGCATCAAAATGGATGTAAATAGAAGCCATTATACTTAGTGAAACAAACCAGCCACCAAAAGACAGATACCATATATTTTCCCTAATCTGTGGTAACTGATAGCATACCTAAAATGTAAAGTATAGTAGTAAAATTAACAGTTTGAGATTCAATGATTATTTACAGCCCTTGTCTCTACTGTTGAGGAACAGTATTATTCTCTTCTTACTATTTCTTGAACTCTTTAGTTATTGTAGGGTTAATCTTGTGAATACTAAGTAAACTGAAAATAGATCATTGTAACAAATAAGAGAGGAAGGAGTAAAAAGAGTGGGCATATGGGCAGGAGGGAGGGTAGGGTGGAAAGTATCACTATGTTCCAAAATCTGTATAAACAAAAAATGTGAAATTTGTTTACCTTAAATAAAATTTTAAAAGATAAGAAAAACAAATATCTGGGCAAGTCTAACACCTTATAAAGACATGAGTTGACTTCATGCTTCCAGCTTAGGTACAGTATCTACTTAACAATTTAGTATTTTGTTCTTGAAATACAGTAATATTTCTGGACTAGATACAATATACAGCTGTTCAATTCACTGGGCCCTGTTTCTGCCCCATTTATATAGCCTCTTATTACATCTCTCGGTAACCTTGGCTTTAGCCCTTAAATAAGGATTAGAAAATACCTATTGTGGATTTTCTTTTCTGGTATTTTTTTAGTTTGTATTCCTTATTTTTTCGTTTCATTTATTTCTTCACTTATTATTTCTCACCTTCTGCTGATTTGGGGTTTGGTTTCATCTTATTTTTCTAAGTATTCAATATGCATCATTAGATCCTTAATTGGAGGCATTTATTTTATAATGTAATCACTTACTACCATAAACCTCCCTCTGAATAATCTTTTGCTGTAACACTCAGGTTTTGATATATTGTGTTTTCCTTTTCATTTGTTTCAAGAAAGCTTTCAATTTCCTTTTTAATTTCTTCAGTGACCCATTGATCACTCAGTAGCATTTCCAATATTTCTGATATTGCAATATTCATTGTTCTTCTTGTCATTGATTTCTAACTTTATTTCTTTATGTTCAGAGAAGATACATGATATGATTTCAATCTTCTTAAAGTTGCTGATATTTGATTTGTGGCCTAACTTATGGTCTATCCTAGAAAATGTTCCATGTGCTGATGAGAAGAATTTGTATTCTATAGCTATTAGGTAGAATGTCCTGTACATGTCCATTCAATCCATTTGCTTGATGATGTTTCAACTCTGATGTATCTTTATTGTTCTTTTTGTCTGGATGATCTGTCCATTGATGAGAGTGGAGTGTTGAAGTCATCCACTATTATTGAATTGGAGTCTATCTCCCCATTTTGGTCATTATTTGCTTTATATATCTGGGTGGTCTTATGTTGGGTGCATATTTGTTTATGATTGTTATATCTTCTTGCTGAATTGAAACTTCTATCAATATATAATGTCCTTATTTATCCCCTTTTACAGTTTTTAATTTAAAGTCTTTTATCTGATATCAGTAAGGTTATGCCTCCTTGCTTTGGTTTCCATTTCCTGATATGTCTTCTTTCAGCCTTTCACTTTCAGTCTGTGAATATCTTGGTGAAATGAGTTTCTTGTAGACATCGTATAGTGGAGTGGCGGTTTTTAAATCCATTCAGCCAACCTAAGTATTTTGGTTTGTGAATTTAGTCCATTTACATTCAAGGTTGGTATTGATAAGAAGAAAGATCTGTCATTTTGTTGATTGGATAATGATTCTACCTGCTCTGCTAGTGAATTTGGTGTTGTGTGTTTCATGTTTACTTCAAATATATGACAGCCTTCAGGATTTCTTACAAGGCTGATCTAGTAGTTGTGAACTCTCAGTTTTTCCTTATCTGGTATATTTCACCTTTACTTTTCAAGGATAACTTCACTGGATATAATATCCTCAGTTGGAATTTTTTTTTTCCTTTAAGACCTTGAATATATCATCCCACCCTTTTATGGCTTTTAGGATTTCCACTGAGAAGTCTGATGTTAATCTGATTGATTTTCATTTATATGTAACTTGATGTTTTCTTCTCCCTGTCTTTAGGAAACTTTCCTTTTCTTTAACTTTGAACAATTTGATGACAAACATGCCTTGGATAAGACCTTCTTTGGCTGAGTCAGCTTGGGGTTGTTTTAGCTTTTTGTATCTGGATGTTCATCTCTCTTTCAAGATCTGGGGAATTTTCTTTTTTTTTTTTTTACAGGCAGAGTGGACAGTGAGAGAGACAGAGAAAAAGGTCTTCCTTTTGCCGTTGGTTCACCCTCCAATGGCTGCCTCCAATGGCGCGCTGCAGCTGGCACACTGCGCTGATCCAAAGCCAGGAGCCAGGTGCTTCTCCTGGTCTCCCATGCAGGTACAGGGCCCAAGCACTTGGGCCATCCTCCACTGCACTCCCGGGCCACAGCAGAGAGCTGGCCTGGAAGAGGAGCAACCAGAACAGAATCCAGCGCCCCAACTGGGACTAGAACCCGGTGTGCCAGCGCCGCTAGGTGGAGGATTAGCCTAGTGAGCCACAGCACCGGCCAAAATCTGAGGAATTTTCAACTATTATTTCATTTACCAAGTTTTCAACACCTTTTCCCTTTTATTCTACAGGAATACTACATGACAAATACTTGGTCATCTAATGGTATATCACATTTAGCCTGGATTTTATTCATTCCTTTTAATTTCTTTTTATTTTTGTTTTATTGGATTATTTCTCAAGTATTTTCCTAAAGGTGAGAAATTATTTCCTCCACTGGGTCTTTTCTGCTGTTTTCTTATTTCACTGACTGAAGATTTTATCTCCAAAATTTCTATTTGGTTCTTGTTCTTCTTAATGAGTTTTATCTCCTCAGCAATACTTTCATTCATGTCATTCATTAATTTCCTCATTTCTTTAATCTGTCTATCTGTAATCACTTACATATCATTGAGTTTCCTTGTAATCATTATTTTGAATTCTATAGTTGTCATTTCACAGATTTCCTTGCACTCAGGATCTAGTTCTGGAGTATTCTGTTCTTTTGGAAGCATCATGCTACCTTGCTTCTTCATGTCTCTTGTGTTCCTACATTGATGTCTGCCCATCTGATGTACTCATCTCTTTTTATGGAGTATTTTTTATTGGAAGAGTTTATGGTTTAAATGGAATGCAGGGTATCACTTGGCTTGTTGCTTTGGCTTTGGTTCTAAGTAAACCCAAGACTGTAGTCTCTGAGTGAATTATTTTGTCTTAATGTCTGTGTCTTATGTCTATAATTGACATAATAGTCTAGCCTGCTGCAGCTCAGAAAATAAAATCGTGCCTTTGAAATGAATAAGGGTTTCTTTGGGTGTGTATCTGACCCAGAGAGAGGTTAGTATCAGTCTCCCTGGCAAATGTGATATCAGGTCCTTGTTGTTGACACTGAGGCAGACAAGGTTGACTGCCCCTTTGTCTTATTAACCAGCTTAGGTGATACCAGAGTTGTAGTACCGATTGCTGTGGCTCTAGGTCTGTGTGACATGAAGGGGCCCTTCCTCAGATCCTGCTAGGAGAGTCTAATTGGTGCTGTGGACAGCCAAAATACTGTCCTAGGACTAGAGCATGTGAAGTGAATCCTGTTCCAGTCTACAGGGTGATTATAAGGAATGCAGGCTATTTTACTGTGGTTATGTGTTCAGAGAGATGGAATACAGGTAGGTTTTTCTCTATGTCAACAAGGTAGATTCCAGTGACACCAAGAAATTTAGAACAAAATGTTTCAGTTCTGGTGTAACAGGGTATGGTTGTCATTACCCAGATATACCAGTGTTGGAGCGGTTTTTTTTTTTTTTTTTTGAATTGGCTTCTTCTGATATTAGCCTCCAGTAACTTAGGCAAACATCACTGGTTCATATAGAATGCATGAGTACAATTCTGGGGCTAGTACCCCAAAAACAGCATAGTTGCATGATGCAGGAGACCTGCTGTTTGCCTCACACATTGCCCTAACTTTGAATATGATGCTGGCAGGAGAATAGAAGTGTGCTGTAAGGCTTTTCACTGCTATGTATGTTGGTCTGGTCAAGTTGGGGAGAGGAAGAAAGGAAAGCAACATGGCTCCCCTGCTCCAAGTCTGGCAGTTATTCCAACTCCAGTCGGTTCTCCAGGCTGAAGTAGAAGTGGGTGACTGTGAATCCCTCTCAGCTAAGACAGAGCAGCAGGGCACATGGCAATTTCTTCCTACCTCAAGGTGGCAAGATGGTGACCCACAGCTGGCAGCTAGCTATATCACATGGCTGGCTGAACCAGTGTCTCTGTCTTATTTCCTCATTCACTGACAGATTTTTGACCCCATATATGAGTCAGATAATCAAACTACACTGCAATGGATCCTCATTTCTCCCCAGTTTCATTCTGTTTATCAACCACAAAAGACATATGATCTTGGGCCCATAAAAGACTCGGTGTCATGCCCTTCAGAGTCAGGTCTGGAGCTAACTTTATGAGCCTGAGACTGTACAGCTGCACTTGGAACAATCTAATAAAGTCTCTGCTCCGGGATCACTGTTTTGCTGTACCCAACAAATGGCTCTGAATTTTCATTTTAGACTGGAACCAGATAATTATGTAGTCAGCCATGGAAAGGAATAAGTACGGTAAATAAATCAAAGTATTAAAGATTTTTGGTTGAACTTTGAAGTATACATCTTTATAAAACTTAGTGACATAAATTATTGTTTCCTGGTTGGGCCATTAATGTGCTCAATAATGTATAATGATATTAAATTATTAAACCTATTTGGCCAGTTACTAACTTGGTATTTAAGGGATGGTTGCTGCTCAACTTAGTGTCTTTGTCAGCAGCTAACTTTTTACATAGCACACAATTTCAGTGAACTTTTTGAGGTACTTTCATATTTAATATTAACCATTTTTTATTGTGAACAGTCCAACCAGAGGAACCATCCTGTCCCCCTTACTGACAATAGAGGAGATCTACCATCCTCAACTCGGGTGTCACTCTGGACTCTGGTCCCACTCAGGAGACTTTCCTGGCCCCACCCAGCACACACTCTGGATAGCCGCTAAAGGTGCAGGCATTCCAATAAGAAATAAAGCACATTTCCAAGAACATTATATGCTTAAAATTATTTACATGAAATACATGAAATCTGTTCTCTTTATATAAATTTTAAAAAGAAATATATCTGATTTATGATATATCTATTCACTTTACATTAAAAAATTCTAAAAATGTTTTATTAAAGTCTTCATGTGAGTACAGAAAGTAATATATATAGGAGTGGTTAAGGGTAGAAAGGGTATAGATGACCTACCATCGTCTTATTTCACTTCGACAGAAGTTTATATTCATCTTCTAAAATCATCTGTGTCCACATGTATAACCTGCTTCACCATGCAATCTAATTCTACACCATGTCCTTAAAACTTATTTCTCAGTCAGTGGGAAATTGAACAGAAAATATAGATGGAGTATATACAACAGAATGGACTCAGATGGACAAAATGTGGAAGTAAATATATCAAGGTATCCAAAATAAAGTTTATAATCTTTGCTTCTCCCTCTGGAATCACACAAAGATCTACTCAGCCACATAGGAATTCCTTTCTGCTGCCTCTCAGTGTAAGAATAAAACAGAGCTTCCTCACTGAGGTCACAGCAGCGCTGTGAGCTTCTGTCAGTCTCCAAACCTGATTCCTGTTCCAGATTTTCGGTCTTTACCAGTAAATATACAGAGCTTTCTTTGCAAATTAGAGGAGAGCACTTTGCTCCTCTTTATATGTAAGCACATACTCTATGGAGGTTTGCAGTAGGTTTTATATTAATATGTCATTAAAATGATTCTGTTAATTAAAAATCTAGATTGTGTTGTTACTCAATCTTTAGCTGGTTATTTTTTCTATACAGTGAAGAATTTCAGGTAAGCCCTTTTGAGACTATTCATTTAATCTTATTAAAATAGTGAATCCACACCACTTATTTCTTTTCTAAAATTTACTTATTTAATTGAAAAGCAGAGTTATAGAAAGAGAGGGGGAATTAAAGAGGGAGAGAGTGTCCATCAGCTGGTTCACTCTCCAAATAGCTGGGCTGGGCTGAAGCTAGGAGCCAGGAGTTTCTTCTGGACCTCTCACACGGATGAAGGGGCCCAGGGATTTTTTCCATCCTCCACTGCTTTGCCAGCCCATTGAGCAGGGAGCTGGATATGAAGTGAAGCAGCAGGTTTTGAACTGGTGCTCATACAGGATACTGGGATCACAGGTGGCGGCTTAACCTGCTACGCCACACCTCTGGCCCCTTACCTCTACTTATTAGGACCCCTGTGGTTTGATGCAAGAGCAGATTTTAAGAGTCCCCTCTGGGAACCATCACTGTGGCATAATGGGTAAAGCCGTCAACTGCAGTGCTGGCATCCCATATGGGTGCCAGTTTGAGTTCTGGATGTTCCATTTCTGATCCAGCTCTCTGCTATGACCTGGAAAAATGTAGAAGGCCCAAGTCCTTGGGCCCCTGCAACTGCATAAGAGACCCAGAGGAAACTCCTGGATCCTGGCTTCAGATGGGCACATCTCCAGCCATTGCAGCATCTGCGAGTGAACCAGCAAATGAAAGACATTTCTCTCTCTCTCTCTCTCTCTCTCTCTCTCTCTCTCTCTTTCTCTCTCTCTCTCCCCTCTCTGTAACTCTGCCTATCAAATAAATAATAAATCTTAAAAAAAGGTCTCCTCTGGCTCCTCTCCAATGGTAACCAGGATGCTGAAGCATATACTAATAGATTGGATGAGGAAATCATTATATGATATTTACATTCATCAGACATATTTTACACCTTGAAATTAAACAACATTCAACTAGCCAATAAATATTTCTTAAAGGGCACTAAATAGAGAATTATTTATTATCCAAATAGAGATTTATTTAGTTATTATCATTTATGATTTGTCATTTGTTATTCTTAAATTTGCTTTATGCATCACACAATATAAAAACATTATTAATACTACTGGTACCACCATAAAGAATTTATGTGCTATTTTAGGTTTTTGAATTTATTTTATTTATAGTAACTCATATAAGACACAAATGTCTTCATACATATACATAAGGATAATATCTTCATTTTATACATGGTGATACCAGCTTCTCAAAATTTCCAGTGATATAATCAAGATAACACAACTTGGAAATGATATGTGGACTAAAATTCATGCTTTTCTTTTTAATTTTGTATTTAATTATTTTCACTTTCCTTGAAAGGGACAGAGACAGACAGACACAGACAACTGAGGAGAGATCTACTTACTGATTTACTCCCACACAAGGCTGCAACAGGCAGGGTTCAGCCATGCTAAAGCAAGGAGCCAGAACTCAGTCCAGATCTCTCACAAGAGTGCTAAGGACCAAAACACTTGATCCATCATCTGCTGCCTCTGAGGGTGCACACTAGCAAGAAGCTGTATTGGAAACAGAGTAGCCAGAACACAAGCGCTTCTTTATGGGATGCCCCCATTCCAAGGGGTTACTTAACTTCCGTGCCACGTAACAGCCCCTCTTTCCTAAAAAAGTACTATCTGATTGTACATATTTCTGGAGTACTACATGGGTATTCAATACATATATTCAATGTAGGAAGATCAAATAATATACCATTACCATTTATCTTAGTCTACCATCATTCTGAAATGTTCTGTCATCTCTCAATGCTTTACAAAACTCTTAGTGGCTAAAAAAATGAAGTGAGGCAAAATGGCCACCACATTAACCACATCAGTTTGAAAATACACCTACAAAGAAGGAATATAAGTTCCAAATATATTCCCTGCTGTCATCACATGCCTATTTTTATCACTTAAAATTAATTTACAAATGCTCTCATGAAGGCTGGTCCCTCAGAATAGCTGTAGTCTTAACTTACTCTACTCCAATCTATACCTCTTTAAATAAAGGAATTATCTCTCAAAAAAATGTGAATGTTTGGGCAGTATTATATTCCCACTGAGAGAATACTTCACAAGGATGAAACACAGTGCTCAGAAAGATTCATTCCTGTAAGAGTAGGGCAGATAAGAGCGTACACCAAAATGTAAAAAATATTTAGAAAGTGGCAGTAATGTGAATACTTAAATATGCTTTTCACAGATGAATGGCAACCGAAAAAATATTTAAACATATTCCATGATGTGGATGGTCATTTCAATATAAGAAATATAGGTAACACGGGACATAGGATTTATATTATACTTTTAAATTGATGTTGAATTTTTATAAATTTAATAAAACATCCACTTATGATTTATATGGTGAAATGTCTATACATTAATCGATGAGCCAACATTTTTGATTTTAGATTGCAAGTTAGCATAAGTGTTTCAAGCATATATGTACATTTTTATATTCATAATTAAATTGCACCCATGGACTTCCCTGCTTTTTCTTCTGGACTAATTTCTATGTTGGTGAAGTGTGCATATTTTTGTTTCTTGTGTTTTATCTTGTTTCTCTACTTTTTACTAAAATGGCAATTAAGAAAACAGATTTTGCTTAAGAAAATTTATGTTCCACTTCGGTCTCTACTATGATTTAACTCTGTAGACTTAGATAAATTATTTATCACCTCTGCACATGTGTTTTCTCCTCTTTAGAGTGGCTATAATGGAACTCATACATCTTATAGCAATTATGAATATGAAATTTCTCAGTGCATATAGGAAGTATTGTGCCTTGTATATGGTGAGCAGTAAACACACCTTAGCTATCACAGGAGTACTAATTTTTATGTACTACTTATTATCATTATTGCCATCTTAAAATCATATTATTCTTGTTAGATACTTATTAAGAATTTATTCAGGCCACAATGTGTTTAGTTTATTCTATTACCAGACATCAATCGAGATTTTTTTCTAGATAGTGAAATAAAAGAAACAAAATGAAAATATCTGATAGTAATAAGTGCTATAAAGAAAATAGAGCATGGTGACATGGTAGTGCCCTGGAGCTTCTTGCAGTTTGGTGGTCTTTAAGGCTTCTGTGCTGGTGAAATTTAAACTAGACTTCAGTGAAAGGAAAGAGCCAGCCATAAAACAATGTGAATTTTGTGCACGAGGAACAGGGCTAATAGATAATGAAAAAGGTACTTTCCCTTAAATTATAATGATAATGATAACAGTAAAAGTAATGCTGATAATTATAGCTAACATGAATTCAAATTTTACTCTGTACTGGTATCTTAAACTCCTTTAATCCTTACCACAAATCATATGATATTAGAACTATAATTTTATGGATAAAGAAATTGAAACCACAAAGAGATTAAGTCTGTTGCTCAAATCAACAAGAATTCTGCTTCTGTAACTATACTCTTATACACTAAGTTACACTAGCTTGCTGTACCAGGTGATATGGAGAAACAGAAAGGCCAAAGAGGTGGGGGAATATTGAGCTAGTAGAGAATGTTATGAATGAGGTTAGGGGAGTAGGCAGTTAGCTGTCAGGGAAATGAAAAATTCATGGAGTGGGCATTTGGTGCAGCCATCAAACCACCACTTGGGAAACTTGCATTGCATATCAGACAGCCTGGGTGCAAGTCCTGGCTCTCTCCTGATTGCCAACCTGGAAGGCAGCAGGTGATTTTCAGGTATTTGGGTCCCTGGGAACCACATGAGAGACCTAAATTGAATTCTGTGTTCCCAGCTTCCATCTAGCCCAGCCCTAGTTGTGGTAGGCATTTGGGAAGTTAATCAGTAGATGGAAGATGTCGGTCTCTGTCTCTTTCTTGCTCTTCTTTTCAAACACACAAAATTAATTTTTAAAATAAACTGATAAATTCAAAACAAAATTGTGGTATTAACAATTCCCTAATTTTCTCTCTCCTTGACTTATTGTAATTTTTTAAAGTTTTTATTTTAATTGATTTATCTTTTTGGTTTTATTAATAAGCTGATATGCTTTCTCTATGCAAACAATTTCAGTATTATTTAAAAATACAGAGATAAAATAATTTGGTGCTACTATCTAAGTAGTGTGTCCTTGTTATTTGTAGCTTTAGGTAGGATGAACCGTGCAATTAGGCTGGTCTTGACAGTCCAAGATTGATTCATTTATACTCTGATGCTGAAGGCTGTGCTAAACTGGTGGCAGCCAACAACTATGTTATATATGGGCTCTGCAGAAGGGTGGATGCAGGGCAATGGGATTTTTCACACAGCACGACAAACCTCTACACAAGTATATGGCAAACAGAAGTTTCCTGGCTTTCCACAACCCCACCTGGGAAAGCACATGTTACTATTCTACTTTATTCCATTGGCTGAAGCCACTACAAGACTTCCCAGATAAAAGGTGTAGGGGAACATAGACACCAGCTCTCAATGGAAGGAGTGAGAAAGAATGGGTGGCTGTTTTAAAATGAACAGAGTGAATTAAGGTAGATGAAAATGAGGCTTGACTGACCACCCTGAAACTTATCCTTAGAATCTTTGCCTGCACGTGCCAGCACACTAGCCAACCAAGTCCACTCTCCTCACTCTCTCTGAACAATCTTATTTTCTGTAAACCACTACAAAATTAACTACTTTGAGATTTTTGTTAAAAATTACAAAATTAGGTCTGTATATTCCAATGTTCTACTTTCCCTGATTATGACTTGAAAGAATCACACCCTCCTTAAACCAGGGAAATCTATATCATCATCAGTAGCACAATAGAAAATCTGCCACGGGTCTTCAAAATCCATTGATCATTTGTAGATGCTATGGCTGTGTTGAGAATATAGGTCACCTGAAATATACTGACAGTTGGTTTTAGCAGCAAGAGTCTTCTTGGCTCCCAACAAACTGGCATGAAGGTAATCAGATGGTGACATCAATTATTCACTTCATGTAAATATCACTTTGACCTTAAAACCAAAGGGGAACCTATTCTCTGTTAAATGCTAAATGTAATGGGAATATGTCAAGTAATTTTCAGAAACCAGGGCATTCTGGAACACAGAACAGTGGGTGTACAGTACATATGTGACTTGTCAAAGTGAGGTTCTTTTTGTCATATAACAAATAGATGACATTGGCAAAACACAAGATGGAATGAAAGGGGAAGTCATAGAATACAAATAGGAAAGGGAAAATATTTTTAAATAAGAATTTTAAGTAGAAGAGTAGGGGATAAAGAAGAAAAAGTATTTCACAGGAAGTTACTATTGAATAAGCATTCACACTTGCCAACCAAAATTCTTAGATTTCTACAGACAAATGGAGACCTGTTAGGTGATTTTTAGTATCATTTTTAAACAGGCAGAAGGGAAAGTATAGAAGTGTAGCTAAACTTATTAAAAGTCTTCTGTTTTCCTTTTTTAATTTAAGCTACACAGGTTTCATGTATTTCATATATAGATTTAAGAACACAGTGATACATTCCTCCATCCCACCCACGCCTCAACCCTTCTTCCTCCTCCCTCTCCCACTTCCATCTTAATTTTTACAGAGATCTAATTTCAGTTTACTTAACGATCATAAGTTTAATCCTACACTAAGTAAAAGAGTTCAACTATAGATGGAAGTATCAGGATTAAACCTTGGTTTCATCTGATTGCTTAACACCCCATCGAAATCAAAACTTCTATGTCACTTCAACTCTAAAAAGAAAGGTATAATAAATAGATTGGGCAATGTATTCTGCTATTAGAATTTTGAGCAAATTTTCTAAAAGGGAAAAATATCTAGTCTGTAAATGATAGTCAAGATTGTTCTAGCAGAGTCAGGGAGGGTGAGCAACATGTAGAAAGGAATAATTATGAATAAGTGCCAAAGTTGAAAGTTTGGTACCTTACATTACATAATATTAATGTCTAAATATATCAATAAGAAGTGAGTCTGGGGTGAATAAATCATGAGGGCTAAATACAGAAGTTCTGCACTTGCCTCTGTTACTAAGAGTCATAACACAAAAGGAAGGATTGTGTTTCCAGGAGATTGATTGTGGTACAATGTCAATAAAGACGTGCTGGAGCCCTACACAGCACAAAGACATGGAAAGTCAGCGGAGACAGAGGAATGATGCAGCCTGCAGCTTTACCCTAGCTGTCCTTTCAGGGGAACTCCATCTTCCTAGTAAAGATACTCAGAAAGCTCAGGATCTCCCCTTCGTCACTGCCAGACTGCAACCCAACTTGCAGGAGAATGTCTCAGTCTTCAGAAGCTTTAAACCCTTTGGAAAGCTGATGACTGGGATCTATATTCCAAAACAGGAACTCATATAGATCTGCATTACCCTTCCAAGTCCCAGACCAGGGCTCCTGCAAAACAGCCATTGCTCAACTCCCTTCTGTGATAGGGTCCAGGGGGATGTCTCATCCCTGGAGCAGGCATACTTCACAAGAAAGAGATTAACCCTTTCTATATCCCACAGTTTTAGGAGCCATACTTGTCTGCTTTGTGCTTTCTAGAGATGTAAGTTTCCTTGTGCTTCTTGGGGCTCAGAACCAGCAGCTATTGACACAAAAGTGCCAGGATCCAAGGAAGTCCCCTTTTGCATCTCCTGGCTCAGAGCTCTGAGTGGTCTTGTCATGAGCCCCAGCATCATCACTGCACAGCTCCCTGAGACCTAAGGCTGTGACTTTTGGTGCTACAATCTTCTGATGTAACTCACATTCACTGGTAGTAACTGGCAAAGGCCCTATCTGCATTCTCCCGATTCAGGTCCAGGCTACCAGCACCAAAGTCTCAGGACACCTTGTGAGACCTGGGAAAAAACTCCACCATATCCTGCAGCTGTGAGATTCTGTAGATATTACAGGAATAGATGTGTTCACTCCACTGGACCTGGGGAAGGCTCCATCTGAATTCCATTGCTCCAGGCCCATGCCTTCTAGTGCACAACCCAATATAATGGGCTCTCACCCTGTGGGAACTCAGGAAGGTACCCTTTGAGTCCCACAGCTCTGGAACCCGGACTTTTGAAGCAATATTCCAAAAAGTCACCTGAGTTCATATCATTGGGTTAGAGAATGGCTCTGTCTGCAATCCACTGCTTGAGGCCAGTACCTGGAATCACATAATTCCCAGCATAACTTGTGCTCATCCTTTGGAACATGGTATTAAGGCCCTAACTATATTCTGCAGCTGTAGGACTAAGACCATTAGCACTAATTTACTCACAGTCAACTTTATCTAGGCCTCGTACATATTTGGCAAAGACCTAAGTACTTGAGCCATCATCTACTGCCTTCTCAGTCACTTTTCAAGAAGTTGTATCAAAAGCAGACAAGGGCCAGAGCCGCACACCGGGTTCTAGTCCCAGTTGGGACACCGGATTCTGTCCCGGTTGCCCCTCTTCCAGTCCAGCTCTCTGCTGTGGCCCAGGAGTGCAGTGGAGGATGGCCCAAGTGCTTGGGCCCTGCACCCCATGGGAGACCAGGAAAAGCACCTGGCTCCTGCCTTCGGATCAGCGCGGTGCGCCGGCTGTAGTGAGCCAGCCACAGCGGCCATTGGAGGATGAACCAAAGGCAAAAGAAGACCTTTCTCTCTGTCTTTCTCTCTCTCTCACTGTCCACTCTGCCTGTCCAAAAAGCAGACAAGGGAGGACTCAAATCTGCCCTCCAGTGTGGGATTCAGGTGTCCCAAACAGCAGCTTAAACTGTTTGAGAAAAACCTACCCCAAATGTGGCATTTTTATACATCAATAATGACTTTCCTGGAAGGGAAATCAAGAAAGCAATGTAATTAACAGGAGCTATGAAAAAATATCTGGGATTAATTGCAATAAATGAAAGATTTCTATGTTAAGAAATTTAAAACACTCTAAGAGAAATAGAGGACATCCAAAAAAGGAAGGGCATTCTATATTCTCTGACTGGCATAATTATTATTCCTTAAGTGCCCATACATATGCCCAATTTATGTATATGTACATTTATCATTATTCTAATTATTTCAACAAATAGTCATTTAATTGTTTACTTTATAGCATATAATAGATATTAAGAATGTCCTTGTGAGTAATACAGACTCAAAACTCAACTAGAATGGAGTTTAGGGTCTGTTGGAGAGACAAAACTTGTCAAATAAACCACAGAAACGTATACTCAAAGCAGTTTAGACTTCTATTTATGCAAATAAAATACACACATTCATAAAAAAGATCTAATTTGAGGAATTAGGACATACTTCTTTATAGAATTTAGGTTGTAGCTATAAGTTGAAGACTAAGCAGGATTTTAAGCATTGAAAAGGGAACAGAAGAGTAGGAAACACTTTGAAGAAAAATATGTATGGAATACAGAAGGCAAAAGTGATAAGAAAAATGGCAGAGTTTGGCAAAATGAGTGAGATGTGAACATATTCATATTTTAAAGGGACCTTTCTGGTTCCAGTGTGAAGATGCATTTGAGAGGATAAAAATCTGAACAGATCCAGCATTTAAGAGATTCTAGTAGTAACACAAGGAAGAGATGACACTTACTTGGATTGCAAAGATAAGGTAGAAAAAAAAAAAACCAGGGGAAAGGGTTTCAATATTATTTATTGGGAAGATAAAAGAACATTATTATACAAGTGAAAAGAAAAGCATAGGACATAAAGTGCACTATGGAAGAATCAGTTGTATTAGAACAAGATATACCAGAGTACAAAGATAGGTTAAATCACAGAAAAGCTGACATAGTCTGCAATTTGAATCATATGTTGAAAGTCATTTTACAAGCAAAAAGTTTTACACAGAGTAAATGGATTCAATGAAGTCTTACAAGTTTTAGCTAGATCTCAGTGCTTTGGAAAGACTATAGGGAAGCAATAGCGCCTAAAACAAAAAAAGAGTAATGACAGCCTCTTGTAAGAAGCTGTATTGGGTAGCATCAGCGAAAATAAAGAGGAATGAATAAATAAAAAATAATTTATACATAGACTCATCATAGTATAGTGACTAATTTAGCATGAAAACAGTAAGAATGATAAATTAGTTCAGTACACTTAAGCAGGTTCTGAATTGAAGGATTGCTACCTCGAACACTCTGTGTGTATATGAACGTATTTGTTGATATAGAGATAGACATTTGATGTTCTCTATCCTTGTGACCATAGTTGAATAGGTGAGTGTGATAGCTGCCCTCCACCCTTCCTCAACTTGAAGTCAAAAAGCTAACAACCACCAAACCATAGATATTGCAGCTTAGGTACAAGATAAAAATGAGATTCCACAATTTAGTGGCGCCTACATGAGACTTATACAGCACAATAGTAACAGAAACTTGATACAGCATTCTTACTGGAAAGCAAGGTCATGAGACATAGATATTTAATTGTGGCTGGTGATAGTGGTCATTCTCTGACTTCTAATATTTAGTGAACACCTTGCATGTATGAGGGGCAGCTGTAAATGCAGTCAGTGGGACTCTACCAAGCTTCTTGACCTTGAGTCATTGCTATCATGGTGTGTCCTCCCACTCAACGGCCACCAGTGGTCCACTGATATCTACTGGCCCAACTCATCCAATGATATAGGTGTTTCATTGTTTTTCTATATTAAGTCACTTTCTGCCTTAAAATATTTAGATTTTAAATATTTCCTGAATTGAACTATGACTGTTATACTAAGTAAAAAAAATTTAGATAACTTACACAACATACTAAGTGCTACTATAGCAAAAACCATGGTGACAAAACAATCAAGCTTCAGTTTAACCGATCCATGGATTATAGTACTGGATACCACTGGAAAAATATATGAAAGGGCTATCAGAGAAATACAGAGGACAGCAAGTAGGGTCTGATCATTGAGACATCAAAAAGATACAATAGGGACTGTCCTGCCATCAAATGTCGTTTTGGCCACCCCTGCCAAAACCATGGGCTTCTCTGAACTTTCATTTTCACAGATACAAAATCAAAAGATTAAATTACCTTCTTGTTGTAAAATTCCATAAATTTTGGAGGGCAATTCATTTCACTTACAATAACACATTTTCAAATGTGTCAGAATTTCATGAGATATTTTCTTTCCTGAGGAATATCATGAGTTTTTACTTCATTTTTACAAGAGTAAATGTCAAATTAGTTGTTCCAATGAAAGGAAATCATTTAGCTACTGGGGAGTTTTCAGGTTCTGATCAAATTAGGAAAAAGTGGATATGCAGTCTGTGTGAAAAATGGCACACAGGTATAAGAGATCTCTATCATCAGACAATATGAGTTGGCATACCTGTGTAATTTTGACTTTTAACAATGACACAAACTCCTTGTTCTCATTGTCAATTTATTATATAAACCTGAGAAAACAAGCTTCTCAATTCAGAAACAATTTACAGTTTTATTATGAGTCAGGGATATAAAGAACAAAGTGATATTTTGTATTTCAAGCACCATAATTCCTTTTTTTTTAACTTTTATTTAATAAATATAAATTTCCCAACTACAGTTTTTGGATTACAGTGGCTTTTCCCCCCTCATAACTTCCCTCCCACCCACAACCATCCCATCCTCCGCTCCATCTCCCATCCCATTCACATCAAGATACATTTTCAATTATATTTATATACAGAAGATCAATATATTATATACAGAAGATCAATATATATTAAGATTTCAATAGTTTGCACCCACACAGACACACAAATTATAAAGTACTGTTTGAGTACTGTTTATACCATTAATTCACATGGTACAACATATTAAGGACAGACATCCTACATGAGGAGTTAAGTCAACAAAGGAGTCACTGTGCATTTAACAATTGACACTCTTGTTTATGGCATTAGTAATCACCCAAGGCTCTTGTCATGAGTTGCCAAGGCTATGGAAGCCTTTTGAGTTCACCAACTCTGATCTTATTTAGGCAAGGCCATAGTCAAAATGAAAGTTCTCTCCTCCCTTCAGAGAAAGGGACCTCCTTCTTTGATGGCCCGTTCTTTCCCCTGGGATCTCACTCGCAGAGATCTTTCATTTAGGTTTTGTTGTTTTTTATTTATTTATTTATTTATTTATTTATTTGCCAAAGTGTCTTGGCTTTCCATGCCTGAAATACTCCATGGGCTTTTTAGACGGATCTGGATGCCTTAAGGGCCGATTCTGAGGCCAGAGTGCTAGTTAGGACATCTGCCATTCTATGAGTCTGCTGTGTATCCCGCTTCCCACGTTGGATCATTCTCTACTTTTTAATTCTATCAAAAAGGAAACTTGTTGAAGTAAAACGGACACTTTGAGAAACAATGACTTGATCAGCTCTTGTCCTGTCGAGGAACAACTTAATACTTTATCTCTTTCAGCATTTTTTTTTTGTTCTACTTAATACTATTGGTTGAACTCTTTAATTAACACACAATTATCCTTAGGTGTTTAAATTTAACTGAAAGTGATTCCTGTTACATAGAAGAGTGGGAATAAGAGAGAGAGATGTACAGTTTGGCACATGCTCAATCGGACTTGCCCCAAATGGTAGAATTAGAAAAGTGCCTGGGGATTCCAATTCAATCCCATCAAGGTGGAATGTACCAATACCATCTCACTAGTCAAGGTGATAAGTTTCAGTTCATATTTGATCATAATGATATGATTAAGAGTCAAAGGGATCACATAAATAAGACTAGTGTCTGCTAATACTAACTGATAGAATTTCAAGCATCATAATTTCTAATAAATTTTGAAGGTAAATCAACTTGATAGTTGTCCTCACCCTCCATCCTCATTTCTAAACGATTCATGAATTGAAACAATCAACTAGTAGGAATGCTATACTCCTCAGCCAGCCCCTCAGTACAAATTGTCATATGCTAACAAAACCAGGCTAGTTTTACCCAAACACATTATTTTTCTATAGGAATCCCTCATAATTGCCCCAGTGCTGTTGAGTATCAACACTAGGTGCTTTTGTTCTTCATTATCCACCAAGTATAATATTTTAGCGAGATAGAACAAAGAAGGTCTTTAAACTTCCTGCATTAATTTTGACAGAAATCAGTGGCCTTCTGATTGGGTAGGATGGCAACCAAACATGTACGTTTTGTTTTTTTCTTCTAAATAGGCAGGTCACCATATTCTGTTTAGCACAGAGTGACTTTCTTCTTACCTGAAATCCTTTCCAAGGCCTTAATGCCTTGTTTGTTGATGATAAGCCAGACTGCCCCATTCTCCTTTCTATCAGCAACAGCAGGAGAGAGAGCCAGGGCATTTAGGGCAGAGATTAAGTTCTCTCAGCCTTTCTAAAACCTACATACTGCTTGCCAATGATGCTTGCTATTATAATGAGGTTTTAGATGACATCTGATGTAGTCCTTCTCTGATTCTTGAGGAGTAGATTAAAACAAATTGAGTAGTTTTAGTGTCATAGCAATACTGACAAAAGTTGCATATATCATTAACCCTTCTTCACATGCATAGCCTCCCTCATTATGAACATCCCCACCAGAGCAGTACATTTGTTATAGCTGATGGTCATCATTGACACACAGCATCACTCAAAGTCAATAGCATAAATTTGGATTCACACTTGATGTTGTACATTATGAGTGCAGATAAAAATGAGAATATAATGGCATACAGTCATTAAATATGATACAGAGAGTCTCACTGTCCTAAAAATCTTTTGTGCTCCTTCTTATCATCCCTCCTTTGTTACTCCAAATCTCTGTAAACCTCTGTCTTTTGGTTGTCTAATTTTGTATTTTCCAGAATGTCATATAGTTAGAATCATGAAGGATATAACCTTTTCAGTTGGCTTCTTTGACTACGTAATATGCACTTAAAGTTCCCCCATGTCTTTTCATGGTTGATAGCTCCTGTATTTATAGTGCTGAATAACAATCCATTGTCTAAATGTAACATATAGTTTATCCATTCACCTACTGAAGGGCACCTTGATTGCTTCCAAGTTTTGGAAGCTAATATAACTATCATGTGCACATTTCTTGTGTGGAGATATATTTTCAACTATTTTGGGTAAAAAAAAAGGAACATGGTATGGTAAGAATATGCTTGGTTTGGAAAGGAACCACCAAATATCATTTTGTATTTCCTCCAATAATAAATGAGAGTTATTGCTGATACACATTTTAACCAGCATTTTATGTGGTCATTTTCCTCAAATTGGGGTATTCTAACAGATATGAAGTAGATTTCTCCTTGTTGTTTTAATCGGCATTTCCTTGATGACATACTATGTGAAGCCTCTTTTCATATATGTATATGCCATTCATACATTTTCTTAGGTGGAGTGTCTATTATAGTCTCTGGACCATTCTTTAATTGGGTTGTTTCCTAAATGTTCAGTTTTAAGAGTTGTCTATATTTTAGAGAGCAATCATTGATTACAGATCTCTCTCATGTACATATATTTATATGCTATATTTGTATGATATATATGTACTCTAATTACCTTGGGGTTATCTTTAATAGAGCAGAGATTTTTAATTTTAATGAAGTTCAGCTTATCAATTCTTTTTCTCATTTATTTAACCTTTGGTGTTTTCATATCAAAAATTACTAGCGGGGTAGATGCTATGGTGTACTGAGTAAAGCCACTGTCTCTCATGCTGGCATCCCATATGAGTGCTGGTTTGAGTCCCAGCTGTTCCACTTTTGATCCAGCTCTCTGTTATGGCCTGGGAAAGCAGTAGAAGATGGCCCAAGTCTTTGGACCCTTGCATATGCGTGGAGACCTGGAGAAAGCTCCTGGTTCCTGGCTTCATATTGGCGAAGCGCCAGCCATTGCAGCCATCTGGGGAGTGAAGCAGTGGATGGAAGACCTCTCTCACTCTGCCTTGGCCTCTCTGTAACTCTGCCTAAATAAATAAGTCTTTTTAAAAAAGTATTTGCATACAAAAGGTCTTTAAAGTTATTCCATGTCTTATATTCTAGGAGTTTATACATTTTACATTTTAAGTGCATTGAAGTCAATTTTTGTGAAAAAAATGTAAAATTTGTGTCCAAATTGTTTTTGCACGTTGATGTACAATTGCTCCAGGCATCATTTGTTAAAACACTATCTTTTCACCATTGTATTTACTTAAATTCAATGTCAAACAGCTATATATTTGATAGTCAATGGATATATATACTTAAATATTCATAAGTATGTATATTTTATATGCATAAATACAAATGACATCATCCTGTTTATTGTAGATTAAAATCCTATAATTTGTGTATTGTTCATCCCCCAGCTTTGTACTGCCTGTTCAATATCATAATGTGTTTAGAATCAATTTGTTCAATAGTCTTAAAATAATTTGCTGGGATATTGATCAGAATTATATAAACTCTATCAAGTTTTAGAGAATTGTCACCTTGACAATGTTAGGTCTCCTTTTCCATGAACATAGAGTATCTCTACATTTATTTAATTATTGTTTTATTTCTTTGATCAAAGCTTCAAAATTATTTTCATAAACATACTTATTTGGTTAGGTTTATGCCAAAGTATTTATTTTTGTTGTGATAAAGTCAGCTATATTAGGTTTTAAATATCAAAATCCATTTTTATAGGAAAGGAATCAACTTGTGCATTAACTTTGCATTCAGAAACATTTCAATATTCATGTATTTTTTCCATTAATCACTTTTTCCCAATAATCCCTTCTTTGAGGTATTTTGATTATCTCTACAGAATATTATGCCATTTATAAAAATTTTTTTTCTTCCCAATCTGTATATCTTTCATACCCTTCATTTGTCTTATTTAAATGGCTAACACTTCCATAAAATGTTGAAAAGGGATGGTGAAAGAGAACATCTTTACCTTCTTCCTGAGTAAGAAATATTATACTTTTTTACCATTAATATAACTATAGTTGTTTTTTATTATTATTAGTTTAAGGAAGTCCCCCCCTTTTTAAGATTTATTTATTTGAAAGGTAGAATAACAGAGAGAAAGAGAGGCAGAGCAGAGAGAGATTTACCACCTGCTGGTTCACTCCCTAAATGGCCAACACAACAGCCAGAGCTGGGCCAATCCGAAGCCAGGAGTCAGAAGATTCTTCCATGTCTCCCACTGAGGGTCTGGGGACTTGGGCCATCTTCTACTGCTTTCCAAGGCCATAGCAGAGAGTGGACTGGAAGTGGAGCAGTCAGGTCTCAAACCAGTGTCCACATAGGATGCTGGCACTGTAGGCAGAGGCTTTATGTGTTACATCACAGTACCCTCCCCTTTTATTCTCAGGTTGAGAGATTTTATCATGATTAGCTGGTGCATTTTGTCCAAAGCTTTTTCTTCACCTATGGACAGGATCAAGTGATTATTCTTTTTTAATCAGTTTATGTAATAGATTACATGAATTGATTTTTAAATGTTGAACCAACCTTGAATAAATGGAGGACAAATCTCACTTGGTCATGGTGCTTTTATTCACACACACACACACACACACACACACACATATTATATAGTTGGATTTCATTTGCTAATGTATTACTGAGTATTACTGCATTTATATTTGTGGGCATTATTACTTGTGTAATTATCTTCTAATGCCTTCTTATAGTTTTGATATTAGTTAATACTTATTTCAAGAATGATTTACACTTGTTTCATTTATTCTGCTTTCTTCATCTGAAAACATATTTTAGAGGATCAGTGTAATTTATCCTTTAAATGTTTGGCAGAATTAGCCAGTTAACCCATCTGTGTTAAGTTGATTTTTCAGACAGTATTTGATTATTGATTCAATTTCTTCAGTATATGAAGGGTTATTCAGATAAGCTATTTCTTTTTCAGCATGTTTTGGCAGATTATTCTTTTTCACAGCACTGATCTGTTTCATCAACGTTATCAATTTTGAAGGAATAGAACTGTGCAAACCATTGCATTTTTGCCCTTTTAATGTCCATAAGATAGTGATCATCCTTATTTCATTTCCAATATTAGTAATTTGCATCATCTTTCTAGTTCATCTCCTTAGAAGTTGGTCAATTTTACTAATCTTTTACTTTGATTTCTTTTACACTTTAAATTTCTTGTTATAGGAAAATAAAAAAGAATAAATTATGTACAAATAAGCAAAAGAAAAACATTAAAATATTTGAAAAGAATTAGATTATTGATTTTATATCTTCTTTTCTGAGAATATGCATTCAATGCTGCAAGTTTCTATGTATTGTATTCACCATATTCTCTAAATTTTAATAACTTTTGTTTACATGTAACTCAAAAATAATTTTACATATTTTCAATTATCTTTCTTCCATGGATTCTGACTTAATTCTTTTGTGGTCTAACACCAGAAATTGTACAATTTTTCTTTTAAAATTATTAGATATATTTATGGTCCAGAATATGATCTGTTTTAGGGAATGTTTCTTGTGAGCCTGAGAAAAATATGTATTTTACATTTATTGAATGAACTAGTAAATTATGTTGACTGTTGGTGTTAACTATACCCTTATTGACTTTATGACTGCTAGCTCTATTCAGTTTTGAAATTTCTACTTACAACAGAGAAATAATCTACTGGTATTTTTGCTTTTAGTTCTATCAATCTTTAATTTGATGGTATCTTTTTAGTCATTTCTTAAGAGTTATTATGTCTTCCTGTAGAATTGAATCCTTTATCATTATGTAATGTCCCTCTTTTCCCTAATAAATATCCTTGATTTGAAATCTGATTGGATAGTTATATAGATATTCCTGCATTCTAATTCTCAGTATTAGCATGGAATGTTTTTGTCCATTTACTTTTAATCTATATGAGTTTTATATTACAGTTAGTTTCTTGTAGAGAACACATTAGTTGGGCCTTTTTCTAATTGACTTTGACAATCTGCCTCATAATTCGTACATTTTGATCATTGAATGTTCAAACTGATAATTGATATATTTGAATTAATATATACCCAACACATTACTGCTTTCTATGTTTTGCCCTATTTGTCTTAATTCCTCACTATTTTCTGCCTCTTGTTTTAACTGATCATTTTATATGGTTTCGTTTTTTTATTGCTTGCTCTACTGTTTGCAATACATATATAAATAACCTAAGTCCATATTAAAATAATACCATACTATTTCACAGATTGCATGAGTATCTTACAATAATATAAAATTATTCATTAGTGCCTCCTTCCCATTGTATCATCATTGTCATTCATTTCATTTATATGTAAGCATATATACTTATATAAATACTATAGATATGCATATATAATTCATAAAATTAACCCAAAGAAAAAAGACAGGTTATGTTACATTCAGACCGAACAGACTTCAGTGTAAAATTACTTCTCATGGATAAAGAAGAATTACATAATGATAAATTTATTCAAAAAGTATTTACCACTTTGTCAGATGAAGAGATAAATTTTTGCATTATCTTCATTTGGTCCTTCATGATTGTTTTCTTTTACCATTTTTGAAAGATTTAGTCATTTGTTTATTTAAAAGCAGGGCAATAGAGAAGAGAAATAAAGACAGAGACAGAGATACAAAGAGAGAGAGAGAGAGAGAGAGAGCGCCATCTATTGGTTCACTACCCAAATGGGAAAAATCACCAGATCTGGGCAAGGCTGAAACTGGGAATGAGACTCCATCCAGGTCTCTGACATGGGTAGCAGGGGCCCAACCAATTGGGCCATCTTCCTCTGGTTTATCAATTACATCCAGTTTAGCAAAGAAATGGACTGGAAACCAGAGTAGCCAGAACTAAACGCAGCACTCCAACATGGAACGCCACAATCTCAGGAGCCCACCCAACATTCTGCAGAACATTAGTTCTGTTTTCCTTCTTTAGATCCAAGTTTCCAACCTGTATCATTTTGTGCCTGAAGAACTTCTCCCACTATTTCTTGCAAACCAGATATTCAAGCAACAAGTACCTCAGTTTTTGCTTGTTTTAGAAACTATATTTTTCTTTCACTTTTGAAGAATAATTTTGCAGAATATAGATTCTGGATTTATGTTTTATTTTGTCTTCACTTTAAATATTTCACCTTCATCTTGCTTGCGTGTTTTATGGAGAGAAGTTGGACATTATTCTTTTGTTTTTATGGCTCCTTTACAAGTAAGCTGGTTTCCAACCCAATTCTCTAGCCTCTTTCAGAGATTTTTATCTTTGAATTTCTCAAAATTGATAACAATATCCCTTGGTGTGATTTATTTGGCATTTATTCTGCTTCAAGTTCTGAGTACTTTGGATCAATGGTTTAATTTATACAAATAATATGGGTGAAATTCTCGGTCACTATTGTTTCAAATATTTGTTTCCAGTTCTTTCTTTATTCTTCTGATATTCCTATTATTGATACGCCATACCTTTTGTAGCTGTTCGACAATCCTTGAATAATTTAAAATTTTGAAAATATACTATTTTATCGCTCATTCATATCATATATCATATGTTTAATGCATGTTTATCAATTCCAGACATATTTGCTTTTATGTTTCAAAGTAAATTATATTGTTTAAAGTATACCTCACACTGTTTTATAATACAAATAGATCACTAAAGAGTTACTGTAGTAAATTAACGTGTCATTATCTTACATAATTACCCATTTTTAATAAGAATGATTTATTACTTCAAAGGCAGAAAAGGGAGGGACAGGAGAGTGTGAGAAAGAACACACGTTACTGTGCACTGATTCTCTCTCCAGTGCCCACAATGGCAAGTCCTGGGCCAAGCAATGCCAGGAGCTGGGAATTCAGTTCAGGCTCCCACATGAGTGGCAGTGCTGCAACCACTCACACCATCACTTGTCGCCTCTCAAGATGTGCGTTATCCGAAAGCTGGAATTAGGAGTGGAGCTGGGACTTGAATTCAGGCATTCATTATGGGTTCAGACACCCCAAGCTTTGTTGTAACCACAAGGCCAAACTGCTCCACTCCCAAAGCAATAACCCCAAGAGTACAGTCTTATTACCTGTAGAGCAGATGTTTTACATTGGATGTCTAGATTTGTTAGTGCTTATCCTGTGATTTCCATTTCCTCCCACTCCCAACCTCTACTCTCCGCAAGTATTATTTTGCTATTTATTTGGCACAGGAATGAATATTTTTGATGCAGGTCCACCCTGCAACTAATATAACGTAAACTGAATTAAAATCTCTTAATGAATGTTACAGGTGAGACTATCACAAATGAATATTTTCTAAGCCAAGAGACAACCCTAGCACTAGCATTGAATCATGTACAACCTAGTGATATATAACCTAATGTTAGGCTAACTTGTCTACACTAGTCACCTTTGGTAAATGACTTGTGCATACTACCTGGTATTTCCTTTATTCCTACTTCTCCTGCCCTTTAAAAGCCCCTGAATGATATGAGCTCCTTGGGAGCATTCATTCAGAGCGGAGTCTGTGTTTTCTGACATATAATTCCCAAGATACCAAATAAAGTTCTCATTTTACTTTGCAGTTTCTCTGCTTGAATTGATTGACTTATGCGACATCCATGGTTCATCATTACGATGACCTACTTCTCTCTCCTCAGCTTCAACTCCAGCTCCTGCCCTATCCTCTCTGATCAAGCCTCAGTGGTCTGCCTCCTGTTCCTGCCTTGCTTTATCTCTCCTCTGTCTTTGATCCTGAGATGCTCAAATCTCACAAACTGTGCAATCACACAGATTTCATGGTTGAGAGTAAAAGCTACCCATAATGTGAAATCTTCATTCCCAAGTAGGAATAGATATAAATTGTGCTATGGGCCTGTTATGTTCAAAAGTACTCCACCTTTACAGCAGCATTTGTCAAAAAAATATGATTGTTGGCTTCCATCTCTATTCCATTTTAGACTGACCTTCCTGAAGGTGGAATCTACACTGTTTCTCAGTTGTATCAGAAATGCACATTCTAAGGATTCATGCATTGATGGGATTCAGTTAATCATGGTACTCACTGAATTATTATTGAGTAAATGATGATATAAATTTAAAGGGTTTTGGCTAGTAATTGGCATCAGTGTGAATTAGAACATTACTTGTGAGTTGTTTCTTCACAGTCCAAGATCATTTCCTTTATTTCCATTTTACAATGTGGACTCTGAAAACTAAAACAAGTTTACTTTTCAATAGCTGAATTGTGCGAATTTGGTGAACTTATAATGGGCTTGTTTTATTCATCACCTTGTTTTATTCACCATCTTCAGTTGTAAATTCTTTTCATGGGGTTTCTATGGTTTTATGATAACCAGAAATGACTCAAGCAGTTAAAGAATTCACTTCATTAGTGCAGAGTGTGCTAATTTGCATCACAAAACAATTCATTTAAATACAGAAAGCTGCTCTGCATGTCTCTTCTTCATGCCTAGTATAATTGTACCTTTATTAATGCAAACTCTCAAGGTATCCATCTTAACTTGCTTGCTCTCCAGCTGTCAGGGATGGTGAATACCAGTATTTTCTCTGATATTTTTAGGAGAAAGAGATCCATGATGTACAATCTATGCTAATTAATTGTACACTATTCACTTTTATAGTAAAAAGAAAATTTTGGATGAATGACCCCCATCTTACAGTAGTAGGATCAAATCAGAGATTTGAGTTCAAATTTTGTTTCCATCACTTAACCTTATTTTTTTTGTAAATTCACCTTGACTCTCACAATCATACCTATCTCTCTTTCTCTGCTTCCATAACGTTCTCACTCAGTTTATGCATGGTTTATAAAACCAAAAAGTTAATAAGCTTTATTTAATCTCTACTACTCGAGAATAATATTATGACTTTATAAACAAGGCATGTGCTCTAAAGCTGGAAGACCTAGAATAAAGTTCTTTTCTGTCTGTTTTAAACTTACTTCTTATTGATGATTGTGAGGATAAAATGAGATGTTGAATGCTGCTATGCACTGAATGTGTATACTCCCACCCCTTGCACCTAAGTCAATTCTGAAAATCCTAATAGATGTGAAAGCATTAGAAGACAGGGCCTTTGGGGAGCATTTATGTCGCAAAGGAAGAGGCCTCGTGAATGAAACTAGTTCTCATACAGAAACATGAGAAAGCTTCCTTTCTTTTCTTCTGCTTTCTGCCATGTGAAGATGCAATGGGAAGATCACCATCTGCAACCCACAAAAAGTGATTACCTGAGACAACGGGTCTGCCGGCACTTTGATCTTGGGCTTCCCAGCCTCCAGAGCTGAGAAACAAATTTTTGGAATTTATGAGCCACCCAGACTAAACTACCTTGTAAATGGAGGATCATTGACATCATAAAGCTATTGTCTTATTGTTTTTATTTAACCTCTTCCTCTTCCTATTTATCAAGATTTTTTTCTGATATATAGCCCTCTTTTCACTCTGAGAAGAAAGCTATATGCTACAACCATTTACATTTTGATTGATATCATTCATAGTAAACCCAGACCCTTCTCGAGTGTTTTGAATGCTCCAGGAATCGGCATCTGATACAATCAAAGACATTGGAGTTAATTGAAATGAGATGGAAACGAGTGACAGCAGCTTATTCCCTGAGTACCTCAAAGGTGGAATCCTCCATGATGAACACTCTCTAGGCAGGAGCTCTAGGGCTGAAAGCTGTTGTAAAGATAAATGTTACTGTATGCAATTCAGAAATGAGAAACTAATGATCAGAGAATTAAGTCGCCTGATCAAAGACACACAGAAAACAGAGACTAATACATGTTTTCATCTATTTTTTGAGCCACTGTGTTTTCCAATGGATGATTTAGCCTGTCACACTTAAATTATACTATGACAAGGGGGAGAATCTGATCATTTTATGAAACATCAAAGCCATAGACTGGACCTGGACATCCATTTTTAAACCTTTAAAAATGTTCAAAGGGCATTGGTTTTATGTCTGAGTCCTTTCTCTCCTTTTCTATGACATCTAATGAATTAATCTGTGGAGCACAGGGAAAGATACAGTTGGAAGACCACACACCCAATGTATACATATTTAAAAGTTTTATATAAAACTATTACATTGTTAAAGCTATTCTATCATCTAAACATGAAAAGCCAAACTTAAATATAGAACTTGGAATTCTGAGCAGAATGTGGTGCTCAGAGGACTCTTGCTCCCACACCCCAATGTATAGTTCTAAATCTGCAAACTTCCCCTCTTCTCTGCTACTTCTGACTCATTTCACATTGACAAGGGTCCTGGAGGACCTCTATGCAGACATCCAATCTTGATGCATGTTCTCACATACAGCTATCCTCTGACCATTTGTGCCTAGGATGTGCCCAGTGTAAGTACATCATCCTCTTGGAGAGACCATGTGGAAACTCTCAGAAATATTTATTTTCTTAACTTTTGTTTAATAAATATAAATTTTGAAAGTACAACTTTTGGATTATAGCGACTTTTACCCCCATAACCTCCCTCCATCCGCAACCATCCCATCCCCCACTCCCTCTCCCATTCCAGTCTTCATCACAATTCATTTTCAATTATCTTTATATACAGAAGATCAACTTAGTATATACTAAGTAAAGATTTCAACAGTTTGCACCCACACAAACACATAAAGTGTAAAGTACTATTTGAGTACTAGTTATACCATTAATTCACATAGTACAACACATTAAGGACAGAGGTCCTACATGGGGAGCAGGTGCACAGTAACTCCTGTTGTTGATTTAACAGTTGACACTCTTATTTATGATATCAGTGATCACCCAAGGCTCTTGTCATGAGTTGCCAAAGCCTCTTGAGTTCACCAACTCTGATCTTATTTAGGCAAGGCCATAGTCAAAGTGCAAGTTCTCTCCTCCCTTCAGAGAAAGGTACCTCCTCCTTTGATGACATGTTCTTTCCCCTGGGATCTCACTCGCAGAGATCTTTCATTTAGGTCATTTATTTTTTTTTTTTGCCAGAGTGTCTTGGCTTTCCACGCCTGAAAAACTCTCATGGGTTTTTTAGCCAGATCCAAATGCCTTAAGTGCCGATTCTGAGGCCAGAGTGCCGTTTAAGGCATTTGCCATTCTATGAGTCTGCTTAGTATCCTGCTTTCCATGTGGGATCATTTTATAGGCATGTACCTCATTTATCCAAGTCTAAAGTTGGTACTGTGATATGCCCTCAAATATTAAAGATTCATAGCCAGTTCTCTTTATAATCTCTGCACTGTATGTCATAGCTGAAATTTCTATCTACTTCTTCAAATTGGGAATTAGGCTATTTTTGTTCTTCCTATTTTCTTGGCTTCTCCACTACTTGCTTTCTTATATGTCTCTTTCTCTTTCCCCATTATTTTTCATTTTTAAAAAGCAAAGCTTCTCAAATCGGATACCCTGAGTTCAAGCCCTGGTTCTCACACTGGTTGATCACATGACCTTGGGTGTCTCTGTGCTGCAGCTCCCTCATCTTTAAATCCTTGAATTGAAAAGCTCCAGGCTTACTTGATTGTAGGAGTACAGAAGTTTATCTGAGTGAAGCACTTAGCATCTTACATTTCAACAATTTAGTGAACAGTAGCTTCCATTGTTTCTCTCCTCCCTTCCCCTCTCTTTTCATCCTTCCCTTCAATTTCATTGTTTTTTTTTTTCTCCCTTACTTCCCTACCATTGCTGCTTTTCTCTTTTCTGTTTATATCATCATTGACTTATGCATAATGGCCACAGGTCTAGGACTAGAACTACAAATGATTCTCAACTGAGGATGATATTCACCTGCAGAGGGCATTTATTAATGCCTGGATATAATTCTCTTTTCCAAAACTGAAGAGATGATGACAGATAGATATATCTAGGGATACTGTTAAGCATCTTATAATGCAGAAGACAGGCTCAACAATAAACAGATTATATTTCCCCAAATGACAAGTTTGCTCAATTAGAGATCAGTGTTCTAGACGTTCAGGTGTGAGTGAAGCATCATTTAAGAGTCTACAAATCTACCAGGAAAGGCAAGCAGCCACAGATATTTTTCTGTCTTAGGTACAGAGTGCAGAAGTGTAATGAACATTTCAATGAACTCTACCTAGGAGAACACAGAAGGATCTTATGAAAGAAAGGATGTTTTGAGTGACTTTTAAAGAATACAAAAATATAGTAAAAGTCTCCCTGTAATGAGTGGTTTAAAGGCTGCAGCTACAGGGTTAAGCCCTTTGCATACATTGTGAGAGTATGTTGTTTATGAGTATGTGTGAAGAGGAATAAGAAGTATTTTCTTAGCATCAATAACAATGCAATACATTATTAAACACACACACACTCTCTATGTATAGATAGATGGAGTGAATATATGAATTTACATATATTAGTTCTGAGCTTAGAAGATAACAATTGCTAAGCAAATTGTGTTTATTACTAATATATCTTTTAACAGGTTATATTAATTTTTCTAATTACATACTAGTACATTTTAAAACAAATTGATTTCTGACTTCAAGGATTAAGTGCATAAAATTAAACCCCAGGAATTTTATAGAAAAACAAGCTAGGAATAGGCAAAAGAGAAAGATTTACAAAGACAGGGAAACACAAGCCAAGTATTGGAGATGGTAAAGTTATTGTGAGAAAATAGTGATGAGACATACCAGAACAAAAGCAGTGAGTTTAGAAAGACAAACCTTATTCTGATTGCAGAACTCTTCTATATCCTTCTAGGGTGACCCTCAGAATTAGGCCATTTTGAGAGCTTATGGGGTATTTTAT
This sequence comes from Sylvilagus floridanus, assembly GCA_949820135.1. Taxonomy (NCBI): domain Eukaryota; kingdom Metazoa; phylum Chordata; class Mammalia; order Lagomorpha; family Leporidae; genus Sylvilagus; species Sylvilagus floridanus. Next base: position 56,450,367 of record OX463224.1, on the reverse strand, counting down.
CTGCAGTATACTCGAGAACATAATTGTATAAAATGCTAAAATTATGCAATACCAATCACATTGTCTAGTATCTTTCTTATAATCAAAAATTCTTTAAGTATTTTGCACATTTCTTGTCATTATCACCCTTTGTGCTGACAGTGTTTTTGCATGACAAAAGTGCTACAGGTACAGGTATTTTGGCACCTAAAAGTGAAGACTATACCAGAAATTGTTGCCACAGGGTACGACTTCCAAGCTAAATCAAGGTCTAATCCTGATTCTTAGCAATTCTCCTTTGTAGGACACCTCAGCTCATCTTCCTAGATGACATCCTAAAATACATCATCCTTGCTTCATTGAATAGGGCCAATGAATGAAAAAAATCAGTCAAGAAGCTCTTCTTTGATTTCCCATTCTCAATTCTACTTATGTTCAAGGACCAACATAGAATAATAAGTGCTATCATAGGTTATGCAGATAATATGTAACAGAAACTTGCTAAGTGATTTAAATATATCTCATATAAATCTTTACTTAGTGTGTACTAAATTGATCTTCTGTGTATAAAGATAATTGAAAATGAATCTTGATGTGAATGGGATGGGAGAGGGAAAGAGAGATGGGATGGTTGTGGGTGTGTGGGAGGTTATAGGGGGAAAAGCCACTATAATTCAAAAGTTGTACTTTGTAAATTTAAATTTATTAAATAAAAGTTAAAAAAATATCTCTCATATAATAATTCCCAGTAACTCCATGGTTATCTCCTAATAACTCTATGGCTATATAATCTTCATTTTTCAAGTGATTAAACTAAATCTTAGAAATCAAATAATAGCTAACTCTTACCGAGCATGAAGTATGAGACGACAAACATGTTGAATGTTTTTTTCATACATTATTTCACTTTTCTCAAAAAAATTATATATATAGTGTGTGTGTGTGTGTGTGTATACATGCTCAAGACAAATCAAGAGAGTTTTAAGAAAAATGCTATTGATCAAAATTTAATTTAGCAATTCAGCGAACGTTTATTATGTATCTACTTTGGACCAAGAATTGTGTTAGACTGTAAAAATACAAAGACGAATGGGACAGAGACAAATGAGCTCGTTGTTTACTGGGTCGAGATGACATTCATTATAGCTTTTTGTTAACAGTGGGTTAAGTGTTATCATAGAAGTAAATGTGCAGCACTTTGGAAACAAAGAGGAAAAGGAGTAAAAGAAAAAAAAAAGAAATGGAATTATGGAAAAGCAATGATGTTTGTGCTTGGTCTTCAAGGTTGAATTAAAGTTTCCCATGTGGACAATGGGGAGTGATGGAAAAGTTTTCCAGGCAAGGCAAGACCATGAGAAAAATCAATGAGGCAAATACCTTTTTGGTTGGAAAAACCTCCTATAAAAGGAGTAGGATATGAATGAAGCACTTTTTAATAGTTTGAGAAAAATGTAGATAGTAGCTGGGTTATAAATTCTGAATTTTTTTGACAGAATGTAGCCATTTTTTCCTCTGGTCAACATGTTAGAAGTTTTGAAATGAGAATCTTATCAGAGAATGCTTTAGAAAATCACTGCAGTGGTGAGTTCTTAAAGAAACTGAGATAAGGAGCATTGTTTAGTAGGTTTAAACATAGATGAAACATAGATGAAAAGTTGAGGAATGTTAAAACATCTAGAGGGCAATTCTGGTACAAACTTTTGCTAATGTCCTCTTTCAAAAATTTAATAATCTAATCTTGTGGATATTTGTAGAGCCATTATACAACCATATTTGTGGCCACCATTAAATCAAATACGTGTAATCTGAATGATAAATGGTGTGGGCTTTTTTTGCCCTTATACCTAAATACCCAATGAATATCAAAATTTGTTGAGCAATGAATAAAAGTATCCATTTGAAATTTTGTTCAAAATTTTATCTCATGGGAAACAATATTAGAGTATATGAGGGAATCATTTATAATACAGATGTTTGTATCTGGTAACCACAGCATGCATAACACTAAGCATCAGGGACATCAGAGATTTCTAAGGAGTACAAATGATGTTGGCTTCAATGAAGAATACATGGGGTCACAGATCACCCTTTGATGCAGTCTAGCCTAACAGTTGGCAAACCCATTTAAATTAGAAAAACAAAGTTTTTCATTTATTTTTCACATATATATATATATTATATATATATATTTCATGGTCTTTTGATATTTTATCTTTAACATTTAGGATTCAACATTTTTTTAAAGATTTATTCATCCATTTGAAAGTTAGAATTACACAGAGAGAGGAGAGGCAGAGAGAGAGAGAGAGAGAGATCTTCCATCCAATGGTTCACTCCCCAATTGGCTGCAATGGCCAGATCTGCTCTGATCCGAAGCCAGGAGCCAGGAGCTTCCTCAAGGTCACCCACTTGGTGCCATGTTCCACTGCTTTCCCAGGCCATAGCAGAGAGCTGGATCAGAAGTGGAACAGCTGGGTCTCGAATCTGCACCTATATGAATACTGGTGCTTCAGGCCAGGGCTTTAACCCACTGCACCATGCCACCAGCGTCGGATTCAACAATTTTTTACATTTTTCCACATTCACTTTATTTTTCAGAGTATTGAGGCTTTTATTTCAGAGGTTTTAAAATATTTAGGCCGAGTCACCATAAATCTGGCATTAAAATGCAAGCATAACTAGTATTTAATGGATGGCAAGGAGAGAGAGGAGGTGGATTTTGAAAAACACAAAATGAGAATATGTTCTCAGTAAACTTGAAAATACTGTCTGAATTTGTATGCTCACTGCAAAATGCCTGAAAGTCATCTGAATTTGTGTTTTTCTCTACAAAGCATTATTTGGAAAAGGAAATAAGACTGAATACCCTCAGTGTAAAGGTAGCATCAGGAGTAGTTACTAATTATGCACTTGGGTTAATTCCACATTTTTATGTCAATTATCTGGACTTAGAATTCTCGACATTCTTTCTCTTCCCAATTAAAATAATGCATTAAGCCAGAAACTCAGCCTGGGGCTCCCAAGTGAGTGGCGGGGACTCAACTGCTTGAATCATCACCTAAGACTTCCCAAGGTGTTGCATTAGCAGGAAGCTAGAACATGGGTTGGAGCTTAGACTGGAACTTAGGCACTCTGATATAGGATACAGGTGTCTTAATCCCTAGGCCAAACTTTCCCACCCCACTCTTCTCATTCTGTCTCAAGAATAGGAGGATCCCTGCCTCCTATTCCACATTCATACACACATATACATACACACGCACACATACTGTTTTTCTTCAAAACAGTGATATTAAAATCACATAATGTTGTATTCATGATAAGGACCATAAAATAAGAAAAAAAGATTACATTATTATATAGAGGGTATAATTTAGTATAATTTAGACATTTATAAATTTAGACATTTATAATTTAGACATTTATGAAAGACTTCTTGCTTGGCATAAAGTTTTCATACTTATCAGTTTCAGAAAGAATATTTCAGCTGAAATAGGTAGAATTGTTTTGAAGCCTAGAGCTTTTCCAAAACAATGGCGTGACCACAAAAAGACTGCATATCTTCCACTCTCAGGACACTGTCAGTAAAGTGGGACGCACACCATACACTCATCTTTGAACAAGCTAGTAAGATAACATATGGAAAAGACCTCACATTTCTTGAGCAGGTATGAGGGTTTACAAGTCTGCCCTCTCCTCCCTTCTGACTCTTATTATCTCACTTACCTTACTATATTCCTACATTCATGTCTTTCTTTGAGAGAGTTCCATATATTTCAGAAAATTAACAGCCTCAACAATTTTGAACCAGAAGTTCTAATGCTTTCAATGTATATTCTTGAGCAATACAGTTATATTAGGAGTATTTCAGCAGCAAAATAAATTGTACAAGTCTATTCATTCAATAACACCATTCCCAAACCACCCACTGTCCAGCAAGTTTGCTTTGCCAGGTTCTAAACAGGAAAGCAAATATGTGCTCTGCTTAGCTATGGAATAACCTTCTCTCTGACCTAGAGATAGCAGTGGAATTATGGTCTCCCACGCCTTGTTAAATACCTCCCAATCCCTTAATGCATTTGGCATAGTATGTTTGTTTAACTTGATTATATCCCAGAGTTAATAGTTTTGTGTCCATCCTGGTGGCTCAAATCCTTTAGCCTGATCTTGTTTATAATAATGTGTCTGTGGTCTATTTTCTGTAGAAGCATTATTTAAAGTAAAGAAGAGCTGGATGCCTTAATTATATTGCAGATATATTAAACTTTTGCTCAGTAGTATGTATTTGGTATTTTCCTGTTATACTAACAGTGAATCCAATACATTTGTTATAAATTTAAAAGTGTGTTATATAATCGTCATTTCTAGAAACAGCTCTGTTCCCATCTAGGGAAAAGAACAGAATAGTTTCTTTAAAAAAGATTTAATTATTTTATTTGAAAGTCAGAGTTAGAGAGAGGAAGATAGAGAGGGAGAGAGAGAGAGGGAAGGAGAGAGGGAGGGAGGCGGGGTGGGGTATCTTCCATCCACGGATTCACTCCCCAGATGGTCAGAAAAACTGGATCTGCACCTATCTGAAGCCAGGAGCCAGGAACTTCTTCCAGGTCTCCCACGTGGGTGCAGAGGCCCAAGGACTTGGGCCATCTTCTACTGCTTTCCCAGTTTATAACAGAGATCTGGATCAGAAGTGGAGTAGCTAGGACTCGAATGGCGCCCATATAGGACGCTGGCCCTGCAGGCAGCGGCTTCCTTGCTACACCACAGTGCCGGCCCAAAAATAGCTTCCAATGAAGTCATAACCAAGTCAGTGAATAAAATGAAATGTGGCTGAGATGTGTTAGTCAATATTATCATACAAAAACGGAAACAGGTATGAATTGAAGATGGGGAAGGAATAAGGATAGCTTTTTTTTTTTTTTTTCCAAATTCATACCAAGGGAAGGGAGAAACAGCAGATAAGATACATGCTGAGTCTCTGGCAGATAATTGTCCATAAGAGAGCTATGTCATTCAGAATGCCCTTGGTCAATTTTTCCCAGAATGAATCTGCCATGGATATTATTATGGCTAATAAAAGAACTTACCTTCTATTCTTTGCCACTCCCTGTAAAACTGCCCCTCTCCCATAGTTACTGACCAACATAGGTAGTACATATTTCCATAGATGCATCTCATGGATGTATCTCCCTCCTACTCTGCATACTTTCATCATCAAGTTTTGCTAAATATGCTAACAATTCTTGCACACACTCATTGATGACTCCACTGACACAAACCTAGACCATTTCTTCTTGAATTATTACAGATGACTCCAAGATGCTTCCTCTCTATTCCAAGCAGTTCTGATACAGATTCTGCAGAGTTGTGTTACTGAGTACAAAGGTAAGAATGCCATCTGCCTAGTTAGACATTGATGCCTTCTAGTTTGTTTCACAATAAAACTAAATGTCTTTAACATCATTTTATATATTTTTACTAGGATTTCTTCCCTCAACACTCAACTTATTAAATTTTTAAATTAAATTTTCTGATCTTCGACCTGACCATGAGCTTTTTTTTCAATGATTTTTTACATGTTTTATCATTTGCTCAAAAATGTCCACCTACATTTTCAGCCAAGAAGCTCAGAAAACCCTTCTTGATCACACCAAATCTCTTCAGTTATTTCTCCAAGGCCTTCTCACATTATCCCATAGTTCCCACAATTAGTGTATGGCAGACTTTTAGAAAACTCCATTTTAGTTCACTTTAAGTCTATCCATTACAATTCTAATTTTATTATATGTCTATTCATCTGCACCTTTCAATGATAAACTCTTTAAGAAAGGAAGCTGAGTATATTTGCTATTGCATCCTCTACAATTAATTTCCTTTGCCACATAGTAAAGCCTCAATGATAATTAATGAAATCATTATCTAAGAAAATCCTGTATACTTGGCTGATGACACAAGACACTGTGCTTTATTCATATGGAAATTTCTCAATGATTCTGAGGCAGATGAAATAGCTTATAATAGTAATCTAAAATATTATATCTAGTACTCAAAATTATAGTTAACTCAGTGTCCCTAGCACTACAAATGGGTCCAAGTAAACAAATTAATCTTTTTACTTAGAAGATAGATATACACGCATATTTTAAGTAGCCTTTTTTTATGTTAACTAATTGCTTTAGGATCATTCCTGCCTCTCATGCATATTAACCCATGACCTGGCAACTGTAAACTATAACTCTATAATAAAGCAAATTTACAGTTAACTTATTATTTAGATAAAATATATCTATATATATATATATATATTCTAGAGATGCTTACTTTCAGAAAGCTTAAAATTTATGCTGCGTAAATGGACCAAGGTCATTTCAAAGCTATTATAAAGCCATGATAAAGGAAATAATCTTGTGGTCTGAACTTCATTGGTAGATGAAACAAACATGCCATAAGAAGTAAAATACTATAAGCAAAAGAAATTTGAGTTTGGAGGCTAAATGTAAATTAACATGACAGAGATATATTACTGTGAGCAAGACATTTTGACTGTCAAGTGCTCTTTCAATAAAACTGGACCACGTACCTCCACGTTCCAGATCCACTGAGTTATGGGAAACACTGTGAAGGCTGTATTGTTACTCTTGCTACCTTCCGCCAAAGAAATTGCATTCTGTGAAAGTTAGAAGTTATATTCTTTGCTCTATCCCTGTGTTTTATAAAGTATCCAGAAAATAATGTGAAGCTAATAAAATATTAAGTTAAATTTAGTTTCAATGTTTACCTTTCCTAATATAGGGACATTAGTACACATTTATGTTGCAGAGGTGGGGGCAAGGGGGCTTCTATGTCTGGGCTTCCCACAGTATCCCAGCCTCAATGTTCCTACTCGCAGATATTCTGTTCCATTAGAACCTATATTCCTACAAGGAAGTTTGCACTTCTGTACAGATAAGGGTGAGAGAAGAGAAGGACTGGACTTTTTCCACAACAAATAAACCAAATTTACTACTTCCACAATCCACTTTCCTATCCAACTGCAATTATTAACAAATGTAGGATACTCAGACTAGGATGAATGATTCATGCAACTTCCACTGACTCTGTTTCTATTTACTAAAAAGCAGGTAAACCTTATAAAAACACTCTAGAGCTAAGAACTTGCCACTAGAAACAATTGTAACTCACAATGCTTGGCCAGAAATCAGAAGGTGAATTAAATTTCTTGCTGTATTAAATCCCTTCATACATAAGGAATATCAATCAGCCCTCTATTATGCCTCTGTTGGAAGGAACAGCAGAGACATCTTCAGTATCCAGCAGGAAGCCTGGTGTGTAGCCTGTTCCAATAATTATTTGAGAGGGTAGAATATTTCAGGAGAGCCTATGAGTGCATCTTCTAACTTGGTACTAACCAAACTGTAACTGGGCTGAGATCAAACTTCCCAAACTTGTTCTGATACCTTGAATTCTTATATCATCAACATAAAATTAAATTCACCACAAACTGCATGTTGACTGAACATGATACATAAATGTGCTTTTCATTGTGAAGAACACTTTTTTTTGTCAAAAGGAGTAACAAAAAGCAAAAGGTGACTTTAATACTCCTTTCTCCCTCTAAATGACATATAAAAATTAGGCAAAATGTTGAATGTGTCAAAGCGCCTCATGATCCCAGTGAAGAGCCATTCCACTCCCATCCCCTTAACTCCTCTTGGCACAGCACAGTGGCATAAGATTTGCAAGACTATCTCTCAGTGACTTTTCTGTCTAGTCCTAACCATGATACTTTTTCCTGGTAGACCTTGAGAATCCCCCACAATAACAGTATAAAGAAACTATCAGATTTTACAGTTCTGGACTAAGACTCAATTTTAGCGCTACATTCTTTATATGAACTTAAAATCCATGTGAAAATAAACTATTTTTGCTTTGCCTGGGGCACATTAAGCATAGGATGTGAGTCATACTAGGAGCTTTGTAGATATATGTTAAATGTTAGTGGGAAGCAATCTCTCTTTTCCCCAAGGGCACAGCTCCATCTCTATGTCCCTTATTTTATTTGATATTTGCCTCTGTTAGAGCACTGATAACATTGAAAACCTATATTTGCTTATATTTATGCCCTTATTAGACTGTAAGATCTTATTTATCTTTGTACCTCCAATGCCTAGAATTCTATATGGCTTATGGCTTTAAATAAATATTTTTTGTGTGAACTACAGTCTATTGTGATTATTAAAGCTAGTCCTTCTTATTTCTGAAAGGGTTTACTCTTCCTGGAGCCCCATCTATTTCATTCTTTTTCAAACTTCTCTTGTTCTTTGTAATAGCTACAAACAAGTACATGGTAAATTCCTATGTAAATAATCTAATAAATCAACATATCAAATAATGATGCCAATTATGTATGTTTCTATCTATATATCTATCTACCTACCTACCTACCTATCTATCTATCTATCCAGCTTAATTTTATGTGTCCACACAACTGGGATAAGGTTGCCAAGATAGCTTGGAAAATATTTCTGGGCATGTCTGAATAGAACAAAGAGGTGAAGGAGGAGAAATTTCACATTTTCTCCTTGAACTAAGACAACCGTTGGCTGGCGCCGTGGCTCACTAGGCTAATCCTCCGCCTTGCGGCACCGGCACACCTGGTTCTAGTCCTGGTTGGGGCACCAGATTCTGTCCCAGTTGCCCCTCTTCCAGGCCAGCTCTGTGCTGTGGCCCGGGAGTGCAGTGGAGGATGGCCCAAGTGCTTGGGCCCTGCACCTGCATGGGAGACCAGGAGAAGCACCTGGCACCTGGCTCCTGCCATCGGATCAGCGCGGTGCGCCGGCCACAGTGCTGGCTGCGGCGGCCATTGGAGGGTGAACCAACGGCAAAAAGGAAGACCTTTCTCTCTGTCTCTCTCTCTCACTGTCCACTCTGCCTGTCAAAAAAAAAAAAAGACAACCATCATCATCATCTCCCAAATGCAGACACCAATGCTCAGGCCTTCAGACTCTGATCAGAATTACCCTGTTGACTATCCTGGGTCTCAGGACTTTAGCCAAGGACTGAATTGTATTTTCAGCTTTCCTCATTCTCGAACTTGCTGATTTGTTTATGGTAGACCATGGAAATTCCTGGGCCCTATAATCACATGAGGCAATTTCTATAAATCTTTTTTGAGCATATTTGATTAGTTCTATTTATCTGGAGAAACTTAAGATACTATCTATGTGAAATATACACTTATCTTGGTATCAACTGGTGATTACTACTGTTATTCCTATATTTTTGAAATGAGAAAACTTAGGTAGATAGGGATTAAAAACTAACCTAAGATTACACACAATTAGCAGGTTAGTGTAATCAAGATTGTAACTCAGGCAATGCATTTCCCAAGTCAACATTCTCAAATCTTCTTAATATTGCCTCTCTTTGGACAAAACATTTATGTATTTACTACCCAATTAGTCTCTATAGTAATTTTATAATATTGTTATTATTTTAACCAATAAGAGAATAGAGACAGAGAAATTAGATAACATCTTTAAATCTGAGATTTAGCAACTATTCAGGATCAGAATTTGTCTGAACTTATTTTTTAATTCCATGTCCTATGCTATACCATAGAACTTACATTTTTAATGCCTTCTCATCTGTCTCTTCCAACTTAAACATCTTATAGAAAAACTGTATGTGTAATATTAGCATACCTTCTTTGAAATTTATTATTTCTCCTGGCTGGCATGTAAGAATTAACATGGATTGTTGCCCTATTAATTAATATTAAGTGGGACCTGTAGAAGTAATTATAGTCTGAGCATGTCAAAGAGCTGGAATATGAGTGAGATATAATGATAAAGATATGGGCTATGCCAGGAGAATTTTAAATAAAATTAACTAGAGATTTAAATAAAATTTATGGCTTTGGGTTATTATTCATACAGCATGAAATTAAGAAGCAATTTCATCTAATTGGTAAAACACAAGAAAGTCAAGAGTTGTGGTCTCTTTGCTTTAAACACTATTTTATGTAAATTTCTTCACATAGCATCTCAGTGTATGAAATAAGGATAATTTAACTGTTCTCAAAAAACTGAATCTAATTTTCCACTGAGCATCTTATACAATAAAGGTGAATATCCATCACTCCTAACAAATTGAGGGCACCTTAGTGTTTGCAACTCAAATTGTATCCATAAACAAACAGTATCAGTTTTATCTTGGAATTTGTTAGAAATGCAGAATCTGTACCTTATCCTAGATTTATGGAATCATAGTCTGTAATTTGAACAAAATCCCGAGCTGACTGACATATACACTGAAGTTTGGGAAGTACTACTCTCACTGAAAACGCAAGATCATTTACACCTCAGTCTCAACTTTCCAGACTCTACAGACCCTCACCACCTCATTCTTCCTTTTGTTCCTTAACATGTTTGGGCTTATTTTTTATTGTAGTTAGAGCATTTAATATGAATACCTTTAGGCCAGAATTATGCAGCTCCCTTATTTTAAAATCCTCTAGCGAGATTCACCTAGTACTTTAATGAGTTTTTAAAAATTAATTTCTGGTTAAACTCATTAATTGACTATGTGATATTGAACATTAAATTCATCTGTCTTGGACTTGAATTGATAACTCAATGAGGAGAGTGAACTAGATTATTCCTGAAGTCCCTTTTCATTTTTGATTTTGTGTTTTTCATATTTCCTGTTACAAAAAATATCACAACACCAAGCATATATGAGTACACTACAATCTTCAAAATCAGAAACTCCCTGGAGTATTAGGCATTTGATGATGCAATGCAAAGAAGGAAATAGGAATCAGCATACATTCATGGTGGTATGAATATTGACCATATTTACTTCTACCGATAGGAATTTCCAACTGGTATGAGTAGTAATGAAGTGTTTCCTTAAAATCACACACTCGGCTTATATGCCTATTTTTGTATTCTTTCTAATCTAGCAGAATAATCCAACTCAGTTTTTATATAAAAATGGATTTAAAGAATCTTTACAACCTTTCCAATATTTATTTCTCACTACATTTATAGTTAACCACACAATAAACTTATTTGATTGTGTGCCTACCATGAGCCAAGCACAATCACAGGCTCAGTATGAAATATAATCTCCAGTGTAACCAACAGCTCCTAGACATAATCTCTTCTTATTCAATGTCCTACAATTTCAAACATCATCCTTTATTGTTTTTTTGTGTTCCTCTACGGCAAGTATGCGCCTCAAAGCTTATCTATCTCTGTCTCTGTCTCTCTCTCAATCTCTTTTGAAAGGTGACAGAGTTTCAGAGAGGGAGAGGAAGATCGAGAGGGAAAGGGAATCTTCCATTCACTGACTGGGTCAGGCTGAAGCCAGGAGCTTCTTCTGAGTCTCCCATACCAACACAGGAGCACAAGGACTTGAGCCATCTTCTGCTACTTTCCCAGGCTCATACACAGGGAGCTGCATTGGAAGTGGAGTAGCTGGAACTTAAACAGGTGTCTATATGAGATGCCAACATTGCTGGTGGTGGCCTAACCCATTAAGCCACAACCCTGGTCCCAATCATCTAAAATTAAACTCATTATTGTCACTTTTTCTGAAAGCACAGACTACCACAAAATAAGTGAAAGACACAAAAACATCTTAATTTCTCTTGTCTTTTATTTCTTGGATAATCTTATGATAACTGTAAGCCAGACTTTATAGCCACAGTAACTGGGCGAGGCCTGGCATGAAGCAGAGAAGATGGCTATGGGAAGGGAACTCATGCAAAAGCCACCATGAGTAGGAGTTCTCTTGCCTGAACAGCTTCAACTCTGTCCCTGCTTAGCTAGGTGTTAATTCTTTTGATAGCAATGACGCCAGCTCCCATGTCTGCCTCACTCCAGTTCTTGGTATTTTGCTTTATTGTGTTAAACTGCACTTTCTATAAATAAAGCTGGGTTAGAAATAATCTTTAAATAGCTCAGTCTTTGTCACATTAAGACACTGAAGGTGACCACAGCTACCTATAAAAGGCATTTCAGAACTAACAATAGAGAATAAATAGTAATTTTTTATTAAATTATGATTAATTTTTTTGACAGGCAGAGTGGACAGTGAGAGAGAGACAGAGAGAAAGGTCTTCCTTTTGCCTTTGGTTCACCCTCCAATGGCTGCCGTGGCCGGTGCACTGCGCTTATCTGATGGCAGGAGCTAGGTGCTTCTCCTGGTCTCCCATGGGGTCAGGGCCCAAGCACTTGGGTCATCCTCCACTGCACTCCCTGGCCACAGCAGAGAGCTGGCCTGGAAGAGGGGCACCTGGGATAGAATATGGTGCCCCGACCGAGACTAGAACCCGGTGTGCTGGCGCCACAAGGCGGAGGATTAGCCTATTGAGCCGCAGCGCCAGCCAAATTATGATCAATTTTAAAAACTAATTTTAATCCAGTATTTGCAGCATGATTATGCTATAGTAAAATGTATATGCAAGCAATGAAAATATATATTTTCCTCAGATGACAATACAAGTATTGCTATTAGATTGAGTAAGGTTTTTATGAAAAATAGAGGAAGGTTATGTTTGTAATGTAGACTATATTGATGAAATGGAAGACCTATGGTGTATTAATATAATAGTATGAGGACAACTTTGGGTAACAGGCTTGCAACTCTGCCACAAATATTATTAGCCTTGTGTCTTCTCTAAGCCACTTGATGCTCCTCAACTTGCTTTATTTTCTTTATCTGTGAAATGTGGTAGCAATTGCATATTTATTCCACACAGTGAAGTGTCATAATTTAGTAGAATTTGGCTAGAACAAACACTAATACACATAGAAGGCACATGATGTTCTCATTATCTCATTTATTTTTGTTTTTATCTGTAATGCTGCTCCTAATTGGCTATAGAAGCAATCAATTGGAGTGAGTTGGGACTGGAAAACAGGGCATTTGAAAGTCTACTATTCTTTAGTCAAAGCACTCTATCCAAAAGATTGCATTTGATTATCTTTATGACTTGCCTTCACTCCTCAGTTTCTTTTTTTCCATTCTTTCACCTTTACCCACTAACCTTGGTCCAAAAAATGTTTTTTCTGTCCCACTCTTACATTGCAAGATTTTGAATGAAAACGATCTATGGTATTTCTTTAACTTTTATTTAATTAATATAAATTTCCTAAGTATAGCTTATGCACTACAATGGCTTCCCCCACCAAATTCCCTCCCACCCGCAACCCTCCCATTTCCCACTCCCTCTCCCCTTCCATTCACATCAAGATTCATTTTCAATTCTCTTTACATACAGATGATCAGTTTAGCATATTAAGTAAAGATTTCAACAGTTTTCACCCACATAGAAACACAAAGTGAAAAATACTGTTGGAGTACTAGTTATAGCATTAATTAACATTGAACTACACATTAAAGACAGAGATCCTACATGAGAAGTGCACAGTGACACCTCTTGTTGACTTAACAAATTGACACTGATGCCATAAACAAGAGTGTCAATTTATTAAGTCAACAAGAGGAGTCACTGTGGTATTTCTTGTAGTGATATCTCACCTATCATCTACTGCAGGGACAAGTGTGGCTTCAGTATCACAAGTGCTTCCTCCTTCTATTCAGAGCTTCAGTTAAAATTAACAAGAGTCCAACGCCACAAATAGCACAGGAAAGATACCTGATTTAAAGAAACATGCACACTGATAGAAAGCCAACTTAAAGAGACTTTCAAAATAAGTTAGAGATGAAGATGTGAAGCAATTCTTCAGAAAGATGGATTTTATCTGGATAACAAGCTATCCTTTGGTTATACTTACTATCTAAAGAGATAGATACTGTTTCAGTCTTATATGGGTTGGAAACTGGAGAAAACAATTGATATTCATTTTTTAATAAAAGGGAAAAGTGCATGTTGTCTAAGAGATAAATAGATTTAAGCAAATGTTTAAAAGCTAAAATAAATCTCAATAAAGAGTACCAATAGAGAAAAAGAAAAATTCAAAGATGCAGGTCTGGGAATAAGAGCAGAACTTATATGGTACTTGCTACAATGCTACCCTGTGCTCAGTAGAAGAAAGGCAAATTTCATAGAAAGCATGCAATTAAAAACATAGCCATATGTATGACTACATATATGTATATATGTAACATTATATTAGAAGCATTTAAATTCATCATTTTAACTTTATTATGACTGTTAATCTCTATTAAAATAAAAAATAAACATAAAAATAAAAATGGGATGTTCTTTTTCCTAAGCTACACTGTGATCATCTTATTTTCACAGAGGATTAGTACTATGGCATGATCACTCACTCGAAGTGTCTTTTTTAATTTGTGGGCTATGTTTCAACTCATCTTTCCTTTCTCTTTAAGACTGAGTGAATGCAATAGACAAAAATGAAACAAACATTTAGAATTTAAGTAAACTAAGTAAGTTAAAGATCTCCACGATGAAAATTATCAAACATTGTTGAAATAAATCATCAAGGACACAAAAAATGGAAAAATATTTGTTGCTCATGGATCAGAAGAATAAGTAGCATTAAAATATCTGCTACCTAAATCGATCTGCAGATTCAAGGCAATGCCAATCAAAATAGCAATGACATTCTCTACAGAACTATAGAAAGCAATTCTAAAATTCATATGGAACCACAAAAACCCAGAAAAGCCAAAGAACAAGAATCTGTGGTAGCTAATAGAGTACCTAAAAGGTAATCGATAGAAGTGAAATTGACATTTTGAGATACTATGACTTTGAACAGCCCTTGTCTTGACTATTGAGGAACAGTTTTTTTTTTTTTTTTCCATACTGATTGTTGAACTCTGTACTTAGTGTAGGGTTAATCATATGTGTATAAACTTAATTCAAAATAGATCTCAGTGAAAAATAAGAATGGGAATAGGAGAGGAAGGAGGAAAAAGGGTGGGAGTGCAGGTGGGAGGGAGGTTAGGGCAGGAAGAATCACTATGTTCCTAAATTTGTATTTATGGAATGCATGATGTTTGTATACCTTAAATAAAAGATTTCTGGGGGAAAGTTCAAGCTGGAGGCACAATACCTAAATTCAAAATACGTTATAAAGCTATATTAATGAAAAAAATTCCAGTAGTGATACATAGATCAATGGAACATACTACAAATTTGTAGTAATTAAAACACCATAAAATGGTTATTTAGATCAATGAAAGATAATAAAGAGCCCAGAAGTTAATGCAATACATACAGAAAATTGGATTTAGAGAAGTGCTTAGACCATATAGTGGAGTAAGGATGATCTCTTCAACAAATGGTGCTAGTGAAATTGGATTTATATATGTAGAAGAATGGAATTAAAAACATACCTCTCACCATACAAAAAAAATCAACTCAAGATTTTTCAAATACATAAATTTAAGACCTTAGAATATGAAGTTACTGAAAGATAATGCAGGGGAAATACTCCAAAACATCAGTGTAAGGGGATGACTTCCTGGACAAAACCTCCAAAGCATAAGCAACAAAAGCAAAATTAAACAAATGGGACTATACTGAAATCAAATTTTGCAAAGCGGAAAAATGATCAAGAAAGAGAAGAGACATCCAAAAGAATGGGAAAAAAGTATTTGCAAACTGCCTCTCTGACAAAGGAAGGATTGATATCCCAAATATATCAGCAACTTTAAAAACAAAATAACAACAACTCCAGTTGAGAAGTGAGTTCTCAAAAGAATACAAATGGCCAACAAATATATGAAAAAATGCTCAACACCATTAGCCATTAGGAAAATAAGATCAAAACTGCAATGGGATAATATCTCATCCCTGTCAGATTGTTTAAATTCCAAAACACAGAGAGTAATAAATGCTGGTGAACATGTGCACAGAGGAGAAAACTCATATACTATTGGTAGGAATGTATATTAATGCAGCCACTGTGGAAAACAGTGTGGAGATTTAAAAAAAAAAAAACTAGATCAATTATGAACTTAAACTGATCACTTTAAAAAGTAAGGTGGCATTGGATTAAGTATCAAGTGGATTACATAAATAAGACCAGTGTCTGAAAATAATAATTGATAGAATTAAAAAAGAGAGAATGATCCAACATGGGAAGTGAGATACACAGCAGACTCATAGAATGGCAAATACCCTAAAAAAGCACTCTGGCATCAGAATCAGCCCTTAAGGCATTCAGATCTGGCTAAAAAGCTCATGCGAGTTTTGCAGGCATAGAAAGCCAAGACACTGTGGCAAAAAAAAAAAAAAAAAAAAAAAAAAAAAAAAAAAAAAAAAAAAAACAACAACAACTAAATGAAAGATCTCTGTGAGTGAGATCTCAGTGGAAAGAATGGGCCAAAGAAGGAAGTACCTTTCTCTGAAGGGAGGAGAGAACTTGCACTTTGACTATGCCCTGTCTAAACAAGATTGGAGTTGGTGAACTGAAGAGGCTTCCATAGTCTTGGCAGCCCTTGACAAGAGCCTTGGGTGATTACTGATGTCATACATAAGAGTGTCAATTGTTAAATCAACAATGGGAGTCACTGTGCACCTGCTCCCCACGTAGGACCTCTGTCATTAATGTGTTGTACTATGCGAATTAATGGTAAATTTACTACTCAAACAGTATTCTATACTTTGTGTGTCTTTGTGGATGGAAACTGTTGAAATCTTAGTATATAACTAAGTTGATCTTCTGTATATAAAGATAATTGAAAATGAATCGTGATGAAGAATGGAATGGGAGAGGGAGTGGGAGATAGGATGTTTGCGAGTGGGAGGGGGGTTGTAGGGGGGAGCCGCTATAATTCAAAAGTTGTACTTTGGAAATTGATATTTATTAAATAAAAGTTTAAAAAACTAGAAACAGACTTTGCATACAATCCAGCAATGCCAGTACTGGGTATATACCCAAAAGATTTGAACACAATGTAGTAAAGAAATAGCTGCAACACCATATTAATAGCAGCATTGTTCACAATAGGCAAAAATCCAGCATCAGATGAATGAATTAAAAAAAAAGTGTGGTACATACACACAATTGAATATTATTCAGCTATAAAACATGAAATTCTACTATTTGCAGCAAAGTGGACAGAAGTAGAAGACACTATGTTGGGTGAAATAAGCCAGACCTAGAAAGACAAATATCAAATATTCTCCCTTATATGTGGGAGCTAAAATTAAAAAAAAATAAAAGAAATATCTCTATGCATCAGTATTGCTGCAAACATAGTTTTGTAAAACTTTGTTTTGTACTTTTGTGAAACCAGTAGGTAAGAATGTTATATTACTATAGTTTTAATGATTTGTGATTACTATATAATTTACTGTATATGGGTGAAATGGTGATTTTTCATTAAATTATTATTTATAGTCATTGTCTATATTCCTACTAAACTAAGATCTTTTATTGTTTTAATTATTAAACTTCTTATTTGGTAAAATATTGTCTTTTTACTGTAATGTAAATTTAAAATGTCATCTCAAAACTAAAAAAAAAGGACAGTGGGAGGGAGGAAGGGAATATCATTTTTTTAGAAGTATATTTATAAAGCTCATTGAATTTGTAAAAAGCAAGTTAAATCATAATTAATAAAATAATAAAAACAGATGAATGACTTTTTTTCCCCCTTCTAGTGAAAATGCTCATTTTTAATGGGGCAGAAATGTGCATAGGTGAAGGAATTCCTAGTAACTGAACACAAGTTCGATGTCAAGCATTGTGTTAAAGTGATATAAATTCATTTAATCTTAAGCCAATCCAAGAAAGTCTTATTCCCATACACTTTTCACAGATTTAGATCAGGTAATGAATGGAAACTGAATAACATAGTTTCTTGTTACAGAGTAAGTACTCAAAACATACCAGCTACAGTTAGTTTTAAATTCTTTGTCTATCTGCAGATGAGAAAAATAGTTCACACAGGTGATATAACAAAACTGAACCTGATTTGGAAGATCTGTGTCTTGGGACAGGATTTTCTGACACAAAAAAAAGGTCAACTGTTTTGGCTGTTTTGGCATCAGTTTTTCCAAATAGTCATAACTGAAGAATATCACACATTCACAAATTAATTAATATGTAATACACAACTCAGTTATTTGCAGAAGATGTTATACACATGTGTTAGTTAATTAACAAAAGAAGGACTGTGTATTTTGTGATTTTAGGTTTTCATAGTTTCATATTTCATATTTCACACGATAGATATAGGTATACATAATTAATCATGTTGGTTCATTCTAACTTGACTACACAATTAACAAAAATAAACATATTGAATGAACTTCAAAGCAAAGGAATCACATTGTACCATGTTGTACTAGTTTCTTACTGTTATGGTAATATATACTGCAAACTTAACGGCATAAAACATTTATTCTCTTCCATCTCTGATGGTCATAAATTTACAAAATTTAGTAGTGCAAATCTTTGTCCTTATCTTTTCCAGTTTCTAGTAACTTCCTGCATTCTTCCATGCTGCCCCCTTCCTCCATCTTCAAAACACATCACTTTAACCTCTGCTTGTGCTGCTCTGTTTCCTTCATATTTGATTTTCTTGCATTTCTAATGCAAGGATCTTTGTTATTGCATTCGGTCCAGTCAGATCACTTAGGATAATATTTCTAACTCAAAATTTTTTTAATTTTTTTTAATTTTTGACAGGCAGAGTGGACAGTGAGGGAGAGAGACAAAGAGAAAGGTCTTCCTTTGCTGTTGGTTCACCCTCCAATGGCAGCCGTGGCTGGTGCGCTGTGGCCAGCACACTGCGCTGATCCGATGGCAGGAGCCAGGTGCTTCTCCTGGTCTCCCATGGGGTGCAGGGCCCAAGCACTTGGGCCATCCTCCACTGCACTCCCTGGCCACAGCAGAGAGCTGGCCTGGAAGAGGGGCACCTGGGACAGAATATGGTGCCCCGACCGGGACTAGCACCCGGTGTGCTAGCACCTCAAGGCAGAGGATTAGCCTGTTGAGCCACCGTGCTTGCCTCAAAATTCTTAATCATTCTAGCAAAGTCACTTTGTCACATAAGATACCATATTCACTGCTGTTGGGTATTAGAAGGTAGACACGTTGGGAGGACATTATTCTATCATATAAACTAAATGAATTGATGGCAGCAAGTTACAATAGAAACATATCATGGTGCCCCAGAAAATAGATTCTGAGGCTTTGAGACTTCTGTACTTAATAACACTGTAAAACACTACTGAAAATCCTATTTGTGAAGGGGTAGACGAGGCACCGAAGGGGGAAAAAAGGTTTAAATGGTATAAATTAAACCAGAATGTGGTTGCAATGGAGAATTTATCAAATTTCACAAGAGCTTAGAAGCTCACTTGGTTCTTCAATTTGCACTAGAATCAAAGCATAGAAGCTGGATTTTTCGTGTATCTATCATTGACCAGGCTGGATACAGACTGACCCCAAGGAGACATGCATTTGGGCAAGATGAAAAATCCCTAGACTGCCAGTCTTCAGTCTCCAACAGTGCTCAAAGATTAGGAGATGATTGTCTTAGTCCTATTCTACACCATTATGTCTACAACAGTCTACTTGTTTTTTTACTGAACTCAATTTCTTTATAAACTAAGCTCAACTTGACTGAAAACATAAGCTTTTCTTTAGGATTTTCATTGTTATATTTTCCTAGGTTCTACCTTAGAACTCTTTGCTATCTTCTAATATTTTTTTCTGAATAACCAAGAAAGCCATTTTGCTTAAGAGTCCATTCATAATCTTATCTTGGATCATTGGTCCTTTCTGGAAAAATAAATGGCCAGGTAGAAGACCAGCAGCTCTTGTTAATAGGGATAGCCATTGCTGTCTGTCAGGAGCACTCTGTACTAGGGCTATAATGGGGTTACACCCAAATACTGACATGTCCCAGCTTTAAAAAAAAAAAAAAAAAAAAAAAAAGCTTGGAATTTATCCTTCTCTTTGAATTGTCAAAGAAAAATCTATCTCCAAACCATCATACAGTCATAGGGTTAATCTACATCTACCTACTGATGAATATTAAGTCCTATCATTTGCCTCCACTATTTGGATATCCTATTATCTCTGTTACTATTGTGATATTAAGTTTAGTGTTGGAATTTCCCAAAATTAACCTTGATTTATGGAGGAAAGTGACCAACAAACTTCTTAGTAATGCTAGCTTTTGTTTACCTAAAACTTTGTACATCACTTTGCTAAAGGATTTTCTTCTGGACTCTCCTTTGGTATCTTTGACCTTATATAATCTACTCATTGCAGCATTAATACAGCTCCATTTCACTTTTTTGCAATACCTTCTGTAACCGTTAAGACGTTACTCCTTTACATTTCTTCAGGTATTCAAGAACATTTGTAAATACTTAGAATTATGACTGTCTCCCCAAGACTACACCAAAGTATTGAATTTTACATCATAGGAAGATATTCCTACATCAACAAAAATTGAGTCTTTTTTTGCTAAATCATTTTTTAACTTCTTCCTAGGTCTACCACCCACAGAATCCCGTGTCTACTGGTTGGTGTTGCTGCTAGTAAATGTTTTAGGGCTTTAGGCTCCTTAGTTGTACAATCTCTGGTTCTCCTGCAGACGCAGTGCTTCCCTTGTCAGATTACATTATGACTTGATCCTAGTTATTGGTTTGACAGCCAGGAGAGAAGGTGGAAATATATTCTAATATGGGTGTTTGTTGTTATGTACTGTGAAGGTCTCTGCATTTTATTTAAGCAAAGAGAAAGCACAAGTGTTTAACAGAGAAGAGTGGGCTGCATTTCCAAATCTGAAAGTTTCAGTGACATGTTGGGATTCAAAGTTTAAAGTGCATCAACCTACATGTTCCAAGTGTCAGTATCTCATTATTTTCTAGTCAAGGTCCCAACCCTGGCAAAGCAGACTTGCCAGGTTTCAGAATTTAATCATTTTTGCAGCTCTATGACCCACATAATTAAGTCCTGGACCTCATCCTCAATTTTTTTTCTGCCCTACAGGTACAGGAGATGAGTCTCTTTTATATGTTGTAAAGGAGTCCCTCTGCTTTCACAGTTTGCCATTAATTGGTGATTAAAAATCTCTAGTCTTTCATTATCTTTTCCAATCCATCAATGGCACTCAGCAAGAGCCATTCAATTACATAGACCTTATATTGCTACTCACTCAGACCTAAAGAATGCCTGAGCTAGTGTACTAGTCATTGCATTATTTTCTGTGGTGTCCTATCCTGGTTCATCACCAGACAGTTTTAACAATGCCAGAGGCTATAAGGACTCCATCTATCACTTTACCATTAACTGAAGAATGACCATCCTCCAAATCCCACCTTAAATTCTAATTCCTGGGACTATTACAAGATTCAATCAGCCTATGTTTCATTGCCCAGGAAGCAGACTATTTAACAGATATGTGTGTTCTGAGGTTACCTGGGGAGTGTTTAGGAGAATATTATCTGAATGGAAGTTTTAGATGCAGTTTTGAGAGAGAGAAGTTGAACTGGGATGCTGTGCAGTGGAGTCCTCCGCATATCCTGTGGGAACTCTTGATCAGGAATAGTTCTCCAAAGTTATCTTGAATTAAAAGAAGAAGGTCTGAAATTTGCATTTCTCATGTTAACCAGTGAATGAATATGAGCTTCCCTAGGAAAGAGTTTCAGTTGAGATAACTTACTTCAGCCAAAGGCACTTCCTGGCAAAGGACACTGATGTAAGATATTGGCAACCAACACCCCTGGTAGTCCATAATTAAGAATGGGATAATGCATCAATAAGTACTTCCATTCTTAAGTGGGGATCTCAACAGCATACTGCAAATCAACTATAGGAAACAAAAGAAATCCTACTCAGCTTTTCAACATAAGTTGTGTAAAATAGTAGGAAAAACCTTAGGTTCCACATGCACAATCGTGGGTAGGAACAGGATTTTCACCAATGAATTAGCATTTTTAAGCTACATCACCAGAGTGAAAAGAACATTAAAAAAATTATTTTCAGTTTATTTTCATTATAATGCAACTACGTTCTACTAATTTATCCACTATATAATGAGCAACTACTAGAAACAGTTCTAGTCAGGAAGATTGATGATCAAGATTGAAATTTCTTTCTGAAAGAATTTATAATATTATAATTTATAATCATAATAATAGTTTATAATTATTTTATATGTATTGTATTATAATACATATGAACCTAACTATATGTATGCTGTCAATTAAAAAAAAAACACATACCCTACTCTGAATACTAAGGACTATGTCAATTGCTTTAAATATATACCAGTATAAACATTTTGCTTCAGAAAACAAAAATTTTCCACCATTCATTTTATTAATATTTATAATATGAGGAACCCAAAACCCTTTACAACTCAAAAATATTAAAGCAGAACTGGATAACAAATAAAGTCACTTATTACATGTCCCAGGATTTTTGCAAAGGTTAGAAAGATAAAGTAGGGAAGAACTCTTAAAAAGTCGGTAATAATGTGCTTGTGCTAAGCTGATAATTGTATGTATAAAGTCTCTTTGTCTTTAAAATCCTTTAAGGTATTAAATTAAGTATTACTGTAACTATATTTTATGCATAAGGTTTCTCTTTGATCAACACCAAGTTAATTTAATCATTCACTGCAGAATTGCTCAGTATCATGTCTCAAACACAATACCTGTTATGTTATGAGAATCTACTATACTTTTAATGAGTAAGACATATTGTGTGATAAAACCAAAGAGAACTACATGTCTTATGTTCTAAAACAAATTTCATTTTCTTAAATCCTTTATGTCCTCCTAAATTTGTTTCATATGCATCAACACCAGTGTTACTTCTTGAGTGAAAATTGATATTGCAATCCCATAGTAGTAAAAAATATGATATCCATATAATAAGTTGTGGTGGCGGCTTTTTGAATATTTACTAACTTTTCCAAACTGCATTAGAAGAAAAAGTCCATTGAGGCATATCACTTGTCAAACTAACCTAAATGCTAAATATGCCTTTGCTATGCATGCCTTGGACTGAATACTTTGAAATTGTGTTTGATTCTTCTGATAAAGTGGAAATGAAAATCAAGATGAGAGTATAGAATGAAAATGGCGAAAGTTAAAGAGGAAGGAATCAATATCAAGCTCCATAAATATGATGCTCATTATCCATCTTCATGAAACATATACCTTTTCCCAGTCTAGGGAAAAAGCTTGGGGCAAAATATTCTTCCCTAAATGGGGCTATAATTTCACTAACAAGAAAAAGTGTAACTAGCTATGTGGTGAAATAATTAAGAACCTAAATAATTTAAGAGGAAATTACAAGAACTCAATTTCCCATTATAAAATGAGAATTTCCCCCATAGAATTTCCAAAGTCCTTGTATTAAACAGTCATAGAAATCCAAAAGCCAAAATGTACTTCATGAATAGATCAAGCCTAAAGGCAGAGTACCAACTTGAAGATGGTAAAAACACTGTAATTCAATGGTATAAACCCAGAAGACCTGAAATTCTACCTCTCCCACATGCTGGCTTGTAAAATGGGGCAAGAACAGCATCTCTGTGTGCCCCACATTTATCATCTCTACAGTAGAATGAATGGTACACTCAGAGGCATATGATTAGCTCTGAGTGCGAAGGAGGCAACAAATGCAGCAGAAAGCCATAAATCTCCCAACTGTATTTATAATTACTATTATAGCAGTGATTTCAAATTTGCTCTAGACAGGTAAGGACACAACTTTGGTGGCAGAGATTCAATTAAACATAGTTGGACAGAGTGAAACAGAAGCATTTCAAGCTACTTCTATCTATGTCATATAGAAAAGGGGAGAAAAACACTCATCTCTTTTTTTAATACATCATGTGGTTTGGAAATTCATTCTATGGTAATTTCCCTCTGTATTTGTTATACTTCTGGTGATTGCAAAACATTTAAAAATTACTAAGCTTTCTGTAAAGAAAATCTCTATTACACTACAGCATTGCAATAGATGTGCCTTGAACCAAAGTAGCTGAACACATTAATGCAATAAAATACAATTATGCTGCTAAATTATCTCTTGAATTATTGATGCAGTATTGACTCATTTAGTATCTCTCATAACAAATGGGCAGAATATACACTTTCAGGTTAATATACCCTACCAAGGGAAGAAATGCACAGCAGCTAAACCCATAAATTTTGTAATTTTATCACTCTATGTTTTATTAAAATCCATTAGATTCCTTCAAAGGCACAAGGTCAAAGAAGAACAAAAAAAAGGTGTTCCACACTAGTTTAAACAAGCTTAAACAGATATAAAAACAATCTTGAGTATGTAACATCTGTCATTTTAATTACCAACATCCATTTTCTGTTAATTCTCCTTAATGCAGAGATGTGGTTAAACAATAGAAACTGTTAATAGCTCATGGACTCTTTGGCCCCAATTATCTGTCTCCACATGGATTGCTTTTTTTTTTTTTTTTTTTTTTGGAAAACTTGTTGCATTTACTGTATCTCCAAGACATATAAACAATCCAGACATGCACTTAAATACCAATAACCCCTAAAATAATGTTGTATACGCAGCAAGCAATTGGTAAATTTTTTTGTAACTAGAAAAACTCTTGCGGTCTTCATTTTAAGCAGTGCATATATTATTTTCATTTATTTACGTAGTCATTCTTCATAGCTACTTGGCAACTTGAAAACAGAGACTATGTCATAAGCTCTTTGTGAATGCCCTCAAAATTCTGAAAATATACTAAATGCAAAGTGACTGAAAGATTTACTCTCAGTTGCTAAATGAAGGTAACTGTCAGCATCCAATAACTTAAATATCAAGCTAAACACATGTTTGCACTAAAATTAAATATGAAAAGTACAATCACAAGAAATTGCAGTGAATATTCTCAAACAAAGTATTTTTGACCAAGTATCATTCTTCAAATAAGTTATCACATGACCAGGTTCTGGTCATGTTCCATCAAACACTGGACTTTACCAACTTTTCAAGTTATTACCCTGAGTAATTAAGAGGCTTCTGAGTTCTTTAATGGATGATCAAGTGTTTGGCCTATCTGACCTTTCAAAATAATGCCTGTAACTTTCAGAAATCCGTGTTGCTGGATTGGAAGACTTGAACCAGCATTCCAAAAGGGGATGCAGGGTTCACAACTGGTAGCTTAATCCCTGTACCACAAAGGCTTTTCATTTAAGTAAGCATAATCTGGACTTACTAAGTGAGTCTATAAAAGAGAAGAGAGATAAAACCCTTCCTTTTCATTCCTTTGGAATAATTTTTTCACATCCCAACTAATGGGACCTTAAAATAAAGTTGAGGAACAAATAAACTGCAAGTCAGTTTGGTTTTATTGAGGAAGAAAGCATCATTGTTTTGTAAGTTCATTTCTATCCAGATATCTATTCTTATGTAGAAAGGGTCTTCAATAAAGCCTGCAAGGATGCCCTGGGAATTCTGTGCTGCTCATCATCTGATGGGCAAAATCATGGGCTTCCTTCATACCTTGAGGTGTTCCAGGGAATGCAAGCAGCACCTCCCGAGTCAGGGTTAATGAAGGGTTTCGCACAGCCTTTATGTCCATGCTATGCATAAAAATGCACAATGCCTTTTAATAGAGGGCATAAAACCTAAGTAGTCATTAAGTAGTAGAGAGAGGCACTGTTTCTAAATTGGGAAAACCTCCTAATCTAGTGTTTATCCCCTTCATCCCTCTGTCATGTCCAACCAAAACTCAGTATGTTTAAACACTTGAGCCATTACCACCATCTGTGCTATCTATGTATAAGGACACTTCAAAGGTTTATAGAAAAATGAATTGAAAGATAGTTTATTTTAGTGTCAAAACTTTTGAAATCTAGATATGCAAGTGTTTGTTACTTCTGTGCCCTTAACACATGCAACACATTTGTAGCATGTATGCCACCTCAAATAGACTGTGAAGTCTTTGAAGACATGCAAACTATATGAAGGAACTTCTGTATCTTTGTAACTCTGGTATCAAGTACTATACCTGGCATAAAATAAGTGTTTTTATTAATTTGTTACTAGTGTTATTAAAGGATTGAAAAAGATAAATATTTATTGCTGAAAGCTTCAGTCAAACAGATGCTGTTGTAAATCCTGACACTTTATCTGAGTAAACAAAACCAATATGGTTAGACAGTCTTGAAGGCTCCAGGGCCCTGATTGTCAAGGAATGTCAAGGAAGGAGAATTGATGAGCACTCTGACTTGATCTGTATGCATTGTGGGTAGGGCTCTTAAATCTGTACATTACTGATAAATTTTAAAATAAGTAAAAAATAAGGGAAAACTAGAACTGCAAAGGGACATGGATAGAGAAGGAATAAAGCAGGATGTTCCCCGTTAGGACTGAGGGATTGAAAGGATTGAAAGTCTCTCTGGCGAGAATGTTCTTTCCTTGATCTTAACATATCTGGATATTTTCATACCAGGATCTCATTGTTTCTCTAAAGTACCCAACCTATTTTATTGTGTCACTTATTTCAGTTCTCTGAATGTCTTAATCATGACCTGATTATTGTTTTATTATTTATTCAGTGCTTAGTGTTTATTCAGTGTCTGTCCACTTTCCCAATCTAGTAGAAGGATCCATGAAACAGAGCCACTGTTCACTCCTCATTCCTTATGTATGTAAAAACATTGCCTGGCTCACCATATATTCCAAGTAGATTTTTATTGAATGATGAATTGGTTTTAAAAGTACACTATTGTTGGGGCCAGTGCTGTGGTGTAGTGGATCAAAGCTGCTGCTGGCAGTGCCGACATCCCATTTGAACACCAGTTCAAGTCCTGGCTGATCCATTTCCAATCCAGCTCTCTGCGATGGCCTGGGAAAGTAGTGGAAGATGGTCCAAGTCCTTGGGCCCCTGTACCCGGGAGACGTGGAGGAAGCTCCTGGCTCCTGGCTTCGGATCAGCACAACTTTGGCCATAGTGGCCATTTTGGGAGTGAACCAGCGGATGGAAGACCTCTCTCTCTCTCTGCCTCTGTCTCTCTGTAACTTTACCTTTCAAATAAATAAATCTTTAAAAAGTACACTATTGTTGCAGAATTTGGTAGTTTTAATGGATTGTAATTTGCTTTTTAAATGTCAAACATCCAAATACTAGTAAAGAATGTATTTTAGAAATTTCAGTTAGGAATAGCTCAATTAGGAAGGAAGACAACAATGTATTATTCTCTCAGAGTCCTTCTATAGACCCACTGTCCACATTTGAATGCAACCTGGATAGTGGATTAGACACGAATCAGTTTACCATTTCCAGGCTTGTCCTCCAGAAACTGCCGGGAGATTTTTCCTGCTTATTCTCATAGAAAAAATTCAGTGGATGTTCCCCAGATCCCATTTTGCAGACGTCTATCTGGCACATACCCAATAGGAATGCAGAGGCAAAGAGAAGTGAACATCTGTAAAGCCAGTGAAGTTCTGAAATGCATGTGCTGTCGTCATCTACTTATTTTCTTTCTGCACTTGCTCCTCTCTCATCTTTCGATACTGCCATCTGTATGATCCTATGGAGGCTAATGACCAAAGTGCCCTATCCCAGGACTGATTGGACCAGAACTCAAAATTCATATAAAACCAACTGAACCTACTTGAGGATTTTTTTTTTCATCTGAGATTAATGGAAATAATCCAGGCCCTTGACAGTGATGAGAAGGGGAGATGTGGAAGTAGTCTACCTCAGTCTCTTGGAAAGACTGGCTGAGGAATGTAAAGATGAGCATTGTTTTAGCACATGTATCTTTGGCTTTATGTATCTCAGAAGTACAGCTACATCCTGTCTTTTCCACCATTTTTCAGAGATATTGCACTTTGCTTCGATTGTTTTCTTCTTCCCCCTAAAATGTCTGGATTTCTGTGACTTAAATCCAAGAATCCATGTATTTTATCAAGGCTGGATAGAACTATATTTTAATAAATAGAATTATGCTGGACTTGTAAAATGCCATTTCCTGCTCTCATCATATAATAAGTCATTAATTATCACTACACATTCTAGGATGCAGTCCTCAACTTGGAGAAAACAGTGTCCATTTCCTATTGAACAAGAAAAAAACAGCAGAAATAATGGCAACTCATCACAGGATTAGGCTGCTCTACATCAAGTTACTGTGTTTCGAATTCCAATATAGATATGATCACCTGGGAACTTTATGAATATCCAGACTAGGACTTGGGCTTAGGGTAGAGTCTGAGACTTTTACTAAACTGCTTCTTCATGCTGCAGCTGTTCTACTTTGAGCAGATAGGATCTGGAGTGGTATACGAGTCTCTCCTGGTGGCTGGCTCCATCCCTGTGTACAACTCTGGGTAGAGACACCTGGGACAGCTACAAATATTGCTTCTAGAAAGCTCTGGTGAGACCAAATATATGGTCCTTAGACCAGCAGCATTACAGTCACCTAGGAGTTTGTGACAACACAAATTCCCAGGATCTAATCTCATTTACTGAATCAGAAACTTGGCATGAGGCCCAGGGAACTGTGCTTTCAAGCTCTATGGAAAATTCATATGTCTTTTATAGTTAGAAACTCTGTGGAATGGAGCATGAACTGGGAACTGACAAAGAATATTTGTGTAATCATCATTTCAACTTGCTTAGAGCTATGTGAAGACAGAAAAATAGACACAGATAAATCAGAGACTCTGAGAAAGTCCACTCACACAGAATGTCATTTTAATTCTTCATATGTGTTTACATTAAAAGCAACACTCCTTTACAAAGTTGTATGTCTCTAGGAAGCAGGAGACACCACATAGAGCCATGTTTTTCTTTTAGTTCCTTATTTAATCAATAGCCTGTTTCCTGATGTATAAAGGAGGATTATTACCATTATTTCTTTAATCTGTCAGAGAAAAGAGTAATATCAAATGTGATGATTTAAATATTATACTTTAAGAATACTAATCACATGGGAAATTGCAAGTAAGTGATATTTATATGATGAGATATCTTATTTAATTCCAAGGAGTTTGTTATCTGTGTTTGTTAGGGGGGTGAAACATTTGATGGAGACATATAAAATATGTTAAAAAAGAGTTCAGGGAAAGAGCACAATGTGGAACTAAATGATCTCAAGAAAGGCTTTATGAAGTAGAGAGGAGCTTAGCTCAGGGGTGTAGGAAAAATCTGTCTCCTTCTGTACCTACTTTCTCCATTCATTCATCTGTAGCATAAGTAGAAGTATTTTAGTGACTAACACTCCGAAGGATATGTATTCATTTTAATCTCCAACACTAGTCAGTGAGGTGTCTGAGAAAAGTTCTTTAATTAGTTTTTATGAAATTTAGTTTTGATCAATTTATTTGAACTGGATCAACACAGGGGAAAAGATCCTCAGCCTGCAAGAGTGGAACATAGCAGAAGAAACTGGATTTGCACAGAAAATGTATTGCTTGCCTACCACTTTCCCTTTATGGCCAGAACCAGCCCAGGGAGTTAGAAACTAAGTGAGTAAGATTACAAAACAAAAATGCTAAGGAAAGAATTCTTCATCTGGCACTCTGAACCAAATATGAAAAATACTCTCAATAGAAATAACGAAAGGGAAATGAAGACAAAGTGACTAAGGAAAAGAAAACAGTGGAGGGACATATATTTTGTACCTTGTGTTTCTGAGTAATGATACTCAATGACCCTGAGCTTTCAGTTTAACTTAACATATTTTCTTCTCTCAGACGACATTGTTTAGAGTTCCTCTCCCCAGTCTGTTTCCTATTTGTTGTCCATTCCAATTTATCTTGTTCAAAGGATATGATTAATACCCGATTTATGTCTTCCTCTGAAATGTTCATGAAGACAGAGATGGTCCCACAAATGAGCTTGTTGAATCCCTTGATAGGTTTTCCCCAAGTGTTTTTTGTTTTGTTTTGTTTCATTCTTAAGATTTTATTCATTTATTTCACAGGTAGAGTTATAGACAGTGAGAAAAAGAGACAGAGAGAAAGGTCTTCCTTCCGTTGGTTCACCCTTCAAATGACTGCAATGGACAGACTGGGCCAATCCGAAGCCAGGAGTCAGGATCCTCTTCGGGTCTCCCACCTGGGTGCAGGAACCCAAGCACTTGAACCATTTTCTACTGGTTTCCTGGGCCGTCAGCAGAGAGCTGGACCAGAAGAGAAGCAGCTGGGACTAGAACCAGTGCCCAATGAGATGCCAGTGCCATAGACAGAGGATTAAACTACTTCAACACAGCGCCAGTTCCCCAAATGGATGTTTTAGTGTTTACAAACCACTTTCATTTTCTTTTCACCAACCAGATGTGCTTGAATCTCTGTGGTGGCCTTCTTCTCCAAACACCAGTTTTTAAAGGATCAAATAAAGTTCACAGTGGCTTATTTCAAGTTCCCTGGGATAACTTACATTTCAAAATGGAAAGTCAAAATAAATCAGCAGCAGTAGTAAGGTCTTGTGGAGGTCTTTAATCAAGGCAGGTGCCTTCTGGTCTCTACTACAAAAATGTATGTAAATCATGGTCTCTAGGAGATATTGAGAGGTGTCAGCCGTCAGAAGATGTGATGGGATTGATTAACAAGAGAATGGATATAACGCTCCCATTTAGGAAAGGCTTATCTGGGATGCACCTGTAAGTTTATAAATCCTCTGCCTATGGAATAATTATTTTAGAAGAGCAAATCATAATGAGGCACAAACTAGAACCAAACATGCCACACAAAGACTGTGAAAGCAATGACTGTGCAGGAAAAGGCAGACATTAGGACTTTTCTGCTTCTGTTACTGTTACATATAACACCACAATGATTTTTCCCATTCATTGAATGCCTACTATCATGCTATGTACTGTAGATATATAGATTATACCATATCTCATGCTACCTATAAATATATTATGATCATGATCATTTTAAAGACTTGAAGCATGTCTCAGAGAATATTAAAGTATCCTGTTAATGTTCACAGAGAACCAGGTTTTAAAGTATATCTGGGGGCCAGCGTTGTGTCACAGCAGGTTAAAGCCCCGGCCTGCAGCGCCAGCAACCCATATGGGCACCAGTTCAAGTCCCACCTGCTCTACTTCCTATCCAGCTCTCTGTGATGGCCTGCGAAAGCAGTGGAAGATGGCCCAAGTCCTTGGGCCCCTGCACCCATGTGGGAGACCCAGAAAAAGCTCCTGACTCCTGGCTTTGGATTGGCACAGCTCTGGCTATTGCAGCCATGTGGGAATAAACCAGCAGATGGAAGACTTCTCTCTCTTTGGCTGTAACCTCCTCTGTAACTCTTTCAAATAAATGAAAAATAAAAAAGTATCTGTAACATAAGCTCAATTAATAAACCAAATACTTAAGATAATTTTAATTTATTACATTTCTTTTTCTCCAATCCCTACTTAAAAATTGTGTACCGCATGTCTTCCCTTGAACAAAATACAATCTAACCTGATGTTAGAGAATAAATCCTTAGATGACTACTCTAAGATTTGTTTAGTTTATTTGAAAGGCAGATTTATAGAGTGAGAGAAAGAAGGGGAGAGACAGAGAGTGAGGTCTTCCACCTGCTGCTTCACTCCTCAAATGGCCATAAGAGCCGGTGTTGAAATGGTCCAAAGCCAGAAGACAGGAGCTTTCTCTAGGTCTCCTATGTGGGTACTGGGGCCCCAGCACTTAGGCCACCCCCACCTACTTTCCCAGGCACATTAGTAGGGAGCTGGATCAGAAGTGGAGCAGCCAGGACTCACACTGCTGCCATATGGGATGCCAGCAACACAGGTGGCAGCTTTACCTGATCTGCCACAGTGCTGGCCCTGAGCTATGCCACAATTCCAGCACAAATATTGAGCTTTATTTAATTACAGGCCATCTTTGAAATCCCACCTGTATAGACCCTTATCTCAATGTTTCAGATGATGAGGCTCATATAGACTGAGTAATTTTATCAAAATGGAGCTGGTTATTCAACTCCAAAATCAATCCGACTCCTAAATCCATTTGTCTCTAACTAGATCCTGGAGTCAGTCATACTTAGAAGCTAAGTTTCTCTCTCAATACTGTATCAGTCAAAATTCTAATGTACTATTTGGTGAAATTAAGTTTCCAACACCCAGTGATTGATGAGTAGACTTAAGCAAGTACGAAGTTTGAAAATTATTAGAGATCTTTGGGAAGAAAAATTAGAATTTCCCACATATTTCAAGAGAGGGAAAAGGTCTATTTGTCACATTACTTTTGTTTTACAACAAAAGATTTAGTTATTTGAAAGGCAGAATTACAGAGAATGAGGAAGAGACAGGAGACAGGAAGAGACACAGATCTTTCATTTGCTGGTTCGATCCCAAATTACTATGACAGTATGGATAGGGCAGAATGAAACTGGGAGCCAGGAGTTGCATCTTGGTCTCCCATGTTGGTGGTAATGGTATTTGGGCCATCTTCTATGGCTTTCTGAGAAATGTTACCAGAGAACTATACTGGAACTTGAGCAGCAGGACTTGAATTGGTTCTCCCATAAGGTATGCTGGCGTTTCGGGTGTTGGCTTAATCCATGGTTCCAAAATGCTGGCCCTCACATTGCTTTCCTAATTAAAATCCAGAACCATGCTCTTCATATATAGATATTTAACATTCCTCTATCTTTTTATCTTGATGCTAGGCTAAAGAACATATAAAGGAGTACCAAAAAATCAAGCAGAGGTCTTCTAATGTGTTCTATTGGTAGAGTAGAACTTCATCACAGGCTGGAATTGATTTTACACGAGCTTATTCAAGGAAATGCCTACAAATAGATTACTCATGGTGATATAAATGAATTTTCTTGGTATTATTTGTGTTATTATGTGGTTTTATTTTGCCAAAACTAAAATTTATTGAAATCAAAAAAAAAAAAAAAACCTCTTACAGAAATCCTTTTAACAATAAACATTCCATGCATATCTTCTGTTTTTTATAGACAGAAACTATGCATGTACTGATTGGTGTTTAATAACATACCCATGCCCAGAAAAGAACAGAGAGGAGAGAATGAATTCACTGGTTAGGTAGGTATACAACATAACATTTATTTTTCCCCCAATATTTGATTCCCAGCCATATTTAATGGTATTCCCTATCCTGTCATATTCTAACTAACATCTGCTCAATATTGGTCTTAACATTGTATCTTCCAAGTAAAACATTTTTATGATTCGTTCAGGAGCATTTAGGGACCCTTCTTCGTAAGAGATCACCTTATGAAAACCTTAAATAGTCATTCAGTTTGACTTGCACTAGATGATGTATACCTTGCCTCTCACCTCTAGGTGGACACTTACTGCTCGGTACTGACACACAGGAGGTGCTCAATATGGCTCTTGTGCCTATTTAAAGATTGAGCCAGAGTTGGGAGATTCGTTTCTCTTTGACTCTGTTTCTGTCTCTCTGTCTCTGTGTGTCTTGCCACCACTCAAAATTAAAATCAATAAAAGTGGAAAAGATTATAATTTAATTTGTTATAGATTTCCATACTATTTATTTGTTTTGACAACAAAGACCAAGTCAACAATCAGTTTTATGCACCCATATTTCTGCCTTGTTTTTGGAAATGTTCATTTTTTTTAAAAAATTTACTCATGTAGAATGACAGAGACACACACATTCTGTAACACACACACACACACACACACATGCACACAAACAGGTCTTATATTCACTGGTTCACTCACCAATTGGCCATGATGGCTGGGGCTGACCAGACAAAAACCAGAAGCCTGGAACTCCAGCTGGGTCTCAAACATGGGTTGAGGCACCCAAGTACTTGGGCCATCTTCCACTGCATTCTGAAGACTCATCAGCAGGAAACTGAATCTAAGAGGAGCACAAACTGGCACCCCAACATGGGTTACCAGTGCCACAAGCAGCAGCTTAACCTGCTGCTCCAGAACCCTAGACAACATTCTTTTGAAAGATCCTGGTCACACTGGTTTCCATCTGCTATGTTTCCTCACTTTACTCATAGCATTTTCCCCATATTCAATTTCTGTTGCTGCCATCTGCATGTTTATACACATATCTTTGTATGTGCATGCATACTGATTCTTCCCCGATTATAACGCTTGCTCTGTGATGGCAAAATCTTTGTCTATCTTTTCATTATTATGAACTCATTCATTGCAAGAATTCCAGATATAGGTTTATAAATGTAGTGAATTAACAAAGAATTTAATTAATAAATGCTATTGTGTCACATTTCAGTGTAATAGTTATAATTAAAACTTATGATTTCATCAGTTTGCACCCATACAGAAACACAAAGTGTAAAATACTGTTTGAGTACTAGTTATAGCATTACTTCACATTGGACAACACATTAAGGACAGATCCCACATGAGAAGTAAGTGCACAGTGACTCCTGTTGTTGACTTAACAATTTGACACTCTTGTTTATGGTGTCAGTAATCTCCCTAGGCTCTAGTCATGAGTTGCCGAGTCTATCGAAGTCTTTAGGGTTTGCCGACTTAGATCTTATTCCAACAGGGTCATAGTCAAAGTGGAAGTTCTCTCCTCCCTTCAGAGAAAGGTACCTCCTTCTTTGATGGCCCCATTCGTTCCACTGGGATCTCACTCGCAGAGATCTTTCGTTTAGTTGTTGTTGTCTTTTTCTTCCTTCCTTCCTTCCTTCCCTCCCTCTCCCTCTCCCTCTCCCTCTCTTTCTTTCTTTCTCCAGAGTGTCTTGCCTTTCTATGCCTAAAATATTCTCATGGGCTCTTCAGCCAGATCCGACTGCCTTAAGGGCTGATTCTGAGGCCCACTCTTGATTTTTACAAAGATCTATTTTCAGTTTACTTTATGGTTATATTGTTAACCCTACACTAAAGTGTTCAACAATTATGTTATGAAGAAAAAAAATGAGTTCAACAAATAGTTATGAAGTTCAATTCTGTTCTTTTGGGGCTGGTGCTGTGGTGTAGTAGGTTAAGCCTCTGCCTGCAGTACTAGAATCCCATATGGGTGCGAGTTCGAGACCCTGCTGCTCCTCTTCCAATCCAGCTCTCTGCTAATGGCCTGGGAAAGTAGTAGAAGATGTTCCAAGTGCTAAGGCCCTGGAACCCACTTGGGAGACCCGGAAGAAGCTTCGGGCTCTAGATTGGCCCAGCTCCAGACATTGCAGCCATTTGAGGAGTAACCAGCAAATGGAAGCCCTTTCTCTCTGCTGCTTCTCCTCTCTGAAACTTTATCTCACAAATAAATAAAATGTTTTAAAAACTGTTTTTTGTTCATACAAATTGATGACAGTTAATTTGCATATAACACACATAAATTAAATTTCTAAGCTTATTTATCTTTATATAGTGAATATACTGACATTGAAACATTTTGAAGACTATTTTACATTAGAAATAAATATCATTACGCACATTTTATTGAATTTATAGATTTATGGTGTATTCAGGAAAATGTGCTGAATGTATCAAGATACCAACAAAAGATTAGAATGCTAAGCATGGAGGATATTATTTATATGGATTTTAATTGTTGGAGAGAAATACAACTATAAATCCAAATGATACACTGAAAATTTTATGAAATGAAAAGGCTTTTAAGTGCCTATTTCAAGGTTGACAGTGTCATGCTATTACAACTAAAATATCTCTGTGTTCAAGGTGCAATGCAAAGATATCAATAAATTTCTTTGCCTACAAAACTCCGGAGAAAAGATAATATCTGAACTTTAGAGATTACTAGCTTCCTTAAGATTATGGACAAACAAAATTCTACCCAATGTCAGTATTTCCTACTTGTTGTAAGAATATTTTTAGAGGAAAGGAAAATTATTTTAGTACTTATTTACACAGAATAATTTATTGGTTGAGGAAGAATGATTCTTGAAATAATACAAACACTCAATTTTTGGCTTGATAACCAAGGCAAAGTGTTTCTCTTTGCAGGGCCCAGTTACTTCATTTCTAAAGTGAAAGACAATACCACTCCCTAGGAGCTAATTGTGTGAGTGAATGAGAAATACACACAGTGCATCATGGAGTACTTCCGATGTGCAAACTGCCTGGTACATCCTGCACTTCCTCACACACTCCCCTGCTGACGGTGCATCACGGAATGTCTTCAGGAGTCGACAACAGTCACCGCATGGCTAAATGTGTCCCCAGGTCATCAGGAGAAGCCATCACAGCACCAATTTGTTCATTTGGCAAGTTACATATAATTGTAAAGCACTAAGAGTTTTTGAATTGGGAACACTGTAATTGAAAATAATCAGATGGAACAAAAAAAGAGCTACAGATACAAGCTAAACAAGTTTAAAGCTAAAAATATATTATTATTAATTCACATAATTAAAACTTATTTGCAGTTCTAGCTTTAAATATCACCTCATTAGAGACTAGAGTATTCTAGTGTCAAGAGGGAAAATGGCATGTTAAACCCTTATTTGTTCAAAAAATTACCAATTTAAGATGATGTGGGTCTTAATTGGCTTGTGCTAGGGTCCTGCACCCATTCCTATAGCCTGTGGTATGGGTGACAAATTGCTTATTTTCAACCCTCATGTCCCTAGTGAAGTTCCATGGGCTGAGAGACGAAGAAGGATGGTACCTTAAACTCATCACACTCCCACACTTCCGTCAGATGAAGGTGCTAGTCTATGGAGCAGTGTAAACACTCCTTTCCTAACTCTGTTCTTAGGTATTTTTTAATTTTTTATTAGTATAAAGAAAACAGATTTTATGTATTTCACAGGCACAGTTATAATAAGAAAACCATACTTCCCTTCTTCCTCCTTGACCTGCCTCAATCTCCCCTTCCTTCTTTTCTTTAATTTTTGCAAAGACATAATCTCAATCCACTCTATAATCACAGGTTTAATTCAACACTAACCATAATATTCAACAAGTTAAAACTAGGAAGACCACAGTACCACAGAAGTATAAACAAGGGCTAACAACAACCATATCACAAGGCGTCAGTTTCATTCCTATACAATTTTTGTATTCTATATTAACCACCACCTATCAGAGAAAACAAATTCGTCTTTTTGAGACTGGCTTATTTCACTAAGCATAACAGTTCCCAGTTGTATCTATTCTGTTGCAAAGGACATGGCTTCATTCATCTATATGGCTCAGTGATATAGTATCATCTATGTATTTATATAATTATACATATTATATATATATATTAATGATGGACATCTGAGCTGCTTCTGTATCTTAGCTATTGTGAATATGTCCTTCCTTCCAGCCTCCATTTTCTCTCTCTAGCAACATCATATCCTTTCTCATTCATTGACCATCATCATATGCATTACTCACGAATAACTTATAAAAATACACTGTTTTCCCTAATGAATTTGAGATCGCTTGTTTGAAAGAAATTCCAAATGTGAGTATAAGATATTTTAAAAATATTTTTGATCATGTCACATAGGCCTAACAGTGTGTAGCAAGATTTTAGTGACAGAATTAAAATATGGCTTGGAATCAAAAGCTCTGAATCAGATTTCTAGTTCTGCCTTTTCCAGCTATGTGGGTTTTGAAAAGTGGCATAGGCTCTGAACCCGCAACTTTTCTTCCATGGAGCAGAGATGGTGCCACCTGTCTCACAGAAATATTTTGAGGCTCAAATGAACAGCAAATGTGAATATGCCAAGAGCATCCCCTCATATTCAGCTGGCATCACAACTGCTCTAAATATGTGCTCTTGGATTTCATTAATAAGGAGAAATAATTCAAGCGATTGGAATTAGATAAAACTTCTCGGGGATGCTTTTGAAGTTGACAGAATTGGATAGCACCCATGGAATTGAGAGAGCCCCCTGGAACCAGAGGGGAAACAATAGAAACATGAAAATGAGAACATCACACAGTAACATAAGTATAGAGTGCTTTGTTTTAATTTCTTGTATTTAACTTGAAAAGCATGCTCACAAATCTCTTGCAGACACTTCATGCAGAAACCAATTAAAGGACCCACTCCTACTGAAATAAGTTTGAGAAGCCACCCTACATAGAATCCCACAAACCTGCTACTAAGGAAGTACAGAACTTCAAAACGTGCAGTTTTTGAGCCAATTCAGTGTCAATAGAAAAAACAAAAACTGGGCTGGGGAATCAAAGACAACACTGACTGACAACAATCCTAACTTGTCGCTTTGCACACCTACTGCCTGTCTCATCTTTCCTGTCTTTGTAGGTGAAGGCTCTCTTCTAGGGACACTTCCCTGGTGAGTGCACCTGCTTCTTATCCTTTTTGATTCAGTTCAGCACACTCTCTTGATCTTCTTAAGAGTCTTGATGAACTAAGTGATACTTCTCTGGGCCCCTTGCCAAATCAACTACAGAATTTTTTTTCCCTAGATCCTGTAAGACCATGTATCATCTTGCTCATATTTAGAAAGTCCATTCCTTCCTTCTTCCATCCCTTTCTTCAATTTTTTAACAGCTGAGACATAATTGACATAGGAACTACAAATTTCAAAAGTGTATCGTTTTATCATGATACATATATACCTGCATGAGAACAATACTGCATCAAGTGAATGCAGTTTACATTCCCTTTGCTTGTGTCAATTTGTAATAACTTTTCCTTTCTAGTCTCACTACCTGCTCCATACTCAGTCACCCACTTGTCTGCTCTGTCATGAGATTATTTTGCCTTTTCTCAATTTCTATAAACATGGAATTATACAACATGTTTTAGTTTGATATTTCTTGTTGACCATAATTACTCTGAGATTCATCCATGAGGAACATGTAGAACTAGTTGCTCACTTTTATTGCTGAAGAGCATTCCATTGTAAAGTTATGCCAAGTTTATTAATAAATGAACTTGTTGATGAACAAGTTTATTAATAAATGAACTTGTTATTAATAAATGAACTTGTCTTGATTTTTGTTCATGGATTTATGAACAATACTATAAAGACATATTAATATATTTTCATGTTATTTAGAAATTTTGACTTTGAAAGTAATTTGTGTACTATTTTGGAGGTATAGTCCAGGTTTCTAATGTTTCGTAAGATTAACAGGTAGGCCCAAAGGACAACTAGATTTCAGGGCTGGAGTAGCCACTGTGTGTAAAGTTATCATAAAAATTAAACAGTAACATATTAAACATTTATATTCTGTTCCTCTGATAGCTTCTGATAGTACTATAGAATTGAAATTAAAGAGGTATACAATGCAAAAAATCTAAAGTATTCCCAGTAACTATTTATGAAAAAATAGTGATTGCTTTTGCATATTGTATAGACTATTTACTTCATAATTATATAATAACAAGTATAATTATATTTCTTTGGATAGTAGGACACAACATAAAGTTTTAGAGAGATTAAAGGCATAACTATTACTGACATATCCAAATAAGAGAAGATCTGTACAGCCAGTTGCATCCTGGGACCAGATAAAAGCAAGCTGGAACTGTGGGAGGTGGCTTATTTATGAAAAGTATTATGGGGCTAGCTTGGTATCATGGACTTTATGGAGATTGGAGACTTTCAACAATTCCACTTCCAAAAAGGGAAGAAACCTTCCTTTTGTATTACATATCTGGGGCCTCTAGGATGTGTATGTGTGTATTATAACCCAGGAGTTTTAGAGTGTGATAATATAAATACTTTGTAAAGTGCTCAAGAGGTGGACATAGGATTTTTACTTCAGTGAATTCAATACTGAATCAAGACAGCACTAGTAAAATAACTACACTATAACTTGTATAATATATCACAGACCATCCTTACATTAAATCTAACATGTTGTAATTATTATAGTCTGTAGCTATCTACTGGTTTTCCAATAATTAGATCATCCCATCCTGGAGATTCCCCCAATATATGAATCTAGGGAGAGGTGAGCCTGCTTCCTTCTATAGAAACAAAAAGACCACTTGCTTTTCTTCACTCTGGGATGGCCCACACATTGACTTGTAGCTAAGACGCAAACCGTCAGAAGCTCTAGCCTGAAATATAAATCTGACTAGACTAATACAATGATGTCAAGAAAGAAATTAATTGTGTTCAGTGGCAATTGCTAACACCAGTTTCCAGAGTAGAGGATTCATAGTAGTAGCAAGACCAGCTGAGGCAGCGGGTATATAATGGCATCAGCACCATGTGCCACAGGCGCGTGATTCTGGCTATGATGCTAATGCTGTTTCATCTTGTCGTACTCTTGATCTCAGTACGGTTCTCCTAAGGTTTTGTTAGTTCTGTGAATTATTCACTGTCCTATGTGATTTCATTTTCTACTTGAATCAGCTGCATTGATTTTTATTGCTTGCAAGTAAGAAATCTAACATGCAAAACTACATTAAATATATGAAAAGTTGCACGATCATTAATTTAATTAACTTGCCAAGGCCACGTTGTAAATGATTGGTAGAAAGAGGCTGGTAGAACCGAGATTGGAGCACAGAAGTTTCTCGTTCAAAAGATGCTACTTCCTACTTTATGACTCTTAGATGCAACCAAACTATACACAGAGACTGAAAAGTCATTATGACAAATTTAACCCATTCTCTTGCAGGTCTTTCTGTTAGTTGATGAGATAGGAAAAAAGACAGGTTATACAAATTTCATGTTTTTCATATGTACAGATTTAGGAACATAGTGACACTTCCCCCTAACCTCCCTCCTGCCCATGCTCCAATTCTTCTTCCCCCTCCCTCTCACATTCCCATTCTTGATTTTTACAAAGATCTATTTTCAGTTTACTTAATGGTTATATTGTTAACCCTACACTAAAGAGTTCAACAAATATTTATGAAGGAAAAAAAAAAAAAACTGTTCCTCAATTGTAGAGACAAGGTCTGTAAAAAATCATCCAATCTCAAAATATCCATTTCACTCCAATACATTACATTTTAGGTTCAAAATTATTTACCATGCATCAGAAAAAAAATATGATATCTTTTTGGGATTGGCTTATTTCACAAAGTATAATGGCTTCCAGTAATATCCATCTTGTTGCAATAGACATGATTTCATTTTATTGTTTACAGCTGAGTAGTACTCCATAGTGTGTGTGTGTGTGTGTGTGTGTACCATAATTTCTTTATCCAGTTAACAGTTGAGGGACATCTGGGTTGATTCCAAATCTTAGCTCTAGTGAATCAAGCTGCAACAAATGGGGGTACAGATAACTCTTACATACACTGATTTTTTTGTTTAGGGTAAATTCCCAGGAGTGGGAGGTCTGTATCATATGGTAGGTCTATATTCATATTTCTGAGGTATCTCTATACTATCTTCCACAGTGGCTGCACCTGTTTACATTCCCCCCAAGAGTGGACTAGGGTACCCTTTTCCCCACATCCTCACCAGCATTTGTCATTTGTTGATTTCTATATGAGAGACATTCTAATCGGAATAAGGTAAAACCTCATTAACCACATTATAGTTTTGATTTGTATTTCCCAGATAGCTAGTGATCTGGAGCAATTTTTCCATTGTCTGTTGGCCCTTAGAATTTCTTCTCTTGAGGAAAGTAATCTGGTATTTCTCTCATGTACATTTAAAAAATTTTATGTTTTACTGTGGAGCATTTAACTACAGTGTGTCATGGTGCAGATCTTTTCTTGTAATGTCTGTTAGGAGCTCTATGTACTTCCTCTCCATGGATGTCTTTTTCTTTCTCCAAATTGGGAAAGTTTTCTGTAATCATTTCACTAACTAGGCTTTCTAGTCCATTGTCACCTTTATAACCTTCAGAAACTCCTAAGACCCGTACATCGTGTCATTTGATAATATCCCATAAATCCCCAACACTGCTCTTAAGTTTTATATTTTCTTCTTATTTTCGTTATTAAGACTTCCAAAGATTTGTCTTCCAGCTCAGAAATACTTTCTTCTGTCTTGCCAACTCTGCTGTTAAGGCTTTCCACCGCATTTTTTATTTGATCTATTAAAGTCTTCATTTCTAATATTTCATTTTGACTTCTAAATCTCACTTTCTTCGGAAACTTTTTTATTCATGTCATGTATGATTTTCTCCAATTCATGGATTTGCCTCTGATTGCTTTTGAATAATCCTATAACTAATTTTTGAATATTGTTTTTGGTATTTCCTCAATCTCTTCATAATCACATTCTAACACTGAAATATTGCTGTGTTCCTTTTGGGGGTGGTCATGGTGTTTTCCTTATTCTTATTTCTTGAATTTCAGTGTTTATTTTTATGTATTTGTGGAATTGATTTTTGGTTCTTTTTCTCTGATGTCTTTTATCTTTGAGCTATACCACTGTGGCTTAGTGGAATGTCTGCACTTTCAGTGGATACCAAGAGTTGTGTGGTGGGTATGGCCAGGGAGCTCTGGTCAGTATTCCAGAGTAGGGCGAGTATCCAGGATAACACCTAGTTTGGTATGGTAGATCTCCCCTTGTTAACATAAGAAGGGGAATGGTCACCTCTGTAGGTGTGATCACCCCCTCTCCCCTTCTCCAAGCTGAGCACTGCCCAGGTATTAGCCCCCAGTGTGTTCAACACTCATCTGCGCCACAGTATGAACTGCACAAAATGGTCTGTGCAGTCCTCACTATGAGCCTAGTTCTCACTGTAATGACCTGCACTAAGGAATCAAGGAGCTCTGGGCTGTGAAGCCATACCCAGTGATTGCTCAGAGACTTAGCTATACCCTACAACTTCTCATGTAACCACAATGTTCCAGTGATCTCAACTCATAAGGCTCCTACAGCCTCTGGGTGTAGAGGTTTCATTCTGCTCTGCTAGCCTGTCCAGTCAAGAGAGAGGCAGATGTTCCCCAAGCCAGTTCCACCTAGGTGTGTTGATTTTGGAAGGGTGGGGGTACCTCACCATCCTACGTGGATGCCAGCCACCTCTCAACCAGGCTCAAAATCAGTTGGGACTGCGGATTTTCCCCTGCACTAGAAAATCTGAATCACATGCATACATAAGAGCCACTGGCCATGTGTTGCTCTCTCCACCCCCACTGCTGCCAGTACTGGCAAGAAGATGGCCTCCTGTCTCAGCCAGTTGTTGTACATGCACACAGCGTCCTTTGTAGTTCCTGCCTAGCCCAAAATGGTGCCTGCCTTTTCTTAACTGGGCAGCAGTTGGGGCAAGATAAATATTCCCCTCTAATTCCAATAAAGCTGCCACCAACCGCTAGCCCCAGGTCTCCAGTCCATATTCATGGTGCACTCTCCCTCTGGCTATATCACCATGGTTTGCTGCAGTCTGGTCTCACCTCCACTTCCAAGCAGCTCAGGCTCTTGGCTCTTGAAGTTGTGTGTCATATTCATGTTTGCGCTGCATGTCTGCACCCTTCACACAGATCCACGGCATTCCTCTTCCTCTTGTAGGATTTCCAGTGTGTTTCTTTCTCTCCAATTCTCCCCTCAGAGTGCACTTACTACACTTTTTTTTTTTTTTTACTATTTATCCCTAGTCTAGTACAGTATGTAATTTTCTAATAAACCATCTTGGAATCCCCCTACCTCCTGGGAGGTCTTTTTGTAGATTTAAGAAATATTTCTT
The DNA here is from genome assembly GCA_949820135.1 of Sylvilagus floridanus. Classification (NCBI taxonomy): domain Eukaryota; kingdom Metazoa; phylum Chordata; class Mammalia; order Lagomorpha; family Leporidae; genus Sylvilagus; species Sylvilagus floridanus. Next base: position 56,406,956 of record OX463224.1, on the reverse strand, counting down.
TTTGCACAATCTATCCATAGCGTATATTTCTGTTACCTGATGTCATAAGGAATACTTTTACCCTTAAAGTGATAGGATAGGAAATATCTAGTCACACCATATATCAAACTCCTTATGTGATTCACTTGTATTTATCAAAGACCAGTTAAATGCTATGTTTGTATATCTGTACAAGGTATGTCATCACAAAATAAATAAAAACGTTTCTAATTATCTACATAAAACAAGCTTTACTTTATAATCTAAAAAAAGCATTGTACTATTTTTAGCAATGAGAATCAAAAAATCCAATCAGTTGATAGGGAAAACTGAATAAGAAGATTTACAGTGTTATGTACTCTGTAGCAGAGATTAGGGCATGTGTTCATTATATCAATTCTTCCAAGCTAGGTAGAATTGCTACATTTCTTAATTTCTTTTAAATATATTTGGTAAGCATATAACTGAATTTGAGGCTATGGATTATGGGCAGATATGATATAATCCACTTTGAGGCTGGGTTCTATAACATCACATTACTTTATCCATTCACTTTCCCTACAGTAGCCACAAAGAGAGCCATGAGTTGATGAAGCTTCAAACTAAGTTTGGAGGAAAGCCTGTACTGAGAGCCATTTACTATGTGCTAAATCTTACGTGTGTAGGAAAAAAAAAATCTTTATATATTTAAAGAAGAGTTTTAAGTATCTGTTACTACAGCAGTGCCTATCATATCCTGATTACTATGGATGAACAAAATAAGCCTCATTTTATAAACATTTTTTATAGTTCCATTGTGCTTTTTGGCATTTTGCAGAGACTAGAGAATCCAAAAGAAGATAAACTTCGTAGCTTCAAGTAGTTCAGAGAGACTGTATTTGCCAGAATAGTTGAGCTATCTGAGTCTAAATTAGATCTTCCAAAGATCCCCAAAATAGAATCTTTACTTTAATTTGATGATTTTAAAAAAGAAAATTTAGCTAGTAAAGTCATCCACTGAGTTACTCAATACACATAATTCTATAGTATTTACACTTTGTAGATGAGTACTCTGAAGCTCAGAGATGTTAAACAGCATGCTAGGTTTATATAGCCCTTATATATAATATTAAATTTGAACTCAGGTCTGTCTGACTGCAAAGAATGATTCAAGCCACTATAGTACAGCGGATATATAAATACTTTCTATCTTTTTGGGATATAAAGTCCATATAATCCAATAATTTTTATTAAAATGTCTAGGTAATCTAACTATCTCAATTCTATGGTTTACTTCTTTAACACTTATAAATACAGTTTGCTGGAGAAATCCTGGGTATGTAAGGACATCCTATTAAATGAGATATACGGGACCGACACCATGGCTCACTTGGTTTATCCTCCACTTATGGCGCCAGCATCCCATATGGGCTCCAGGTTCTAGTCTTGGTTGCTCCTTTTCAAGTCCAGCTCTCTGCTGTAGCCCAGGAGGGCAGTGGAGGATGGTCCAAGTGCTTGGGCCCCTGTACCCGCATGGGAGACCAGGAAGAAGCACCTGGCTCCTGGCTTCAGATCATACAGCGCCAGCCATAGCAGCCATTCGGGGAGTGAACCAACAGAAGGAAGACCTTTCTCTCTCTCACTGTCTAGAACTCTGTCAAATTAAAAAAAAAAAAAAGAGAGAGAGAGAGAGATCTACTTCACTTTCCTAATTAAAAAAAAAATTATCTGGGCCGGCGCCGTGGCTCAACAGGCTAATCCTCCGCCTTGCGGCGCCGGCACACCGGGTTCTAGTCCCGGTCGGGGCACCGATTCTGTCCCGGTTGCCCCTCTTCCAGGCCAGCCCTCTGCTGTGGCCCAGGAGTGCAGTGGAGGATGGCCCAGGTGCTTGGGCCCTGCACCCCATGGGGAGACCAGGAAAAGCACCTGGCTCCTGGCTCCTGCCATCGGACGAGCGCGGTGCGCCGGCCGCAGCGCGCCGACTGCGGCGGCCATTGGAGGGTGAACCAACGGCAAAGGAAGACCTTTCTCTCTGTTTCTCTCTCTCACTGTCCACTCTGCCTGTAAAAAAAAAAAAAAAAAAAAAAAAATTATCTGTCCGGCACCACTGCTCAATAAGCTAATCCTCCGCCTCACGGCGCTGGCACACCAGGTTCTAGTCCCGGTCGGGGCGCTGAATTCTGTCCCGGTTGCCCCTCTTCCAGGCCAGCTCTCTGCTGTGGCCAGGGAGTGCAGTGGAGGATGTCCCAAGTGCTTGGGCCCTACACCCCATGGGGAGACCAGGAAAAGCATCTGGCTCCTGCCATCAGATCAGCGCGGTGCGCCGGCTGCAGCACGCCGGCCGCAGCAGCCATTGGAGGGTGAACCAACGGCAAAAAAAGGAAGACCTTTCTCTGTCTCTCTCACTGTCTACTCTGCCTGTCAAAAAATTACCTTAAAGGCATGTAGTATTATTATTATTCACTTTAATATGCTTGTCTTCTTGCTAAATTAATGTAGATATGTACATTTTATAATAAAAGAATGAAAATTACTGTGATTGAGTCCTACTTTCTCTATTCTATATTTAATCATTTTAACAAAGTTGCTATGTCTTGTACGTATTTATCTATAATTGATATTTCCATCAATCTCTCTACTGATGCATTTGGTCTTTTTTTTTTAAAAAAAAAAATGAACATTAATGTATTAAAAAGTCCTTCACAAAATAATTCAGTCATTATAAATCTTGAAGATATTTTTAGATTCTATTTTCTTTTAAGATATAATTCTTTAAATTGCTTGCATCTATTTATTTGTGAGGCAGAGAGTTACAGAGAGACACAGAGAGAGTGACACATAGGGAGAAAGAGCTCCTATTTGCTAGCTTATTCCTCAAATGCCTGCCATTTCTGTGGTGGGGTGGGCCAGGCTGAACCCATGAGCTGGAAACCCTATCCAGGCCTCCCACAAGGGCACTAGAGAGCCAGCAATCCAGAGCAGAGCTAAGACTGGAATCCAAGTACTCAATGAAGGATGTGGGGATCCCAATTGGTGTCTTTACCACTAGGCCAAATGGCACGTCCTATTTTATTTCAATTTTTTGATCACAGTATTGTGGTGAGGATAGAAACATTGTTATTCATTATGGAGATAAACCTCAAGATAAGTTTTTCAGGAAAAATGATAGCTCATGGACAACCTAGAAAAAATGTTTTAAAGCACAGTTCTTTTCATGTTGCAAAGATTTCATTGCTTCTCCTGGATGTTTTTCTTTATAACCAAGGATATTTGCATAATATCTATGTCACATTGAGAATGAGGTTGATCCTTCACTAGAAGCCAGACCATGATAGCTATAGAATTCAAAACACTTCTTTCAATAGATTAAAAATATCTGCAGGTAGAAACATTACCTAGCGATTAATAAACCTATTTGGGACTACACTTTAATTTTATTCATTGTTTGATCTAGGATTAAGCCACATGGATCTAAATTTGGTTGCTCAGTAGTTATATAGACCTAAAATTCTGGATGTATCATTAAGCACAATCTCTATTTTCTTTCTTTTAATCTATATTTAGACAGATCTAATTTTATAATATATTGTATATTAAGTTGATTCATGTACATGTATACATATTAAATTTTATATAATGAATATGTAATTTATATGTACATATTTGTTTATATATACATTCATATATAAACATACACAGATTCATATATATCAGCTATTCATCTATATACACTAACCATTCATATGAAACGGTTTCTTGTTGGATCTTACAATCAAAATGATGTTAAGGGCGTTTCAGTTCACGGAAAATGGTGCTTTGAGCAAACCCTCTATACAATTCAGATTGATCAAATGTATAATTAGGATTGGAGCATTACTTGTCTAACATAAAATGACTTCTATTTGTAAGCAGTCATCATGTATGTCCTCAAAAAGTAAATCTTCCTCAATTACTTTTATAAACTTAATTTGTACAGAATTTTTTCAAAATCCCTCTTTTTTCTAACATGGGTTTTCCTGTGAGGCCAGGTGTAGATATAATACAATATAAGGAGACTACAGAAAATGAGAGCCCTTTGGAAATAGGAAAGCTCATAGGCTTGAGTTTGAAGTGTTAGAAATGAGACTGTTTTTACCGAAATTGCTGATGAAATTTTAAACAAAGATCTTATTTCCACACCAATGCCTTTGATGACAGAGAACTAGAAAGGGCAGGAATATCTCAACAACAAAAGGAAACAACAGTATTGATAAGCAAATCTCTTTCAACCTGGAGGCAGAATTGAACAGAGAAACACTACACTGAGAGACACATAAGAGAACTGATTCCAAATTGCTCTGACATTAATATCCAAGATTCTCTCATCAGTAGTTACAGAAATGTACAAGAGATCTATGCTTAAGGTATCAGTAGACACTCTCCCTTTGGTGTCTCTCCAGCCTCTGCAATTGGGCAAGGCATAGCTAGACTAAAAGGAATAAGTACACCCCCATTGCAAATTTGAAGGTTATTTAGCTTTATATTCTATAATATTAACTTAAATCTCCTTACCATGACCCATATACCATTCACATTTCTCTCACTTTGCACCTTTTTAAGAAAAGATTTATTTATTTGAAAGGCAGAACTACAGAGAGGAGGAGGAAGACATGGGGATCTTTCATCTGCAGTTCACTCCCCAAATGGGGCTGTGCCAGGCCAAAGCCAGGAGCCCAGAACTTGCTCCAGGTCTCCTACGAGGGTGTAGGGGCCCAAATTACTGGACCTTCCTCTGCTGCTTTCCCAGGTACATTAGCAGGGAGCTGGATTGGAAGTGGAGCACCCAAGACTCCAACTGACACCCATATGGGATACTGGCATGGCAGGAGGCAGCATTATCAGCAGACACATGCCAGTCCCTTGGCATCACATTTCTTCAAATCCTATCCTACCTCTTCCCTCATAGGGATGCCCATCACTAGATACTCTAAATGTGGCCAGTGTAGTACAGGTTGTGCTACTTGAGGTTTCAGTGCCTTTGTGCATGTACTTTCCAATACTCAGAACAATGCTCCTATCAGGCTTTCACTCAACGTTTAAGACTCAGTGCAAAACATTCTCCTCTATCAATCCTTTGTGAGAAAATCTCTTGCTGCCCAGATTCTCTTTTCCCTTTGCATCATTATTTGCATTTGATGTTTAAGGACCCAAGGCCAATCACTTATTAAAATACTACATATTACAAAGGAATATAATCAGATTAACTGTTGATAGTGTGTTCATCCACAGAAAATCAAGTATAATAGGGGAAATTTATAGTTTTTTCTTTGTCGAGACTTAATGAATATCCATGTATAAGTTTCCAAAAGGAACTAATGTCCAATCAATGCTCAAAGAAATAATGGCTGTCCACATTTTCCTGACCCAAATTAACTCATCCATTTCCATGCACACATACTGATCTTCTGAGCTAGACAGGGAATCAAGGCTCATCCATCTTTATACCTTAAATATGCAATAACACACTAGGTCTTCAAGGTTATTTATGAAATGTACCAAATAAGAATTTATTTTATGTTTCCTTTTGGATTGTTCCCAAATGAGTGTATATATTGAAGCTAGTAAGATCAAAGGTGAAACTTTAAAACATGCTTTTATTGGAACTTAATAGTTCATTGTCCTTGTTGTTTCATAATCTCTTAATTACTGTAATGAGTGCTTAGTATTGCATCATGCTGATGTACTCTACTTATCCAACCTCTCAACTACTATACACTGTTCAGACTGTTTTTTTCCTCTTTTAAAATGATACTTTAATGAACATCTTCAAGCATATGTGTTTTGTTCAAATTATTATTCATAATGTGCCTTATCAGAGCAAACTGCTGGGTCAGAGATGGTAAGAACATTCTTTGGCCTCTGAATTACTTCAGAAAAGATTTGCACAAGCTCGCTCTATTAACAGGGGGACATGAATATCCCACTTCAAGACAATCTAGTGAAATCCACATTAAGTCCCACAGAGGGCAGGCACTTGGTATTCTGCACTCCAGTTCCCCCATTCCTATGGGAACTCCCCACCCACATTTCAACTGCATGGCTATAATTCAAAGTCATTAGTTAACTCTAACGCTGCCTTCTCGGCTCAGTCGTTGTCTCTAAGCATAAGCACCTGAGCCAATACCCCTGAGAATTTTTAAATAGATAATATGATAGAAGTCTATTTTTTTTTGTTACACTTGGAAGTGATGTTTGTAAGGCAAGCTCAAGCCAGCATGTTTCTCTCCTACTTAACAAGGTTGGTTTTTCCCCAGCATTTTGTGTCAACTCAAATGCCTTTCACTTTCAGAGGTCTTTGTATCCTTTCAAAAAATGTTCCTCACAGCAAATTAAGCTGTTGAATACAATGCCAGCATCTGATATCAGAGCACTTGTTCATATCCCGGTTGCTCCACTTCCGATCCAGCTCCCCACTATTGCCCCGGGGAAAGCAGTGGCGCATGGTCCAAGCGTTTGGCTCTTGGCGTCCATAAGAGGCCAAGATGGAGTTCCAGACTCGTGACTTCAGCCTGTTCAGCTGCAATCATTGCATCCATTTGAGAAACAAACCAGCAGATTGAAGACCTTTCTTCGTTTATCCATCTCTCTCTCTATTCTGTGACTCTGCCTTTCAAATAAGTATTTTATAAAAAGTTTCTCTATTATTTCATATTTATTCTCTAATTGCATGGTTTATTTTCTCTATAGAACATTCATGAAATTAATTATTGTTAAATTGCTTTCTTATTTTCTCCATATCTCTACTCTCTACCCTCCTGGGATAGGCAGAAGACAGCATAGAAAACTGGTTGGCATAGAAAAGTTTCTCAAGAGAATTCCTTGCATAACATTGAAGGAATATGTGAGGTATCTAAAATCATTTCAATAAATTTGAGCTAGAATTAATTCACCCAAAGAATTATTCTAAGTGACACAGACATAAGATATAGATTTCTTCAAAGAATATACACGTGCGTGAAGATTTCTTAGTTGTACGTGCCTTTACAAGTAAAATCCAGGGGATATAAGAGTGTAATTTCTTTTCCCAGTGAGAAACTTGTAGAAACTTCTACAAAAGTAACAAACTCTCTTGTAATCAGGACCTCACACCAGGTTCCACCAGCCATTTGTCATGCCATTAATTCTGTGCTCAATTTCACATGGGAGAAAGGAGTTTTACAACAGAAGCTCATTGCAGAAATTAAAACCCAAACTGGTTGTCCCCTGTTCATTTGCCACACGACATAGGTTTCTGGTGACATTCAGCTAATGAATTTTCTTCATGATTAACTACCCGTTATACGTGGCCATTATAATGGAAACATATTCAGCCTGTGCTGTAGCCCTTACAAGTAAGGTAGTTGTGTAAAGGCTCATTAATACAAGTGAGTTGGGACAGTCTTCTTTTATGAAGTCAAAGAAAAATGAAGCTTAGAAAATACTGCTCACAATCAAACAAATTGCTGAAGCAAGAATCATGCTCTGTTGGACTGTAACATCTACTTTTATTTTCCCCTTTTATTTATTAGGATGGAAGGCCCAAGGTATGCAATACTGCATAGTGCGTGCAATACAGACATCCCTTATTATTTTTGTACTTCCAGATGCAAGGGAAGGAAAGCACAAAGAATTCAAAGCAATTGATCAAATACTGTTATTTTTAAAAAAATTAACATCCCCTTGTATCTGCTTAGCTTGGCAAGACCTCTAGAATTTCAATGGTAGGAAGCCTTTTACCATTGCTTAATCTATAGTGACATCTGGTGGCCTGAATTTCTCGCTTGTTAGAGCCAACTCTCACATCTTCATTATAAACTCATTTTAAGACTCCTTAGTGGATACATGCTCTTATGTGGTCACCATTAGAATCTAAGAAAGAATTAACTCATCTTTAATGTCAAGCATGCATGTGTGCTGTGGAAAAATGGAAGTATAATAAAAGTAATTGATAGAGACTATAATAATGCTTTATTCTGGAAATAAAGTGAAAAGTAGCTTAATCATTACTTACCATTTTAAAAATGACTTTAGTTTTCCACATGAAATTGAAAATTATTATATATTATATATCATATATTATTAGTATATTGCTAATATACTAATAAATTATTTATTGAACTGTATTAAATTCACTAATTTAGTAATTTTATTGAATATTATCAATCATTATGGATACATTGTCTCTGAATTATCATTATCATTCAAAAAATACTTTGTGAAGCATCTATGATACATTATCATAAAATACTAAAAATATATTTGATAATCCTGATTTTATTAGTGGGATCTCTCTTTTTAAAAAGATTTATCTATGTATTTGAAAGGCAGCATAATAGAGATGGGAGAGATAGAGAGAATGAGTGAGAGAGAGAGACGAATCTTCCATTAGTTGGTTTACTCCCAAATGGCCACAACAGCTGTCACAGGGCCAGGTTGAAGCCGGGAGCCTGCAACTCCACCTGGGTCTCCCACATAGGTAGCAGGGTCCCAGTGACTTGGCAGATTCTCTGCTGCTCTCCCAGGAGCATTAGTGTGGAGCTGGACTGGAAGTGGAGCAACTAGAACAGGAACCCGTGTCCATATGAGACGTCAGCATTGTGAATGGCGCTTTCACCTGCTGTGCCCCAATGTGGGATCTCAACAGTGATTTCTGGGTTTCCTAATGTCCCCATAAATGTTTTAGTATTCTCAAACACATTTTTATGTTTTTTGTAGCCCTCAGCATATCAAATATATTTCTAGGTACTTGATTTTTTTTCCAATATACTTGTCAATTGTGTGGCTACTTGTTACTGATATATATTTCCCACAAATTAGTTCATCATTATGAGAATAATGAGGCAGTACTTTCTTCTACCATCCTCATTCTGAATAATTTAGTGTGCTTTCCATTCAGTTACACAAACCAAGAACTTAGGAGAAAGTGAGGATTTAACCCATCAGTTAAGATGTCTGCATCCTATAAAAGAGTGGTTCGGCCCTGGTCCCAGCTTTCTGCTAATGTGAAAACTTGGAAGGCTGGATGATGACTCAAGTGATGGTGACGTTGTCACTCATGTGGGAAACCGAGATTGGGTTTCTGACTCTTGGGTTTGGCATTGGCTCAGTGCCGGTCATTGCAAGCATTTGGGGAGTAAAGCAGTATATGGGGTCTATATCTGTCTGTCATCAATTGGTCTGCCTCTTAAAAAAAATTCAGAATTGCATAATTATTCAATTTTTTAAAAAAATATCATGTAGGATCTCTGTCCTTAATGTGCTGTACATTGTGAATTAATACTATAACCAGTATTCCAATAGTGTTTTTCACTTTGTGTCCCTATGTGAGAGCAAACTGCTGAAATCTTTACGTAATATGTACTAAACTGATCTTCTGTATATAAAGAGAATGGAAAATGAATCTTGATGTGAATGGAAGGGGAGAGGGAGTGGGAAAGGGGAGGGTTGCAGGTGGGAGGGAAGTTATGGGAGGGGGCAAGCCATTGTAATACATAAGCTGTACTTTGGAAATTTATATTCTTTAAATAAAAGCTTTATATAAAAAAATTCAGGAGATATCCTTGATTCCTCTCCTTACACTCCTGAATCTAATCCATTTCTAATTCTATTAAATTTACTTCCTAAACAGATTTTCATCCTATCACCATTTTTTTGTTCATCATAACCCTGGTGCCATCTCCCATGACCTTCCTGTAGGACTTGTAAGCATGACTAATATCCTCCCATTCACTTCTATCTTTCTTCCTCTCTAACACTGCAACTATAGGCATCTTTTCTAAATAAAATTTTGTTAGAGCCTTTCCCATCTAAAACTCTCCACTGACTTCCCATTGTGTAGGGAAAAAAAAAAAACTTCAACCATGGGTGTTCTTGTTGAATCTTATACATTCAGGACAACTCACAAAGAGGCCTCCTTTGCACTCTGAATGAATCACACCCTTTCTAGCGCTACAACCTTAGCTCATGCTGTTTGCTCTTCTTTAAGTACTTCTTGCTCTCTCCTTCACTTATAAATGAAAAATGAGTAGGGATTTTCTAAGTTTAACTGTTACTCCTTCAAAAAAAAAAAAAAACTAGTATAATCTAGTATATTCAATGTATTAAATTTTCCTACAGTTTAGCATCTTTCTTTTTACACTTAACATAGTGCAATATTACCTTTCTTCAATGATTTGATTACTGCCTATTCCTTTCCTAACTGTAAGTTCTGTGGGGAACAGAGATATTTTTATGTTGATCATTGTGTCCTTAGGACCTAGCTTATGATCTGGGCTATTAGAATAATTGTAATTGCTCATTAATTATAAACTAAAAGAAACAAATATATGTATGCATGAATGTAATAGGGTGGGTGCTGGAGTCTAACACACTTGGTTTCAAATCCTGACACTATTGTTTTATAGTTCTATGAACTTGGAGTCTCCAACATTTCTTTTGCAAATAGATTCAATATTTACCTCAAACTGCTCTAAGGACAAAACTAAATAATGAATCAGTGTATACAAGGCTCTTAGCTAGGTCAGACACAAATAGTAGTTTTTATTAGTAACAATTGTAGTATTTTATTAGTCCAAATACAAAGTAATATGCCTCAATTTATAGAAGGGGTGTGTGTGTGTGTGTGTCATTTCATTTCTCAATTCGCAGGGGCATATCTGAGCCTAATAAACTCTCCAACAAACAATTACATACTAGGAGAGGGAAAGAAGAAAGGTGGTTGAGATAGGATGATACTCAAAAATTCTAATAGAGTATAAGAGAGGTGTGCAATAAATGGGTGAATTTTAACTATACATACATGTGCTTATGTGATATCACCTTTAATTAATCATGAAGGCTTTAAGAGACATTGCCTCAAGGAAGAGGACTTTCCAGGAATGACAGATGTCGAAAGCTTCAGATCACTAAAAACTATCATAAAAAGAAAATCTCAAACACAGTCACTGAAGCAGAGGTAGGAGAAGTTCCCAAGTCAAAAGTAGATTATGAGGGATCAAACTACACTTTCAGGTTTGAAACACAAAGCTAGGGATCTATAACAAGAAATTCTCTTTCTGTTTTCTAAAGCTTCTTTACATGTGCATACAAAGTGCCATATTATATATTACCTTTAATTCAAAATCATATGCCTTCATTATCTTTTGCATATTTTAAAATATGGTTTAAAATTTTTCACAACTGGACCATTTTGTAGTGTAAAATTATATAAGAATAAGATCTTGGTTATATTCTTTACAGATAAATGATCATGAGAACAAAGTATTTTTGGTAAATATTTATGCTTGGCCATAGATATATCTTTCCACCCTCTATTTCAAGATTTTTCCTAATGGGTTCAAAGGTGGATTATGGAAGAAGAAATTTTAAAATATCTGAGAGATCCAAAGAGATATACCAGGAGAGCAAAGAAACATAGGAATTTGACAACTTATTAACTGCTATCATTTTGTTAAGAGGTAAAATAAAAACTTAGTTTCCAACTCCAATATTTTACCAATAGAAATTGAATCTCTGAGGTATAAAACAAGGATGTGTCTACTTTGAAGAATATTTTCAGAGATTCTAATGAACATCCCTGGAAGTACAGGCCAAAAGCTTTGTGTCTAGGAGAAATTATTTCCCTACCTGTTTATTCAGTACTCTCAAACATATTATGAATCCTCAGTTATAAATATTTTTACTAACCATTCTGCTTTCCCCGTAACAAGACTTTAAAATAAATAAATAAAATAAATAAATAAAATAAATTTAAAATAAATCCTTGCCTGTAATGCTTTACTGATTTCCCCAACTAAATAGGTATCTACCCACTTCGAGTTCCCATTACAATGATCACATCCCTCTGCCTCATAATACTTGCAGGAATGTATGGCAATCAATTATATGCTCTTTTCAGGTAGAGAGATAATTTGGGTCTATATCCCACTAGGTCCCTTGCATAGTATCCTGGACATACGATGTGATTGATCCTGGACATACGATGTGATTGATCTGCTGATGCTATATGAAAGACTGAATAAAAAGATGAATGTGTGATTTTGTGAATTTCAAATCTATATTAAAGTAAGGGCAGGGGCCGGTGCTGTGGTGCAGCAGGTTAACACCCTGGCCTGAAGCGGCGGCATCCCATACGGGCACTGGTTTGTGACCCAGCTGCTCCACTTCCTATCCAGCTCTCTGCTATGGCCTGGGAAAGGCAGTGGAAAAATGCCCAAGTCCTTGGACCCCTGCACCTGCATAGGAAACCTGGAAGAAGCTCCTGGCTCCTGGCTTCAGATCAGCACAGCTCTGGCCATTCAGCCATCTGGGAGTGAACCATCAGATGGAAGACCTCTCTACGTCTCCGCTCTCTGTATAATTATTTCAAATAAAATAAATAAATCTTAAAAAAAAAGGATAAAGCAGAGCATATTCTTGCACACAGCAGGTATAGACTAGATGTTGAATCTGATGTTAGCATGCCTGCAGCTTTACAACAATGTTGGTGTGTATGGGGCCAGCATTGTGGCATAGTGGGTAAAACTACCTCCTGGGATGCCTGTATCCAATATGAGCACAATTTGGTTTCCTAGCAGTTCCACTTCCTATCCGTCTCTCTGCTAATGGCCCAGGAAAGCAGCAGGAGTTGGCTCAAGTGTTTGGGCCCCTTTACCCATGTGGGAGACCCAGAAGTAGTTCCTGGCTTCAGCCTGGCTAAGCTTTGGCCACTGCAGCCATCTGGTGAATAAAACAGCAGATGGAATTTATTTCTTTCCTTTCTCTCTTTCTCTCTCTCTCTTTCCTTTCCTCCCAGTAACTCTTACTTTCAAATAAATAAATAAATCTTTAAAAAAACCCTCAAGGCTCAGTTTCTTATCTGGAAAATAAAGGTTATAATAATCCATACAGTTGTTACAAATGCTGATATTAGAATATGTAAAATGCGGGCAAGATGGCGGAATAGGAAGGGAGCACACCGATAGTCTGGGGAGAGACAGTTTAATAAAAGTGGAGATACTGCAGGTTCAAGGAAGAGTAGGGGAAGAAACAGCAGAGAAAACCCTTCCGGAACTGGAGATTCACAGTGGACCTGCGTGGAGAGTGTGGGAGCCCGCAGTTTGGGACACCAGCAGCAGACTCAACGCACCAGCGCTGGAACGCGAGGTGAGAAGAACATCAATAGCCCGAGATACCAGGAGGGAAGCGGAAAAGGGAGCCTAGAGCGAACAAGGCTTGAAACCCTGCAGGGAAAAGTTCACCAGGCTAACTAGAAGAGAGAGAGAGAGAGGGAAAAAAAAAAAAAGTGACCCATATGGACACGAGCTTCTCTCTCTCTGCTCACCTCTCAAAGGTGAGCAAGACAAAGAGCAGGTGCCATTTTGGAATACGTCATAAGCAGGGCGACCTCGGGTCAGCACCGGCCCCGAGCCTAGCAGAAAAACCTGACTCTGGGTGGGAAGGGTGAAATAACAGGAGATTAGAACCTAATGAATGTGTGGTGCTAATGAACTGAGACTGTGAAAAAAGAGACTGTGGGGGAGAGAACTCACGGAAATCACGAATTCATGTGAGTACTCTCCAGAGACGCTACAGTTCAGTAGCCTTGGCAGCCCAGTGGGAGACTACAGGAGAATCTCAGCCCACACAAAGGGCCGCAAAGATTCCTTCTCTGGTCCTTGGGAAAGAGCTTCTGAACTCTGGCTCCTGTGGGTATATCATTCGCCTGCTAACCACCCCCAATTCCATTCAGCTGTGTGGAATTACTTCCCTTTTGAACCAAAAAAAAAAAAAAACTAACAGAGAGATTTACCACGCCTAACCTGGGAGTGTCTCCTTTGACCCACCCTCAACCCTGAGGAACCAAACAGAGCTCTCAGGCCACACCCATCTCAAGCCTCTAAGGCTCCATCAAAAGCAGACAGTCCACTTAATCTAGAGTCATAGTATAACAAGAAAAAAACACCACAGTGAAGAAACCAATATGCCAAACAACAAACGCAAAAACCGAGGTAATAAGAACAAGGAAGACACCATGGCATCCCCAAATGAAAAAGACACCCCAATTCAAGATTACGAAGATGATGAGATAGAAGAGATGCAAGAAGCAGATCTCAAAAAATTGATAAGAACACTAAGAAGTACTCAAAAACAAATTCTTGAACTACAGAAATCCTTAATGGACAAGGTAGAAAATCTCTCTCGTGAAAAAGAAATATTAAGGAGAAATCAAGCTGAAATGAAACAACTAGTAGAACATGAAACTGTGATAGTGACGAGAAATCATAATGAAGTGAAGAATTCAATAGATCAAATGAAAAACACATTAGAGAGCCTTACAAACAGAATGGGTGAGGCAGAAGAGAGAATATCGGACTTAGAAGACAGAGCACAGGAAAATACACAGTCAAACCAAAGAAAAGAAGAGGAAATTAGAAATCTAAAAAATATTGTTGGGAATCTACAGGATACTATTAAAAAACCCAACATTCGAGTTCTAGGAGTTCCTGAAGGCATGGAGAGGGAGAAAGGATTAGAAGGCCTTTTTAGTGAGATAATAGCAGAAAATTTCCCAGTTTTGGAGAAGCACAGAGACATCCTAGTACAGGAAGCTCATAGAACCCCTAGTAAACATGACCAAAAGAGGTCCTCACCACGACACATTGTAATTAAACTCACCACAGTGAAACAGAAAGAAAAGATCCTAAAATGCGCAAGAGAGAAACGTCAAATTACTCTCAGAGGATCTCCAATTAGACTCACGGCAGACTTCTCATCAGAAACCCTACAAGCTAGAAAGGAATGGTGAGACATAGCCCAGGTACTTAGAGAGAAAAACTGCCAGCCCAGAATATTATATCCTGCCAAGCTCTCATTTGTGAATGAAAGTGAAATAAAGACCTTTCATAACAAACAAAAATTGAAAGAATTTGTTGCCACTCGTCCAGCCCTGCAAAAGATGCTTAAAGATGTGTTACACACAGAAACACAGAAACACGGCCATCAACATGAAAGTAGGTAAACGAAGGGAACCTCACAGCAAAAGATCACAGGGAATTCAAAGCATGCATTTGGATAAAGAAATTATGGGACATGTACTCTATAGAATACTATACAGCAGTCAAAACCAATGAAATCCGGTCATTTGCAACAAGATGGAGGAATCTGGAAAACATCATTCTGCGTGAATTAAGCCAGTCCCAAAGGGACAAATATCATATGTTCTCCCTAATCGGTGACAACTAATTGAGCACCAAAGGGGAAACCTATTGAAGTGAAATGGACACTATGAGAAACAGTAACTTGATCAGCTCTTGTGCTGACTGTTGTTGTACAATGTAATACTTTATCCATTTTAGTAATTTTTTTATTCTAGTACTATTGGTTGAACTCTGTAATTAACAAACAATTATTCTTAGGTGTTTAAATTTTAACTGAAAAGTGATCCCTGTGAAATATAAGAGTGGGAATAAGAGAGGGAGGAGATGTACAATTTGGGACATGCTCAATCGGAACTGCCCCAAATGATGGAGTTAGAAACAGGCCAGGGAATTCCAATACAATCCCATAAGGTGGCATGTACCAAGGCCATCTCACTAGTCCAAGTGATCAATTTCAGTTCACAATTGATCACACTGATAGGTCTAAGAGTCAAAGGGATCACACAAACAAGACTAGTGTCTGCTAATACTAACTGATAGAATCAAAAAGGGAGAGAATGATCCAACATGGGAAGCGAGATACACAGCAGACTCATAGAATGGCAGATGTCCTAAATAGCACTCTGGCCTCAGAAACAGCCCTTAAAGCATTCAGATCTGGCTCAAGAGCCCATGAGAATATTCTAGGCATGGAAAGCCAAGACACTCTGGAAAAAAAAAGAAGACCTAAATGAAAGATCTCTGTGAGTGAGATCCCACTGGAACGAATGGGGCCATCAAAGAAGGAGGTACCTTTCTCTGAAGGGAGGAGAGAACCTCCACTTTGATTATGACCCTGTCGGAATAAGATTGAAGTCAGCGAACCCTAAAGGCTTCCATAGCCTTGGCAACTCATGACTAGAGCCTAGGGAGATTACTGACGCCATAAACAAGAGTGTCAAATTGTTAAATCAACAACAGGAGTCACTGTGTACTTACATCTCATGTGGGATCTGTCCTTAATGTGTTGTCCAATGTGAAGTAATGCTATAACTAGCACTGAAACAGTATTTTACACTTTGTGTTTCTGTGTGGGTACAAACTGATGAAATCTTTACTTAGTATATACTGAATCAATCTTCTGTATATAGATAATTAAAAATGAAAAAAAAATCTTGGTGTTAAATTGGAAATTGCCTAGAAAATTAATCAATTTTTTAAAAAATATATCATGTAGGATCTCTGTCCTTAATGTGCTATACATTGTGAATTAATACTATAACTAGTACTCCAACAGTATTTTTCACTTTGTGTTGCTATGTGAGGGCAAACTTGAAATCTTTACTTAATATATAGTAAACTGATCTTCTGTATATAAAGAGAATTGAAAATGAATCTTGATGTGAAGCAAGGGGAGAGGGAGTGGGAAAGGGGAGGGTTGCGGGTGGGGGGGAAGTTATGGGGGGGAAGCCATTGTAATCTATAAGCTGTATTTTGGAAATTTATATTCTTTAAATAAAAGCGTTATAAAAAAAAGAGTATGTAAAATGCTTACATGAGAAATAAGTATATAGAAAGCTCTCAGTACATGCTGGCTGTGTTGACTGGACCAATCTATAAAGACATTATTCTATTATATAATAATGCAGACAGTTGGGGAGCATTGTATCTCTTCCTTTTCTGAGTTTCTGTTATATTATTATAATGTAGAATCTCATATTGGATTGATAAAGTTCTCTTCCTAAAAGATAAATCATTTGCTAGAGATATGTTAATCTTTATAAATTATTTGAAGCATACAGCATCACAAATATTTAGTGGGCACCAAGTGTAGAATATGGACATAAAAATAAGTGAGTGAGTTTGAATTTAGAAGACATTCACCTAGCATTTTCTTCCAACTACATTGTCATTTTAATCAAGAATTCCAACAGACAGCCCAGTGGCAATTTTGTAAACCATATAGCTTCTGTGAATTACAAGTTTCTCACTTGCCCCATTTACAGTAATTTGAGAAAAGGCTAAATGTACTAGAAAAAGCCTGGGTTGCATGGAAATGTGTCTGAGATGGAGAGCAAGAGCTGAAGTTGGCTTTAAGACTTTCGAATAGCTGCTTTAAAACTCAGACTTTATTCATTTCCCAGTGAAAATGAAGATTAAAATATTTACATGGCAAGGGATAGGGCAAGGCAGATATTAAAGGTCATTGCTATTATTCTTTCAATCATTTAAAAATCATTTTGAAGCAGCATTATGTTTTTAAGTTCCAATGTTCTGGGAACCTATCTTTCATGACCAGAATTACTTAAATGTTTGCATGGGGAATTAAAGTTCCTCAGAACCACAAAATTTCATGTTGGTCATAGGAACGAATGGCAGACACACAAAAAACAACTTCAAAGCCCTTTGCCGTAATAACATGGAGTCTGGTTATGGGGAGAAGCAGATGTGTCTCCCATCCCTAATAGATAACCTGCAGGATGAAGAAGAATAATCATTCTTGCAGCCAATGGCTTTGTAGGGTGACTCACCTTTCTGCTTGAAAGATTTCTTTGCCAATGCATATTTAGAGGAGTGAGAAGTGTAAAGAAGATATCAAACATTTATCTCAAGAGTTTCATTTTCTAAGGAATAGCAGGTGTGTCATACGATTTCTCAGAGGGGCAAACACTCCTCGAAAGCCTTCCTGGTATTCATAGAGATGGATGGCCTGGAGTATGCAGCATAAGGTGGATAGCTGAAGATAAATATTCCATTTAGAGAGACTGGGGCTAGGTACTACATTTCTCTGAAGACTAAAAGTCTCAGAAACAGTCAAATGGTTGTAAACAAAAGAGAAAACTCCTGTAGGATTCAGTATTAAAAATGACATCAACTCAATCTACAATATCTTTAACTCTCAGTACTGGAAGCACACATGTTTGCCTTCATCTGTGGGTTGTATCTTCTCTCTCCTTTATGCCTCTACCTTACCACTGACACATGCACATTCACTTTAATAATGCAAGAATCATGCTAGCATTGTGATGCTGTTGCTAGCATTTATGTATTTATTTCTGTCATTTTGCCAGTAAGCAAGTTCAATAACTAAAAGGAATTTTAAATATATATATATATATATATTTCTCTCAAATGTAAACTGCTTTGTAATTGTGTAACAGAGGAATTATCATTCCACATAGGTAAAGCAATTACCTATGGATATTCTAAAATTAGGAATTTGAATAGGCAACATTCCCTAAACACTAAACCATGAAGCAAATATTATTCTAATTGCTTTAGACATACTAATTTATCTCATCATCAGAATATTGAGAGTTGACTATTATCTTTTTAAGAAACAGATATGAAAGGCATCACAGTTCAGTGATTTCAGCGGCCTCTTGGGACACCCATGTACCATATCTGAGTTCTGACTTGAGCTTGAGCATCTCCACTTCTTATCTAGTTTCCTGCTAATGTACCTTGGAGGGCAGCTTTTTTATGGTCCAAGACTTGGGCCCTTTCTATCCATACCAGAGGCCCAGATGGAGTTACTGGCTGATGGTTTTGGCCTAGCCCAGCCTGCCTGTTTCAGACATTTGTGGAGTGAATCAAAGGAAGAAAGATGGATGAACCTCTCAATCGCTCACTCTCACTCTCCACTTCTTCCTTTCTGTCCTTCTCTATTTCTCTCCCTTGCTCTGCCTTCAAGTAGGTGAAAATAAACATTTAAAAAACCTCTCTCCCTGAGAGAGATATGTATATGGGCCATGGGCTGCTTGCTGGCATCCTATATGAGTGCCAGTTCAAATCAAGGCTGCTCCATTTTTTCCCCAAAGATTCATTTATTTATTTGAAAGGCAGAACCACAGAGAGGCAGAGGGAGAAAGAGAGAAAGAGAGAGAGAGAGAGAGAGGCAGGCACCTTCCATCCTCTGGTTCACTCCCCAGTTGACCTCAATGGCCAGAGCTGGGCTGATCCAAAGCCAGGAGGCAGGAACCTCCTCTAGGTCCCCTGTGTGGGTACAGGGGCTCAAGGACTTGGGCCATCTTCTACTGCTTTCCAAGGCTGCAGCAGAGAGCTGGACTGGAAGTGGAGCAGCCAGTACTTAAAACAGTGCCCATATGGGATGACAGCACCACAGGCACCAGCCCCTACTCCACTTCTGATCCAGCTCCCTGGTAATGTGCGTGGGAGAACAGCAGCAGGTGGTCCAAGTCTTTGGGCCCATGCACCCTCATGGGAGATCAAGATGAAGCTCCAAATTCTGGCTTTAGCTTGGCCAAGCCCTGGTCATTGTGGCCATTTGGAGAGTAAATTTGCATATGGATGAACTCTTTCTCTCTGCCTCTGTCTCATCCTCTCTAACTCTTTCAAGTAAATAAATATTTTACAAAATTATACATAGATGAAGAAACTGAGGTTCTGAGCTACTAAGGACTGGGGTTAGAACTTGAACCCAATCTATTTCTAGAATCTTAACTCCCAACACTACTACCATAAAAGTGATGGAAACAAACAAGTTCTAATAAATTTATTCATTAAGCAAGTAATAATTTACTACTTAATGAGCCCATACTGTATGCCAATCATTTGAAGTAAAGGAGAAAACATGTCCTTTTTCTTATGAGGCTTGCATTAGAGTAGGAGGACAGACACACACAAAAAGCAAATGCATAGTGACTGTAATAATCAACTATGGCTTCCTATTTTGGTATGCTCCCTCTACATTCCCATAAGCCCCTATACAACATATAATTCTGTCATTAACCAGTGTATTGTTCGGTCTTCAAACATTGGGATCATTTATGACTGCAATCCCACCCAAGAATCTATCTGTACCAGCTGGAAATCATGTTTCAATTTCACTCGTTCTCAGCACCTCTTTATCATTCAAAGCTACAACCAGTTTTTCCTGGATTATTGCTCTAACCTCTTCGCTGCTCCTCTTGCTTTCCCTCCTCCCTTAGTCTAACATTTCTGCATATCTAGTGGGCCAAGAAGTTGTGCCTCTGTTATCTTTTGAATCAGTCTCTATATTCATTGTTAGTATCCTAACACAGGTACATGGCATTGATTCTGTCAGTTCAAAGTCAGGGACTGTAAATCATCAAGGAACTCCAGGGTTACTGTCACTTAATTTCCTACAACACATATACATGCAAATTTTTTCTGTAGTTTCCATAAATACAAACATAAACCACCACTAAGTGAAAATAAAGTAAATAAAACACATTTAAATAGTCTTTAGTCTTGAAGTTACAAACCACTGGTTTAGAGCTCTTGATCAATTACCGTAAGCTGCTGTTTGAGCACTTCTCAATACTGTACTTTCTTCACATCCAATATTGTTCAAGTACAGAGAGCTGATCATGTCGCTTCTGTGCTAAAACATTGTTAATTCCTATTGTCTAATAGAAAAAGGCATAGCTGCTTAGCCTGTTGTGTTACGTACTTTGGAATGCCTTTTGCTCCAGTCTCTCATTCTTGCATCCTCTCCAACTTGCTGCTCATTCAATATAAAATTAATCCTTGTGATTTCATGTTTTAATGTGTGCTTTGCCTCTAGTATCTTTTTCTGTCCTTCATCTTCCTGACAAAAGATTTCAAGACCCAGTTCGGTTGCTATTTCTGCAATGCCTTCCCCATTCATTCTTTACTAAGTTAATTCTTCTATCAAATATGCTTCTGTAGCACATATGAAATGGTAATAAATTAGATATAGTTTTCTCCTTGATAGAAGGATCTAAGAGGAGGAACATCAAAAGTCTAAAGTGTCACCGGACCCTAGCAAATGTTCTGGTGTATAACTGACTTGCAAACATTTGGAATATAAGTAATAATTTATCTTATTTGAATTCAAACCAAAAGTACATAAACGATGTACTTACAAATACCATTCTATTTTCCATTCTTGCTTACAGATTTGAAGGCAAACATACACTAACACTAGTAACACCTTATAACCTTTTACTAATATACATGCTTAATTATAGTAAACAAACCCATTTGGTGGTCTTGCCTTAGGTTCTTCCTCCTACAGTTCAGTCTCAGCTTGAACACCAGAGAACTGTTCCAAAATTTGAAGTCTGATTGTGTTTCTATTTTAAATTTATGTAATGTCTGTATATTCAGCAAAAGTCATAACTCCTCTTTGTTTGCCATATCTTTCCTTTTTTGGGATTTTTAAAATAATTTGTTTTAGGGATTCAACTTCATGCATACAATACATACAGATTTAGGATCATGATTCTTCTTTGCCCCCTACCTCCCTCCCACCCATACTCCTGCCCTTTTCTCTCCTCCCTCTTCCTTTCCCATTTTTTTTTTATTTTTTACAGAGATCAATTCCTTTCTAACCCTTACTAATCTCGCTCTCAGAAGTCCCCACTCAACAATCTCTACAAAAAAATCCTAAAGTGGCATTTTATGCTCCATACATATCACACATGTTTTAGTTTTCTTTCTGTAATACACTTCTTGAATATCACTTATCCTATGTCCCTGTTTTAAAATACCTTTTTCATCACCTCCTTTTAATTCCTTGTAGTTCCTTAGGGCTAGGGAATAGTTTCAATATTAACTAGCCCAACACACCTTTCCTAACAAACCCTCAAAATTTATCTGCAAGTTAAAACTGCAGTCCTTCTTCTGACACTTATTGTATCCTCTTCTTGCCACTATGATAGTACTCAATTTTTTTACACCTTGTTTACTTGTCTGCACTCCTTATTAACTTATTAAACTTTAGAATCGGTCTGCTAAGATTTCGTATTCATCATAGTATCTGTGGAAACTGGCATAGTCTCTGATGCATAATAAGTATTAGGCAGATACTTGTTTAACTTTTATATAATAAATATAAATTTCCTAAGTACAACTTTTGGATTACAGTGGCTTTTCTCCCCCATAACCTCCCTCCCACCCGCAACCCTCCCATCTCCCGCTCCCTCTCCCATCCCATTCACATGAAGATTCATTTTAAATTCTCTTTATATACAGAAGATCAATTTAGTATATACTAAGTAAAGATTTCAACAGTTTGCACCCACACAGACACACAAATTATAAAGTACTGTTTGAGTACTAGTTATATCGTTAAATCATTAAATCACATAGTACAAAACATTAAGGACAGAGATCCTACATGAGGATTAAGTGCACAGTGACTCCTGTTGTTGATTTAACAATTGACACCCTTGTTTATGACATCAGTAATCACCTGAGGCTCTTGTCATGGGTTGCCAAGGCTATGGAAGCCTTTTCAGTTTGCCAACTCTGACCTTATTTAGAAAAGGTCATAGTCAAAGTGGAAGTTCTCTTCTCCCTTGTTTGCAAGTCAGATGTGTTCTCCCTACTTTGATGGCCCGTTCTTTCCACTGGGATCTCACTCACAGAGATCTTTCATTTAGGTCCTCCTTTTTTTTTTTTCTTGCCAGAGTGTCTTAGCTTTCCATGCCTAAAATACTCTTGGGCTTTTTAGCCAGATCTGAATGCCTTAAGGGCTGATTCTGAGGCCAGAGTGCTGGTTAGGACATGTTAGGCAGATACTTGTTGAATGGATCAATGTAAATTATTGTTTAGAAATTGGATGCAACCTTAATCTTAAGAACGAAGTGAGGCCGGTGCCGAGGCTCAATAGGCTAATCCTCTGCCTTGCGGCACCAGCACACCGGGTTCTAGTCCCGCTCGGGACACCAGATTCTGTCCCGGTTGCCCCTCTTCCAGTCCAGCTCTCTGCTGTGGCCCAGGAGTGCAGTGGAGGATTGCCCAGATGCTTGGGCCCTGCACCCCATGGGAGACCAGGATAAGCATCTGGCTCCTGCCTCCGGATCAGCGCGGTGCACAGGCTGCAGCACGCCGACCACGGCGGCCATTGGAGGGTGAACCAATGGCAAAGGAAGACCTTTCTCAGACCTTTCTCTCTGTCTTTCTCTCTCTCTCACTGTCCACTCTGCCTGTCAAAAAAAAAAAAAAAAAAAAGAACGAAGTGAAATCTTAAACAAATCTAGTGTTGGTTCCATGAAATCAAGTGAGAAACACTTTAAAATAAAAGCAATTCTGATTATTTTCCTGAAAGAAAGAGGTTTTACACAGAGAAAAAGACACTACTGGTGAATCAGTTCTTGGGGAACAAATCTGTCCTAGTAACTACAACTCATTTTGGAGTAACAAATCACTGTTTTCTTGAAAAGAAACTTTTTGCTGTTTTTCTTTATAAAGAGAGTGAGATTTCCAAGGCAGAAGATAAAGATTAAACACCCAAACTGGCTATATGAAATTGAACGTGCCAATTTTATCTTATCTGACCGTAAAATGAGAGAATGTGGATTTTTCCTTGGGATCCCAGATTACCAATTTCTATTTAATTACTAAGAGACAGCTATGTTCTATTAGTTACTATTAAAAAGTCTCCCTAAAGGTTTATCATTTTCCCTAACAACCCTGTATATTACCCAAATTTTCATTGATAAAGTGAAAAATAGACCATGTCAACTTATTGCTTATTAATTTCAACAACACCCTTAATCATCTTTGCTCAAGCATGGGCCAACATCTGACAAGTCAGATAATTCACCCCTTGTCCATCAGATTGGTCCTTGACAGGCCAGGTCAGTAATCATCAGCTCAAGATGTTATCCAGAATGATTTGAAAACAAATTTATTCTTTCTGCTAATGTTTCCAAGCTAGTGAAGTATAACCTTCAAAGTGTAGGTGTGTGCATGTCATAGAAGCTAGCATATAAAGGAAGATATTACAGAGAAGAGCAGGGCAACAGGAAAGTATAAGGATAAACCCTCTCTGCAGAATAGCAGGTGATGACTTAAAATGGTCTCTGACACTAGTATGGGACTGCTGGATTGAGTTCCCACCAGGTAGCATTGGCCTGGACTAGACACAGCCACTGCAAGCATTTGGAGAATAAAGCAATGGGTGGGGTGATCTCTCTTCTCTCCTTCTCACCCTCTCCCTTCTATCCTCACTTCCTCCATTCCACATGTTCTGCCCTACCAAAAATAAAAAAATAAAAAGAAATTAAAAACTAAGGCCTACTCCTAGTGTTACTGTTTGAGTACCTAGGTTCATACAATTACTTGTACAACTTCAGGGTTCAGGTTATTGTCAGCTGGTTTACTTTCATTATAATAACAATATTAAATTTAGATTTTTCAGGAAAACTTAACATATGTGAGGTTCCCATGTAACAGTAGGAAAATGGTATCTTTTAAGCATGTTAAGATTCATGAGAAATTCAATGGCATAATATGAAGACTTACATCAGACTTTCATTAAATAGTATCCCATCTTCTTTTATGTATGTGTGTGTGTATATATATATATACACATATATATATATACACATATATATATTATATACATATATACACACACATATATATATATAATCTGGCAGTTCAACTTTATTCAGTGGAAGTCAAATTATTGTCTATATTATTCATTAAATATACATGGTAAAATAGTTCAACCATAGACTGAAAAGTTTATTTGCATGAGCCATAGAAGTTTTACTCCCTGGAGTTGTGTTTGGTCTCAGATGTGTTCTAATCTTGACAACTTCTATCATTAAATGACTTTTTATATTTGTCATATTGAGCCTTCACAATTGTCCTACTATGAATGTCTTTCTAAATTCAACTTATTTGAAAGGCATAGAGACCAGAGTTGGAGAGGGAGGGAGAGAGGAAGGGAGGGAAGGAAAAAAGGGGGAGGGGGGATTTTTCCATCAGCTGGCTCACTTTTCAAATACTGCCAACACCAGTTCTGAGCCAGACCAAAGTCAAGGGTCAGGTACTCAATCTGGTTCTCCCACATGGGTATCAAGAACTCATCCACCTCTGCTATAATCTGCTACTTACCATAATGTGTACTGACATGAAACTGGAATCAAATGCAGAGCTAGGACTTGAACCCACGTATACTCAAATAGGAGATGTGGGCATCCCAAGTGGGGTCTTAATTGCTGTGTCAAACGCTTTCCTCAAAGGAGATCTTTCATTAGGCCTGTTTTTAGGTGGTAAAACTGTATTTGTTTCCTTCTATTTTCTTTTCATTTTCTAGGCTGCCTGGTTTCCTTGGGCTCATGATCCTACATCACTGACTTCTGTTTCTTTCATTTCACTAACTCCATCTCCTCAGATTCTCACCTATAAGTACTATTGAAATTGCACTGGTCCCATCCATATAATCCAGTGCCATCATTTCCTCTCACAAGCAGTATTTCTTTTAAGATATTTATTTGAAAATCAGAATTGCAGAGAGAGATGAAGAGGCAGAGAGACTGAGATCTTCCGTCCACTGGATCACACCCCAGATGACTGAAATGGTCAAAGCTGGGGCAGGCCAAACCCAGATACCAGGAGCCTATTCCAGGTCTTCCATGTGGGTGGCAGCACTCCATACACTTGGGTCATCTTCCACGGCTTTTCTCACAACCTTTATCAGGGAACTGGACCAGAAGTAGAGGAGATGGGAAAGGAACCAGTGACTATAGGATGCTGGTGTTTTACGCACTAAGCCGCAACACCAGCCTCAACAACAGTAACTTAATCACAACTGCAATGCCCCCTTTTACATGTAAGGCAACTTATTCAAAGGTTTCCAGAATTGAGTTGTGAAATCTTAGAAAGTGGGCATTATCTGGCCTACTCTGTAAGCCAATCTTTACAAAAATTAAAAGATCAAGCCAAGCCATACAGAAGATTTCCAAGATGGTCAGGTTTCACTTCCATCAGTGATTGTGCACTTTAGAAACAGACATTCTTATCTACAATGTGATATGTAGACAGTGCTTCAAGGCACACGATATGATGTTATAAAAAATGCAGAAAACCTAACATGGATTTACTCCATTGTCAGTCTCAACAATAGTTTTGTGGTTCTGCCTGGAGCCATTTTCTCTGCCCTACGTTATAGAAAGAAAAAAGTGAATCTGCTGCTTAGAAAGTGCTCTGTATGCTCCCTGGAGACACTGGCAAGGCATTTGCATCCTTATGATTTACATTGTATACAAATCCTGGCATTCAGTTAGTTTTCTGTCCGCAAAATGACTTCACTTATATACATCATTCTTATCTTAAATGTTTGTGAAAGTCAGTCAGTCAACAAGCATTTATCGAGTACCTAAGAAAACATTTCACATAAATCAATGTGCTGTAAGTCAATAAGATAATCATTCAAAAGGCACTAATAAAAATGTCATTCCACAAATGAAAGGTTTTCAAAAACAAATATTGTGAAAGCACAGAAAACAATATAACTACAAGTTCAATTTACCCTTAAGGATCTATTTCTTTAGAAGAGACCACAAAGATTGTCTTTCCATCACCCTCACACACACACACACACACACACACACACACACACACACTGTAAAGTGTTTTTAATGAAATTAAGAAATTTTCTTAATTCATTAAGAATTGACTTAACCATAGTAAGTAATTTATCAGAAACCTTTAGCTGACCTAGCATTTACTCTAAGTTGGTTGCTAAAGCACAGTATAAGACTACACGTTCTTGGAAAAAAAAAAAAAAAAAAAAAAGAAAACAGTATGTTGAATGAGTTTTTTGGATTAGAGTGTACTTACTGAAGGACCATTTCATAGAATTTTCCACTGATGAGAATGTTCTCTCCACCTTTTTTGTCTAGTTAATTCATGCCAATACTATAAGTGTCACCAGCTCCAAGACACTTTTGTCCCCACACAATGACTTAGATGTCCCATTTACAAGCATCCATAGCACTGGACACTTCCTACAGTAGAGAGGAAAAATGCCACTCAGGCATTCTGGATATTGATCTGCATTGTCTAATGTAGCATGATTACCATGAAGACCAGGCTGCATCTCATCTACTGGTCCCAGTCCCTCTAATTCCTAGTAGAAGGAACGTGCTATGGAAACCAAAGACAATCTAACACCATGTTCAGACATTAGAAAAGATGAGATTTCCTGAACTATTGAACGTTTCACTGCAAGAACCATTCAGATATTCCTGTTTCCCTAATGAGAGAAGCCCCTTCCTTTTTACTGAGATCAGTTCAGAACAAAGGAAATCAGTGTTTCTTTTAAATAGAAACATATACATTAGATACACAACTTTTCACAAACAAAAATGAAAACATCAATTATGTGAGCATCAGGGTCCAGTAAGAAACCAAGTTTCTCAAATCAAGAAATGGGAAGTATCACTGAAAACTGCATGCTGTCTCTCTCCCCTTAGGGATTTAGGGGTAGGGAGGAATTCATTCTGAGGCAAGCCGCATCTGTTCCAGATCTGAGTGTTCAAACCATATTTTCTAACAAGATTCTCTATGCCTGGTTAAATAAATTGAGAATTTCTCATACCTTGGAGGGGGGTGTAAGTCTCTGCCGAACTTGAAATGATACGAAAGTCAGGCAAAGTATTACAAAGGAAATAACAGTTGAACAAAAATCTTGCAGAAGGGTAGAATTTTTTCCAGAGTAAGACTTTGATGTAGAAGGAAGGTGTATAATACCACAGTGGGAAAAGAGAAAAAGAATCTGGAGCTTAAGGTGTAATTGGAACTGCTACTTGGAGAATGTTGGAAGATAAGAGAAAGGAGAAAAGGGTGGATTGACCCTTGGTGTGACATAACCTTAAATGCCAAGGTAAAGGGTAAATATTGGTAGGAAATGGCTAAAAATGGCTTTCATAGCAGATTACCATTAAAAAAATGAGACCTTAAAATTTTTTTCGTTTGTTTCTCACGTCTTTTTAGGTCTAGCTATTTTATTTCACCAGGTCATGAAATTTATTTTTCAAGGTGAAACATACATGAGAAAACTTCACAGTAATGTAAACATTGTTTAGAATCCAACTAACGAGCTACTTCTTTTATACAATTCCAGAGTCTCACTCAAAAGTTTATGAAAATGAACACTTTGTATTCATTAATTTTGTATTCATCTCTTATAGAATGCAAATTCCTTGGGCCTGGCAGATATTTCTAATTTCAACAATGGCAACAGCAATAACTCTAGTCACCGCACAGTGCTTCCTGTATTATAGGAACCTCTAGGCACATTGTAAGGATTCACATACTCTGCATTTGTGATGAATACATGACAGATGCAGCTACAAGGTTGTTTACTTTGCATGACCCAGAATTTCCACTTTGAATGCTTGTTTAACATATGCAATAGGGTTCTTTACAAAGAGAAAGGGTGGCTTTGTATTTGTCCTCATTCAATAGTGATACTGTTTGCTAACTTATTAATACGGTTTGCTAACTTATTAGCAAATATTCAGTCATTAAGATGTTTTATATTCCAAGTGCTTTCTATTTTCTCAGAATTCAAAAGTAAACTCAAGTTTCAGTCATCATGGCTTACACAGCAATGAGATTGTGTGGCTACAAAATGTCACTTATGTGAACCTTTACTCACGGTAGATATCCATATCCAAATGTCTTCAAGTTATTTTTTAATGACAAGTATATAACTGAAACAATACCAGTTACTTAGTGAATCCATAATCCTTTAGGTCTTTTAACCAAGAAATGGTATTGCCAAGAAAACAAAATTTAGAATGAATCTGATTAGGAAGTTGCAACAATTACCTTAGATGGATGAACTCTTTGTTTATCAACTTACATGAATGTGTGTGTGTGTGTGTGTGTGTGTGTGTATGTGAGAATCCTAAGTAGTCTGAAATCTTTACATTACAGTGTAGAGTAGTTTTAGGCCTACAAACAATCTTTTGAGCAAAATCCTTGACATCTGCATTCACATGTTATACCTGCTTGGGAAAGAGCAGCTAACCTTTGAAAATTAAATGTACTCTTTTATTGACTTACATGAATTATTTGAGTTGCATATGTCAGTCTGTTTCTGTTTCTAGTGCAATTCTGCAAGTAAGCTATTATTATTTTTCTCCTGATTCAATATTTAAATTTATGTTTCATATGCATTTCTTCAGGTGGTCCCAGCTAGAATACAAAAGTTCTAGTTGTTTTCTGGAGATACGGGAAGTCAAAGAATCAAAACTCAAGATACTACTTTAGATCCACTAAATGGTTGATATACAAAGGCTGTATAATTTCACCCAAATGACTAGCTAAGGACTCATTCTTCCTAGGCTAAGTTTGAAGGGTTCCTTTAGAGCATTTCTCTGCACTCTTGTGTGGTTCTGTCAGATAGTGTCTGGATAAGATAAGAAGCACATGCTAGGTATTTTAAAGCAATGTGCTTTTAAAATGTTTTGAATATATTGTTTTTAAAATATTAATATTAAGTCTAAACACACTTCTCCTCAGATGACCTAACATTCCACTTTATAGATAGCATGTTTCCATAGAAAACACTCCTGCTTGAACACATAGCCTTGTCTTCCATTTGCAAATTCCATATTTTATATTCACTGATTTCATTTCTTTCCTCCCCTCTGTTTTTTATCCTACCGTTTTCTAGGTTCCCCTGGGTCATTTTAAACTCTCATAACCCTTTTATTTCAACCTGTTCTCAATTGATACTTACAACATAGGTTATAATTGCTCGTTATCATGTTCGCCTGTGGTTATATTAAATAGCCTTGTCTCAGTCACATACTGAATAATTAGAAATGCTATGGGAACATACTGACTTTATTACAAAGTGGCAGTAAGCAGATAATGTGTTATACAATAAGTGCTATTTTAATTCAACTCCTAAGATAACATTTCCTGTTGTATTCTTAAAGGAGTATCAAAACATCACAAAATAGCCCATAAACATGGGCATTTTTATGTGAATACAAGGTAGCCCATAAACATGTCCATTTTTATGACAGTTAAAACACAAAAAAATTGTTAAAAACAGAAATATTATATGGACTTTAATGTAAGTTGCACTTTGTGAATCCTAACTTTAAAACTATTTGCAATTTTAGTTCCAATGGTTTTCCCAACATACCTTGCATTAGTGAAGTACTGTATTATGCAACAAATGGCCATAAGCATCAACATTAGCTCTTGAACTCACTTGTTATTTTTTAAAATAAAAAATACAGTTATTCCTGCTGTATTATGCCTTTGCTAAGTTACATAGATCCCATAGGTGCTTCCATGGAATAACTTTTTTTTTTGCTATATTTCTCTAGGTTTATATTAAAATCCATGTTATGCGATTATTTAAATTTGAATACAATGCAAAAAGGACAAAAATAACATCAGCCAATAAATTCTCAGAAACATATGTTTTAAAATTAACTCCAAGATAAAACCAAAAACTTCCAGTAAACTCAAAAACTGAAGGAAAAAATGAACTGAGAAACAGAATTGATGTATGGATCAATTTTAAATGGACCTGACGCATTTAAGTAAACATTATGTTTTCTGGCAAGAGTTTATTATTTTGGTGCACAATTGAAACAATAGCTTTCTTTCGAATTCTAGAACAAAAACGACACATTTGGTTCTATATAAGCCACGTGAGAAGAACTTTAGAAATGTTTCATCTTTGTGTACTAAAATTTTAAAGACATAAAATTGAAGTAAACCATATTATTCATACAAACTAATTCTCATAATTCTTCTCAAGTTAGTTTACCTATCATTTTTTTCTTCACTCAGAGCCCCTTGGTTTCCTTTCAAACATAATTCACAACTGCCACAGATACAGAATGTTATCCAAATGATTTAACTCAATCAACTTGCCAGATACAATTATTCAGTGAGGATAATTCATCAACTATTTCTCTAGACACTTTATCTTTGGGAAGACAGTAGAGAATTTCACTCCTTTAAGTCCCAGTTGCTGATTTCTGTATTTGAAAATCAGGGTGCCAAGATGACTATAGAATATATACTTTAAAAATGCATCATAATAAGAATTGTGGTGTCACTTACCAGTCAGCTTGTCTTAGTACCAATCTTCCAACAAAATTCAAGCTGAATAATGAAAGTTAAAAGAAAAGGAAAGTGTTAAAACTGAGTATTTCATAATAACCTTAGAAATCACAGTTAGATAGCTGACTTGCCCTATTAACTACTTTACCTTTGTATTTCAAGAATGGCTATACTCAAAGCAAGAAGTGTTAAGAATCTTTAACAAACAACAAAAATGATGGATTTCACGTTCTTATTTATACAAATATAACTCCCTGGTACGTTTCATACGACCTTTAGATTCTGAGCAAGGAATGGTACTGGCTAAGCACAGACCTTCTCTGCCACCTGATATTTGGCTAACAGCTAATTTAGCCCCTCCCTCCTGCAGCCATCGTGACTGTTATCAATTTAACAGTAATCATGTCACCTGCTTAGAATGAAGAGACAAAACTAAGAAGCAACACATGGAAGATGGAATAAGGGAGGCTCAATTTGAATGGCAATTTTCCATTTTACTTTATTAATGTTTTAAAATATCTTGCTAACTGAGCATAAGGCATAGTCTGGAATTACATTTCCTTCTTCCTAAGCTTACTGATTTGAATGAAAGGCAGGGTAACATGGAAAAAGGAAGAGACAAAGATAAAATGTCCTTCCACCCACTGGTTCACTCTCCTGTATGCCAGCATCAACCGTGACTATGTCGTACTGAAGTCAAGAGCCCTCTACTTCTTCGTGGTTTCTCAGTGGGTGACAGAAACCTGATTACTTCGGCCATTAACTGCTGCTTCCTAGGGTATGCAATAGCAAGAAAGTGGACCCGAAGTGGAGTAGTGTGGACTGGATCCCAGGCGCTCCAGTATGGGATGAGGACATACCAAATACTGGCTTAACCTACTGTCCCATAGTACCCACCCCCAGCAATTTTCCACTATAAGGGAAGGTGTAAATGGATCTGGAAAATGCAATTGGGATCCACAGTCTTTAACATTTGAGCAAATAATTAAAAGCGATGTGACAGTAACTAGGTGACAGTCTCTATAAAGAATAATCCAGAGAGAATTCTAGTGAAAACAAGCGAAGGAAAAAAAAAAGTCTAGCTTTAGAATTGAGCTCTGCCTGGATTTTTAAGGAACTGCAAAGCTGCAGGTGTGGTTGACGCAGGGGGAATTGAGAAGAGGAGGGGAGGAGGCAAAAACGAATAAGGCAATGGCCAGAAAGGCAAGTGTGGGTCTTCTTTCTGGGTCCTTCTACATTCAAAGCGTCTTTCCAAAAACAAAATCGTGCTGTAGAGAGCTCATGCTGGAGGTCCCATGATCCTTCATGTGAGTGCTTGCTTCCCTAACTGTGAAGCTTTGAGTAACTGGCTTGACCCCCTTATCCTGTCCCTATAAAACTGTCCCCATTTGTATGTTTACCAGAGTAGAATAGGATAAGAATTGGGTGAAGGAGAAGGAGGGAATGCATTACACCTGGTAAGCTGTACATAACCACAGTAGACGGAGCTAAACCGACAACAGGTGTTCTAGGTTAAATTAATGGCTCCAATACTCCTTCCTTTCCTGGAGGGTAGCACTTTGCTGCTGCTCCTTCTGAAAAAGAAGAGCATTTCACTTTTCATCTTTGGATTGGACGGCTTACAAACCTTGGTGCATGGAGTAATGGAGAAGTTACAATGGGATAAATCTGAGCCTAATACTAAAGTGTCCTTGAGTATTTCTTCCTTTCCTGTTGAGCCTCTGCCCTAATCCAGGTTTTGCCAATGATTTGAGCAAGGTGGGAATCATGTAGGACAGAGTACCCTCAGGTGAGCCCCACTGTGATTCAAAGCTGCCCAGCCAAGGCTAGAGGAACCTCAACCAACCCAAAGACATGTGAGTGAAAATAAACTGTTTTTGCCACTGCATTTTGGTGATACTTTTTGCATAGCAAGAGCTCAGGGATGGAGCAGGTGATGTAGCAAAGCTGTTTCAGTTGCCACTCAGGATGCCCAACATTCCTTATGGGAGTACTTGGGAATCAGTCCTGCCCTCATTTTAGATCCAGCTTTTTGATAATGTGCACCCTGAGAGGCCAGCAAATGATGACTCAAGTGCTTGGGTCCCTGATACCCATGGTGGAAGACCTGGAAGGAATTCCTGGATCCTGGCTTCAGCTTTGGCCATACCTGGCTGTTAGGGCACATTTGGAAAGTGAACCACCAGATGGAAGATCTCTCTGTCATTCTACCTCTCAAGTAAATACAAAATGAATTAATTAAAAGAGTCCAGTGATGGTATGGGCATTAAATAAATCTTTCTCTTTCCTCATAATATTTATTAGAATAAACAATCCCACTATCCCCAAGAAAATGCTTTTTGCTAATAGAATCAACTCCATTTGCTTTATAGCTTTCAATGCCAAAAATAGGTTGGGAGTTAAAGCACAATTCTAACTCTTCAAAATAAAATACTAACTTCTATCTCAAGCCATCCCAAGGAACATTTAATTCCTCTTTAAGTTACAAAGTGCTATATAGAGTATGTTAAGTGCTAGAAGCCTTCAAATAAGATTGCAAGCCAGAAATCACGGCAATCCTTAACTGTATCACAAAATGGTCTTATTTGTTATAAATACCATGAGGAAATGAACTGCTTTTAGCCAGTTTTCAAATGAAATATATCTAGAGAAAAAGGTACAATGTCTTATAGTTTGGGGGTTACATTGCTGTCACTGCAACTTTATATTTAAAATAAGTTTTAGGTTTTATATGTATATATACACAAATGTACTGAAATTTCTGAGAAAGATAAGTTTATTCAGTAAAAACACTTGAAGTTCAATCTGTCATTTTCATAAACTGCATTTTATATGAACTCTGAAGACTTCATGCATTATATATATGTATGTGTATGTATATATATTTCATTATTTTTGTATTTCATGTTTGTTAATTTGCACACTGGCTAAAATTTCTTTGTGATTTCCAAAATTTAAGGCAGTTTTGAGGTCATTTGTAGATATGTGCACAGTGAAAAAAATTTTGAGTTTTCCAATCTTCTCCCACTGAAGTCAAAAAGCCTTCTTGTATCAGTTATTACAGTGGCCACATGTATCCTTTGAGTGGTCTACCAGTAGTCACTGTCACATTTTTCTCATTTATGTGGTTTTGTTCTTGCTATTTTGCTACTTAACCTGGCACACAATTTAGTTCTGAAGTGTCTTCTGTTGTTTTTATGCATAAGAAGTCTGCCACACGCATGAGGAGAATGTGTGTGCTTTTTCCTCAGGCACCAGTTATCATGCTGACTAGGTATACAGTATCTATCAATCAACAATGTATGTTAAATAAGGGGATCCTCACAGGTAAAACAAGATTTCATTCTGATTGATTGATAAGAGTATGATGACCTTGGGCTTGCAGGAATGTAACCCTGTAACTCTCCTAAATATGATGTTTCAGGATTTGCTAATTTAGTGTTCCTGGTGTCTTTAGAGACCAAACTACTGTAAATAGTGAGAATCAGCTATCGGTATCTGCTTATGTATATCTGTGATTGTATATATATACATATATATATATATATATTGATGTGTCTCGGACTATGTCAAAATATTCATGGAAAAGTGGAATATGGTACAAAAATATTGAAATGTATTCAGGTTGCTTTTTCATTCTATGCAATTTCCTTCAACTTTCTCAAGACCCAACATTAACATGAATTTCAAATCTGTAGCACCAAAATAAATCTATCTCTGATTCCACTTGTTCTGTGAAGTGTTTGAGGCTCCTATAATTGTGTAGATAAAATATATATCTTTCATAGAATAGCATTTTAACTACATTTCCTAACATGCAATTCTTTGCAGAGGGAAGCCACCGTTTTCTCCTAGCAGATCTTAGAATTTTCCCTGAGAAGATTATAATGACAAACAATGTTCTTAACTCTGTTAGTCATTCGCACACACTGTAAGTACTGGGTATGTCAGCTCTTCATCCTTTTTATGCTTTTCTGGTTGTAACTTTTAAATGAATTAGATCGCTACCATGTAATTCAGGGGGAGAAAACAGCTGAATATAAGCTGCTCCAAATTTACTTATAAGGCAGACTTATAAAGAGTATTTTTAAGTCAGTGAATCATTTCATTTAAAATGAAGGCTACAGAAAGTATGAAGAGCAACTGTTTATGTCTAAAATATTCTCCTTCCTTTATTCAACTCACAGTATCGTCGCTATACCTGATTTTTGTCCTTAACCTGCATTGCAACAGTTCATTTTATTTTTCTTTTGCTTTTGATCTCTTCACAGCATCTAGCCCTGTGTTTGCAACAGAGTAAGTTCTTGATGCAGTTATGAACTGTAACTATGGATTGTTTAAGTGTCACTACACTGGGGCATTATTTGCATTGCATATAGAGGTATATGGGGGCATCATATATAATATTTAGGAGGATTTATTTATATTATTGTAAACCTCCCCAAACCAGTATTTTAACCTCAGACACCTTGGAATTTCTTTATAAAATTTTCAACCTTCAGTCTAAGTCAAGCCTAGTGTAGTGGAAAAATGTAAATTTCAGTTAAATAAGTAGTTACTTTCTGGGTTTACCACACACTGAGAAACACACAAAAAAGATACAAAGCCTTTCTGATCTTCTGGGTGTTTTTATATTAAATGTGCAATAAAAATAGCACTCCTCTTCAGATGACTATGAGGATTTTACATCTTACACATGAAAGTGGCTGACATACACCATCCACTTTATACGTTAGGTTTTTCTTACAAGATAATATTTATGCATGTATCTTGAAATAGTTCAATGATAAATTTGCCCCTCACAGAGGTTATTGTTGTTGTTTTAATTTTCTGAACTGTAGGCATCTGGATGCAGCTGGAGGGCTGTGAGTTATCAAAAAAAAACCACTCTACTATAGGCAATAATTTTAATGTTAATTAACTCCATCTGGAAGGAAAAGCAGGTGTTGAAATTGATCACTTAAGTACAGAAAGCAAAGGCTGTTTACTAAACTCTCCCTAAATTAATTTGGCTGAGCTTGTGGTTAAATTGCTTTCAATTCACTTTTCTATAAATGCCTTATACCAAATGCTGAAATTGGAAAAAGAAGTAGACCAAGCAGATTTTAATGAAATGTAGCAAATTGGACTGAAAGGTCACCTGAAAATAAAATACTACATTTTAAAAATAAAAAATATGCAATTGTTTTTGCTTCAATAGCGGTTGGAAATTGAGGGAAAAAAATCTGAGGCATTTCCCACATGTAGTCTACAAATCACCTGCATCGAATTAACATGAGCTTGCTAGGAAGGTCGTCTTGGGCTTTCTGCCAAACCTACTGAGTTGAGTTTGCCAGCAAGGCCCAAGATTCTGCAATTTAACAAGTACCTAAGTGATTTTTACTCTTACTAAAGCTTAATCATTCTTCTAAAGATGGAGAAAAACCAAGCAACACTGCTAGTGACACAGGGTCCTAGAAAGCTGACAAAGAGAGCGGTTTTCTGAGCAGGTAACATATAAATGAGAAGCTTGGAATGTGTCATTAAGAAAGTGAAAGACAAATCCAGAACTACATAATCCATTGAAGAGAACACTGATAGAGTGGTTACGTTCATGTAACTGCTTTGCCTTCTGACATTACATAACTCCTCCGTAGAGAGCCAGATCCCTTAAATGTCCCTCCAAGGCCCTCTACAGTCTGACTCAGTTGCCCATTCCACTCCACAGCACAGTGTGGTCCAGTGCCAGCATAGCCTCACTCAGATTTTCAGAGTCAGAAGCTCTGAGGGTAGATCCTAGCAGTCTGGAGTTTGACAGCGCTTCCAGGTGATTCTGGTTCAGTATAAACTTGGAGAACCACAGTACACCCTTCCTAGTTCAACAGATTTGAAATAGTCACCTGCTTTGAACAGGCATGAAACTACAAAAACAGAAAACATAAGTGAGTCTTTTGTTTCTCTGTCAGATAGAAAACCAGTTGGCACAATCTGCTAGTGCCTCCAACCAAGGAAGAACCAACAGTTAATGAATATTTACATGTCAATGTGCTTCTGAGGGCTCTACACTTATTGCTCAGTTAATCCTTTTACAATCTGATGATATGGGTTTGAATATTAGCACCATTTTCTGCATTGGAATTCAGGAACAGAGAAGTTTAGCAACAACTCCAAAGCCACATTGCTGCTAAGGAACAGAACCAGGGATTGAATACAATCTGTTTCTAGAGCATGTGTTCTTCTCCACTCGACAAACTGTTCCCAGGGAATGTTACCAACTCTCAAAGGACACCTGAAGAATTCATAGCCTTAGGACAGACAGTGACTAAACTTAAGAAATGATCAGGACTGATTAGCTCAATGCTTCCAACATTACAAGGAAAGATATTTTCACATGCAGATGACTTCTTTTCAAATATTCCTCTATTTTTTTAATCACTTCAAAACCTGCTTATACTTAGGTCTCTATTCAAACATCACTTTAGTTGAACAAATCTAACAGCCATGCAAAACATCTTGTATCAGAGCCTATGTTTTCTCATCTACAGACTGAGGATAATATTTAATCATAGGCAAATAGTATGAAATCAGGGAATGTAATGTGACTGTGCATCTTAAGCTTTAAAACATTAATTATATGCTTGAAATGTTGTGTCAGAGTGTTTTTCATATAGTGAATTTCAAGTACTTATTGATTGAAGAGTGTCTGCTTTAACTGATCTTTTATGCCATAATTAACACTTTCTTTTTAAACTGTTTACATAGATTGCTTTTGTGTTAGCAATTCATTTATAAACCTCCAATCCTCATCCTCCATCCAATAGTAAAATGCTAAAATTAGCTTGAGGTACTTATATGAAACTCATATTCTTCTCTGTCTGCTCTGTACATATTAATTATTTATTCTACAATGAAACCTAGAATACTTTATATTTTAAGGAATACCTCAACTTGTTATGATTAGCTGAGTGAGGAAAATAGAGCAAAAATCTTCCACATAGTTAAAACTATACAAAAATACACTATAGCAAAATAAATGACCTTCACTTTTTATCTTATAAAATTTTTTCAGATAGGTTTTCTCATTGGTTTATCAAAATACTATTCAATATTCATTTATCAAAATATAATTCAATAAATACATCGTCAGCTATTAACACTAATATATTAGTCATAATTGCTAGAAGAGTGATCCTTCCTTTAAAAGATTCATTTTAGGAATTTGGAAAACCTCTCTTATGATGCAGGAAAAATTAAACACTGAATCCCAGGGGCTTAACATGATAAATATCTTTTACTCATTTATGTTATGTGACCATTGAGGATTAGCCAAAGATGGGAGAAAACAGTGGAAGATCTATTCCATGTGCTTAATAATGGAACAAGACTAAGTATCTGCCACACTAAAGCTCCAAAATCTGAAACTGTAGTCTCTTCAATTTTCATGGGAGAGACTGAGAACTTGCATTTCAGCGTTTGGTGTTTCATTACTTCAAGTTGCAAGAGTCACACAGCATTTCAGACAGTAGCCCATTGACTGAAACACTCAAATAGCCCAGCCTTAATGATAGGGACCTTGGAAGTACAAAGAGACATACTGTGGAGTATTTTGCAAATCTTATTGTTTCTGTATCAGTCTACTTTAAACTCAATGACTTGGCTAAATAATCACCTATCCTTAAGCAATTTAAAGTTACCAAGCAATCTGGAATGAAGAGAAGCTCTAACCGAATTGGTCTCTCATCTCCAGAACTTAAAATTTACTTAAGGCTGTAATGAATGATTCATTAAATTATAAAGAGTATGCACTAAACAGCTAAATTGCTTGATGCATGCTTTGATTGCAAAAAATGGACATATTTAGTAAGGCAGAGCTTCATGCAGTAAAATGATTAAGGAATAGAAGATGTAGAAAAAGTCTAGGAATACATAGAGAACATTTTATTAAGATTTATTTATTTGAAAGTCAGAGTTACATAGAAAGAGAAGGAGAGGCAGAGAGAGAGAGAGAGAGACAGAGAGACAGAGAGACAGAGGTCTTCATCCAGTGGTTTATTCCCTAATTGGCCGCAATGGCCAGAGTTGCACTGACCCAAAGCCAGGAGACAGGAGCTTCTTCTAGGTCTCCCATGTGGAGGGAGCAAGAACATGGTCCGTCTTCCACTGCTTTCCTAGGCCATAGCAGAGAGCTGGATCAGATCAGAAGTGGAGCATCCAAGACGGGAACCAGGTTCCATATGGGATGCTGGCACTGCAGGTGGTAGCTTTACCCGCTAAGCCACGGTGCCGGCCCCACAGAGAACATTTAATTGGCATGAGAATCATTCATGAAAAAGATGTCAGTCATTTATTTTTGCTCCTGAGGTAAATATGTAATTGAGTACATGTTTTAGGACAACACAGCATGCTTCATTCTTACAGAAAAGGAAGGAAAAGAACTAATCTGTTAGACAACTTCCCCGTATGCATGAGCTCTGCTAATGTTTTGTCTATATCATATCTATTTTATCATCACCAATGACCCTTAAAGCAAACATTATTCCTATTTAACAGATGAGCTCATAAATGTGAATCAACTAGAGTAAGATTACATAGTAACTAGTAGAACAAAGATTCTGAACCATAATTATTTCTAATGTATGTGTATAGGTATGAACATATTTTTATCATTCACAGATGGGATACATCCTGCACACAAGCAGTGTAATATTGGAAAAACCATTTGGTCTGACCCTGCCAATACAACCATGGTTGGGACTCTAAATCTATAGTTGGCTATGGTGCTGGCATTGTGGTACAGCAGGTTAACCCATAGTCTGAGATTCCTCTATCCTACATGAGCACTTATTGAGTCCCTGCTGCTCCACTTCTGATCCAGCTCCCTGCTAATGTGCCTTCAAAGGTGCAGAAGGTGATTCAAGTGCCTGGGTCCTTGTTCTCCCCATGGGAGAAATGAATGAATTTCCTGGCTCCTGGCTCCTGGCTCCTGGCTTTGACTGGCTGTGTTGCTGCCATTTGAGGAGCGAACCAGCAGATGGATGATTTCTTTCTGACCCTCCCTTTCTGCAATTCTGACTTTCAAATAAGTAAATAAATACTAAAAACATATGTCACAGGCTAATTTTTAAGTTGATAAGTTTGTATGGCCTGCACAGGATATTATAAACATCCAAATGGCCCTTGGCAAGAAACATTTCCGCAACCTCACATTCTATAATAAAATAGGAGCCCCTTCACTGAAACCCTGCCTGTATAAGAAACAACACATGTCCTGTGAAAACACATTAGTAATTTTAATGAAGTCATAATCTACTCATATCCATATTCAGTGAGCCTGTTATAACTTTATGTATAACATTTTTGTAATACAGGACCATGGACATGTAAAACAAATAGGCAAGATCATTGAGGCATATTCTTTTGAACAGCCCTTCTCCACATTTTCATTCTAAATTGCACAAGAATTGGCAGCTAATTAGCAGCTCATTAGCAACATTGATAAACCATGTGACAAAAACAAATGCTGTTCTAACAGAAGGAACAGAACTTTCTAGTGAATATGAAATAGATTATAGCAATGGAAACACATCGCTAAAACATAGCACCCTATTCTTTCTTAAGTCATTCATACTTTCAAATATTTATTTGCCACCTGGTTTGATGCAATTTGGTAGTTTAGGGTATAAAAATATGAATAATTGCAATTCTTTCAGGATCTCATGAAATACTGAAACA
Source organism: Sylvilagus floridanus (assembly GCA_949820135.1). NCBI lineage: Eukaryota > Metazoa > Chordata > Mammalia > Lagomorpha > Leporidae > Sylvilagus > Sylvilagus floridanus. The sequence continues at coordinate 56,366,304 of OX463224.1, read as the reverse complement.
ATTAAGGAATCTATATGTTCCCTTATTGTAAATGATCTTCATGAAGCCAGATTATTATCATTTAGGAGGAATTTAGCATTATATGGATGTATCCACGCATATACCTCTCCAAATATTGGCTGATTACACTGCTGTTAAAGTATGTCTGACACCTATGACAAAGAAGCCAGGAGAAAACCTTTGATGTATATGAGAATTGGATCCATACACCAGATTCCCATGTTTTGAATTATCGGACTTAATTTTCATGCAAAACTAAACTGTTTCTTCTCCGATTAAAAACATTTACTCATATCGCTTTCCAATGGGTTCTTCCTTAAAATAGTGCCCAATTTCAGCTTTTCTTTCTAATTTCATTTTGTTCTATGTTCAATGCTTGTAGATCTCAAAATGTTCCAAACAGCATTACAATTGTCCTACCCTCTTACTTTAAATGCCTATCCTACCAACTCATTTTGACTTTGTAATACTCTCTTCCCTAAAGATACATTTTACATCATCAACATAGAACATCTTCCTTGGGAGCTGGCTCGGAGGCTCACTTTTAATCCTCCACCTGCGGCTCTGGCAACCCTTATGGGCGCCAGGTTCTACGCCTGTTTGCTCCTCTTCCAGTCCAGCTCTCTGCTGTGGCCTGGGAGGGCAGTGGAGGATGGCCCAGGTGCTTGGGCTCCTGCACCCACATGGGAGACCAGGAGGAGGTGCCTGGCTCCTGGCTTCGGATTGGCGTAGCTCCAGCCATAGTGGCAATTTGGGGAGTGAACCAATAGAAGGAAGATCTTTTGTTCTACTTAATACCATTGGTTGAACTCTTTAATTAACACACAGTTATTATTAGGCATTTAAATTTAACTGAAAAGTGATCCCTGTTAAATATAAGAATGGGAATAAGAGAGGGAAGAGATGTACAATTTGGGACATGCTCAAGCTGACTTGCCCCAAATGGTAGAGTTAGAAATGTGCCAGGGGATTCCAATTCAATCCCATCAAGGTGGCATGTACCAATGCCATCGTACTTGTTAAAGTGATCAATTTAAGTTCATAATTGATTAAAAAGATAAGATTAAGTGTCAAAGGGATTACATAAATAAGACCAGTGTCTGCAAATAATTGATAGAATTAACAACAGACAATAATCCTACATTGGAAGCAGGATACACAGCAGACTTATAGAATGGTGAAAGCTCTAAACAGCACTCTGGCCTCAGAATCAGCCCTTAAGGCATTCGGATCTGGCTAAAAAGCTCATGAGAGTTTTGCAGGCATGGAAAGTCGAGACATTGTTGCAAAAAAAAAAAAAAAAGCCGAAATGAAAGATCTCTGTGAGTGAGATCCAAGTGGAAAGAACGGGCCATCAAAGAAGGAGGTACCTTTTCTGAAGGAAGGGGAGAACTTCCACTTTGACTATGACCTTGTCTAAATAAGATCAGAGTTTGTGAACTCAAGAGGCTTCCATAGCCTTGGCAGCTCATGACAAGAGCCTTGGGTGATTACTGACGTCATAAATAAGAGAGTCAACTGTTAAATCAACAATGGGAGTCACTGTGCACCTGCTCCCCATGTAGGACCTCTGCCCTTAATGTGTTGCACTATGAGAATTAATGGTAAAACTACTACCCAAACAGTACTCTATACTTTGTGTGTCTTTGTGGGTGCAGTCTGCTGAAATCTTTACTTTGTATATAGTAAGTTGATCTTCTGTATATAAAGAGAATTTAAAATGAATCTTCATGTGAATGGGATGGGATAGGGAGTGGGAGATGGGAGGGTTGCAGGTGGGAGGGAGGTTATGGGGGAAAAGCTGCTATAATTCAAAAGTTGTACTTTGGAAATTTATATTTATTAAATAAAAGTTGAAAAGAAAAAAATCTAAAAAAAAATTCTGCCAGAGATTAGAATTGGCTATGAAATCTTGACTAGTTTCAAAGCAAGGCATGCATGTTAAATCCATTATTTTCTGTTTATAGTTTACATATGTCCTCCTACTGTATATACTGTGGCTGTTCAATTTTGGGCTTTACATGTTGACAAATCTAGAAGTTACAGTTAAGCTCACAATTTAAGCCTCATTTTACTATGTTAATTAATTTAATAACTTAAAGAAAGAGCTTTATAAGTAGAGTTGAAATAAAATGATGATAAATTTTTTTCTTTTTTTCAAAAAGACCTCTCTCTCTCTCTCTCTCTCTCTCTATCAAATAAAAAAAAGAAGAAAGAAAAAAAAGAAAGTCTTCCTTAAACCCTAATAAATTTGCCAATTAGCCAGTTTTCATATATTGAACTCATATCAGACAATGGATACATTAACTTCTATTTCTTTGGAACTTGAAGATTTTTTGAAATATTTCTTTAATTTATTTCAAAGGCAGTGTTACACACACACACACAGAGAAAGAGAGAGAGAGAGAGAGAGAGAGAGAGATCATGCATCTATTTGTTCACTCCCCCAATGACTGTAACAGGTAGGGCTGGACCAGGCCAAAACCTGGAGTCAAGAGTTTCATCCTGCTCTCCCACATGGACTGAGAGGCCCAACCACTTGGGCCATTTTCTGCTGCTTCTTCAGGCCCATTAAGAGGGAACTGGGTTGGATAGTGGAGCAGCTGTGACTCAAACTGGTGCTCACGTGGGATTCAGGGAATAAAGGCAATGGCTTAACCAGCTACACCACAATGCCAGCCAGAGGACTTGAAGAATTTCGAGAACAGGTTTATCTTCTCTATGTCTTTGTCAGCTAATGCTATACAAGGATATAATGTTATTTTTTAATAAATATTTGAATGATTAAGGAAATCATACATTTGTGTGATACTCAAGCTCAAGTTTAAAATGGAAATATATAAATGTTGTGCTAGTATATGTTAATCACATTAAATTCTGCTTCATGCTAATAATTTTTAACATCTACAAGATAATATTAATAATTCATTCAGTTTTCCACCTCCAGTGCTACCTCCTCTTTCTTCAAACCTAACAACTCCTCTTACATGGTCTATTAAAAAAATAAAAATACTTGAATCAGATCATTGTACTTTTGTGTTTGCGTGTTTGCATATGATCAGGATTTGTTTGAGCTGGCAGGCTGTTTAAACTGTTAGTTCTTTGACAGGCAATATCACTGCTCCAAAATATAATGTAGAGATTATTAAGTTGTTGAGAAGAGGGAAAACTCCAAACAGCATCAATAGAATTCTCGTTCATAAATGCTTACATTCCCTTGATAAATCACAATGAATTTGCACATGGTATAGTGTGAGAACTGTGCATCCAGATGCCTGGGTGTACTCCAGAATGTTGCCACCAAATTGCTGGATGACTTTGGATAACCTACTTGACCACCCAAGTCCCAAATGTTTCATTTGAAAATCAAAATGGATTTTTGTGTGTTGATGAAATGTGGTGCTGAATTACAGTGCTCAGCACACACTTGGCACATAAGTACTCCACACGTGATCTTAGCCAAAAGGCCAAGAAGCAGTATAGGTAAGTACTCAAAAAGTACTAGCTGTTACTGCTATATCTAATACTTCACAGATAATATACATGATGAACTATTGAAATATTATTTAATTCCCTGTTCTCTATTTGTGATAATGCTTATAAGGTATTCATAAATCTCAACAATGGACAAGGTATCTCAAGGTCATACATTTGACAATAACTCATTAATATATTTTCCTTTTAGTAAATCATTATCAGAGCAAATCATTAGGTGACCTTTTTTGGTTGTAGCAATCCAATAAAACTTACATTAGCCAGCATTTCAGGAACATTAGTCTAATGCGCTTTCAGAGATCACCTTCTGTGAGCAGTATAATAAGTTTGTGTGAAAAGCATAAAGCATGTAATATATAATAAAATTTGGACTTTAATGAACCATTTTGGCAAACTGACTAGTACTATAATTCAGTGGTGCACCTTCCTTAATTAATGAATTAAAAAAGCTAAGCATATTCCCAAAATGCTGCACTTGATTATTGTTTCACTTATTTTCTACCTTTATTATACATCTCTAATTTGTTTAGTAATATGAAGTGAAACTTGTATGACCTTGGTTATGAAAATACTGGGAAATAAGAGAAGCAATTCTTTTGAGGTGGCAAAATTAGCAAGTTGGATAGCTATTAAAACAGACTATTTCCTGAAATATTAGCCATTTTGTCTTATATTGATTAATAATTGACGGTATTTTTCTGAATCATCCCCTTACCAGGTAAACACTATAAAAAAGTATTACTAGTTTGTTGGATCACTCTTAGCTAATTATCCACTTTGAAACATTTTAGGGGCATAAGATCAGTAGATCATTTCAAATAATGACTTTCTCTTTCTTGTTCTATTGCCTGTGAAACTAGTTTCTGCTGATTCATTGTAATTGCGTGTCTCACTCTTCTCCAAGGTATTAAGTCCCCCATGCATGTGTGTATGTTACGTGGCTTTGACTTGGGATGTAGTCAATGAACAGATGCCTACGAAATGAACACATGCCTGAGTAAAGAAAAACAAGTATTCTTTTTTCATTTGAGTTCAAAAATTTCTCTAGTTTTGAACTATAATTTCCATAGCTATATGCAGACAGGTTAGCCTGATTTATCTCTAAAAGTCTTCTTTTGCGTTAAAATATATTCTTGATAATGTGCTATAACTTTATGGATTAAGTCCAGAGATGTTAGCAGGTTGGCATATCTTAAAATCCAAGATTCTATCAGTTGTAAGCAGAACCACTTCTTTTCATGATATTAAGAAAGGAAAACAGAGTTGTCAGTATAGCCAGGATATGTCTCCATTTCCAAGGCACACTCACATTACAGTAATAAAGGATTTGGGGGAATCATGTCTTAGAATTAATACTTCTTTCTTCTTTTAATTTTTTATATTTATATGAATAAGCCTCAAAGTCTTGTAAAAAACAAAATAATGTGAAATGAAAATTGTTTAACACCCTCAATAAGGACAAATTACTTAAAAGAAAGTCATTGAGGACGTTACACATAAATCTCTACTTTCCACATCTTACTCTTAGAGCTACTTCTGGTAAGCTAATGATCAGGTTTTCTAGAAAATTCTTGGAAGAAATTGTATTTCTATTGTACTTAAACTTAGCAATAATTAAAAGAACTGTATTTCCTTTCCCTGAAGTTTGTTATAAGGAGCTACAGCACAAACACAATAATTGTGATGATAATTTGAAACTTCTGGCATTATACTTAGCATATAATGGAAAGGATATAGCTTAGAAAGAAAAGTAGACATCCTAGGTAAATGTATTTGAGTTTATTTATATCTGATGTAAACAATGATATGCATCCTTGTATCATTGTGTCCTGTTAGCCTTCCATTATTGTTTTCTACAATAAAATATTTTATAAACATAAATATTTCAAAAAATGGCTTATAATTTATATTTTAAAGCAAATAAAAGAGATACATATACCTATTTGAAAGTATGTTTTGTGTTCTCCAGTTTTCAAGAAATCAACTGATGAATTTTGACAGAAAGCATTAGCAAATTCAATTTGCCTGTGACTTTAGATCTTACCAAAATGTGATCAATGACATAATGACACTCCAGCTATTTAAAATATTTTACAGGTAACTTGGTTCATTTCATTGAGATGCATACATTTCTAAGCCATTGCTTAATTTTCTTTTACTAAAGTTAGGCGTCTTTTAAAGGGAGACATTCTGGTTTCATGTATTTCTTTCTTGAAGTGAATCATATTATTTGATTTCATGCTCTTTATACATAAGCCAGGGTTTGGATTAAGCTTTTCCCAGTCCCCATGCTCATTGTAATAAAAAGATACCTGCCACTCTGCAAGTGACATGCTGAAATGAAGCAAAGATTTGAGGTCCATTAGGAGTGTGGTATTGCTCCGTTATACCTTCCCTATTAGTTGATCACAGTGACTGGCAGCCTTGTAACTGGAAATTCAGAACTTGCGTTTGTGATATGGTTTCTCTGAGAAACACACACTAAATTGTCCAATTGTAAAACATCATTTTTTGCCGGAAAGACTTATCCTCCTGGAACGGTTCACAGTCCTTTGAATATAGTGTCCCCCTGCCTCTTGTCCTGCTAGTTCATGTCTTTACAGCAAACATGGAATGGATCCTAGCATTCATTAGTGGTCAGAAATTGAAATATCCACAAGCCATGTTTTTATTAGTGTAATTGATGACATTCCCTGGAAAATCTTGGAAATGCTCATCTTACTTCACCATGTATCCAGGGACAGTAGATGTTCTCTCTGTAGTAAGCACATCTAAGACAGTGCATGGCTTCTTGTGGTTTGACCACACTGGTGCTCATTCCGTTTTCTTTATTTTCTTTCCATTTGCAAATAAGTAAGCTCAACAGCCTGGCAATTGCAGTCCTGACTGGCTGACTTGTAGTGCTACTGTGAAAGTCCGAAAGAAAATACATAAAAGTTTGTATAAAGGAGTGGGTGTTGTGACACAGTGGGTTAAACCAAAGCTTGAGATGCATGAATTCTATATATGAGTGCCAGTTTGAGTTCTGGCTACTTCACTTCTATTTTTTTAAGATATTATTTATTCATTTGAGAGGTAGAGTTACAGAAAGAGGGACAGAAAAAAAGGTCTTCCATGTGATGGTTCACTCCCCAAATGGCTGCAATAACCAGAGGTGGGCTGATTCGAAGTCAAGAGCCAGGAACCTCATCTGGGTCTCCCACGTGGGTGCAGAGGCCCAAGAACTTGGGCCATCCTCCACGGTATTCCCAGGCCATAGCAGAGAGCTGCATCAGAAGAGGAGCAGCCAGGATTCGAACTAGTACCCATATGGGATGCTGGTGCCACAGGCAGTGACTTAGCCCACTACACCACCACTCAAGCCCCCGCTATTTTACTTCTAATCCAGATTTCAGCCTGGTAGGGAAGTGCTTGAGCACTTTGTCACCCATGTGGGATACCCAGATGGAGTTCTAGGCTCCAGGCTTCAAACCGGCCCAGCCCTAATTGCTGCAGGCATTTGGAAAAATCTCTCTCTCTCTCTCTCTCTCTCTCTCTCTCTCTCTCTCTCTCTCATGCTGTTGCTGTGTGTGTGTGTGTGTGTGTGTGCATCACTCTGCTTTGTCAAGTAGATGAAAATGAATAATACATAAATGTTAAGAAAAACAGTAGTGTGAAATCTGTCTGTTCCAGACGGTATTCTCAGTAACTGCTAACGTCATTATTATTGGTAAGTAGATTTGAGTCAACACCATATTTTTGTGGGCCTTTTAGATTCAAGAGAACAGAATGAGAAAGTCTCCTTTAGACTTTCAAATGCAAGCATTATGTAGTAGCAAACACAGTATGCATATATAGAAGCTTATTAACTGTGAAGTAATATGATAAACAAAAAAGCTAAACTTTCTAGATTGTATTGCACTGAGGGTACAGGCATCTGTCTCTTCCCCAAACAATAATCCCATTTGTAGTACATAATTGCCCAACTTGGAAAGAAAAATGTTAGGAAAATCCCAAGGGGTTCGTATTCATCTTGACGAGCTATTTCTACAATTGCTACAGAAAATGAATTGTTCATCTGTGTACTATAAATAATTGCATAAATAATGATGGTGCCACAGAAATGATCAACAGCTATCCATGGACATTTCACAGCAGTCAATTCCAAATGCAACATGCTTGGAAACTTAAAGAAGAAGTCAGACTTGTTAATTTTCTAGCAAGAAGCTTTAATAGAAAGGATGTAATTCAAACATATGTGAGCAGCCATGCTCCCTGGCACTTGAAATCCCTAAACAGCTGTGAGGAGAGAGCCCTTTGGGAGGATGCATCAGTGCTGGGAGTGGGGGTAGGGAGGAAATGAGTGAGCAAGAGGAGGCATGGCAGAGGCTTTCCTGGAGATTTCTTCAAGGTTTCTGTCAAAATCCTTTCCAATTGCTAAGTTTGTCTATGGGACTATGGCTAACATTTTCTGAAGACTGTTTTTTTATGCTCTAGAAATTTTACATGTGGTTGTCTAATCTTCACTAAGTATGGGACTGGTATTATGATTCCCAATTTGTAAGTCAATAAGCTAACTTAATGAGGTATCAGTGATTTGACTAAGGTGAATAACATGTTGAGGATTCAAATCTCTAACTCTGAAGTGTGTGCTATTTCCATCACTCCACTATCCTTCAGAGCATGCACACATAGGATAGTCAGAGAGATCTTCATGTGAGAAAGACTCCATACTTATCATCATCCATTCATCCATCTCTTTCATTGCAATCCAAAAGGACATGTATTATTTTTGTATTATTTCAAACCATGTAAAATTGGCAAATTGGACCATTTTGACCATCAAGTGACTTCATATAGTTCAAATTAATTCATCCAACAATTTGATTTCTATGTTAAAACATGGAGTGTGTCCTCCGTTTCTTACCAACCCCTCAACTGTTTATTATACTCTCTATCTGCCCAAAATTATCCTAATATTTTCAAACTTAGCTCAAGTATCAATTTGTTATTTAAGCCATTCCTCAGTCACTATAATTTTAAAATGGGTAATGTTTTCTGCCTTCCCTTAAAGTTCTTCATCTGAATTTTTCTTAGAGGTATTTTTTAAAATTTTTTATTTCAAATTATAGATATTTTGGGTCCAGTGTAATTCTAAAATATTATATCTTTGAAGGAAAATATATATTTCCATAATATTGTTATTTCTTAAGACTGCAACCATATTATTCAATAAACATATATGTGATCAATGGTACCAGGTTTAAACTATGCATACCTTGGTCTTATCACTTTCAAGGAGTTTTGATATTGTCTTATTTACAAATTGGAAAGTTACATTTAGAACCTTAAGTATGGGAGCTTTGAAGCTCCCAAATATATCAAATATATCAAATATATCTCTGGGTCAGGCAAATAGTTGGTGCTCAATAAATGTGTGTTTCATATACAGTGTGCTCCCCTACCCCAATGCACCTGTTAACTAGAACGAATGTTGCTTTCCTTTCTGTTTACTAGCTCTGCATAAATATTGGTATCATATTCAGATCCATACCTTTTACAGTACACAGTTCTTACCAGTCCATTCTTCACTGAGTCTTATTCTAAGATAGTAAGGTTCTTTGTTTAATTTGAAAGCTTTGAAAAAATTTATTTTAAGATAAGACTCATGAACATGTCTGCCATTATTTAATTTTCCTGTGAATGAGGAATGTGTCTTCTATATTTTAAATTCAATGAATTGCCAGGACTTTGACACTACAGGAATGAAAATTTTTAAAATAGAAAAGACAACACTACCCAATATGTTTGGCTACATACATCTGTCTCTAATTGTCTCTAATATGTTCAAATATACATATTATGAAAAACTATATGTAAACTATATATTTATTGCATCAAAATATATTATCTTTAACTTGATTTTAGAGGCAGTAAGATGGAAAGACAGACAGATGCACAGATGGAGACAGAGCATTTTTATCCACTGGTCCACTCACCAAATGCCTGCAACAGTCAAGACTGGTCCAGACTGATACCAGGAACCAGGAACATAAGTGAGGAGTCCTCTGTAGGTGGCAGCATCCCAATTACCCGCTGCCTCCCAGGATGCACATTTAATAGGAAGCAGGATGAAAAGCAGAAGTGGGAATCCAACCGAGGTACTCCGATACATGATGAACATCGCGAATAGTGTCTTCACTGCTGTGACAAATGCCATCCCCAATCTTTTTATTTTTCTTTTATCAAAGCCATTGATTACCTAAAACAACCTAATGTTCTGTACAGAGAAGTTGTCAAGGACATTAACTGCCTCAAAGTAAAATGTCTGTGCATTGAAAAATAGTTAATGGTAATTATATATTTCTGTATTTTCTTACTCACAGTGTTTATATGCCAAGGCAAAGTGCTAAGTAGTTAGAACAAAACAATTTCCCACTTTATTCTTATATGGATGTTCAAGAAAGTCCCCATCTCTGGCAGTGAATATTAAACCTGGCTTGGCATCAGGGCCCGTAGAGATGTTTGTAAAAGCACAGCTTTTCAGGTCCTTCACTGAATTAGGATCTTTGGAATACAATATACTGATATTTTTAAATGGCTTTAAAATGTATCTTAGCAATGATGTAGAGGACTTGTAGTGTGTCAACTTATCTAAATTAGAACTGCATTTCCAGAATTCCCTTCTCCGTATGGTTCCTGCTTAGGTTAGTCAAATACTTTGTATAAGGATGAGAAAACAGTAGTGAAGCAGCAGACATCTTAACAGGTCAGGGCAGAGCCCAGGATCCTGGTGCACCTGACACACCTGGCACCTGTACCTCAGCAGGCTCACCCTAGTGTTGTGAGCCAACAGTTGTGCCTACAGAATCTCAATTTTCTGCTGAAATTCCTTCTTCAGTGCCGTGTTCTCTTCAGCCGGGAACATACATTTATTTATTTATTTATTACTTATATTATTTTTACTGTGATAAAAGTTACCAGCCAGCTAGCTTCTTTTGAAGAATATCCTCAATATTAGAACTTAGGAAACAGTGAGATATTCAGAGGGTCCAGTTCAACCTTGACATTTGCAGTGGTCCTAACTACTGGCACTTCATGTGCATATTCTATGTTCAATTGCCTTCCTTGCTGACTTTAAGTCTCAACACTAGCCACGACTTTGCATGAGTTGTGTAACCAGCTTTCACAAGTGCACAGTGTTAAATCCCTATAATAAATCCATATATTTGTATATACATGCATGTGTATACGTGTAGGTAAGTATCCATGGTAAGTATACATACATGGATATAGATATTTGTGAGTGTATATCCATATATATATTTATATATATACATAAAAAATCGATCTAACTGTTCACCATAAAGCCAAAAGCATTTTCATAATTCTGCTTTTGTAATTTAACCTTCAATGATATATAATTTGTTACTGTAAGTAATTTCAGAAAAACATATCTTTAATGATGTGTTCTCTGAATTTGTTTTATGTTTTCTGAAGTTACTTCTCTGATCTGATTAAAGACATCAATATCCTTTACAGCAGTAAGTAGGACACCAAATGCTAATCCTAGATACTAATACTAGTGAGAAAAGAGTTATTTTTTTAAAATACCTGATATTCTTCAGTAATAAATTAATCATACTAAGGATTATGTGCCCTGAATATTTGTGTGACTAAGTAATTGTTGCCATAAACATTTTATTAAAAGTATTTTACTGGGGCCGGCACTATAGCATATCAGGTAAAGCCACCTGCCTCCTGTGGTGCTGGCATCCCATATGGGCACCAGTTTAAGTCCTGGCTGCTCCACTTCTGATCCAGGTCTCTGCTATGGCCTGGGAAAGCAGTGGAAGATGGCTCAAGTGCTTGGGCCTCTGCACCCGTGTGGGAGACACGGAGGAGGCTCCTGTCTTCGGATCGGCACAGCTCTGGCCATTGCGGCCAATTGGGGAGTGAACCAGCAAATAGAAAACCTCTCTCTCTCTCTCTCTCTCTCTCTTTCATGAAGACTTTCAAATAACTAAATGAATAAAATCTTTTTAAAAAAAAGTATTTTAGGGGTTGGCACTGTGGCACAGTAGGTAAAGCTGCCGCCTTCAGTGCCAGCATTCCATATGGGTGCCAGTTCGAGTCCCGGCTACTCCACTTCCTATCCAGCTCTCTGCTAGGGCCTAGGAAAGCAGTAGAAGATGGTCCAAATCCTTGGGCTCCTGGGCCCCTGCACCTACGTGGGAAACACAGAAGAGGCTCCTGGCTCCTGGCTTAGGATTGGCGCAGCTCAGGCCATTACAGCCTACTGGGGAGTAAATCAGCGGATGGAAGACTCTCTCTCTGTCTCTTTCTCTCCTTCTCTGTCTGTGTAACTCTGACTTTCAAGTAAATAAATCTTTAAAAAGAAGTATTTTACTGTGTGAATTAATTGCCTCCAAATGCTTTGGAGAACTTGGAAGAAAATGTACTAAAAGCTTTAAATTCTCCCAGATCTGGAATTTTAAGTTGGGATAGACTTATTCAACAAATGGATAATTTCCCCATTCATTATCTGATCTGTAAAATGAAGATTCTTAAGATAGAGGGAGGCAAAAGGAGAATCTAGAACTTCCTCTAACTTCAAAACAGTAAATCAAAAGCAACGTCCTAGTTTTGGATGAAAGAAATAAATCAGTGAGCCAGCACGGGAACCTTGAGAGACGCAGGTGATGCAATTCCTCTTCCATCCTATTTCAACACATCTTTGTGGCTAGTGGAGAAGAAAGAAGGACCTTAGAGTACAACAGTGGCTTATCACAAAATTGACCTCATGATGACTCCAACTGCAGTCCCCATTTGCTTTTTTCTAAGTAGGATTTCATTGTTTGAGCAAATCAAGGCAACCTATTCCACCTAGTATGCAGATTCTGATTTTTACATTCTTCCTTGTATGATTTCTTCCTCTCTGTATTCATTATTGAATATCACCAAAAGCAGTTTGCTTCCAGGTGGAAAGACCAGAAATGTAGGGATAATTTTAAAAATTATGGAAATGTATGCTTTGAAAAAAGAAAAAAAAAACTTTGCTTGGATTTAATTTTTTTTAGTCAAAATAACCTCATATTTTCATTCCATTTTTTCCAGAATTTTGTACACTCAGACATTTTCACTATTCTTCTCCAGGACTGCATCTACTCACCATCCTATTCCATAATCTAGTCCTCAGGGAGCTTGATAATTTCTCCAATGCATAGAATAACATGTTCTTTTATTATATTGATGACATCATTCTGATTAGATTCGGAGAACAGAACATTGTTATTACTACACATACATAATTAAAGCATGTATGCCAGAGAGTGAGGGAAAAACCCACAAAAGATCAATAACCTGACAGCTAGGTAATATTTCTAGGAGTCCAGAGTTCTGCAACCATGGCAGGGACAGGTTCTTAGGTAAAAGAACTGTTGCACTTGAACCTCCTGCCATTAAGAAAACAGCATGATGCCTAATGTATTTCTTTTGACTTTGCAGGCAATATAAAATCATGCAAGCTGCTTTGATTCATTTACTGAATAACACAAAAGTTATAACAAGTTATCTTATTAGTTTTGGGTGTGTCCCAGAACAAGAAAACTCTGCTAAACTCCAGGTTGCTGTGCAAGATCTTCTGCTACTTGGGCTATATGACCAGCAGATCTAGTGGTGCTTGTAGTGTTCATAGAATATAGGAATACTACATAAATCATTTTCCCAGCCCCAAGAATGCATATATCCTTACAATCTGGAGCAAAGTTACCCCACCCTTTGCAGATAACCAATATACTTTTATTACCAGTACCTCAAGTGGGACTGGAACTTCACATAGCCTCAATGTTTGCTAATGACCCTCTATGTTACCACATAATCTGAGTCGACTATCATGAAATGTCAATTATCTGATACATCAATCCATAAATTGGGAATATAAAGCATTCTGTCATCAGATGCAACTTTCATGAAGAAGACTGGGTTTTAGCACATTCTAAATGTGCATATGAATTATAGGAGCAAGTGGCACAGATGCACATGTCCTGTTCTGTTTTCTTACCTCCTCTTGCCTGACCCTTATGTATCTATGACTTCATGAAGAGTTCTCTGTGGTCAGTTGGTTAAGGGATAAAAATAAGGCAAGCCAGGTTTACAAATGGTTTTGTGAAAAATATGATGTCAATGCCTAAAAGCATAAGGCTATACTATTATCGCTCTGTAGCCAAATAATAAACCCATTCTGGGAAGCTCTGAAAGAAAGTGGTGAACAAAACTTCTTCCAGTGGACACAAATTCCAGTAGCATCCTGATTTTTCATTTTGCTAGAGGTACATACATTCACTGAAACATGAGCAGCAGCTAGTAGTTTGGCTCAATGCTCTGAAGCTTTACAAAGGGATATAGTTAGAAGATCAGCATTAAGGAAGAACATGGATGTGGACAGATTTCTCTGAATGGATGGACAGTAGACCTGAAATAATGTGTCATATTCTTTATCCAGCTATTCCAAATGTTTTCCCCATAGGCTCATGACCAAAAGCGGTCATGGCAGAAAAAATAGAGGCTTTGTGTGGTCTCAGTAAAATGAACCTCCAGTCACCAATGTTGATCTTTAATGGATACCTCTTGTCGAAAAGTCAACATCAAAGACCAAAACTGAGCACCCATCCTCCGTCCATCATCATGCTCTGAGAATCAGCTAGCTGGTGGCAGGATGATTGGATAAGACCAAAAGGAAAGAGGAAATACATTATTCTCATTGGAAGACAGCTATGTTGAATACAAATTTAACTTCCCTAGCTGCTGCTTTTTTTAAATAATCATCTACTAACTAACACAATGACAATCACTCTTCAGACTATTGCACACAGTGTTACTATGTTCTATGAGATTTAATGTAGTTAAATATGTTGTGTTGCAGACAGAGAGAGGAAGAGATATTCTTCCATTTGCTGATTCACTTCCCAAATGGCTGCAATAGCTGGAGCAGGGCCGAACTGAAACCAAGAGCCAGAATCTTCTTCTGGGTCTCTCACAGGGGCACAATATTACTTTTGACCATGGAATTAATTTTGCAGTGAACAAAGTGTGACAACTGGATCATTCTTATGGGATTCATATGACTCCATATGATCATAAGCCAGCTGATCTGATACAATAGATAAATTCGAAAACTCATTATAGACATGAGCCAATCCCTGGGTAATATCTTCCAGGATGTTCCATATGGTATAAATCAATGACTGAATCCTCACCTTTGAGAAATTTTAATGGAAGCACAAATAAAGCTTGTGATCTTAGATACTAAGAGAATATAAGAATGCTAGTTTATGTTTCCAAGGAGCCAATGAATTATGTTCTGCATTCCCAGCCATCAAGTCAGAGATAGGAATACACTGGAGAAACTGAATTATCATGTATAGACAGTTGATTTCCCCTGTTCCTAAAAGCATAACACAATAAAAGTATTGTCTTGAATAATTATTCCCATACTTTAGAAAAATAATTCTTCTTATATGTAATTATTAAAAGGAAAACCCCCTTAGAATTATAGTATTTGCTTTTGTTAATATTTAATGATGTAATACTCTCAAATGCATCATAAAGAAAAAATCACCAATTCACAATCCAAAATCTTTATAAACATAACAGGTAAAAATGTTTCACAGCCTCAATTCGCATGCTGTCCCATGACTTCAATAATTCAAAGAAACTTACTGATCTCTAAAAGGAAGGAAAAGGGAAGAGGAAATATGCGTAGACCACTTCAGTTCCATATGTAATCTGCCTTGTGTCCATTATTATAATTACTGATGAATAGCTTTATAGACCTAACATAACTGCATTGTTCTGTAGCTGTCTTCTCCAAATCTGGGCAAGTGGAGGATTGAAGCCAGAGAATGGAAGCAAGGGTTCCAACTTGTTCTGGCTTTGTGAAAGACCTGGGTCAGAGGTGGGATGTGGTTTGCAATTATGTTACAGGAGTACATTAAAAAATCTTGAAACTTTGTTTCACTTGATAAGCTATGTGTCTTAATAATTATCTAGTGTTGACAAATGCCTTAGATCCTACCTGTCCATGCCTATGACAAGTTATTACCAGAAAGTGGTAGATATGAGAACCCTTTAAGGATGAATTATTTGGAAATGGTAAAATTACTCACGGAATTAGAACCCACAACTTATTTTTTAAAATTTTTTTGCAACCATACTAAAACACATTGTAAGAAATAGGCTGACACCTGAATTCTGCCACCTTTAAGGTGGGGTCATTAGTCCAAATGCTCAATTTCTGTAAATCTCAGTTTTCTGATGTGTAGAATGACATAAAATGCTAATCTCTTGCAATGTATCTATAAGAACTGCATGAGGAATACAGTAAAGTCTACACTTTATAACACTGGCACATAGCAAGTATTCAATAAATGGTAATGTAAATTTTGTATAAGACATCCTAATTTACAAATTAAACACTTCTATGATTTGCTACATTTCGAACAGCAAAAAAAGCCACTAATTATACACCAACATTTTTTATCCTGTAAACGAAAATAGAAGTGACAAATAGCTGTTAGTAACTGTGCAGATAAGGCTGACAAATTCTTCAGAATAATTTGTGCCTGTTTCTTTCCATGTTGAAAACAAAGGTAATCTGTTTTTCAAGTGTTTTGCCACCTTTCCTGAGCACCCATCTTTAACAATGCTTTATTTACTTGTTTCTAATGAATTCCTGCTGCTTTTTTCATCAGACTGTCTCATCTGGAACAGAACATCTGTACTGCAGGCCCTAATTAAGGCTAACTAAAGTAGCTCTTGCTTTTTCGCTTAATCCAATCTGCCAGCAATCAAGAGAAGTGACCTGCAGTGGCAGGCTGGCCTCACTCGGGCTGCCTTGCAAGAAGTGGGGCAGAGTGCCCACGTCAAGCAGGAGCCCAAAATGATGCCAGATGAAAATGAAAATGACAGATTCTCTCACATGAAAAACGATGCCCCTTAATAGCTAAGGGACACAGAAAGCCTGGGAACACCAGAGAAAATATATGTAGGGAAAATAGTGCCCTCTGAAAGCAAGAAAATGTGTAACTTGCGGTTGTATAATTTCCCCCTTTTAGCCCTCTGTTCTAATCGAAATGAAATGAAACTTGAGTGAAATTATTTAATTTTGCCCCGCTTTCACTACAAAATGGGTTAAGATGGTTAATTAATATGCCTTTTCTAACCCTTACTTCAGCTTTAAGAAATTTTATTTTAAGCCATTGCATGGGCTTCCTCTGGAGATACTGTTTTTTCTGGTTAATGAATACTCTATTCAGTTGTACCTTTTTCAGAATCAACTCTGAGACTGCATCACTTAAGTTCACTCAAACCCAACCTTGAAGAGTAGGCATTTGGTCTATCACTTAAGACACTGGTTAGCAAATCTATGTTCCACCTTGGAGTATCTGGGAGCAATGCTTGACTCTGATCCTGACTCCAGTTTCATGCTGATACAGACGCTGGGAGGCATTGGTGAAGACTCAAGTAATTGCTTTTCTGGTTCCCACATAGGCGATCTAGACTGAGATTCCAACTCCCAACTTTGGCCCAAAACATTGCAGGCATTTGGGAAGAGAAGGAGCAGAACTCACTCTCCCTTGCTCTCTTTCTGTCTGTCTGTCTGTCTGTCTCTCTCTCTCTCTCTGAATGTTTAAAAAACAAACAATAACCATTATATGTTCCTTCTCCCTTGGCAAATCTGTACAATGGCACCTGCCAAGCCAATGCTACAGGAGTGAGTGGCAACGAGAGTGATGAAAGTTCCTGATATTTTCTACTTCTCCAGAGGCATGTCTGCTTCCTTATTTTTTGCCACACTGTTTTTTTCTTAAGTGGTTTTTGTTTCACTTCCCTTCCCTAAAATCAGAAGAATTTCTAGCATCAAAGTGACATGATTTTCTTGCAGTGGAGGAAAAGAGGATGGGCGTTGGATCCAGACAAGGCTTGGATTCACCTCTGGCTGCTCTAATTCTTATCTGTGTCATCCTCAGCAAGTGCCAATTTCTCATTTTCCGTGCTATCATCTGGATGTCTACTTTGTTTGAAGATAGCATTATGTAACACTGTAGGATGGTACAGAGATTACGTGATATAATAAGTATAACATATTTATAATGCCTGGTATACATACATGTCTGGCATGTACCATTTCATTTTGCTTCCTTTTGTGTCAAATTATATTTAGTATAGTGATATGGAAATTATCTCATTCCTGTGTGAACCAATTTTACAAACAGCCATAATCTCTTAAAGGTTGGGGCAAAAATCCCCAGTTCTGTTCACATTTCCACGACCCTGAGCTCTAGCAGGCTTAGTCTCTGCTGCCCCTTCAAAGACTTCATATCTACTTCCATGGTGGTTTATTTTTTTCTTGCTGAAGTATAAAAAGACAGGGTCATGAGACTTTTGAACAATGCTGGAGCATATTTCTTTGAAGTCAGACAAATTCCAAAGTCATTGTACGTCTTTGAGAAGCTTTCTTTTGTGTGTAGAATAAAGTTCACATCCCCTGGCATTGTACAAAAGCCTTTACATTATCTGGTTTCAACAAGCATCTTCTGCTCACCTTTAGCCAGTCCTCACCACTCTGAGCCATTTGTATCAACAACAGGCTTTTGGGCTTCACAGTTGCACTTGTTTTTGCCTCACATAAAACATCTTTTCCACTCTCTTTCTTTATAGTTTGCTCATTTAGCAAGACTCAGACTGAGGCTCTGGCACCATAGCATGGTAGGTTAAGCCTCCTACTGCAGTACCAGCATCGCCTATGGGCACCAGTTCGTATCCGCACTGCTCCACTTCCAGCAAAGCTCCCTAATGGCCTGTGAAGCTGTGGAAGATGGCTCCCATGCAGGAGACCCAGAAGAAGCTCCTGGCTCCTGGCTTTGGATCGACCCAGCTCCATTGTGGCCATTTGGGATGGGAGACCTCTCTCTCTCTCTCTCCCTCTCTCTCTCTCCCTCCCTCTCTCTGTCTTCAATTCTGCCTCTCAAATAAATAAAATAAATATTAAGAAAAAAGACTCAAACTGGAAGGTCCAACCTCAGCGATACCTTTCCTTGTTGGTTCAGGTTCTAAGGGCATTCTTGTTCTGTTTTCTCAGCACTCATTCCTGCTTACAACCATATAAGCCAGAGAGCAAACACTCAGCATCCATTTCTTAAATGATCTAATGAAATTAAGTACTTAATTAGTTAATGTAATATGACTTGTTTGTTTATTTTTATCCATTAGAAACTACTTGAAACAAAAGATGGGCTTTTTAGCTTAGCACCAAGCCAATCACATAGTGAGAAGTCAATGCCCATGTATTGAGCAAAGCAAACAGATAGCTACCTAGATGGATATTTAAATTCCTCTTATACACAATTGTACTTTAGTGAACTTGAAAAGAGCAAGGCTACATAAGGTGATGTACAAATGAATTGGGTTACCTTTATCAGAAAAATAATTTTATTAACAATACTTTTTAAAATATGTTCAGGTAATGTGCTAAGAACTCTGTGCATGACCTTATATGATCATTATTACAGCTCTGTGAAATAACTACTATTGCTATTACTATCTTTAAGGTAATGGAATTGGCTATGAAAGAAGTCAGCGGGTTGTCAAATGCTGCATCTCCAGAGAGTAGGAAATGGGCCTGAAAACACAGGTCTTTGTGAAGTAAGGGCCAATGTTGTCAAACACCTGCTAGGATGTGACCACTGCTATTGTAGATGGTACCTTTCCAGATTGTCACTATTACCCTAATATTAATGCTATAAAATTGATTCGCTGGCATCGTAGAGAAATGCAGATAACAAACTGTTGAAATCTTTACTTAGTATATGCTAAGTTGATCTTCCGTATATAAAGATAATTAAAAATGAATCGTTATGAAGAATGGGATGGGAGAGGGAGTGGGAGATGGGATGCTTGCAGGTGGGAGGGTGGTTATGTGGGGAAATACAGAAATACCGGTATAATCCAAAAGCTGTAGGGGCCAAAGTTGTGGCGCAGTAGGTTAACGCCCTGGCCTGAGGCACTGGCATCCCATATGGGCACCAATTCTAGTCCCGGTTGATCCTCTTCTGATCCAGCTCTCTGCTATGGCCTGGGAAAGCAGTAGAAGATGGCCCAACTCCTTGGGCCCCTGCACCCACACATGCGACCTAGAAAAAACTCCTGGCTTGTGGCTTCGGATCAGCGCAGCTCTGGCCTTTGCAGCCAGTTGGGGAGTGAACCATCGGATGGAAGATCTCTCTCTCTCTCTCTCTGCTTCTCTTCTCTCCGTGTAACTCTGACTTTCAAATAAATAAATACATCTTAAAAAAAAAAAGCTGTACTTTCGAAATTTATATTTATTAAATAAAAGTTTTCTAAAAAAATTGATTTGTGGAGGAATGTCAAACTTCATGCGACTTAAATGTACAAATTGGAGTGTGATTAACACAGCAAACATCTGGTAGGGTGCACATGAATTCAAGGTGCCTTGGTTGCAGAGTGGTCAAACACATATGACCGATGAGGATGCCATGTGCTGTGCTAGATGATTTGAACAGAGTGTAACTACTATCATCATCAGGGTATTTTTATGATATGGGATATTAATTTCAATTTCATTGATTTGGAGATGTAATTTTTAAAGATTTATTTATTTATTTATTTGAAAGGCAGAGGCAGAGAGAGAGAGAGAGAAAGAAAGTCTTCCATCCACTGGTTCACTCCCCAATTGGCCACAACAGCCAGGGCTGTGCCAATCCGAAGCCAGGTGCCAAGAGCTTCCTCCGGGCCTACCACGCGGGTGCAGGGGCCCAAGGACTTGGGCCATCTTCTACTGCTTCCCTAGGCTATAGCAGAGAGATGGATTGGAAGTGGAACAGCCAAGACTGGAACCAGCACTCATAAGGGATCCTGGCACTGTAAGCAGGTGGCTTCACCCACTACACCACTGCTCTGGCCCCTAGGAACTGTATTTGTGGCAAGATATTTCTTTTAAAAAATTAAATTTTATTTTTCTCTTTGGATACAAATAAGAAAGGTAAGGTTATTTCTTGTCATTTCTCTTTTTACCGCAATGGGTCTCTGAACTGAATTGTCAGGGTGAGAGTGGACTAGAAATTAATATCTTCGTGTTCCATAGGTTGCTCTAAAGCTATTATTTCTGTGTCCCCCATGCTTCAAGCTTTCGCTTAGCTGGATATGGTAACCAGCCGTTTGAAAGGAGGGTTGGCTCCCCATAAAGTGAGAATGCTTATTGCTAACATTTCCCAAAGGGACTCTTTTGGCCTCACTGGTGCATAGCACTCAGGGAAAGAGGAAAATTGAAGCAAATTGATTCCATGAATGGTTTTAAAGGCTGGGACTCAGAAGATATTCTTGAATCCAGCATGTAGAAAATAGAACAACACATTTTTTGATGACTTATAGGAGGCAGGAAGTTCAAATAATGGCATTTATGATGAACTTTAAATTAATTGGTGCCTCTTCATTTTATCAGGAATCTGAGAGGACAGGGTCATCTTCAATCCCAGGAAAAGATCTCTTGATTCTTCCCTTATTCTTGAACAACTAGGGTCAAATTTCTAGGAAAACCTAAAATATGGAAATTACTCATTTTTTCTAAAATTACATATAGTAGACAAAATTTAAAAAATGGTTAATTACTTTTATTTGATTATCTTAGTACACATTTATGTGATTATACTAATTTAACAAAATGACATTGATCACCCAAATATTCTATGCCTTTTGCAAGGCACAAGGAGTTAAATAATAACAAAGATATAGGTCCTGATTTTAAAGTGCCCGTGGAACTGGAAAGACAAAAGGTAACTGGCAAACCTAATGCAGTTCAGAATAATCAAGGCAAGAGAAAGCAGCAGTACCAATTAAAAAGACAATACTGAAAGGAGTGCTGATCTGATTGTTCAAAATGAGGGAAAGATTCCTGGGGAAAAATAGAAGAGCAAAGCAGAGGTCTAAATGACAATGAGAAGTTGAGACTGTCAGCAAAGTTTGAGGCATGTGAGTTCAGGGTTATTAGCACCTTGCACATCTAGCAAACGGCAGAGTTGCAATCCAGAGCCTATGCTATTTCCACTAATGTACACTGCTAGGAGAAAGCCTTTGTCAAATGAAAATAGAAATGGATCAACCAAACCAAATACAAAGAAAAGTAGATTTCAACTACTATGACCAACATAGAATTCTGTAGGCACCATCTGAAGCCCAATCTTCAGAAACAGATGAGTAGACCAGATGTACACAGTTAGCCTGCTACCTTGCTGGTTTACTAATTTTCATTACAGTGATTACAATCTGATGTTGGTAAGATCTGGGCCTCAAAGAGCCTCCATCCTCCCTTTAATTCCACCACATGGAACAGAGAAGCGATTAAATCTCAAGACTAGAGAGGGAAGGCTGGTTGCTCTCTAGAAGGACCCCTAGGATACCACTGAAGAGAAGATGCTAAAATGCAAAAGGAAGTGTTAGCGAGCCCCTAGGTTTACTATATCTATTAAACACAACACACAGGAATTCCACTCACTAGAAGCTAATACATGCTGTGCAGCAGCAACAGCAGCGAGAGCAGCAGCCATAGACAGCTGCAGTACAGGCACCATGAATTTGCATGAGGTGTAATTTTATTAGATAGATGGGCCTATTTGATTAATCATAGCAACTAGCAGGAAATGGTATTTGCATACAGCACATCTTTTCTGCCTGAGCATCCATTTGTATGTGAGACACATTCCACAAAAAGCAGTTAGGAAATGGGCATCAGGCACATAAAAGGTTTATGTTGTTTTTATGAACAAAATTGCTGTTTACAAATATCACACAGCAGGTTCTCTCTTTTATAGACAGAAATAATTCACCCTTAAGCTATAAAGGTCCCAGAGAAATAGGTTTGCTTATATCCATCCCATTTTAAATTATGAGAAGTCCAGGCCACCATCCTAGAAGTTTTTACCTTTCCAGGCCATGCCTTGAATATTCACACACAACAGCCAAGTGATGAAATAGCTGGGGATGCTTGCTGACAAAGTCCATTTATAGCATGTTAGCTAAATGTCATTATTCTTTGCAATGTACAGACACTGAGGTTTCTATAGCAAGAAAGCCAGACTCTTCATTTTTCCAAAACATATATGTTTTAGGTCATTTCAAGGGGACAAGCAAATAAAGATTGTAGGCAGTAAAAAGTAATTCCCATTGTAAAGTACTTTTGAAACAGTCTTCCTAGCTAAAGCTTGAAGATGGCTTTCAGAGAGAACTTAACACATAAAATTTTCTTTTTTCCCCTATTTTATATGATCTTGATTCTCTTATTTGAAATCACCACTACTTCATTTGGAAAGTGGGATTGGCTTTTAAACATAGCATTGATATCATTGACTTGGTAGGTAAGAGGATACTTGAAGAGGCAATTACGACCATACTTTGGTCTTTCATCTACAGTAGCATCTTTCCGCCAGAAAATTTTACAACACAAACCAAAAAGAGCAAAATCCTAACAGGGTTGAAAAATAAAAACAACAAAAACAAAAACTTTTTTGACTTAAAAACTTAGAATTAACTGATAATTAGGCTAAGAAATCCAATAACAATTGTAGAATTGCATATAAACATACTTTAACGTAAAATTTTAAATGATCTGAAATAAAATAAGAAAGATGGAAAACTGTAAATGTTAACTTTTAAAAATGAATCATCAAAAAGTAGACTGTATATTAACAAAGCTAATCATTAAAAAACAAAAACTAAGAACATTATATACATAAATATTGTTTCCTAAGTACATATTTCCTCTTTATATGAAAGCAATCTGTGGTAAACGCATTAAATTGTGTCATATTATAGTTTTAAAATAATGTACATCTATCCATAGGGAGATGTCCATGAGATATAATGCAAGAAAATCATAGAACAGTATATATAGTATATTTCACTTATGTTAAAATGTAATTTAATATGCATACAATATAGTTGATGTGAGGGCATTAGCTGTAAGGGAAAGATAGACTGATCAAAAGAGAAGTGACAGGCTGAAGGAAACTTGTTTGTTAATTTTAGCTATTTTTTACAATACTTTTTCCAATTAAGTCAGTGCTCCAGATGTAGGAATTTAGCCTTGATGATTAAGACACCAGATAAGATGTCCATATCCCATATCAGAATACCTACGTTAGATACCCAGCCCTACCTCTTGACTCCAACTTATTGGCAATACAGATCCTGGGAGACATTTCATGATAGCTCAAGTAAATGGATCCAGGCCACTTATGCGCAAGACCTGGGCTGAGTTTCTGGCTCCTGGCTTTGGCCCAGCCCAATCACAGACATTGTGAATATTTGGAGAGGAAACTGACAGATGGACCATTCTCTGGTTCTTGCTCTTGCTCTCACTCCCTGGCTCCAGGCTCCTTTGCTCCTCTCTCCTTCTCTCTCTCTTCTCTCAAATAAGTAAGTAAATTAAATAAAAAGTATAAAGAAAACAGTGTTACAACATGGTGTGGTGATGGGAAATGGATATGTTTATTTTGCTGATTTGATAAGTGCATGCTGTGTGCTCTCATATAATGTATTCAGAGGCATATGCAGTTATTTCATATTAATTAAAATATCAAAAATGCGTTTTTTAAAGAAAAAAAGCATATTTTTACCCCCTGGCTCTAAAGACGGGACATATTGCTCTAGGACTGGAGATTAAGAGTAGCTTTCAAAAAAATTAAAACATCCCCAATATGATTATGTTGCACAGCAGATGTGTCTGCCATTTAACAATTGACACATCAGAGAGGACAACACTGATAATATTGATAATTACAACATAGCCAGGGCCCGTGCCACTCCTGGTAACACGTTGAAGTGTCTGAAAACAAATCTGTCCTCCTCTGTGATAACAGATGTTCACAATTTCCCTATACTCTTTCTACCATAGAGACACAGCTATAACACATGAAGTCAATAGCTTAGAACATACAATAATATCATTGAAATACTACTCTAAAACATAATTTTAGTTGTATACTATTCCACATAGATGTCTTATCTTTAATAATTATTTTTAAAATGTGAGTAAATTTCATTTTTTCTCTGCCATAACATCGCTGAATATCCATATCCTCAAATCTGTATATGTCACAAATTATAATGGTAATATTTACAAGAAGAATATATAATATTTGCATCACAAGTTTGGATGTTTTACCAACTGATCATACATGGAGATCAATTTTAGCATTATAATCTTTAAGATTATGGATTCCTACTTTCTCATAAACTCAACACTGAGAATTATAAATTTTAAAGAAACATCTACACTGATAGATAGTAATTCTGAGTTCAATAATTTTGCATTAATTTAAAAACAGGGTTGATTTTTTTCATAGTTTTTGAAAATATGTATGTTGCCTATTCAATCTCTATGCTCTTTCTGAAGTTATAATTTTATAAGTTTGAACACTTCCACAATATTTTAGCCAAATACAGATGAACTAGATAGGTATCCCTAATACTTACAAGAAATGTCATTCATACAGAATGCTAGAGAATTTCTAAGCTTTTTTTCAGAATTTTTTGAGAATTATTCTATGTGAGTCATTCTATCATCATTTCACATATAAAATAGTCAGATCTCTTAATTTTGTCTAGTGGAGCACAAGTAGAAAATTGTATTTTTGTACTTTGTGTCACACTTGTTATAATTTTAAAACTACATTTCATTCAAGATAAGGAAATTCAATTATCACTTTACAGAGAATGCCAATTTCACAAAACAATAACAATAAAAATGAGCCCAGTAAAATTCTGTATCCATAGTTTGTTTTCACATCACCTGTAGACGTTACATTCATTCATAAAGAAAAAGCTATACCATTGTTCAGGTCAGAACAATATAGCTTTGATTATTTCTTTAATAGATTATTAGGCTCATTGCTGAAAGCATCCTTGTGCTAACAATCTACCCCAGGAAACATACCAGTAACCACTTAGTGCCATATACTGGGCTAGGTTAAAAAATAAAAATAAAAAAAACAAATCTGACACGTTGGTGCCATCAGTTGCTTTGACCCTTATTAGGAGAGTAAACATAAACAGATAATTGAAAGTAATTAGTGTACCACCAGATATAAGCTGAGAGGGCAGTGCATGTTGGATGAGAGGCCCTGAGATTCAGAGAACGACAGGATTGACAGAGGAAAGGATTCCTGAGTGATAAGTGGTCATAGTCTAACGCCAAGACAACTCACTTACAGCTCCAAGTATGTTTGACTAATGAAATGGGACAAAGAAAGAAATTATTGGCAAGGTAAAAGCTCTCTCACTTGACATTCTGCCTCTAGTTCTCTGGTAATGCTAATAGTTCTATCTTTTGTGTGGTGAGTGAAAAAAAAATTGTATTTCCTGTTTTAAATTTTTGTGAGACTTTTCAGTGTTTATCTAATGCACAGCCATATCCCTTGTGGGGTCCTCATCTTTCCCATTTTCTCCTCCAGCCATCCCCGCTACAGCCCGTTGTTTGTGGGTGGCCTCAGACCACAGCTCTCACTTGGTGTCTACTAGAACCAAGAGAAACCCACCCCCTAGAGTTCAGCATGCTCCACTTATACCCTTTCTCTTCTCCCCATTGCATCACTCCAATTTCATATGCTCATTCCCCACTCCCACTGTACACATATGTACCCAACCTGGAAGTGCAAAAACACACACATCAAGCTGGCACCTATCCTGGAAGTGTGATATCAGTGTGTTGTCATATGCATCCTCAATCTCATAGTCGGCCACTTCACTTGTATGTAGGTAGGAGAAAACCTCATGTGAGGATAACTGCATCCTGTAAAAGATCAACACTCCCTCCTGTATCCCATCTCCCTTCTTATAATTGATAAGAGAAAGTGGCAGTGTTTTGTAATAGAATTGTTTCTGCCTTTACATCTCTCAAAAACCTGGAATTGGTGAACAGCCTCAATAGCAAGTGGTTCTTTGGCTTTGAAAAACAAATCCCGGCCGGCGCCGTGGCTCAACAGGCTAATCCTCCGCCTTGTGGCGCTGGCACACCTGGTTCTAGTCCCGGTCGGGGCACCGGATTCTGTCCCGGTTGCCCCTCTTCCAGGCCAGCCCTCTGCTGTGGCCCAGGAGTGCAGTGGAGGATGGCCCAGGTGCTTGGGCCCTGCACCCCATGGGGAGACCAGGAAAAGCACCTGGCTCCTGGCTCCTGCCATCGGACGAGCGCGGTGCGCCGGCCGCAGCGCGCCGACCGCGGTGGCCATTGGAGGGTGAACCAACGGCAAAAGGAAGACCTTTCTCTCTGTCTCTCTCTCTCACTGTCCACTCTGCCTGTAAAAAAAAAAAAAAAAGAAAAAAAAGAAAAACAATTCCCACTTGACCTCAGCTCTGGGATTGGGAAAACAAGAAAAAGTCCTTGTACAGGAGAGTAATTCAGCATCTATTACAGTATTCAAATTAAGAGATTAAATTAACTGGATACCCAGTTAGGGTAGTAAATTTTAGCAGTGAAGTTGTGAAAGAAATTCAAGATACATTTATGAGATAAAATAAGTAGAACTATGCATATAATTGAATGCATGAGAAGGACAATGAATAAGAAAAAGAGTCAAGAGATTCCCTAAGGCAGATACAAGAGGCTTCATTCATGGCAGCATAGATGATCGTCAGCCATTATGAGAAATTGTAATTTGTTATGTCCATGGTCCACTCTGAAGACAACACTGAGCAGAAAAGTTGTCTGAAAACTCCAGAACTGAAGTATTGAAGTCAGAGCCAAAGCCCTATTTGCAAAGGTGCTTGTGGTTTTGGTGGATTGGGCCCCAGGCAAGGCTGAAAATTTATTTTCTTAGGGGGTAGGGCAAAGAAAAGGCGTTTGGGCAATTTAGTGACAGAAAATTGTTCTTAAAAAGGAAAGAGGTAAAAAGAGGCTGCATTTCTCCTTATGTATTTAAACTCAAACTAGTGGACCCAGTGTTCAAGGACTTCTACCAGTAGCAGTGAATTGGCTAGTAAATAAAGCTCTGTGATGGTAACTGCTGCAGTGTTGCCATAAGCCTTTCTCTGGCATTTTGTAGTAACCGCAAGGCAGACAAGATCATGCGGGAAATATGACTCCTAACTTTTCATGAGTAAAAATGGTCCATATTCTGTGTATAAAATCTACTGATACTTCTCACCCTATCTTTTTTCCAAATTGAAGGTTAGAAAATGCTATGTTCTTAATCTCTTTAGTTAGATCATTGAAATGTGCCTTGGTCATACCCAGGGAAACAGTGACAAAGTCATTCTCTTGTCTTACCTAGTAAATTGTTATAGTCAAGGAATTTCATTAAAAATGAGCATTTCATTGCCATCTATGCAACAAACTCTAGCGCCAAGAGAACTGAACGAGGCTAGTAAAATTTCAGGCATAATATTTTGTGGCTCCAAAAGCTTATATTATCATGCAAGCATTTGAACACCTTTAATCCAGAGATCAATAAATTATTACCTTGTCATATTGCATCACCTGGGATGCACAGAAAATAAATTGATTTTGTGATTGCCTAGCCTAGTCATTATAAAATATCGAACATAGGTACTATGTGAATTTTTTTACTAATTCAGGTGCTACCCTGATTTGTTTTGAGTGTGGAAAATCAATTAATATCTGTTTGTCAACATTTTCTCCACTTCTTCCTTCATTTTGCTCTTGTCAGCCCTGTATATCTAGCAACTCAGATGTACTGACACCACAGGACAGAGAAAGAAAGGACACAGCTTACTAAATTAGCAGGGGAGCAAGATATAAATGGTTATAGGAAAGAAGTTATGTGAACCAAGTTTTACAACCCAGATACTACATGCGCTGGAAAAGCTATTCAACAAAGCACCTGATAAAAAGAGACTATTGGAAGTGGTGATGATCTTCATGGTGTCTGAACTGATATTTTTTAATTTAAAAACTTATATAAAGGTAACAAATTTCTTATTTTTCATATATATAGTTTTAGGAGCACCTACTCTCCTTCCTTTCTTATGTTTATTTTAATTTTTACAATAACATACTTTCAATCTATACTTAGAAATTTAAACTTTTACCCAGCAAAGAATTCAACAAGCAGTAAGTAGAACCTTGAAGTGCAAGACTATTTTTATTATGTAGAAAGAAGTGGAAAGATAATTTTAGGCATAGAGGAAATAGGGTGAATTAACAGAAAGGCATCAGGGTGCCTTATTTTGTGTAGACATATTTAGAACTACTCATTAAGGAAAAGGCCTTTACCAAAGGAGAAGGTTCCTAATTATTGACTATTTGTAAACTGTGTTAGAAGGTCTGTTCTTCCACCTGTATCACAAAGTTTGCTTCTAAAATTTGTTGTAAGGCCCCTTTTATTTCTTACTGTATACTTCATTTTTTCCGTCTTACCAACTCCAATAATTTCAACTTGCATGTTCATTCTTATTATTCCTAAATTTATACCCCAAGGATAGGCCTCTTTCTGATGCTTCAGATACACATTTCAACCTGCTTATCTTCACATAGATACACTACTTCTCTGCCATTTGCACAACAGTTAACTCATGGTCTCCCCCTGCTATCAGGGAGATTCTCCTTATGTTCTCATATTCAACTTATGTTCTTAATGATGCTATAACTCACCAAAATACCTAAGGAAAAACCCCAAAAGTGATTCTTGACAACCCCTGCTTTTCTATATTCACCTCCAATTAATTACTATGTTCAAATAACTATATCTCATAACAAGTTCACATTTGATATTGTCTCTCCATTCTTACAGGCTATAATCTAATGCTCTTAAAATGAACAGGAATCTATAGCTATAAATATTATATCTTAGATAAAATAAAAAAAATTCTATTTTGTCAGAGGATTAAGGATATAGATAAAGCAGCTATTTGTATTTACCTTTGACCATTGTATTGGTGTGTAAATGATAATCATTGTTAACATTAAAACAAATATTATTACACAATTTATTCAGTGGTAAATACTGAGTTCTGAACTAATTATATCATGCAAAATTTGCTAAGCAACAAAGCTAACTGAAGAGGTGCTAATGGAGTTGAGGCAACAGACACTTAAGGTAGAATTCTCAGGCATTAATTAACAACCAGAAGGGTGAAAAGAAAATAATTTAGATAAATATTTGAGGGAATCTAACCACACTGTAGGAAAATGAAATGGTAGGTCTAGAGCAGTTTAGCCTGGCTGATGATCATTTCCTAGTAGTACATCAAGAAAATATGGAATGTCTGAAACAATGAGGCAGACAAATTTAAATCCAGTATAAGAAAGAACTTTTCATTAACAAACAGTCTGAAAATGAATTCTCTGCTTTAGATAGTATTCTCTAGGCCAGGAAGAAATGACAGCTGTGCAATCATAGAATCAGAAGACACTGGGAGATTCAACATTGTTTGGTAGACCTTGAAGATTTTTTAAGTCTTACTCCCTGTAATTCTAGTGTGCCATGAAAGTTCCTTCTTTCTTACTTTGAGCTTTTAAACAATTTTGAAAGTACTATCGATAAACAGAACTTTAGGTCTCACCAAATCAAACTGAAGTTGCACTCAAGCACAAATTTGTACCCTGCTGAAATGCAGAGAGAGCTATTCCCCGCTGGAAGTTTCAGGATAAACACATCATCCTGCTGGCGATAATTGGTCACCTGTTGATAGTCCCCTGCTGTATGCAACTTAATAACTGTGCAACTTACTATTCATATTATAGGAGAGAATTTGTGACTGTGTGCTTGTAGGGCATACAACTGATAGGAACCAGAACACTATTTCAGAAGAGTGAACTAGCGGACAGCAGAACTGGACTGTGACTCACTTGATAGCATCTGCTCTGAAAGGATCAATTATTCTTCTCAGGAGCAATTCTGAGATTTTATAAACCATTCAAATTGATATAAAAATTAGTAGGACATAGTTCATTCATTTTTTAAAAACCATAATGTGTAGCTAGTACAAGCTAACATTGTACAGTCTTGGAATTGGTAGGTTGAATAAGTAATGGTCACTTTAGAGGAACTTCAGCAAAATTGGCTTTACATACATGAAAAATCCAATTACAGTCCAACTTTTTTTCATCTCACATATGCTTATATAAGTCAGCAGGTGGGTGACTTATAAATCTATTTGGAGAAATTAAGAAAGAATTCACAGGGGTTACACTTTAACCCAGCCTTATAGAGAAGTTCATTTGTTTGTTTATTCATTTGTCCACCTATCCATCCATCATTCACCACTTTTTTCAATGTTTTTTATAATTCAGGCATGCTATTAGCTGAGGGAGAAGAGGGTATAACAATATAGTGGTCTCTACTGACATAGAAGAAGACAGGCCATGAAGAAGTGAGGAACATGAATTTCAGAGGCAAAAAAGACATTTTCCCAGTGCAAAGTGCCTGTACTGTGTGTACTGGGTCTGGGATATTGTAAGAGAAAAGAGAATGGACATTTTTGAGGTGGATTAAAATACACAGGGAAGAAGACATGAAAAAATAACTGTGTAGTTATGGTAGGGTATGGTCAGGCAAACTGCAAGATGACTCTAGAAAGGAAGGGAAAATTTGGCCTGGTCTTCAAGGTTTTTGAATGACATGTTAAGAACTCTAAATATAAAAGAATAACAAAACCAGTTTTTTTTTTCTGTTTCTCTGTTTCTTAGTCATGTTGGCAGTGTAGAGGACCAGCTAGTACTCAATATATTCTATTTTTATATGAGTCACACTATTGCACCCTACCACCAGGGAAATAATAGCTTAAAAGGGGTTTGGGTCAAAGTTGTAAAACTTGAAAATTTTTCAAAAGAAAAGACATAAGGTGAACTAGAGTATAACAGCAATTCATAGTATACTGAGGGAAAAAGTTTTTAAAATACTAGCATAAAATACACAATAATAAATATATATATGAGCTATGCATTATCTAGCTATAAAGTAATAAATCTAATTAAGGTATATGGTTTTAGATGTAATAAAAACAACTTTCCATAACAAAGCATTTGCCATTTAAAGCTTGTGATTTCTCATTTTCACTTTAATTCTAATCGCTGAGAATTATATCTGATGATGGTTAAAGACACACTCATGTGAGATGCCATCAATTCAGGAGAAAGTTGAGACTGAGCAAGTACTCAGACAGAAGTAGTGAGTATATTGTTGAAAAACATTTAAGGAAAAAAACATAATAAACATGAGCTACATTGAATAAACACATCCAGAAAAAATTAATAACTTTTATAAGTATAGGATTAGCTGAAATCATAGCAACTGAATTTGAAGTTTTGGTAAAGGACAACATCTAGAAAAATACGATACAATGAGCCTGTGTTACAAAATATCCAGACAAAATTAGTGGCATGTGGCTAATTGGTTTAGAGGTTTTTGCAAAGTGTTGCCAGAACAAGGGCGTGAGTTTTTCATTAAGAAACATGGATTCAAATATAGATGCTAAAAATTTAGCTGTTGGTCTTACTAGTTTTAACAGAAACATCCAAATGAAGTAGAAGTATCAGCCCTAATTTGTTAATTAGAGAACTGAGGCCCAGACAATTTGAATATTTGAATAACATGTTCAAAGTCAATATCATGTAACCAATTCAAATCTATACTAACAACAATAAAAGACGTATAGTGCCCTTTGCTCTCTATATGTCGGACACTATCCTAAGGCATTCATAGTGACATAACTCTTATAACAGTTCTTCCAGGAACACACTAATGGTCTTCATTGTAAACATGAAGAAACTAAAGAATATATGTAAAGGTATTACATGTATTAACCCACTTATCTACCTCAATTCACATCCATTTCATCAATATCATAGAAACTCTTGCTATTTTTAGTTTTCTTTCTTTTTTTGTAATTTATTTATTTATTTTTTCTTTTTTTTTGACTTTTATTTAGAATATAAATTTCCAAGGTACAACTTGTATATTACAATGGCTTCCCCACCCATACCTTCCCTCCGCCCCGCTACCCTCCCCCCTTACCCACTCCCTCTCCCCTTTCATTCACATCCAGATTCATTTTCAATTCTCTTTGTATACAGGAGCTCAGTTTAGTATGTGTTAAGAAAAGATTTTAAACCATTTGCCCTCACATAGCATCACAGAGTGAAATATACTCTTTGAGTACTAGTTATAGCATTAAATCACATTGTACAGCACATTAAGGACAGAGATCCTACATGATTTTTTTTTTCAATTGATTGATTTTTATGTAACTTCCAAGTTTTTTTTAATCATTTTCAATTATCTTTATATACAGAAGAAACTGTGGCAGAAGTAAAAGACCCGGTAAAGGTAAGCACCATTATGTAATAAAGCTGGAATGTAATGAAGTCTGGAGCACACCTCCACCCTAGACAGCCATTCTGCAGTGTCCCTGGACCTTGCTGGAGCATTCCCAAATAACACCTTCTGGGATTGCCATAACCTTTAAAACATTTTTTTCAAATAATGATGAGAAAATGAATTCTTTTTAGTATTCTTTCAGGATGCATATGATTTTGTTTTGTTTTGTTTTTCCAAACATATGATATTTTGACAGTACACATATTTTTCAGCAAGATTTACCTAGATTATATTGCACCCTTGCTGGGCCTCCTTCTTTGGTGTTGTTGCAATCCCTATCACTTCTGTAACTATGAAGCAGATATTATACCCCCTACTGCAACCTCTTACGCAGAGTTCATTTTTTCTCTTCATGAACACTTCTTTACTCAAGTCTATTTTTGACTTAAACCAAATATAATCAGATTTTTAGGACACTACATTCCAAGTTAAACCATTGGACCATTCCTTATGTTACTACCTACAGATTGCAAGCAGAGATGACTAAAACAATGAGGAAAATGTGTCAGGTGAGGATTGATTATTGAAGCAGGACTGGGCATCATGGAATAGAGGAATGTAGCCTTTGAAGAGTAGATAGTGCTTGGAATGCCAGCCTTGTCACTCATAAGCCATTCACTTAGCTTCTCTGATACTCAACATCTTCCATCAGCAAAAGGAATGTTATTTAATTATGTAGCAGTTTTACAAAGATTAGAGATAGTCTATGTTAAATCCCCTACAAGACAACTAGTACTGACTTCAGGAATTTGTGGGTGCCTGTAAACCAGTGGATTGACTTCAGAGTGTTTTTATTTTTCTTTTTAAAAATATTTTATTTATTTTTATTTGAATGGCAGAGAGAGAGAGAGAGAGAGAGAGAGAGAGAATGGAGAGATTGTCCATCTTCTTACTCACTCCTATAATGGCCACAAAAGCCAGAGCTAAGCCAAGCAAAAGCCAGGACCCTGGAACACCATCCAGGTGCCCTGTGTGGGTGGCAGGGTCCCAACTACTTGAGTCATCTTCTGATGTTTTCCCAGGCACATTAGTAGGGAGCTGGATTGAAAGTGGTACAGCCAGGACTTGAGCTGGCACTATATGGTATCCCAGGGTCATAGGCAGCAGCTTAAACAACTGTGCCACAGCATTGGCCCTAAGAGTATTTTTATATTCACTGGTGCTGACTAGAATTGAGCATTTTCTTCAGTTATAATAATATGGGTAATAAGCAGTAATAATGTATGCAGTACCCTGACTTTGAAACTAATAGAAATCATTACAGATATTTTTATATCACAACACCTGTTTTGACAAACAATGCTTTGAGGAAGGGTCAATGAGTTTCTCAAGATCATCCTGGGCATGAAAAATGTTAAGAACTGAACTTCTTGTTGCCTTTTCATAGTCAGCTATGTACTTGGAAATCATAGTTCCTAGAGGTTGATCTACAATACATAGAGCACAGGGGCCTGGCTGGCAGTGTAAGAAAAGCAGGGAAATTTCATGGCACTCGGGGAATCTCAGAGTGTTTGATGTTAGAAATTTAAATTGAAGTTAGAAATGTTTACTTCACACCTGTTCAAATCATCTCAGTGCCAAGAATCAGACAAACCTGCCAATCGTGAAACAAACAGGTTTTCCCCATATTCAGGTATTGAATCCTCAACTTAGTTGCTAACTGCATGAGTTCATGATTCAACAACATGAACTTTTCTTAGCATTACCATTAGCACCATGATTTGGCATTACCATTTGCACAGATGATTATATCATCTTCCATTTATGCTATCTTCTGTTCAAATGTTTCATGAAGCACCTTAACTTATATCAGGAGCAGAGGCAGCCATTTGTGATCTATATTATTCTAACAAGCTATAGCTTACCATGACATTTAGTACATTGCTTCCAATATCAGACAGCCCTGAATATAAATCTCTGTCCATCATTGACTGGCCGAATGCCTAAGGAAGTTGCCTGACTCACTGGTCTTCCTTTACCCATCTTTTATACAAAAAAAAGGCAAAGTTACAGGCAAATTCATTATAATATTTTATCAAAGACAGAACAAGGTCTCTCTGTACTCAAAGAATTGAAAGCAAATGTGGTAGCAAGCAATTTTTTTAAAAAATATTATTTCACAGTAATGAATAAGAAAGTAATCAAATACGGATAGTTAAATTGTGATATTTTCATATATAATTCTATACAACTATTTAAAATCACACTTTTAAAATCTATGACAGAAAAGTTACACATTAAACATTTTAAAAGATACATATATGTAACATGATCTGATTCTAAGTAAAATTACACAGGAAATGTTGAGAGTGGCTAGCTGTGGGTTGTGAGATTATGGGTAATTTTAAAATTTTTATTTACATATGGTTTGTCCATCTTTAAAGAAGAATATCAGGAAGTTATGGGGGGATCCATTGTAGTCCATAAGCTGTACTTTGGAAATTTATATTTATTAAATAAAAAAAGAATATTTTAAAGACCTCAATACATAGTCAATGCTTCTTGGTTCCCTTCCTTTGACTGGCTCCTATCCCAAGTATACTCAATGAATTACTTAAAAATCCACTTATTTCATTCCTGGATAATCAATATCTTGAAGTTTTCTTTTTTTTTTAACCATAGTTCTTGTCATCTGATGGCATCAGTTTAATGATCATATTAGGTTTTTCCTTCAAACAGTTTTATGAATAGACAATGCTCTTAGTAACCCTTGCATTCTACTTCGAGGATCACCGTGTGCTAGTTTTGTGTTTTTTGGACAGTCATTTGTCTTCTTTGAATGTCTGCTTCCTTGTAAGTGAAATGGCTTTCACAAAGACTAAGCTATGCAGTGGATGTGAGTGTTAAATCACACCTGTGATTTCAGATTTTTTGATAAGCATTTTTTAAGGTGTCAACAGTGGGTTTGGAAAAGAGGAAACGGGAGCAGATAATGACAAGTAATCATAAATGGTCCAGCTATCACTGCAGTTTGTGCCAGAGGATTGTTGATTTTCTCATAAAATGGAAATACAAAGGGAACATACCCCAAAACTATTTGGTTTAAATATGTTTGAAGTATTGCAAATGGCACTCACCTAGATTCTGTGCACCTCTTAAATAAACCTTGCCAAAGCTGAATTCTATTCTTAATGTAGCCAATGCAGCCAAATCCAAATCTATTCTGCTTAATCTAAACAGTGGTGGGAACAATACCCAGGGGGTTTGCATGCAGCAAGTTTCCCATAAGCTCATTTCCAGTTGTGACAGCACTTGAGGGCTATGCTTTCTTACACTCATTTTACAGAAGGATAACTGAGGATCAGAGAGACTAAGTAAGTACTTAACCTACTTAACCCAAGGTTATAAAGGCAGTGAAACTAAACTCAGGTTGCATCTGAAAACACCAAAATCAATCTTCTTCCTCCACAGACTAGGTGCCTGGGAAAGAACGGTATGATGTGACCTCCTAATATGCTGATAAGCAATTTCTTTTATTTATTTTATAAATCTGTCATTCTCTTCTTATCTATTATCTCTCATTCATTTTCTCATTATTGGTTCCATGATTCACATGAGATCCTCTCTAACATATTCTTAATATGAGGAACATAGTAATATTTTGGCTACCTCTGTAGAACTGTCAGAACTCACAAGAAAGCCACATACTTTTCATTAATTTTTTAATATTTTGTATAGTCAAAATAGTAGATAGACTTTGTACAGAGTGTTCCCCCAGGGAGGAAACTCAAAGGCGTTTGCCCTAGTTTGCACCTGATTAACCACTCCAGTAAGGTGCCCACAGTATAATTAAGTTTAAGTACCTCCTCAGGTGCTTTGCAAAAACCCATTCTGGTGTAGTTAAGGCCATCCACACAGGGAGGGGTAAAGTGAACCTTGTGAAATAGCATCTTTTTTTTCATACGGAGTTCATTTGCCCCTGCTGTTTATTGCCCACCTGAAGTCATAAGCTTGTGTCTGTGACACCCCAAGTGCTTGCTGAATAAATTATGTTGCTTATGGAAAATAAGGAATACAAGTGCCTTTTATCACACAGGTGTTACTGTCAACCAGTAAGGGGCTTCTAAGAAGTGGGAGACATGAAGAGGGGACTCGGATTTTTTAGCAGTCTATTTCCGGAAAGCAGGCTTTGTACTTTCATTAGGTTAAATGGAAATCTTAAGACGCTGCTGCTGTAGACCATCGGTAATTCCCTGGTGCCCCACAAGAGTCTCATAAAAGGCAATCTGGCAATCAGCAGCATCATCTAACAATTTACAAGAAAGAAACCTCATCTATTTAGTTTTTTTAATTACTTTCCCCACATGATGGTAATTTTAATAGACAGTGTGAATCAAAGGATTTGCCTCAATTCGCTAATTATCCCAATGCAGACTACTCTCTCCAGGGAACAATTACCGCAATGCCCCAGGGAGTGAAAACACATTTGAGCTTCAGGGATAGACAGTGTATCAACTCCCCCCTACTTGATCTTCAGTTTGTGAAGGTATGATTATGTCGTCAGATAAATCTGATGAAGCCATAGTCTCCATTTGCTAAGCCATTTTTTTTCTGCGACATTTCACTCATTCATTCAAAAGTATTGATTCAAGTCCTGCTGTATGCGATACATTGTGCTGGGAAGTATAGATAGAAAAATAAAACCCTCACCACAAGGAATTTGAAGTCTAGAAGCAGAGCTACTGAGTGCCATCTAATCTTGTAGGAGATTGGGAGAAGTAGGACACCAGAGAGAGGCAGGTGGTGGAGAAGTTTATCTGCACAATGGTAGGGAAAGAGCCCTGGAAGGTGTTTTAGAGAAGGTGATGAAAGTTCTCTAGCTGAACCTTGAAGATGATAGTCTGTTCATGAGACAACTGGGTGAGAGAAGTGCAAGCACAGGAGAGTTCTTTCCTGGGACCAGAGGTGTGAAAATAGGAATTCATTTCATGTATTAGAAAACTAGGGCTAGTTACAAACTAGAAATAATAATAGAAACCACTTATCAATGATATGCTGGATTCTAGACCCTGTCCTAGGCTTTATATATATATACACACACATATGATCTCTTTTATAATTCTCATCATGCTCTTTAAGAGGTAGAAATTTTTATTTCCATTTTAATTTTTAACTTTAAATTATTTGTGTGTGTGTGTGAGAGAGAGAGAGAGAAAGTCACACACAACAGCAGAGGACTAAGCCAGGGCTGGAGACAGGAAGTGGTAGTACAATACTGGTCTCCCAATATTGGTAACAGGAACCCAATTACTTGAGGCATCAACAGTGCCTCCCAGGTTCTGCACTGGCAAGAGATTGGAGTCAGGAGAAGGAGCTGGAAATTGAATGGAATTATTCTGATGTAAGGTGCTGGCATTTGAACTACTATGATAGTAGCCTGCTCTCTTAAAAAAAAAAAAAAACCTTTTAAGGTTGTTTGAGAGGCAATGAGACAGAAATAAAGAAAAAGAGAGGCAGATAATATGACCTTTTTTTTTTTTATCAATGAAGTCCATATCTCAATGTCAGAACTTGTCAAGATCATGTAGTCAATGAGAAATAAAATTAGAATCTAAGAGAAGTACTCTCATTTCACACAAATACTATTCACTACAATGCTATGTTGAGGAAGAGGCTTCTAGGCCATTACAAGGACTTCTACAGGATCTCATCTAAGAGTTTCATCAGAAAGAATTTTAGGACAAAATAAAATACAAAACACCGGGGCTGGCTTGGTGGCATAGTGGCTAAAGCCACTGCCTGCAGTGCCAGCATTCCATATAAACACCAGTTTGAGTCCTGGCTGCTCCACTTCCGATCCAGCTCTCTGCTATGGCCTGGGAAAGCAGTAGAAGATAGCCCAAGTCCCTGGGCCCCTGCACCCACTTGGGAAACCCAGAAGAAGCTCGTGGCTCCTGGCTTTGGATCTGTCCTGCTCCGGTCATTGGGGTCAATAGGGGAGTGAACCGACGGATGGAAAACCTCTCTCTCTCTCTCTTTCTCTCTACTTCTCTCTCAGTGTAACTCTGACTTTCAAATAAATAAATCTTTACTAAAAAAAAAAAAAAAGAACAATGAAATACAGCGCATAAAAAACTAGTTGGGAAGAGATTAATTTGGTTGTCCAGGTTGTTTTAGTAGTGCTAATGAGGTGCATTGTTACAATGGTGGAGATTACAAAGGAGCAAGACAGATTTGAATGTTGCAAAAGGGTGGGTTGAGGTAAGATTGTAGAGAATAAAAGATAAATGGAAGGCAGCTTGCCAGTTTCTTACATAGGTCACTAAGCATAAAAGAATACTCTTTTTAATTTTCATGATATAATGGCATTCTTTATGATAGTTTCAGAATGGATGAGGCAACACCTACCACCTCACTTTGCATTGCGACTCAGAAATACAAGTTTATACCTTGGTGTAAGATTTAAGTACTTTGCACATCTGGAGGAATCCATTCCCTATGCATGAATTTTCTTTCAGCACACTGTGTTGAACAGACTTTTTTTTCTCATAACATATACAGAAAATAATTCTCTCTCATCAATCTCAGGAAACTTGCTCGTTGGGCTTTCAGCTCCACAATGACCTTTTCTTATTGCCTGAGTAATGCCTGCCTAGCCCATTTTGTAACAAATACAGATTGCTTTCCCTCCTCTTCTGTCTACTGATGGGCTGATTAATAGCTGCACAAGTGGCTGCTCCTTGAGATTAATTAATCACCTGTCATAATTGTTCAGCAGTTAAATAACTATTAATCTGGATGCTAGTCAGAGTGAAGGTTGACAGGGTTAGGGAAGAGGAGAGTGCTCACTGTGAAATCAGAGCTAAGCTTTTTGCTGAGATACTGCTTCTGAAAGTCAGATGGTGCGTTGTTTGGGGGAAATGTCCCTTAAGGGCTTCGTATGTAGGAAAGATGGGGGGATTGTAGGTCACTGCCTGCTTACAAATTGAACTGTTGTAGCTCGCCTCTTAGAGTAGGGTTCTAATTAGTGACATGTACACAAGAGGTGGTATTAATCTGAGGGTTATGGGTCAAGGCTTGTCTCTAGAAAATGAGGCCACCCCACCTGTAAGGACAAAAGAAGTATCAAAGGGAGGAGCTTCACTGAATCTGTGGAGACTGGGGAAAATCACAAAAATGCCTGCTTTTCACCCTACACAAAAGCAGTAGAAAAGGGAAATTTGAGGTGGGAGGACACATTTTTGTATTACTCTCTGTTTTTCCTGCCCATCAATAAGGCTGGAATAGGTTTAGTAACAACCTTTCAACCTGCTTTGCAGATATTTACTTATGGGTCCCAAGGAGACTGGTGCAGCTGCTCACCCCTGAGGGGAGGGGCAGGGAGGAGTTTGAAGTACCCTTCAGGAAACCAGCTCACAGGTGGAATGCGGAAGTAGGTGAAAAACAAGCAAAGGCAAGCAAAGGATTTTTCTGCTTTGTTTTGTTTTTCTTGTTTATTGTGTCTTCCTTTAATGAGGATTTGGGAACAATGGAGGTGGTAGGAAATGTTCTTTTTTTTTTCAACTCCTCATTTGTCAACCATTGAAGGTTTACATTATCAGAATTATATATCATGTTACATTTTACGTAAGTAAAGGGCTTCAGAGAGCTCATGGGAAAGTGGAATTAGAAGATAAATTGGGGTGAACATTTGGTGCAATGGATAAGACAAGATGTTGCTTGAGATTGCCACATTCCATTTTGGAGTGCCTGGGATTGAGTAGCACATCCATTCCTGATTGATTCCAGCTTATAGCTATCGCTCACCATGAGAGGTAGTGGTGATGGCTCAAGTAGTTGGGTTCATACCACACACTTGGGAGTCCTGAATAGAGTCTGTGCCAGCCCTAATGTGGGCATTTGGGAATAGAACCAAATAATGGGAATTCTCTGTCTCTTTGTCTGCCTCTGTACCTCTTAAATAGAGAAAATGTTTTTGTAAAAAAGTTACATATATTTTCCATGACATTTTTGTTTCTCATATACAAGGGGACTTCAAAAAATTTGTGGAAAATGACAATAAAGGT
The DNA here is from genome assembly GCA_949820135.1 of Sylvilagus floridanus. NCBI lineage: Eukaryota > Metazoa > Chordata > Mammalia > Lagomorpha > Leporidae > Sylvilagus > Sylvilagus floridanus. The sequence goes on along the minus strand of OX463224.1, from coordinate 56,325,416 downwards.
AAGTTTATTTTGGTGCAAAAATTTTTGAAAATCAGGCATAGTGTGTTTCATAATATGCATTGCCCTTGAACTTTTTCAAGAATCCTTGGGAAGCTTATTTCTCTTTCCAGATCATGTTAGTAGCACTGAAAGAGGAGACTTTGGAAAGTGAATACTTAGAGAACTTCATAAACTATTATGTGCATATGTAATATTACTGATTTTGTTAGTACTTATATGACTCATAAGCCAGTCTGGGGCTGAACTGAAAATTTTGTCTTCATAGTCACAACCTTTCACCTAGTGTTTTGGTATATTGATATATTATGAAAATATTCATTTAGTAATTGTTTAACCCTAGTGATTATGCTACCTCTTATGGCAATGCTCTCTTAAAAACCAAAAAAATAAACTTGGAGGAGATTCTTCTTAGCAACATTCTAATTAGATGAGAATTCTTGCATTTATTCTGCACTGATTGGATTTCCAAGCTTTTAAATGTCAAGTGAGGAGTCAACTGGCATATCCTATGTCAACTGGGTCATTCCTTCTATCCAATTCTGTTTCCATAAAACACTGTGCTAAGATCTGTTGTTCTGACCTCAAATATATTGAGCTCCCTTTTCCTAATTCTCATTTACATTCTTTCTTTATTTGTAACAATAATATAAAGAAAGTAGTCACACTAGACTAAGCAATTCCCTTGCTTTAAACCTGAAAACTCAAATATTGGAGCAGGTCACTTTAAAATGTAGACTAAAAAGTAAATATGTATATTTAGGGGCAATGTAAGATAAAAAGTAATAGAACTGCTTCTTGGAATAAGGTTAGATTTAAACCTTGAACCAGTGTCTTACTACCTTAATTGGTTTGGTAGCTACTAAATCTCTACTTAACTCCATTACTTCATCTGTAAACTGCAGTTTGTCTACTTCATAGGCTATCATGAATGTTTAGCTTATAAATGACTCTAAAGGAGTCAACTTTACACTTGATCTCAGATTCCAACCTCCAAAAATGTCAGACAGTGAATTACAGGTATGACCATTTATGGGTTACTCAGTTCAGGTGAGAGGTACACAACAAAAGAAAAGCTAAGTCAGCCATTATGTGACTATTTGTTTATGAGAGTCGGCCAGGGTTAAAATACATTTGAATTATGACGTATGTCAAGACATCACATTAAGCTCATTAGTGAGCTACAGATAAAGCCAATATATCTCTCAGCTATGTATCAGTTATTCTCTACCAAGCATCTGTAAGACTTGACCTATAAATTACGTGTTCAAGAATATCAGACTTTAACAAAAGGGTATATTATGATTAATGGTCTAGTGCTAGTGGAATTAATGATTTTCTATTAGGAAATACTACAGTCATGAGTCTTGGTCATGAATGTATGAGAGACTCCATTAAGCCATTTATCCCTAAAAGATTGCAGTTTTGTACACAAATTTGGATCCTTTAGCTATATAAATTGAACCTGAATGCAGGAAAATCTTATAACTGCCTTAAGCCTTAACTGCTTTAACAAATACCAGAGAAGGAAGAGAGACAATAATGTTTCTCATCATCCCAATCTCCTGCAAAATAAAATTAGCATTTCTTTTTTTCAAAAGATTTATTTTATTATTTTATTTTTATTTGAAATGCAGAGTCACAGAGACAGGGAAAGACAGAGATAGAGATCTTCCATCCTCTGATTCATGTCCCAGATGGCCACAATGGCCAGGGTTGAGCTGGGCTGAAGCCAGGAGCCAGGAGCCAGGAGCTTCATCTGGGTTTCCCACATGGCTTGCAGGGGCCCAAACCATCTTCTGCTGCTTTCTGCTGCCATTAGCAATGAGCTGGATCAGAAGTAGGATGTGAACCAGTGCTAAAATGGGATGTCAGCGTTGCATGCAGCAGCTTTACCTGCTACACAACAACGCAGGCCCCTAAGTAAACATTTCTTAAAATGACTAAATTCTGTTTCATCTCTTTTTGTCTTCTCACTGCATGATATTCAGTACTCTAGATAGTGACCCTTTGTTCAGTCTAATGACGCATCATTTTGCTTCATATTCCTCTTTCCAAAACTGTTGCTCTCTTGCCCTGGAATATTCTGCTCCTTGTGTGCTAGAGGGCCTCAGTGCACATGCCATCTCTGCAGGGGAACCTGTTCCAATAACTCTGGTAGTCAACATGTCCTTTCCCCTCTGCTCCTGTTCATATTTTATGCACTTCCATTCCCTCAGAAGTATTTTGGATGTCTACTTTTGCAGAAGACTGGAAGCTTCTTGTGAACAGGCATTTTGTTTAGATCCTCTATGTAAATACCCATTATAATACATAGGATAAGCTTTCAGTGCATGGTAAATAACTTGTTCCATGAATGAGAGAGTAAATTGCAGGGGAGATGATTGAAAATTTGGTAAACTGATAATTTCCCTGCAATATATATATATATATATATATATATATATATATTTGTATTTTGTATGAAACTGTGATGACTGTCAGAATAAAGCCAATAATATTTTTACTAGAAATAATGTGTTAAGGTGAGTTTGTGCCTAGAGGGAATTCTAAAAAAAAAAAAAAAAAAAAAATGGAGTTTTCTATGGCTATAAAGAAAAGAAAGGCCCAAACAGAATCTACATAAAGATACTCTGTTTCTTTCAACTGCAAATGACAAACAATCCTAACTCTCAGCAATGTGGTCCAAGATGTTCACTGTTGACCTGGCACTGGTCCTCAGAGTTCATAATGCTAAGAAATGAGGGACCTAGAAATAGAGACTATCGCTTCTCCTTGCAACTCATCAGAATGCAAACATCTCATGGATATTGGAAGCAATAAGAGATAAGTAGAGAATACAAATCTGTACTTGTGTGACAGACTATTATTGTCTAATACATTTTTACTAGCCTTTATTTATATCCCTTAGGGTTTAGTATGACTTTTTGAAAGGTATAGCCTAGCTCACATGTGCAACAGAATTATAAAAAAAAATGGAACTCTGGTGTATATGACTGCAATGTGAAAATACTTAGTCCAGTGGTAAATAAGGAGATCCCAAGAGTTGGATAAGCTCCCTAAGACCTGCATTTCATATTTTTGGTCTAGCTGATCTTCTTGAATGGATTCACCCTCTCTCAGAGCCAGATAGATAGATAGATAGACAGACAGACAGATAGACAGACACACACACACCTTCGAAATTGACTGAGCCGGGCAAAATGTAGGCACTAATCCAGATATGAGTGACAACCATGATCCTGAAATTCTGGAGAATTTTCCTAATCACTCAGGAAGTAACAAAAATGTCATTTTAAGTCATCAAAACTGCCACTTTCCTTAGAATCTCAAGAATAAAAGGGAAAAAATAAAAGCTATGAGTCAGAAAAACATTGTTAGTACTATTGTCCCTAATATTTCCTGTTACCATTATTATAAACTTAATATCTCTGAGCCTCCATTTGACTAAATAAGAGAAGTAAACTCTGTTATTCCTTTAGTAAAGTTTATTGTACAAATTCCAGGATATAAATTGGAACCTTCAACTAACAATAAACCCAATTATTAAATTAACTTTTGGAACAGAGATCACAAACTAAGCTCAACAATTCATGTTCCTTTTCTATAATGTAAATATGGTTTCAGATTTAACTGCCCAAATGAGACCATAAGCCCTAGTCCATTTACATCCAGGTGGGATCAGGTAATCATAAGTTTCTTGCCAGCAGGATGGGAGTGGACATGTTATCTGGTACTGTCAGGCTTAGGTGTTTAAGATGCAGATGTAATTTTCTATCCATCTCAACTGTCTCTGCCAGTCTACTCAGTGTTGTTGTGAACCTTCAAAGTTCCTAACCTTAGAGGAAGGCAGTAGAGCTGCTTATTCTGGATCACTGAGTGGTTATGTGTTACAGAGCCCTATTATTTTGAGAGAATTCAATTAGATAAGCCAGAAACATTTTCATTACATTAAAATTCTGAAATGTATAGCATTGTATACCAGTTTTTTATTGCTGCTAGCCTAACTGTAGTTTTAGTCTTACCTCAACAACAGCCAAAAATATAATATTTTTAATTTTAAAGTTTTATTTTATTCTATTTTCTTTCATTTTATTATAGATTTGTTTGTTTGAAAGATTTACAGACACACACACACACACACACACACAGAGAGAGAGAGAGAGAGAGAGAGAGAGAGAGAGAGAGAGAGATCTATCTATCTATCTTCCATCTGCTGGTTTACTCCCCACAGGATCACATAGGCCAGGACTCAGTCAGGCTGAAGCCAGGAGCCAGGAGCTTTCTCTAGGTCTGCCACCTGAGTGTAGAGGACCATCTTTCCCTGCCTTTCCCAGGCCAATAACAGGGAGCTGGATTGGAAGTGGAGCAGCTGGGACAGGAACCGGTACCCATGGCAAGCCTGGGATGCTGACATTGAAGGCTGTGGCTTTAAGCTATGTCACAAAGCCAACCTCTTTATTTTAAAGACAAAGACAAGGAGACTGAAAGACAGAAAGATTGTAAGATCTCTCCTGTGGTTTCCTCCCTAAATGCCTATGACAGTGGAGACTGCTCCAGGCACAAGCCAGGAGCTGGGAACTCAAACCAATCTCTACAGGATGCAGTTACTTGAGGCTTCATGTACTGCCTCCTACAGGGCACGTCAGCAGGAGGCTAGAATCTGAAGCAGAGCCAGAACTTGAACTCATACTCTCTGATAAGACATATGGGCATCTCAAGTGGTATCACAATTGCAGTGCCAAATGCACACGGCTGAATTTATCTATTAAACACAACAGAGAGGCAGCCTGATCAACATTTTTATTTATTCCTAAATATTTTGGGATGAAATGTTCTCTTAATTTGTTTTCAATTCTTCTAATTACTTTACAAATTCATAATCAAATAATTATCAATACTGTAACAACAAATTAACAAGTATACTTTGGCAAGAAATGTAGATAAAGATCTTTATTATTTAAAATTAATTTTCTCTTGATGGAGGGCACTCTGCCATAAAATTGTTACTTTCCTCAAAATTTCATCCACCTATTGATTGATTGATTGACAGAGAGATAGGCAGACATACAGCTCACATTTGCTGGTTTACCTCCCAAATATCTTTAACAGCACTGGCTGGACTAGGCCAATGCCAGGGGCTAAAAATTCAATCCAGGTCTTCCATGTGAGTGACAGGGACCCACCTACCTGAGCTATCACCTGCAGACCATCACTTACACATTAGCAGGAAGCTGGAATTGAGAATGGAACTAGGACTTAAGTCTAGGCAGTCCAATATAGAATGTGTGTTTCTTTCTTTTAAGATTTTTTTAATGTGAAAGGCAGAGTTACTGAAGGAGAGAGAGAGAGAAGGAGAAACGGAGAGGTCTTCCTTCTGCTGGTTCACTCCCCAGATGGCCACAATGGCTGGGGCTGAGCCAGGCCAAAGCCAGGAGCCAGGAGCTGCTTCTGTTTGGCAGGGTCCCAAGAGCTTGGGTTGTCCTCCACTGCTTTCCCAGCCACATCAGCCAGAAGCTAGCTCAAAAGAAGTGCAGCCTGGACTCAAACCAGCTGCCATATGGGATGTTGGCATTGCAGACAGTGGTTTAACCCACTATGCTACCAGACGGCCCCTACAGGTTTCATTTGTGAGACTATCCTCTTTCATTTCCATTCACTAGGGACTCATAAGCACCACCTTTTTTATGGCTTAGTGGAATAGTCAAATACTTGAGAGAAGCACTGATGTGATAATCAAAAACTTTCAAATTTTGAGGCATCTTACATTGTGGGTTTTCAGATTAAGGGCTACTTGACCAATAAAGACTACACAAATACTCCCAAATCCATGACAACTCTCAAATCTGAAACATTTTGTTTTAGGAACTCCAGATAATTGTTACTTAACTTGCATTTAAGCCAGTAATGGAAACTCATTCTCTCTCTTTGGATATCTGGACTAAGATGTGTTTTCTACCGTGAGTCTTCTTTCTCTGAACAAGGAAGATAACCTTTAGAGTGATTGTTTTCTACAAAATACAAATAATATCTCAGATTAAAATGTTCAACTCTGAGGTGGAGTAATGACCTTTGCTCCTAGCTGCTGAAAAGAAGAAAAGCCAGACACTTAGCATTTTGCATATTAATTTAAGAATCTTTTAAAATCTGGTTTATGAATACAGAAATTTATAAATTATATTTTAAATAATTCACATTAATTTCCCGATGCTAATTTATTTGCTTGCCAATCGGAATCATTTAATTTAATTTAAAAATTGACATACAAAATTATATTAGCACAATTTATAGTTAACACGTTGCCTGAGCTTAATTTTTTATAACTTAATGTTGGTAATTTATGTAAATAATTAAACTACAACTCTATTGAACACTTGTTAAAATACCAGGTAGTGAATATGACCTTTCTGTATATCAGGGGAAATATTTTGGCTAAGTAAAATCATATCTCCAACGTAACATACACACACACATACACATACACAGAATATTAATAAAGGTGCTTACAATTCTAGAGCTGAAATTTTAAATGTTTCATCAATTTATGTATGTTTACATAAATATTGTGTATATGCATTTATGGGTAATATAAAAGTATACTTCCAAAAATTTGTAGAACTGGAATTAAAAGCTACATTTGATACAAGAATTTATAAAATCCAGGCTTATGAACTGCCTTCAAAAGTTCATACAAATGCATATTGTGAAAAAAACTGTGTATGTATTTCAGCATGTTTGCACCAAAACAAATTTTAATTCCATTTTTCTGTAATTTTTTCAAGTATCCTTATGTATGTATACATATAAATTTATTATCCTTAAAGATAGAATCATATGCCCTAGAATAATCTGCAAGAACTTAAATATTGGCAAGAAATTAACAAAGTAAGGGACAAAATTGAGTCCATTTGCTTGGCACAATGATAAGTCTTATCACATTACATTATGTTAGCCTAAAACCTTCCTGAAGATTTAAGCACACATTGAAGTTTTGAAATATCTTCTCAATTTAGTGTATCCTTTTACCAAATACAGCTTTATATGATCATCATAACCCTGCTAAAACAGCAGTACAGGAGATTTTTCTTTCTATTTTAATTAATTAGCCATTGACTCAGTCTTTCACTTAGTCACACAGAAACTTACTGGGCATTTGCTATAGTCTACGTGTAGTTCTAACAATTTAGATTCAGAGTTGTAACAGCGTTGGTTTTGTCTATGATTGTTTTTTCAGATTGAAACTTTGAATACATGATTTATGAATACACATGGTCAACCACATGAAAATATTAAAAAGCAAGGAAAGAATTGTAATAATATTTTCTGACTCCTCATTAAATCAAAGAAACTCCTAAGGTGGCCAGAAAAGTATGAAAAAGCTAAACAGATAAGTATAAATTTTTATGAAAATTGCAAATATCTGAACAGTTTTATTGGCTATTTAATCTTGTCTTATCCAACCTTCCCCTCAGATTTCCTGGATAAAGCCTTTTAGTCTTTGTGGGCAATTTTCTTTTCACTTCTAACTAGATGGAGCAAAATATTCTATTTAGATTTTTGTATATACAAAGGTGACAACCCTGGGTCAAAAGCTTAATGCTGTGGAGTTAGGAGTTACTACCTAAAGCACAAATAAAATGCTGGGATATTCAGTATTAGGGGAATGAAGCTGTCTTTCTAAATTCAATGCATTTTTTTTATTTTAAAAAGGTTTATTTATTCATTTGAAAGATGGAGTTACAGAGAGATTAGGAGAGATAGAAACGGAGAGGGAGAAAAAAATCTTCCATCTGCTGGTTCACTCTTCAAATAACTACAATGGCCTGGCCTGGGGCCAGGAGCTTCATTTGAGTCTCCTATGTGGGTGGCAGAGGCCCATGTGCTTGGGCCATCCTTGCTGCTTTCCAAAGCACATTAAGGAGGGAGCTGCATCAGAAGTGGAGAAGCCAGGGCACGAATGAGCACACATTTTGGATGCTGGCATCTCAAGCAGAGACTTAATCTGCTGTGCCACAATGCCAGCTCCAATTCAATACTCTTTCCTGTAGCCTAGAGCTCTTACAGTTCAATGAAAAGATACTTCTCAAAATACACAATGTGGTCATCCATGCAAAGGACAGTTGGTAAACCTGCAGATTCCATTTATACAGAAATATACCGAAAATTCTATTAAGACAGGATGACTAGGGCTGATGCTGTGGTGTAGCTGGTAAGGCTGCTGCCTGCAGCGCTGGCATCCTATATGGGCACTGGTTCAAGTCCTGGTTGCTCCACTTCCAATCCAGCTCTCCACTATGGCCTGAGGAAACAGTAGAAGATGGCCCAAATCCTTGGGCCCTTGCACTTCCGTGTGACACCTGGAAGAAGCTCCTGGCTTCTGGCTTCAGATAGGCCCAGCTCAGGCCGTTGCGGCCATTTGGGGAGTGAAACAGCAGATGGAAGGGCTCTCTCTCTATGTGTCTCCCTCACTCTATAACTCTCTCTCTCAAATAAATACATAAAATCTTATTTAAATATGATTGCCATTATTAGTATTATTTATCACACAGAATTTCAGAGTTAAGTGATCAATTATTCATAAAATAACCATCATTTAATTTTTGAAAATTTGATCAGTTACCTTGTCTACAAAAGGATGTTTGTTAAGGTGAGTTTTCCCACAGAAGAAGATTGTACAGAGGATCAAAGAGAGTAATATATTTTATATATTGCTGATTTCAATGTAGTTGAAATAAACTTTTAAAATACACCTGATTTTTAAAGCTGTTGTTTAATTCTGACAGCAAACATGCTTGCCTCAAATTGTGGAGTAAGGCTGTTATAATTATTGTAAGAACCAAAGCTGTTTTCATCAAAGAATTCAGTCTGACCACTTTTTTCAAGGATAAATAATTGACATTGTAACATTTCCTTCCTGCTATCTGAATCGATAACCTGTTTGCTTTTCACATGCCCATTTTCATTATATTAAAGAAATTAATTACTAGCCATATTCATTAATTTTTAATTGTTAAAAATTTAATGAACCTTATCAATACAACAGTCCACTTGGTGTACACCTTAATGTATCCATAATATTAGTGATGCACGTTGGAGTTGCTGTAGAAATCTCCAGTTGCGTTAATTTGAGCCTTAGACTCCAGGGACTCTTTACCAAGGGCATAGTTCTCACTGATGATGCCGAATCACAAAGGGACAGGATATTATAACTTTTTTCTGCTGAATGGATATAGAAGAACAGAGTTCAAAACCAAAATGTTTTCATCTGAGTTCATGCTGAGTGGTGTAATGTGAACATCTTCTAATCTACTTTTTGAGTTGTTGCTATACAGTAAGAGTGCTGCTTGTTGTGAGGTGTGATTTATTCCTCAAGGATCATTTCCCCAGAAGGTTCAGGGAGAGAAACAATGATGCAGAAATATCTGTAGAGTGTCAAAGACAGACAGAGAATGAAAACCCAGGTCTCACTGACCATTCGACAAATGGCACCTTTTCGTAATCCCTTTTGTTGTTTTATCATCATGAGCCACAGAACATATAAGATGTCTGTATTTGGAGAAACTGTATTTAGTAAGTAATCATTGATGTTTCCATTTATTTACAAATCAAAATATAATAATGACAATCAAGAATTATGATCAGTGTAAGATAATCAGCTTTTCCACATTGACTTGATATAATAATAATTAAAAACATTCTCAATGCCTAAATGTGTTTATTCAAACTTACGTCAGAACTGAATTACCACAAGATTAAAAGAGCCAAAATCTTAAGAATGAATGTTTCCAGCTTTTCAGAACCCCAGCGATCTAGGCTTAGGAAACAATAACTTAAACACAGTAAGTTAGACTCTGTGGGCCAGACCAAGATGTAACTGCAATAAAAGCTTTGCTCAGAGGAACAGAGTGAAGGCGAGGGAGAAATAGCCTTGACGATGAGATGCAAGATTGGGGTGAGGATCTGACCTCATCAATGACTTATTCAACAGATGATGGGAAAGACAGTAAACGGCTGTGAGGTTCAGTTTTCTCATCTGTGCAGTGATCGTGATAAGCAATCACAATCAGATACAGTAAATAGTATGAGTCATAAAAATTAATAGCAGTGACATCTATTGAAAAAGTAAGAAAGTTAATAATTTTTGCCTTAAACAGTTTAAAGCAAGCAGAAAAAAATAATGTATTTCAAGGTGTATCAATTAGAGTTATCTGAGAAAAACAGATCCAATATGGTGTGTGTGTGTGTGTGTGTGTGTGTGTGTAGTGTTTCTGTGTAAAATACACCAGGATACCAAAATCCTCATGGGAAAATGGGATTGAAAAATGTTTGGGGGCCAGCGCCACAGCTCACTAGGCTAATCCTCTGCCTGCGGGGCCAGCCCCCTGGGTTCTAGTCCCGGTTGGGGTGCCGGTTCTGTCCCGGTTGCTCCTCTTCCAGTCCAACTCTCTGCTGTGGCCCAGGAAGGCAGTGGAGAATGGCCCAAGTGCTTGGGCCCTGCAACTGCATGGGAGACCAGGAGGAAGCACCTGGCTCCTGGCTTCAGATCAGTGCGGCCATTTGAGGGGTGAACCAACGGAAGGAAGACCTTTCTCTGTCTCTCTCCCTCTCTCACTGTCTAACTCTGCCTGTCAAAAAAAAAAAATGTTTGGGGACAAAGTTTTTGATAACCAAGTATATAAAGGATTTTTTTTTTGACAGGCAGAGTGGACAGTGAGAGAAAGAGACAGAGAGAAAGGTCTTCCTTTGCCGTTGGTTCACCCTCCAATGGCTGCCGCGGACGGCGCGCTGCGGCCAGCGCACCTCGCTCATCCAATGGCAGGAGCCAGGTGCTAGGTGCTTTTTCCTGGTCTCCCATGGGGTGCAGGGCCCAAGCACTTGGGCCATCCTCCACTGCACTCCTGGGCCACAGCAGAGGGCTGGCCTGGAAGAGGGGCAACCAGGACAGAATCCGGCACCCCGACTGGGACTAGAACCCGGTGTGCGGGCGCCGCAAGGCGGAGGATTAGCCTGTTGAGCCACAGTGCCGGCCAAGGATTTTCAAAATTACTCTCATTGGGTGCCAGCGTTGTGGCACAGTGGATTTAGCTACTGATGGACACCAGCATTCTGTATAAGAGCTTTGGTTTGACTTACAGTTGCTCTACTTCCAATCCAGTTCCCTGCTAATGTGCGTGGGAAAAGAATGCATGATTGGCCAAATCCCAGGGTCCTTGCTACCCACAGCTGAAGTCTTGGGTTCCTGGATTTGGACAAGCCCAGCCCTTGCCAGAGTCCATCTGAGGGATGAACTAGTGGATAGAAGATCTTGTTCTCTCTGTCTCTCCCTCTCTGTCACTCTGCCTTCCAAATAAATAATTAAATAATTTTTAAAAATCCCACTGCACATTATACAATATACCCATGTGCCAAAACATCTCATTATACAATTTTGTAGGCCTGTTAAACTTTCTAAATAAAACTTTATTTAAATAAGGACGTTTAAGTCCAAGGAAAATTTGTATTATGAAAACAACTAACTGATAGAATCAAAAAGGGAGAGAATGATCCAACATGGGAAGCGAGATACACAGCAGACTCAGAATGGCAGATGTCCTAAATAGCACTCTGGCCTCAGAATCAGCCCTTAAGGCATTCGGATCTGGCTCAAGAGCCCATGAGAATATTTTAGGCATGGAAAGCTAAGACACTCTGAAAAACAAAAAAAAAGAAGACCTAAATGAAAGATCTCTGAGAGTGAGATCCCAGTGGAAAGAATGGGGCCATCAAAGAAGGAGGTACCTTTCTCTGAAGGGAGGAGAGAACTTCCACTTTGTCTATGACCCTGTCAGAATAAGATCGAAGTCGGCGAACCCTAAAGGCTTCCATAGCCTCGGCAACTCATGACTAGAGCCTAGGGAGATTACTGACGCCATAAACAAGAGTGTCAAATTGTTAAATCAACTTCAGGAGTCACTGTGTACTTACGTCTCATGAGGGATCTGTCCTTAATGTGTTATCCAATGTGAAATAATGCTATTACTAGTACTGAAACAGTATTTTTACACTTTGTGTTTCTGTGTGGGTGCAAACTGATGAAATCTTTACATTGTATATACTGAATCGATCTTCTGTATATAAAGATAATTGCAAATGATTAAAAAATCTTGGTGTTAAATTGGAAATTGCATAGAAAATTAATCAATTTAAAAATATATATATCATGTAGGATCTCTGTCCTTAACGTGCTATACATTGTGAATTAATACTATAACTGGTACTCCAACAGTATTTTTCACTTTGTGTTGCTATGTGAGGGCAAACTGTTGAAATCTTTACTTAATATATACTAAACTGATCTTCTGTATATAAAGAGAATTGAAAATGAATCTTGATGTGAATGGAAGGGGAGAGGGAGTTGGAAAGGGGAGGGTTGCGGGTGGGAGGGAAGTTATGGGGGGGAAGCCATTGTAATCTATAAGCTGTATTTTGGAAATTTATATTCTTTAAATAAAAGCGTTATTAAAAAAAAAGAAAACAACTATGTGCATATTTGAATGATTTTTGCATCAAAAGAAACTCAAATTAAATTACATATTCCATCAAATTTTTGAAGAATTCTAGTATATGTTTCCATTAATATTAATTATACTTAATTTTCTATTTCATCTGTAACTGATTTTCTAGTTTTGTTCTATATTTGACTTATTTGAGCATTCTTTTCTTTTGATCACATTTCTGTTTCCAAAGATCTCTTAGGTTTGTTAATCCACATACAAAGTCAAACCTTGTTTATGGTAGCCAATAGATAGCTATTTACTAAAAGACTGTGTATTAGAGTTATTACTTCCACTTTAGTTAAGTCTTAGAAATGACAAAGGATTTGTTAGAAACAGAACCTGCTATTTAGGGTTAAAAGATCTTAACCCGAGAAAGAGTATAATTCTCCCCAATGTGATCCTGTTCAAGTCCTTAAAATCACAGACTCCACTTCCACATTACAGATTTTCCTCACATAGGGGCTTCAATGAGATGAATAAAAACATCTTGTAAACTACAATGTATCCTAGATATATTTAGAGGAAGGAGGGAGGGAAGGGGAGAATGTGTGAAAAGGAAGAATATTTTAACATTAAAATGTCATAAAACGAGAATTTCTGTTTTGAAGTAGAAAAAATCTTGGATTGATGCCAGAAGATGAAAATTTTAGCTCTTCTCCAACATGGACTACTTATCAATTTTGGAGAAATTTCTAAAGTTTTCCCATGTGAAAAAGGAAATTACATTTAACACACAGGCTTCTTTAACCCCAAATGAGATAACAGCTTAAAAAGTTTTATGTAAACTTTGGAAGACATTTGGTGCAGCCCTTAAGGTCCCAGTTGGGATCCCCACAACCCAGAATTGGATTGGGGTTCCTGGGTGCTTTCAGATTCAGGTGTGCCGTTAATGAGCACTCTGGGAGGCAGCAGGTGGCATCTCCAGTACTCGGGTCCTTGCCACCTACACAGGACATTTGAACGGAATTCCAGGATCCTGGCTTCCTCTTGGCCCAGCCTCCACTCGCACAGGCATAAAAAGTGAAATAGTGGATGTGTCTATTTCTATCACTGTTTCTTTTTTTGTTTTGTTTTATTTAAGGTATACAAATTGCATATATTTCCTATATACAGATTTAGGAACATATAAACATACCCATCTTCCTCATTTCTCTCCTATTCCCAGTCTTACTTTTTATAAAGATCTATTTTCAGTTTACTTTATACTCATAAGATTAACCATCCATTAAGTAAAGAGTTCAACAAATAGTATGAAGAAAAAAAAATCTGTTCCTCAACAGTAGAGACAAGGGCTATAAGCAATCACTGAATTTCAAAATGTTAATTTCACTCCCATACATCCATATATATGCTTTTATTACTGGTAGTTACCTTGGATCAGGGAAAACATGTGGTATTTGTCATTTGGGGACTGGTTTTCTCAGCCTTTCAAATAAAAATATATTAACTGAACCACTTTTTCTCATAACAAAGCTGTTAGAAAATCATTTTTCTAACAATTTTTAGAAATATCTCCATTAAGCTGGTGCTGCGGCTCAATAGGCTAATCCTCCACCTAGCGGCGCTGGCACACTAGGTTCTAGTCCCAATCAGGGCACTGGATTCTGTCCTGGTTGCCCCTCTTCCAGGCTAGCTCTCTGCTATGGCCCGGGAGTGCAGTGGAGGATGGCCCAAGTGCTTGGGCACTGCACCCTATGGGAGACCAGGAGAAACATCTGGCTCCTGGTTTCGGATCAGCGTGGTGTGCTGGCCACAGCGTGCCGGCTGTGGTAGCCATGGGAGGGTGAACCAACGGCAAAAGGAAGACCTTTCTCTCTGTCTCTCTCTCTCTCTCTCTCTTTCTCTCTCTCACTGTCCACTCTACCTGTCAAAAGAAAAAAAAAAAAAAAGAAATATCTCCATTAAAAAGCTCATTTTTGTGGAATTCAAAGAAAACACTATTCTTTGCTGATTTTCACACTAAAATTATTGTAGAGTTTCTAGTCTGTTGAGGAGTAATACATATTTCCACCAGTGACTTTTCCTGAACTTAAATAATTTGTACAAAACCAGGCAATGTGATGATTGCAAACTGTAACTTGGAAAATTGAAAAATCCCCAAAGAGAAATCAATTGTGAATGCAAATAACAATAATAAACAGTGGGCAAAGCCACAGCTTGCAGTGCCTGTATCCCATATAAGCACCAGTTCAAGTCCTGGCTGCTCCACTTCCAATCCAGCTCTCTGCTGTGGCCTGGGAAAGCAGTAGAAGATGGCCCAAGTCCTTGGGCCCCTGTACCCGCATGGAAGACCTGGAAGAAGCCCCTGGCTCCTGGCTTCGGATTGGCTTAGCCCTGGCTGTTGTGGTCAATTGGGGAGTGAACCAGTGGATGAAAGACCCCTCTCTCTCTGTCTCTACTTCTCTCTCTGTGTAACTCCAACTTTCAAATAAATAAAAATAAATAAATATTTCTTTTTTAAAAAAAAAGAAAATAAAACAGCAAACCATGCTAAACTATGGAAGCTGAAAGAAAAGCAAATCGTTTCCTAATAAAGAGGCCTTTGAAGTCAGAGGGGATTGTGAGGAAAAGCCACTTTAATCTGTATTGGGGCATATAGGTGAAGAAGGATATGTGGGGAAGTAAAAATGAAACACAATTACTAGACTGAACAGCCCAGGATACCCAGAGTGGCAAGCTCCTTGGAAGGGCTTGTGTGATGGTTCTTGAATAGGGCCTTAAGTATGACAGGGAAATATGAATTTGAATAAATTAAGGTCTGGCATGCTATACTAAAAATTGTTGATTGTAAACAGTGGGCAATTTTAAGTTGTAAGATTTTGAATAGAAGAATTATGTGAGCAGAGTTCAAAATCTGAAATTAATGAGAGGGATCTCATTTGGAGTTTATTGAAATAATCTAGTCATGAGCAAATAAGCAATGCATGAGGTATTTGGCAGTGAGAGGAGGTATAGATGTGAAAGTTTCTGAGCAAGTAAAATTGTAAATACTTGGCATATGACTCAGAAATTAAAATGCAGAATAATAACAAGGTAACACATGAGTTGTTTTAATTAACATAAGCATTGTTTGCAGAAGCAAAGAAATTGGAGAAACAGAAGATGGCTTCGATATTGTGAATTTGTACAAAAATGGAAACATCTTTGCTACAGATATGTAGTTGAAAAAAACTGAAAAATAGACTTATTGAAGAATATCTAAACTTTTTCAAGATAATGAAAACAAAGCAAACTAAGTATAAAGTACCAGAATTCTACAGTAGGTATAGAATTAAACTTCTAGGAATTAAACTTAAATCATTTTACTGATCTGGCCTTCATTAAGAAAAATAATGAAAATAATGTACATAAAATAACCTAAAAGTAAGTATGTTCATGGATTTTAAAAATATATTTTATGCAAATAAATTGAAATAGTAGATGAATAACTTCATAAATATGACACAATCCAGAAATAATACATCTATAATATTTTCCTTATTGTTTTAAATTTATTTTTGATCAAATTTATTTAAAATATTTTATAATATGATTTTATATAGGAAACATATCACTAAATCATCTTTAAATTTTCTATATTTTATTATTTATAATATAGTTAAAATTTTCATCTTGCATTTTACTGTAATTGTCATGTAAATGTTCATGAGTTTTGTCAAATTTGGGAACATTTAATTTTTTTCATATTTGTACATGAGTTTTGAAGTCTGAAAGAATTTTTCATAGCTTAGCTTGTAGCTTTGTAATTTCACACCTTCTGTCCTCTGTACTTTCCACAGATTTCTGTTTGGGGCTGCATAGAATACTTTGAGCTTATGACCTTGGTTTCTATGCCTTTAAGTCAGGCCAGTGGACTGAAAGCTTTCCTTTTAGTGGGATGAATTCAAACAATTTTACCTCTAGAAGGATATGACTCTGATTACATATATATGTATATATATACATATACACTATCTATACTTAATCCCACCTTTGACAAAATTGCCTGTAGTGATTCCAATACTGTCTTCTAAGAGATAAAGTATGACACAAAGGAACATAGAAAGGAAAGAGAATACTGCTTCAAAAATTTTGGAGTTATATAAGCTTGTTTTGTGAGTTTTGCCCAAAAAATAAGGCCATATGAACACCAGGGACTTGAAAGAGACCCGTGAAAGTGACGGGCCTAGAAGAGTACACTTTCCTTAGCTCCATGCTAAAGTTGTGTATCAAAGCATAATAAAAACACAGTCTGTGTTATTTTTCTTTATAATAAGAGTCCTCTGTCAGATTTGTTGAGTGAGAGGGGCCAGCAGCACATCTTGGGAGAAATATCCAGTCCATGATCATTGTAAATTGGAGGCGTTAGGGGAAGTAAACAGGAGGGCAATCATCCTTGGAAAGGTAGCCACCGGAGGATACTAAATAATTGACTATTAAGATAACACACAACACAACCTCTTTAAAGGAGATAGATGTGAAGGAAAGACACTCTAATGAACTGTGTCCAAAAGCATACAAACGGCAATGGAAATGTGGCATGGGGCTAATTTCCTCTCCACTGTGACCATATGCTTGCTAAAGGCGTTAATGGCACTAATTGCTTTGGGAGGACTCTGTGAAGTGCATTTTGCCTGCGCTGCTGAGAAACATCACAGAAAACATAAAATTTCAAGATTGCTGTTTGCAGCCCTTCACAAATCAGCCACAGTTTATCTTGGTAGGATTTGTTATTAAGAGAAAAGCTGAATCTCCCATCTGCATGAGCTAGATAAATTTTCATTCAACCATGGGGAAAAGGTTCTCCAAATTAACTCTTCATGGATGGGTTGCTTGACACCATTTCTGAGCCAACACAGATGGTTATGCATACTGTAGCTGCTCCTTAGTATGATGTCCTGATTAGTTCAAAACTGCAAACAATGGAAGTGAGAAGACAGAAAATGAAAGATTCTGAATAGTTAGGGAGCCTGAACAAAAGCAAATCACTGTTACTGCATTCTTAGTAACTGTCTACATAGAAATCTGGTTTGAAGTTATTGGGTTATTCAATTAAAGTAGAAATTATGTTTAGCTCCAAAATACCATGTGTTAGCATGGTAATTAGGAATGACTTCAAGAGTTAGCTGCAAAACAAAAGGCCAGTTATGATTCTGAAGTGGCAGAAGAAAGATGGTATATGGATTGATGAATAAGAAAACTATCTCCACCCCCAAAGGTACAATTAGATGTCACTATTGAAAAAAAAAACTACAGAAAAGGGGAAATCAATGGCAAATTGTAAGAATAATGTGAAGGTAAAAGAAGAACCGAGGGTTTTTTTCTGGCTTATTTTCATTGTCAGTAGACTCTCCTCATATTCAGTAAGACTGAAAATAGGAATCGTGGCTCTCTCTAATTGAGAGTACACAATTTTGAGCATTTCATTGCATTGTATTGCTGTTGGAGTGGCGGGTAAAGTGTCTTGCAAAGGCTAAATAGTACAAAAAACAAAACAAAAAAATAAAGAAACATTCCTCATGCCATCACCCATTATGACTGAGATGAAAGATCCTACCATTCACTATCTCTATAGCTGGGGCATGATATAAGCACATTATATAACTGCCAAGATAATTGGCACCATTTCATCCACGGAGGATATAAACATTTTTTGTCTTAGATTTTTATGTATATACTATATGCTATCCACCAAACAAATCTGGATATTCTTTTAAAAGGAATTATCTCATAAAAATTCCATGACTGGCAGCTAGATAGTAGGTTACATAATGTTAGTGGGCATGCCAAAAATTGATGTCAAGCAGAGCAAGGAAGATAGGTAATGGATGTTTCTAACAAAGACCACCCCAAAAAGCCTACCACCATGGATGTTTGTGCAGTGCTCTGCCTAAAGGAGACACAGCAGATGAAAGCAAATGTGTGATGCTATTTATCTCAGCTATGCCTCCTCCATCTTGAAGTGATTTTGTCTTTAGCATAACTAGTATGCTTATATTTTGTAATTAAGCAGTTCTATTTGACATATTTCTGTCAAAACCTTCTATCTCTGTAATATCTCTATAACCTAGAGCTATGAAAAACAGCAATCCTGGCAATATCCTTTCACTTGGCTAAGTGAAGAGTTGGGGATAGAAACAGAGTGGATTTCCATGTGTTCCCCAAAGTTCCTATGATGGGAAGTTAATCCCCAGGGCAACAGTGTTGACAGGTGGGACCTTAAAGGAGTGGTTAGATTGTGAGGGTTCTTCCTTCATGAATGGATTAATGCCATTTTCAAAGGAGTGGATTACTTGGTGTATTACTGAGTTTTCACAAAAGGGTGAGTTTGGCCCCCTTGTTCTTACTCTCTCACCTCTGTGTGACCTGTTGCCCTTCTGCCTTCTGACATGGGACAACAAGCCAAACCTTAAGGCCCTTCCAGATGTAGACCACTAGGCTTTCAAAGCATCCAGAAGTGTAAGAAATAAGTTTCTGTGCTTTAAAGATTACCCAGTTACAAGTATTCTGTTTTGTAGCACAAAACAGACTAAGACAAAGCAGTTGCACAAGTTGGCAGCTTCTCAAGAGAAAAACAAAGAACCTAGAAAATAATTGATAGCACTTCAGCATTGTTTTAGTTCAAGATTTATTGTCTGAATTTCCTTAAAACTCATATGCACTAAATCATATGCATATTACTCCACTGAAAAGTCTCCTACAAAATATCACAATGATTCTTCTTCTCAAGATATTTTAAGTCCACGTAAGCAAGATACTGTAAACCAAGTTCTCCTTTATTGATAGATTAATTGATTCATTTATTCAATGATTAATGGACATTTCAAATATCTTAGAAACTATATTGGATGTTGGTGACAGTGAGATGTCATGGCTAACTTTCATTGAAGGGATCTCTCAGTGTAATAGGAAATAGAGGTATACCAGTTATATCCCTGTGTGGTAAGTACCAAGTTCTATAGAGATTTGTAAAATGCTTAGTCCTTTATGTCTAAAGATATATGAAACTAGATGTCCATCAAGACTTAAGTGAGGTATGGACATTTATTTTATGCAGTGATTAGGATGTTGCTTGAGATGTTCACATCTTGTATCACCGTGTCAGGGTTGAAGTTCCAAATCTGCTTCTATTCCAAATTCAAGATAATACACACCCTGGAAGGAACAAGTGATGGTTCAAGTACTGTCACCAATATAGCAGGTGAAGATTGACTTCTGGGCTCCTGGTTATGGACTGACTTTGGAGACATTTGGGGAGTGAACCAGTGCATGGAAGAGCTCTCCATGTCTCCCTCTCCTCCCGCCTCTCTTTCTGCCATTCAAATAAATAAAATTAAATAATTAAACACTTAATTATGAAAACCTTTTGCATCCTTGCCCAATATAAATGTCTTTCCTCTTTCATCTGGCTAGGTAGCCCATCTACACTCTGTCTTGGCAAAGTTCTACTTGTCCTCAATCCCACATTCTGTCTTCCTTGCTGCTATTCAATGCTGTCTAAGGTTTCCAGAAGAGTTGCTGACTCTCCCAAACATGCTACATGGTTAACAATTACTCATAAGTAATGTTATTTGTACATGTTACTATTTTCGCCAGCAAGATTGGGTGCTCAAAAAGACTGTCACCTCCTTCCTCCTGAGGAATACAGATAGCTAACTTGGTACTTAAAGCATGCACGTCTAGAGAAAACCTACACAATAAATGAAGGAATCTATGCATTGTACAGAGATTGTGTGGAGATATGTGGAGGTCAAATATTCACTTCCCTTTAGACACGATGAAAATAATTTCAGTTACTCACATGTATTCATGAGCTATTAGAAATAATTAGATAGGGGCTGGTGCCGTGGCACAGTAGGTTAATTCTCCACCTGCAGTGCCGGCATCTCTTATGGGTGCTGGCTGGTTCTAGTTCCGGCTGCTCCTCTTCCAAGCCAGCTCTCTTCTATGGCTTGGGAAAGCAGTAGAAGATCGCCCAGGCTGGATTCTGTCCCGGTTGCTCCTCTTCCAGTCCAGCTCTCTGCTGTGGCCCGGGAAGGCAATGGAGGATGGCCCAGTTGCTTGGGCCCCTGCACCCACATGGGAGACCAGGAGGAAGCACCTGGCTCCTGGCTTCAGATCTGCACAGTGCACTGGCCACAGCGTGCTGGCCGTAGTGGCCATTTGGGAGGTGAACCAATGGAAAGGAAGACCTTTCTCTCTGTCTCTCTCTCTCTCTCACTGTCTAACTCTGCTTGTCCAAAAAAAGAAAAAAAAAAGAAGGAAGAAGAAGGAAGAAGAAGGAAGAAGAAGGAAGAAGAAGGAAGAAGAAGGAAGAAGAAGGAAGAAGGAAGAAGGAAGAAGAAGAAGAAGAAGAAGAAGAAGAAGAAGATCACCCAGGTCCTGGGCCCCTACACCTACGTGAGAGACTGGGAAGAAGCACCTATCTCCTTGCTTCGGATTGGCACAGCTCCGGCCATTACAGCTATTGGGGAGTGAACCAATGGATAGAAGACATTTCTCTGTCTCTCCCTCTCACTGTCAGTAACTCTACCTCTCAAATAAATAAATAAAAACTTGATAAAAAAGAAATAATTAGATAGACTGCCTTTATCAAAAGTAAATGCAATCATGACCAAGTTATCTTGGAGAAAAGAGCACAGACTATGGAGGGAAACACAATAGAGTTCAAGTGTGTTTTTTTCCTTTTATCATCCTTATGATTTTGTGCAAGAATCTTAACTATGATAAGTCTTAGTCTATCCTATAATGTTTTTATAGATTAAATTTTAATCTCCCACTGCATTCAAATAAAGATTCATTTTGTGGAGACATGCATATCTGACATGTTAACAAATTCAAGTAATGCATTATCGTAATACTGTAATATAATTCTCCACTTTTTGGGCAATGTCCACAGTCTGGCATTCAGCAAATTTATGATATTTTTGATACAAGTACATTTTGTAAGAAATGACTTTCATGTATAGATATACTGATGCTCCACATGGTTCCAGTGTTAACAGAAATGACATATTGATAAGAGAGTGGCCATGGAGGTGATAGCATTATGAAATCTGTTATAAGGAAGCGTAGGCAAAATGATGATTTATCAACTTTCTTCCAGTATTTTAAATCTGAATTAATGCAGAATGACTGCGACCTATATCAAACAGAATGTTCAGCAAACAGCCTTTTGGAGTCCAGGGAAAGTTGTTGGCGCAATCACCGGACAGGATTGTCTGCAGAGAGCCCGTCATATTGGATTTTCCTTGTTACACAGGGGACACAGTACTCTTCATTGATTCTTGCCCATAGTACTTCATAGTCCATAATGGTTGCACCATTTAAAATTACATGTATTCTCTCCCATGCCCATTCTCAGACTCACCGCCAATCATCTTTGTGTATGTGCATTTACCCACCAAGACTGAAGCATCATGTCCTCCTGGAATCTTTGTATCTCTTTTATCACACCTAGACAACATTTTCATTTGTTGACAGATAAGTCAAAATTTCTCTTATTAAGAATGATGGTTTTGGGCCCCTACACCCGCGTGGGAGACCAGGAAGAAGCACCTGGCTTGTGGCTTTTGTAGCATGCTGGCTGTAGCAGCCGTTTGAGGGGTGACCCAATGGAAGGGAGACCGTTCTCTCTGTCTCTCTCACTAACTCTACTTGTCAAATATAAATAAATAAATAATTCTTTTAAATATTTTAAAAATAAATATAGTTTTGCTGAATCATCTGAAGAAAAAGTGGCTGGAAAATAATACATGATAATAATATACTATTTAGAAATCCAGGAAGAAAGCAATACGATTACAATTGAGCTGGTTTCGGCGAACTTATGGCTTTATATCCATGTTGTAAATTACTCTTTTGCCACCAAAGATGTTTTCCCTTACTTTTCTTCAATTTTTATTTTTTATTTATTTGATAGAGTTGTAGACAGTGAGAGAGAGTGAGACAGAGAGAAAGGTCTTCCTTCCGTTGGTTCACCCCCCAAATGGCTGCTATGGCCGTTGCTGCGCTGATCTGAAGCCAGGAGCCAGGTGCTTCCTCCTGGTCTCCCATGCAGGTGCAGGGACCCAATCACTTGGGCCATCCTCCACTGCACTTCCAGGCTACAGCAGAGAGCTGGCCTGGAAGAGGAGCAACTGGGGGACTAGAACTGGACACTCATATGGGATACCGGCACCGCAGGCCGAGGATTAACCAAGTGAGCCGGCCCCACCCTTTCCCTTACATTTTACACTCCAGCAGATGGGTTGAAATTCTTGTCATCACTTTTTTTTTTCCCAGAAGGGAAAGGGAATGAAAGAAAGTAGGGAGCAGAAACATAACAATGCTCTGGGTCCAGTGCCATGGCTCACTAGGATGGCCCAAGTGCTTGGGCACCTGCACCCGCATGGGAGACCAGGAAGAAGCCCCTGGCTCCTGGCTTTGGATCGGTGTAGCTCCAGCTGTAGCAGTCATTTAGGGGGTGAACCAATGGAAAAGGAAGACCTTTCTCTCTGTCTCTCTCTCTCTCACTTTCTAACTCTATCTGTCAAATATATATATATATATATATATATATATATATAAACAATGCTCTTCTGCAATGCTAGAAGAGAAATCTGGTTTTGGTCTGAGTCTTTATGCTGAGGCCTTGCTTAAGTGTGTTCATATAATTGATTGAGTAGGAATTAATGAGGTTTTTCTGTTTCATTTCTCCATAGTCCTCAGGTTTGCATTCTTTATAGAACTAACTCTATTTGCAAAGCATTTATTGGCCGTTTAATATACACTAAGCAAGCAAAACATAGTTTGAACATCTCATGTTCTCTGCACACAGAGGGAAGGAAAAGGACTAGAAGAATAGGCTTGCAACTGGCTCCTTAGGGCTATGCAGACTTTTGGCATGATTACTGGGAGATACGCTCCATGTATTTAATTGTCTGGTCTTTGTCCCTGCCCAGGCTCACATAGGCAGTTGTGGAAATGAGAATCCACTAGAAAAAGGTATATTTGAGCAGGTTGCTTTCTTTCCCATGTCTGTCCTGGACACTAATCAAGGCACCTTAAAGGAAGACTCCTCCTGTATCAGTGTCTTTTAGGCATACCCTTAAGAATGAGACAGTTGGTTTGCCTTAAAATACATTGGGTGGCTTTTGTTTTGCAGGAAGATTTGTGTGCGTGTGTGTGTGTGTGTGTGTGTGCATGCGAGTGTATGGTTGAGAGAAGCAGACTTTAGATAAAAGTCTTAATGCTGTAAAAAGAAGAAAAACTAACAAGGTACCTCTGGGATTAGGCGGGTAATTGAGAACACTGAGTTGTTTCACCTCCCTGGGGTGGACAGACCAATAGCCTGCCCTCAGAATCCATAATCAAAACAAATCCTACCCCAGCAGGACATACTGTATCTGTCCAGTTAATAAAAGCCCAGGCTCCTATTTTTAGATTTATTCTCACACTGGGGAGACAGGAGTGACACAAAAGAGTTTTGTTCAAAAGCCACTGGCCCTTTTCAGAAGCAAGTTTTTCTTGAAATAGGTCTCTTTCTTTTTCTTTCCTTTCTGTCCTGTCCTAATTAAAGCGGGTTTGAGGGAGGAGCTGACATTTTCAAAGCCAAATTTTCTGTTTTCAGGATTGGCCCTGAGGTTTTCTTACTTGAGGAATAAAACAGACACATTGTATGCTTGCTAAATAAAGTATTTTTGTTTGTTTGTTTCCAACAACCTCAGAGAACCTGGGATTTTATAATAAGCTTATGGATACTTATACAAACACTAACCCACCACCCCACATTGTTTTAAAGAACACATGGATGGTGTCTTGACTGCTAATCTTTGGAGGCTGTCAGAGTTTTGCTACAACACTTTTCTAATAGTTGAGATCAGAGGAGACAGAAGGTTAAACCTACCTATAATTGGGAAGACAAAAAGACTTGGCCAAGACCAAATGGCACCCCATAAACTACAGAATAAGGATTGAACATGTCTTCCACGCAGCTCTCTTGTCAGTTCAGGACTGGGTATACATGGCTCTTGTGTCTTGAGATCAATCTCAGTCTCTTTAGTTGTTAAGCTAACACTGTGGCATATGAAAAGATCATAAAAAAAATCACTTTTGCAATTTGATCCATTTGGGAGGAGGATAGAATAGAGACTGTATGGACTCCAGTGAGAGAAGCGTCTATCTCCGAGCTGGCCTGAAGGGATTCATATGGGAGAGACCAAGCACACTTCAGTCTGCATCTCAGCTCCTCTCTAGGCCAGCCTGGTAAAATCATTTCATCTTTGAAACTTGATTTGTTCATCTTTAACAGAATGCAAAAGCTTTGCTTTTCATGTGCCAAGCTTTGTACTAAGAATTGACTTATATTACCTCATTTGATCCTCAAAGAAAATCTAAGAGTTATATAATATTATTATATCTACTTTTCAGATAAGAAAACTGAAACTTACTAAGACCAAGCAACTAAGATTAAAAGTAAAGCTATCTTGCAAAGGAATAGTTAAAAGATTAAAAATGTGCACAGCAATGATGGGGGTGGAGGTGCTAAAGGCTGGAACACAGGCAAAGAAGGAAGGAGCCTGGATGAGGGAGGCTGTGAAGTTCCTCAAAGTCAGCCTAGAGCCTTGCAGAAAGTAGAAACGCAACAATTATGCATTGACTGGCATTGCCTGGATACTATGTAAACAATTACAACTTTGGAGGCCAGATATGGGGATTTTTATGAAGTACATGCCTCAAGGCTGACTTACCTATTCAGTGGACCATCTGAGCAGATGAGCACAAGGCTTAGGTAGAGACAAACCTGTGATGAGGAGTTATAGAACTTCAGGGAAGGTTCTCTGTGAATCGCATAGTAACACTTTCTGAAATGCATTCAATGCTTATCTAAAATTTTGCCTTAAGCATCTAGGCTGTTTCAAGCTCAGGTTTCAATAAAACTCAAACCATCTGGATCTTTTAAAACTCAGGTCTCAATATTGTTCACACTTTTGAAAAATGTGAGTAGAGTATTAATATTAAGCTTTTATACATTTCTAAGAGATAAATGAATTTAATATGTACCTTTGTTAAAGTACTTATGCTTGATACAAGCTTATTTAGTTAAAAAAACTCATTAAATGACATTGATTACAGGAATGGAGTTGCATCTGTTTGCACATGGAATTGCTTAGAATTATTTTCGCATGTCAATAACAAAGACAAAACAGCAACAGCAACAAAAAATATAAATTCTTCAGAGAAAGTTTTTTTAAAAAATTTTTATTTATTTATTCATTTATTTGAGAGGCAGAGAGAGAAATCCTCCATCATCCCATTCATTTCCCAAACATCTGCAATAATTGAGGCTGGGTGACCTTGAAGCTAGAATCCAGGAACTCAGTCTGGGTCTCCCACATTGATGGCAGGGCTCCAAATACTGGTGCCATCATCTGCTGCCTCCAAGGTTCTGCATTACTAGAAAACTGGGGTCAGGAGCAGCAGCAGGATATCAAACACAGGTATACTTATGTGAACTGTGTACATCTTAGCCCCTAGATACCCACCCCCAGAAAATAATTTAAGGGTTTTTGATAATGGAGCTAGACAGCTGGGTAAAAAAAAGATAGGAACTATACTCCCAAGGGCATATTTTGTCTTTTGCTCATCAACTATCAATGATGATAATCAAATAGAAATTACTGTCAATTATGCTCTTTATTAATGTCATTTAATTATACCTAACAAAAACTCAACAACAGCAGTAGCATAGCAAGACAAGTACTACCATTTGCATTTCAGCATGAACAATTTGAAGAAAAAAACAAGTGAAGCCATTGAACATTTCTGCAGCACATCAGGACTAGGATTGGCATACAGGTTTAATACCCAAATCTGCTTTCTCATTTATTACAATGAAACCAGCAAAAGTCATCTTCAAGTTCTATGTAGTTTATATACTTCAATGGCCTTGTTATTCCTTTCCTCCTAAGCTAACTCTAGGAATGTCTCTTTAACAAGCATTGTTATTTTTCAGTATGATTACATTGAAGAATGGGTGTCTTCTCCAAATCTGACTCTCACTGTAGATTGGAATGGGCCTAGATAAAGCTGATCCATACCCTCAAGGCTGTTAGGAGTTGATATATATATATATATATATTTATATATATATAAATATGCTTGTGTATATATATATAAGTATATATAAGTTTAATAAACTTCATGCGTTTCATTTGTACAGATTTAGGAGCATAGTGATACTTTCCACCCTACACTCCTTCCTACTCATGCTTCCACTCTCTTCTCCTTCCTTTCCTATTCTTTTGACTTTTACAATCACAAAATTTCAGTTTATTTTATAAGCATAAGCTTACCTCTCACTAAGTAAAGGATTCAACAAATATTAAAAATAATAAAAAAAACTATTCCTCATTAGTAGAGGCCAGGAATGTGAACAGTAGTCAAATCTCAAAATCTCAATTTTCCTAATATACATTACATATTTTGTACTCTATTAGTTACCACAGTTGAGCAAAAATATGATATTTGTCTTTGTTGGGACTGACGTTTTTTCACAAGTGTAATGGTTTCCAATTGCATCCATTTTGTTGTAAAACACAGGATTTTATTCTTTTTTATGGTTAAATAGTATTTCATAGTGTTTATGTACCACAATTTTTATCCAGTCATTGTTGATGTACATTGCTGATTCCATATCTTAGCTATTGTGAAATGATCTGCAATAAACATGGGGGTAAAATCACTCTTTCATATGCTGATTTCACTTCATTTGTGCTGTTCTTGTATTGGAAAATGTCTCTCAGGACCCTGACTTCAGGGACTTGTGGATTCCCAGATGGATTTTCTACATGGAAACAGGGAGTAGATCCTGACCTCACCAGTAGAGAACAAGGGGGAGCTGAAGGAAGAGATGGAAGCAGCACCTAGCCCAAAACAGTGCTAGACTTTAGGGAATATTCCTTGAAATGGAGTATCTGAAGTAGGTCTTGAAACTTTGTGTTAGATCAATAGCAGATATTGTTAGGTAGCAGTCTAGAGTGTTGCTGGTGGCACATGGTACTGCCTGGACAATTATTAATGAGGGAAAACAAAGTGGCACTTCGTGTATTTTTATGCTTCTGATAAATAGAGTAGAATGGGAGAAGTTCTGGGGAGATAAGCAAAACCTAGTCATAGAGGGTCCCTTCTGTCACGTTAAGCTCTTTGTTCCTCAGTCTCTGAGAGTCATGCATCTACTGAGACATCACTTGGGAACTTTGCTTCTCATTTTAGATTAAAATACTAATATAACATTGATACTGTTAAGATTAAGCCTGCTTTTTAATAAATGATGCTCCTTGCCAGAGTTGTGAACCCTAGCTAACTGCCTCTGAATGTAAGCTAATCCAGTTAGTATTTTCTTATTTAACTGAAACTTTCTTGTACATCCCTGTCTGTCCTAAGTTACCAGATACCCAAATTCACTTTGCCTCTTGGGCATAAGTCAGCATAACCTCCTTGGAGTGTTCATCTTTGTAACCTTCAAATGTACTGATTCCTATTAAGTGTGAAAGTTCAGAGGAGAAAGCATGGATATTCAAGTTCATTTTCATAGATGAGCTCATGAATATGCACAAAAATAAATTAGACGTTATTTTTATCAAACCCATCTTGCAGATGAGGAAAAAAAAGAGAGCTGGGACTTACTCCCTAGGCTTCCTATTTCTAAAGACTTTGCCCCTACACAGCAGGTAACAGAAATGATTAACACTGAGTCATTTTAGCCCTGACTAACCACTGATAGTGGGAATGACAGATCAAAGATCTTGGATTTATCTGCCAACTTTCTGACATACTTTATTATTTTGAGTATTACTGGAAATACCAATTTTCATTACCATCTTGCTTTACAACTTTGACTCATGTACATATCTCCCTCCTCTTTTCCTGAATTGAAGGTACAATCCCAGTGCCTTTCAATCATTATATACAATAGTAAACTACAACCATTCCTGAAGAAGAGTTGTCACTTTAAGAAATTCCCCGATCATCAATATGAGTAACAGTAGTCACCAAGAAGTGAGCTTCAGTGCCTAGAAGGTATGTTGTACATAAAAGATGTTTGCTGTGCCATTTCCAAGCTTCTCTGCCTATGGCTAATACAGTAAGATGCACACATATTTCTCTGAAGCCAGTCAACTGTCATTAGTTCAAGAATCTTACCCCATGGAGATAGTTTCATGCTACCTAAAAAATCAAGATCTACCCTGCCAGCAAAAGCAGCTTCTGAATCAGAAATCCTAAGGTGGTAATTTCTAAAGTAGCAGGATAAGTGTGATAGGACTGGAGTGTGTCATCACTCCAAATATTTGTGACTCATGAAGATGGTTGCAGGATCAGTGGAGATGGGATTCTCGTGTCCCAGTTTCAAGGAAAGAGGAGACATGCCCAATTCCTCTGATAACACTGTGTGCAAAGGTAATAGTTTGTATTAAACGCATGTATATACTCCCACAAAAAGATACCAAATCTAATGTCTTCTGTTGGTAAAGAGAGATGGTGACAGGAAACAAAATACCCCAAAAGTCTTCCTACCAAGCAGATGTGTTTAATTGCCATCAGTACTACCCAACTTGCCCAAACCATATTTATTTTTGGCTTACAGAGTTTCTCTTTGATGCTGGCACTGTTTCTTTTGACTTTTGTTTTGACCTTCATTCTCCTATAATTACTCCAAATTGCTTTATTTTTCTAATAAAGCATTAGGACAAATTGGAATCAGTTCTATTTCTTACTATTTCTAACTCAGTGTCATAAGAGTCTGGCTTCAAATCGAAGATGTTGATATTCTCATATTTGCTTCTGTGCTCAATTTGTAATTATATATTGGGAGGGGTGTTAACTATATGAAAAACTCTGAGTGCACACAGATATGTATTCAGAAACTGTAGGACCTCACAGAGCCTATTAAAAACTCCTGAGACTGCCCTGAGAGTCTCTTGGACAAGTTCCACTCTATTTAAAGTACAAATTTCCTCTACCCTCTTTCCCTTGTTCATCTTGTTGCTAGCCCCTAAGAATAGAGTGCTAATCTGAAGAGTCAGACACCAGGATACTGAAGATTCCTTTTCCTTCTGTTAAAGGATCTGAGACCTGGATATTCCTCTCTTTCCAACCCATGTGCTGCAAGGGTTAGCTAGCTCTCTCTACCATCTGCTTTATCACTGCCTATGAAGCCATTACTGGTTCTGTTTTTCCCCTAATTTTTACTGCAAGCTTCTGCAGATGCTGTGAATAATTTACTCCAAGTTTTCAAATAGATATAAACCATATATGCTCCAGCAAGGCAAAATTTTTAGACCTTAGAAATATCATTCCAAGAGAAATGACAGGTGGGGATAGTTTAAATTCTATTAAAGTTTTAAAGATCATGCTTTTAGTTTTTTCTTGAAAAATCAATCATGTTAATTGTTGGCCAAAGGAGGACAGAGACTAGTTGAAAATTTACAATTTGCAGGCATTACAGTGTTTTGAAAGAAACAAGATTATTTTTTCAATAATTTACTTGGTAAAATTTTCTTGACAGAAAACATTAGTATATATAAGTATATAAAGTATTGTGCATAAAATACTTTTCATATATAATAGCTTTAATTTTCTTAAAAATATTATTTGGAGGTGGAGGAAGAGAGATTGGATCCATTGGTTCACTCGCCAACTGCCCATGACAGCCAGCATGGGACTCAGGCCAAGTCTGGGAGTTTGATATGTGACAGGAACCCAACTACTTGAGACATCGCTTCTGCCTTCCAGGATCCATGTTAGCTAGAAGCTACAGTCAGTAGCCAAAGAACCCAAATACTTTAAAAAGGAATGTTGTGAGTTCTAACAAGCCTTACATTCTTTTTTTTTTTTCTGTGCCACTCCATTTTTTTAACTTTTATCTAATAAATATAAATTTCCAAAGTACAACTTTTGGATTATAGCAGCTTTTTCTCACATAACCTCCCTCCCACTCACAACCATCCTATCTCCCACTCCCTCTCCCATCCCATTCAAGCCTTCGATTCTTATTGTCAATAATAGTGTTGGAAAATAAGAAAGAGACTTATCAATGGAACAAAAAGCAAAAAATTCTAAATTTTAAAAGGAAGATGGAATCAAATCTATGATAAAACAGCACAGGAACACAGAGGCTACAAATCAGAGGCAAAAGCTCTTCTCAACATAACCTTTGTGAAAAAAGCACGCTCAGGGAGCCGGTGCTGTGACATAGCAGGTGAAGCCAACACCTGCAGAGATGTGTACAGCGGCTCCACTTCTGATCCAGCTCTCTGCTATGGCCTGGGAAGGCAGAGGAGGATGGCACAAGTCCCTGGGCCCCTGTGTGGGAGACCTGGAAGAAGATCCTGGCTCCTGGCTCCTGGTTTCAGATGGGTGGAGCTACTGCCATTGCCGACATCTGGGGAATGAACCACCAGATGGAAGATCTCTCTCTCTGCCTCTA
This sequence comes from Sylvilagus floridanus, assembly GCA_949820135.1. Lineage (NCBI taxonomy): Eukaryota > Metazoa > Chordata > Mammalia > Lagomorpha > Leporidae > Sylvilagus > Sylvilagus floridanus. Next base: position 56,294,435 of record OX463224.1, on the reverse strand, counting down.
CCTCTCTGTGACTCTGCCTTTCAAATAAATAAATACATCTTAAAAAAAATAAGAAGAACATGTCCAGGTTCATCAAGATTAGTATCTAAAGAACTGCACTTGTGATATTGAGCTAGTTAATTTCCACTCCATTTTCCATAAAGTCCAGGAGGCCTGTCTGACAGAGATAGAGTGCTGAATGTGTATTTTGTAGTTAGTTGATGAGCTGTATTTTTAAGTCAAGTTTAACAAACTTGAATTTTTTTTTTTTTTGTGATTGGATTCTTTTTTTTTTTTTATTTTTTATAACGCTTTTATTTAAAGAATATAAATTTCCAAAATACAGCTTATAGATTACAATGGTTTCCCCCCCCATAACTTCCCCCCCACCCGAAACCCTCCCCTTTCCCACTCCCTCTCCCCTTGCTTCACATCAAGATTCATTTTCAATTCTATTTATATACAGAAGATCAGTTTACTATATATTAAGTAAAGATTTCAACAGTTTGCCCTCACATAGCAACACAAAGTGAAAAATACTGTTGGAGTACTAGTTATAGTATTAATTCACAATGTATAGCACATTAAGGACAGAGATCCTACATGATATATTTTTTTCAAAAAATTGATTAATTTTCTAGGCAATTTCCAATTTAACACCAAGATTTTTTTTTCATTTTTAATTATCTATATACAGAAGATAGATTCAGTATATACTAAGTAAAGATTTTATCAGTTTGCACCCACACAGAAACACAAAGTGTAAAATACTGTTTCAGTGCTAGTTATAGCATTACTTCACATTGGACAACACATTAAGGACAGATCCCACATGAGACGTAAGTACACAGTGACTCCTGAAGTTGATTTAACAATTTGACACTCTTGTTTATGGCGTCAGGAATCTCCCTAGGCTCTAGTCATGAGTTGCCAAGGCTATGGAAGCCTTTAGGGTTTGCTGACTTCAATCTTATTCCGACAGGGTCATAGTCAAAGTGGAGGTTCTCTCCTCCCTTCAGAGAAAGGTACCTCCTTCTTTGATGGCCCCATTCGTTCCACTGGGATCTCACTCACAGAGGTCTTTCATTTAGGTCTTCTTTTTTTCCCAGAGTGTCTTGGCTTTCCATGCCTAGAATATTCTCATGGGCTCTTGAGCCAGATCCGAATGCCTTAAGGGCTGATTCTGAGGCCAGAGTGCGATTTAGGACATCTGCCATTCTATGAGTCTGCTGTGTATCTCGCTTCCCATGTTGGATCATTCTCTCCCTTTTTGATTCTATCAGTTAGTATTAGCAGACACTAGTCTTGTTTGTGTGATCCCTTTGACTCTTAGACCTATCAGTGTGATCAATTGTGAACTGAAATTGATCACTTGGACTATTGAGATGGCCTTGGTACATGCCACCTTGATGGGATTGTATTGGAATTCCCTGGCACAATTCTAACTCCATCATTTGGGGCAGTTCCGATTGAGCATGTCCCAAATTGTACATCTCCTCCCTCTCTTATTCCCACTCTTATATTTCACAGGGATCACTTTTCAGTTAAAATTTAAACACCTAAGAATAATTGCTTGTTAATTACAGAGTTCAACCAATAGTACTAGAATAAAAAAATTACTAAAATGGATAAAGTATTACATTGTACAACAACAGTCAGCACAAGAGCTGATCAAGTTACTGTTTCTCATAGTGTCCATTTCACTTCAATAGGTTTCACCTTTGGTGCTCAATTAGTTGTCACCGATTAGGGAGAACATATGATATTTGTCCCTTTGGGACTGGCTTAATTCACGCAGAATGATGTTTTCCAGATTCCTCCATCTTGTTGCAAATGACCGGATTTCATTGGTTTTGACTGCTGTATAGTATTCTATAGAGTACATGTCCCATAATTTCTTTATCCAAATGCATGCTTTGAATTCCCTGTGATCTTTTGCTGTGAGGTTCCCTTCGTTTACCTACTTTCATGTTGATGGCCGTGTTTCTGTGTTTCTGTGTGTAACACATCTTTAAGCACAAACTTGAATTTTAAAATCTGATGTGCCTATACACTATAGTGCAGATTTACAGAAAAAGTAGGAAAATACTGTTGACATGAAAAGGATTAATTAAATAAATTTTATTTTATTCAAATATAGGAATTCAATATTCTTTTTTTGAACAAATGAGGTAGGTCTATTAATGGGAAGGCAATTAATATTTAATGGGTATTTTTTGTTTGTTTAAAAACTAGTTGGAGATATTTAAAAGTGGTATGGAATATATTCAAAGAATGATTTTGAAACAATGTATACCAAAAAATTGGCAATAAACTGACTTTCACTCCATAAATTTTTAGTATTATGAAATAACAATATATATAGAAAAGAATAAACATGAAGGAAAAAATAAATCACAGTGGGCTAACAGCAGGTAACATTTCCAACTCAAGCATATTTTCTTCAGTTAATACATTCAAAAAATGTTAAAGTTAGATATAAAAATGTAAATATTTAAGACAGATTTAATTTAATTCATCTTTTTATTAGAGTGCTTCCTTTGATCTACTTTAAATTTTGTGCTTTAATTATTGATTTTTTAAATGTTTATGGTGAGAACATTTAACATGAAAGCTACCATCTTAACCAGTGTTTTAAATGTACAGTGTTCCGTTGTTGTCTCTAGACGTACTGTGGTAGGGCAGAACCCTGAGGACTATTCTTCTTGCATAGTCAAAATTTCATGCTCACTGGGAGGAAACTCCCCATTTCCTCCTCTGTCCAGTTCCTGGAAATCACTGTTCTATTCTTTGACTCTATCAGCTTGACTAACAGATATATCATACTTTCCCATCTGTGACTGGCTTATTCTAATCAACATAGTAACACCTAAAGTTCTTTCATTTGTTTTCCCATACTATACTATTTCCTCCTTTTAAAAGGCTTAATAATATTCTATTATTTGCTTATAACATATTTTGGAAGCTACTCTTTTGAAAATTGGTGCTTATGTGGCTCATGAGCGTGATTGTTCTAATATCACATTGAGATCCTGTTTTAAATTTTTTTAGATAAATACCTAGATAAGAGATTAATGGATCATTTATTAGTTATGTTTTTAATATTTTGAGAAATCCTCATGGTCTTCTTAGTGGCTACACCATTTTGCATCCTGCCATCAATTTTAACAAGATGTCAACTTCTTCACATTTTTGTCGACATTTGCCTTTTTACTTTTTTGAAAATAAGCACCATAATAGGTGAAAAGTATTATCTCATTGTGGTTTTGATTTATATGTACCAAAAGATCTGTGAAAGTGAGCATCTTTTCATCTGCCTGTTGGCCATTAGTACCTCTTCTTTGCAAAATGTATATTCATGTCCTTAAATATTTTTTCATTTTTTGATTTTTAAATTTTAAATTTTGAGATAACAATAAATGACTTATTAACAGGATAATTTGCTATTACATTGTATGAATTCATTATATATTTTGGATATTAATCCCTTACCAGATATATGTTTTTCAAAAACTTTTTTTCCATTGCTTTTCACTCTATTAATCACAAACTTAGTTAGGCAGAAGTTTTTAATTTGATGTATTCCTTTTATTCTATCATTATTTTCTGTGACATTAGTGCCATATCTGAAAGAATTGCCAAGACCAATGTCATGAAGCTTTTTCTCTATGTTTTCTGGTAAGATTTTTATTTTTTTAAGACTTTTGGCTTAATTTTTGTGTATGTTTCAAATTGTATTCTGTTGTATGTGTGATAGCCAATTAAATATAAAACAGTGGGAAATATCAAGGTATTCAAAATTTTCAATGTAGTAACTACATTTTATACATCATGTGTAAAAGTATATAGAAATTTACTCAGTAAAAGTATTTTCTTGAAAATGACAAGTAAGCGTAGTGTTAGTCCATAGGAGTGACTCATGCCTCATTCATCATTCATATCCCTGGATGATCAACACTGTACCATAAACAAGGTTGTCCTTGTACATGGACACGTGTCAAGTGGGGAGGACTTTTTAAATTTTAGGAAAGAACAGGAATAAACAATTCACACAAAAAGAAATGAAAATGATTAAATAAGAAAAGGAAAATTCAATAATCAAAGGAATACAAATGAAAACAGAACTTACATGAATTTTTTAAAAAATTATTCCACTGATTTAATACAAGAAAAATATTGTGGCATGAAATCTGATGTGCTACAGTTTGTCATGAAACTTGCAAATGTCTACATAAAGCAGTTCAAGGAAAAGCCTTACTGCACGTTAAAGTGATATACATTTGATTAAAACATTCTTATAATAACAGAACTGAGGGAGAAACTAAATATATAATGTGGAGATTATTATGTACATGAGAATTTTATACAATGGTATAGTGTTCAGTTATGAAAAATTTAAGGATATTTTAATGACATGAAACTTTTATAATAAGCTCTGCATACCTTTTTAAACATTTATTGATTTATCTTTATTTAAAATGGAGAGGGAGGAAAACAGACAGACAGGCAGCCAGAGATCGCATCGTTTACTCTTGAAACAGTCACAGGGTCTAAACGTGAGCCAGACTGGAGCGTGGAGTCAAGAACCTAATCATGATCTCCCATATATGTTTCAGGGACCCAGTTATCTGAGTCATCACTTGCTGCTTCCAGGATACATGTAAGAGGAAGCTGGAGCTGGGAGTGGAGCCTGGACTTGGTCCCAGACACTCCAGTTTAAGAATGGGAGTTTCAGCTGGCATCGTAATCACCAGGCTAAATGCCCACCCCTGGAATCTCTTATTAAATTTACTGTATAACAGTATTTCTCAACTTTTTATGGAAAAAAAATCAATATTCATTGCAAGTGTATATAGAGATACGATAAATGAAAGTGGTGTGAACTCATTTAATAAGTTTATATTTATAGATTTTAATACAGCACCATACAATGGTAGTAATAATAATTTTTGATGAGCTCAGGAGTGATTGATAGTGCTTGCACTCATCTGTTTTCACATCAAAATATAATTAAATAATATAGAAAAGTTTTCATTTACCCAGAATTTGAAATTTTTTTAATAAAACAAACCACAGGTTGTTCAATTATACTTATTCAAAACCTTGAATTGTGCTTTTAAGTGAAAATATTACGACATATATATACTTATGACAAATATATCTAGAAAAATAACCAAAATGTATAATTTGTGTTATAACTCTCTAAAATATGAAGCAATCATGAAAGATATTGTGCATCTTCTGTTGTAAAATGAATATTTTACCCTGAAGACGGTGAACTCCTTGTTCAAAATGTGAATGTGATGTGTGAACCTGACATGTAGAGGCAATGTAGGCAGCTATAATAATGACTTTATTTTTGAATTTTATGCAAATGGACATTGGTAGGCTCAATTTCTTTAAAATATTCATACATATATTCAAATTTTATAATAAATCACAATTTTAAAATATCAAATATATATTCAGAGTACAAAAAACAAGTTTTCAAAAAAAACTTAACTGAATCACTTTGAATATAGTGCTGTTTTCAAAATGGCTTTAAAAATGGATGAAATACTTCAAAATAAAATTTTAATCATTTATCCTGAAACACTTCCACAGAACGCTTTCACACAGAATAATAATTCTATAGTCTAGATGTAATATTGATATAACTTTAATTCAGACATGAATGTTTATTGTGTTATAATGTAGACACACATATACATGGGGAAAAAGAACAAAACACCATGATATTGCCAATTATAAACTTGAGAATCAGAAAACCTGTACTTTCACTTTTAATTTTCTTTATTTTCCCAGTTCTCTAACAGGAGAATTTTCTTGCTATTAAAATTTGGTTTGGATGGTTTAAAAGATTTTCTTTAAAAAAGCAAAAGATTTTCATCTCAAATTTGTCTTTTCATCTTGCAGATGGGTAATCCTATAATTTTTGAAAGAAAATATGTAAATGATTTTGATAAGTATTATTTCAGTAGAAGAATATTTAAAATTGTCATAAGTCCTGGATTCCATGTAATTCACATGCTTTCATTTCTTTATTAATGAGCTCAACAAATAGCTTTTGAAAACCTGCTGCATGAGGTATCAGTAAGTAAATCCTTTTATCCTGGCCTTAGGGCTGGAAAATAATTTGTAGCACATTAATACTGAGACTTGTGCTCTGTGTTACGACAGTCAAGAGATCTTCAAATGCCTGTCACAAAGAAATCCAACTACAAGTACCTCCCTTCAAAAATTGTGTGTGGTGTGTATGGTGAGTTTGAAGCAAATTATATTCATTCAGTCCTTTTAGTTACTTGGTAAAAATTTTGGACAAATATTTTCAGTGCTAGACTCTAGTTGCAAATTTGATGATTCATTTGGTATTGTTTGCTGTGAAGTACGTGCTAAATATTATGAAAATTTTTAAATTGATGTTTGTTAACAAGGCAGTAGAACTGCTTTATTCTTTAAAGAAAAATACTACCTTATGTCCACATAGATAAAAAATGTAATTTTCCCCCCAAATTCAGAGGTAAATTAAATAAAATGTTTACTGGAAGTATGTATAAAATACTCTCTGCTAAGGTCAACCTGTGCTTGAAAAGGAAACCACAATTTCTAAAATTCTTCCTCATAATGCAGGAGCAATTGAAGCTTAAAAGAAAATGTCTCCATAACATCCTTGCTAGAAATCCACAGGAATTCTTTTGAACCAAGCCATGAAATATTTTGCATTCTCTTATTTCTGAGCCACTCAGAATCTTTCTGAGTTACAAGCATGGTCCGCAGCCATTCTTTCCACTGGAATATTTTAAAAAGTCTCTGGATGCCTTAACACAGCCAGCCCTAAGAAAGAACTCTAGAATTAATTCTGGGAACTATATACCAGAAGCTATTAGTGAGCTGAATCTATGGCATAATTTCTCATTCACTAACGCTCTAAGGAATCCTTGTTCCCCCATGAGACCAATGAATGTATTCTTCCTGTCTCCTTTGTGTTAATTCTACCTTTGGGTCTTACAAGGATATAATAAAATTTGGATTATATTTCAGCTGAATCCATGTACAATATAGTACAATATGTGCATACACACCCACACCCACCCACCCACACACACATATATTTTAGTAAGAGAATATATACACACACATTTCATTGGATTGCATTCACAATATTTTCCAGCAACTACCAAATCTTCAGCTAATGAATATCTTTTATTAATGCAAATGCAGCTTCTTCATAATAACATTGATCTCATTTATCTCTTGAGGTGCTATTTAGGCACCTTCAAAAATATGTTTATGGTTTCTTAAACGTTACTTCATATTTTTATGAATTTATTTACAAGGTATTGGATTTCTTATATTGATCCCATTCTTAGACTTATAAAAAATCAGTTAAAAGCAAATGATTCAATGGCTTCCTATCACCCATAGAATAAATTTCAACTTCCACCACTGAGTTTATCAGAATACCTAATACAGGTGTCTCTTCCTCATTCATCTTGCAGCAGTCCTCCCTTCTCAGATATCCCCAGCCTACCACGCCTTTCCGCATCACTCACTCTATCTAAATTGCTCTTCCCTGCTCCATTCACCAAATTCATACTCCTCTTCAAAGATGTTGTTTAAGTCTAATATCTTCTGGCCTTTTGTAAAAGCATAGCTAAATATTCTTCCTTATGTATGAAAATAATTGTGATATTTTATTTATTCTTTGTATATCCATACCCTACACTTCAATGAGTGTGATTCTTTGAGGACTTGAGAAAATATTTGATTACTGACTTCACAGGGCCTGAATAACTGTAAGTATTTAGTGCATATTTATTTTAAAAAATGTGGTTGATGGGGCCAGCGCTGTGGCGCAGCAGGTTAATGCCCTGGCCTGAAGCGTTGGCATCTCATATGGGAGCTGGTTGGAGATCTGAATGCTCCACTTCCAATCCAGCTCCCTGCAATGGCCTGGGAAAGCAGTAGAAGATGGCCCAAGTCCTTGGGCCCCTGCACTCATGTGGGAGACCTGGAAGAAGCTCCTGGCTCCTGGCTTCAGATTGGCGCAGCTTTGGCCATTGTGGCCAATTGGGGAGTAAACCAGTGGATGGAAGACACTCACTCTCCTCTCTCTCTCTCTCTCTCTCTCTCTCTCTCTCTCTCTCTGCGTCTCCTCTCTTTGTGTAACTGACTTGCAAATAAATAAATAAATCTTAAAAAAAGTGGCTGAATATATATGAAGAATCAAAAAAAAAGCGACTATTGGAACAAAATACTGAAAAAAAAATTTTCCTAATCAAGGAGCATTACATTTGAAACTTGCTAAAAGCTGGTCAGATTTCCTTCAGGCTGGCTCTGTGGTATAGCCTATAAAGCCGCCACTTGCAGTGCCAGGATCACATATGGACACCTGTTCTAGTCCTGGCCACTCTACTTCTGATCCAGCTTTCTTCTAAGGTCTGGGAAAGCAGCAGAAGATGGCCTAAACCCTTGGGCCCCTGCACCCACTTGGGAGACTCGGCTTCAGATTGGCACAGCTCTGGCCCTGGCGGCCATTTAGGGAATGAGTCAGCAGATGGAAGACGGCTCTATTTCTCCTCCTCTCTCTCTCTCTTTCTACCTGCATCTCTTTCTCTCTCTGTGTAACACTCACTTTCAAATACATAAATAAGTCTTTAAAAAAAATTTCCTTTATAAAGCAGAAGAGTCAAATTAACCAAAGCTGATCTCTGAATTGTAAGAGATATGTCCCAAAATTTTACCATAGCAACACTATCGTTTACATATAAAAAGGTTTTTGTTTTTTAAATAGCCAAAGCCTCACAATTGAAACAGCAAATCAAATATCAATTCTGATTTATCAGGCTTCATACTGTAGATCTGCCAATGTTGTGTTTGAAATTCTATTCTTAAGTTCATAAAATGCTTTCTGTGGTTTTCATAATTATCTTTATTTTCTGGGCTGCATCTCAGATTTAAAAGAGAGTTATTTTCCCATTGCTTTATTTTGTAACCCATATTTGAAAATAATCAAAATGTTCACAGAAATTATGAAAAAAATTCATGAATTAAAACACTGCACACTGAAATAAATGTATCTTTTATTTTCATTTTCTATAAACTTTTTGATGTTTCCCTTGTATAAATAAGATATTAAAATATAATACACAATATACTTGGGGTGAGTCTTTTTTTAATTTTTTAATAGTTACTTACTTATTTGAAAGTCAGAGTTACAAAAAGATGGAGAGACAGAGAAAGAGATCTTCCTTCTGCTGGTTTATTCCCCAGGTGGCTGCAATAGCTACAGCTCGGCCAAGCTGAAGCCAGGAGCCAGGAGCTTCATCTGGGTCTCCCACGTGGGTGCAAGGACCTAAACACTTGGACCATCCTCAGCTGCTTATTCCAGTCCATTGCTAGGGAGCTGGATCAAAGGCGGGACAGCCCAGACCCAAACCAGCATCCATAAGGCCTGCCAGCGTTGCAGGCCACAGCTTTTCCTTCTATGCCACAACGCCAGCCTTAGAGTCAGCTTTAGGAAAAAAAAATTCCAGTGCTATGGGTATCAGGCTGATGAGAATGATGGACTGAGAATAGCAGCCTAAAGTCTGTAATGGTGTTTGAGGCTAACTGGAAGTACCTGCCCTGCCTCAAAGCGGCAGATCCAATGAGCTCCCATGGATGCTTTGTGGGAGGCCCACCAGTCCTGTGTGTCACAAAGCGACTGCTATTTCTCCTTATCCCACCCCTTCATCCTTCTTCACAAAAAAAAGACAAAAGCCTAGAATTTTGTTGAGAAAATCTGTTTAATTCCTTAATGTCAACTATGTTTAACACTATGACTAGAAAATACCACACAGTCTGTGCCAGGATTATAACATAGAGGATAAGGCTGCTGCCTGAGACGCTGGCATCCTCTATGGGCACTGGTTCATGTCCCAGCTGCTCCACTTCTGATCCAGCTCCCTGCTAATGGCCTGGGGAAAGCAGCAGCAGAAGGGCTAAGAGCTTGAGCCCTTGCCACCAACAGGGGAGACCTGATTTAAACTCCTTCTTGTGTCCTGGCCCTGCCCTGGCCTTTTTGACCATCTTGGGAATGAACCAGTAGCTGGAAGATTTCTTTCTCTCTCTGTCTCTCTTTCTCTTTGTCTCCCTCTCTCTCTTAACTCTATCAAATAAATAAATACCTCTTAAAAAAACTGCGCAGTTCAAACCAAGCACTTCTGTGGACTGACTCCCACCACTTTGTGCTAACCAGTCACTGCTCATTCATTACCTAAGTATGAGGTCTTTATACTCAATCCTCCTCATACTGTAAAATATTAAATATAACATCTTTGAGGAAACAAAAAGATTCCACATTGTGAAATACTGTTTTCTCTCTCAAGTGAATGAATGGACAGAGAACACTCACTCTGACTGTCAAGGCTGTTTGCCCTTCCATTTAGATATCCATATATCCCTGTCTTGGTGGCTTTCTCTGGCAGATGATGTTTTAGCCCTTCCTTGTCTACGTTTTCATGTCTAAATTTTGCTCATCTCTTAATAGCCAACACAAATCATTTCTTCAGTTTGACTGAATACATTTATTTTTCAGAATTATTTATTATCTCTCTCTAACATGTCTTCTACCAGTTCAAATTATACCTATTCATGTTGTGTCTTTCCTACAACACACTACAGAGTCAGATGGTTTCTTCATTTCCTGTGAAGAACTAGAAACATTTCCACATATTTAGTCTGTGCTGTATTTGTTACAATGATAGCTTTTGCATTTATTGGAGATCTAATATAGTGTCAATGTGAAATGAAGATTTAACTCCCCCTGATATAAATATGATCTTTGATTAAAGCACTTACAGGTGAAATGTACTTTGCCCGATTATCCTAGCTGTTGTCAAATGAATAACTTCAGTGTAAACAAACTTCCAAGTACCTTGAAGATAGTTGTGTGTGTTGCTTTATATAAATTAAGAAGTCACATGTTGTGTGTTAAACACTAATGTAATTAAAAGTATTTTGACAACACTAGTTAACTTGAAAATTTTTAATTTATTTGAAATGTGGAGCAACACATAGACCAAAAGAGATCTCCAGTGGACATCCCACCTGTGTCTTAATGCTGCCTCAAATGCCTGCTACACTGACTTTTTCTTGAACTTATGAACAATTTCCCCTTTTTTGAAATATTTGAAAATAAGTTGTCTTTAAAAGAATAAATCATAACACACTAGACCAAAATAAGCATAGAAGGAAATATAATTGAAAGAGTAGAAACTGGTAAAAAAAAAAAAGTGCTTTTGTTTATCTGTGTCAGATGAGATTCAGAAATGTTAGCAAAGTGTTGGGGTAATCAAGAAATATTTTCTCCCACTTCTAATTTAAATGCAAAAGATTTTGGAAAGAGATATTGGTACCAATAGAGGATAGGAAGAACTTCAAGATTTTTAACCAGAACTTGTGATTTGAAGCTGATCAAGTTTTGCGACCTTGGAGAGTTTTTTTTTCTCTTCACATTCTATTTTATTTTACACATATAAACCAAATGTGGTCAGGGAGAAAAGTGTTACTGAGAAGATAAGAAGAGAATATCGTGAAAGCCAATTGAAATGCTTGTGTGTTTGAGAATTAAATAAGATGGTGTTTAAATATCATTGATCAGATCTGAAAAGGATGTGAATTGGTTTTTAATAATATGTTCACCTTCATAGTAGCAAATAGCTTCTGGTAATGTTAATATATAGTTTTTTAAAGATGTTAAAATGATTCTATAATAATAGAATTTATTTTTAAAGTTAGGGCTATAATGTTTTGAATGATTCTGCAAAACAGGATATTTTAATGTTCTTTAAACATATTTTCGTCATTCTAATTGGTTTCTTGGCAGTACCATTGTTCTTTTGTCTTTAGAAAAGTACCTAGAGTCATATTATCAACACCTTTTAGCAAGATATGGATCATTTAATATTCACTAAGGAGAAGTTAAAAGCTTTAATAATTCAAAGCAATTAATTTGCCATCAAGTTATTATTCTCCTTTGGAAACTGCAGTAAATGAGAAAATTTGCTTTTGAAGAAATTAGTGAGTTGCTATCACAAAAGTGTAAGCAATTCTTTTGGAGACAATTTTTCTCTAATAAGGGAACAGAAACAAAAATGAAACAAAGCCAAGAAATTGCTTAATTCTTAATTTTGCTTAAGGGAAAGAGATTATCCCATATTTATTATAAACATAAAAGGTGCTAAGAAATGAAAGAGCAAACTATCAATTCTGATGTGGTCTTACAGAAGAGTTTGAGATTTAACCTAGTAGAATATCCCAAGTGTCCATCATATATTACATTTTGTTTCTGAACACCTGTAATCTGAAGTTGGTATTTCCTTGAGAATATGCTCAAGATAATCACATTATTTACAGGGTTGTAAAATACTGACTCTAATTTGGACTGCCTTCTAAGACCTTGAGCAGATATCTCTTGCATGACTTTTTACAATAGATACCTTTAAAAAAATAAATTGAATTTTTAGAGGTCAATAGTAGAACCCATTGATATTGTGAATTCCATGTGATTTTTTTTAAACTCATCAAGAATTTAATTTTTATAAAAGCCTATTATGAGCAGCTGCTGACCTCTACACTCATTGACTGGAAAAGGAGGAATTTCATTTTTCTCCCACCATAAATTTGGCCCTAGACTAATATGCTGAGTTGAGGCATTTGCATCTGTATTTCTATTAGGATTCATAAGTGATTTCTTTCTATAGCCTAGCACCAGTATAAACAACATTACAAAGTGAGCCCATGTAGCAATTCAAACCCAACTAGAGAGTCCTTGAGCCACTAAAGATGAGACTTACATTAGTCCTCCCTCCATCAATATACCAGGTATGACACCAGGTATTTCCATAACAGCTAAACTTCCCCTCCAATAGTCCCCCAGACCTGAGGAGTAAGAAATACCAATAGTTACAACGACCAGTTACTTTTTAACCTAGCCCACATGACATTTCAAGAATTGGCTTGACACTTGCTCTGTGAAATCTATCATTCCTCTCATCAATATCTATGTTCTTTTCACCATTAAAGGAATACGTACACAGACTGGAGGGTCAGTAAGTATATGAAAGTTACAGCAGCAGTGAGCTGACTTCCTCTACTTATCAGTACTTAAACATGCCATTCTTGTGTGTATGTTGACCATCTCATAATTGAATCTCCACAATAAATACGGATGAAAAGATCTAGGATTTCATAATACTGCCACCTCTTTATTCCTTGAAAATATCCACAATTTCTAAGGATCAAAATTCCATAGAAAACTTTTGGCATGTATTATTTTTATTGATCATAACATTCTCCAGTTATTGAAATCTCTCACCTTTTCTGAAGGTACACCTCAAATATCTTAACCAAATATCCTAACCAAAAACAGTCCCCTGGTTCACTGGATATAACTCTGTCCCGAGAACCATGAAATTCTGGCTCTGCTGATTTCGTGCTTTATGTCTCAGCACCACTTATCTGCTTTTCGTTTCCTGAGAACATCTTGTACTTCCTTATTTTAGTGCTTCTGTTTATGTCCTGCCAGGGATGGTTTCCTCAATATCTTTATTTGGTGGTCACCCATTAAAATAATATTAGGTATTATCTCTTCTACGAAGCATTTTCTAATTCTTAAGTTTTGTATTCTTACAATAATATTACATGTTTGTACTTTAACATGCCCCACTGTCTTATAATTGTCAATGATGTGTCTCTCCCTCACCAGACAGTGCACTGTTGACTCACAGGATTTTGTCTAAGCCCAGTACATCTGTAAATGAATGAATGAGGAATGTCTTAGGACTTATCAAAATACACCACATACATTAGTTGTTTGTATCTAGGATTTCCTAAGCTGCTTATATGTTCATTTTTAAAATCAATAATGCATATGTACTAACACTGTGGTTGAGAATACAACCTTCTAAAGATTGTAACATTAAATCCTGGCTCTGCCAAATGCTGCTACAATGATCTTGGGAAAGTTATTAAAAAACTCCCCATCTTAGCTTTCTTTTCTAAAAATAAAGATAGTAATACTTCCTGTCTAATGAGGTTCTAATGAGATTTACATGATTTCACAAATAGATTCACACAGTAGTGCTTCCTCCACTTTTTCAGGTCTTATTATTAGCTATTTATTTGATCATTCATTTGCTAAATATACATTATGCAAATATTATAAGCAAGGAATTGTACTAGGTTTAGAGTGTACATTAAAAATAACTATACATAGTCATGATATGCACAAAGAACACAATACACAAAGAAAATAAGCAGGGAAATCTGTACACATATATACACATGACATTTATTCACAAGCACACACATCTGACTGACTGCAATAAGTTTCTATAGAATTCACAATATGCCTTTCATATTATGCATTTTCCATGAATTGAATCTCCCTAGTACCTACAAAACAATTATGAAACTGGTGTTTGTGTGATAAAAGTAATTTCAATGGAGGGTCTTTATCCTCTTGAGTTTATAGACAATTCAAAAAGAAAGTATAACTTAGAAGTATAAATGCCATGATCAGGGTTAGAATGTTAAAATATTCACTTTCAACGAGAATGAAGACATAAAATGACAGCAAGATTTGAGAAGAGCATTCCATGTCTTTACTTCTTCAATGAATAGGGGGCGTACCCTGGAGTTAACTAGGAAATAATAGATGGCTAGAATTTTAATGAAGATACAGGCTTTATAGACTGACAAAAACAGTGGTTGGTTACTTGGAGTAACAGTAGGAGATGTGAAATAGATTGAACTAACCTCCAACTATTGCAATAAGTAAGACATGAGAAAATCAAGAACTTTCATTTGAAGCAGATGTAGGATAAATCAAATTTATAGAAGGAAAAATGATGTTTATGCTGAGGTATGAGGTATGGGAAGTATTCAGTAAAAAATCTGAGGATGTAGGAAATTGTGTTATTTGTAGTAGCACAATGTAGATTTAGAGGGACCTGTTCACCATGAGAAGAGAGGGAAATTAGATCAGGTTATACATGAGCCTACAGTAGATGACAAATGACCAACAAAGTAATGGTCAAGGACAATGGCATGTAAACTGTGAAACAAACACATCGCCACAATATTTTCCCTAAATATCAGCATGTGGCGTAATGTGTGGCAATGGAAAGCATTAATGTATTTATGTTGAATTAAAGATGTCTGGGCAAAAGAACATTGAAAGCTATTAATTATAAGTGATAATTTAAGCAGTGGGCATGGATACAATTACCAAAGACGATCGTGGTGAGAGTCACATACTGAAAAGCCTCTTTGGAAAATCAAGCAGGAAATCAGTGTTTCTTTGGTAGCAAGTTACTTCTATTCATATTAAGGTTAAGAGGAATGTAGCCTCAGCAACTCATGACTAGAGCCTAGGGAGATTCCTGATGCCATAAACAAGAGTGTCAAATTGTTAAATCAACATCAGGAGTCACTGTGTATTTACGTGTCATGAGGGATCTGTCCTTAATGTGTTGTCCAATGTGAAGTAATGCTATAACTAGTACTGAAACAGTATTTTTATACCTTGTGTCTGTGTGGGTGCAAACTGATGAAATATTTACTTAGTATATACTGAATCGATCTTCTGTATATAAAGATAATTGAAAATGAAAAAAAAATCGGTGTTAATTTGGAAGTTGCATAGAAAAATAATCAATTTAAAAAAATATCATGTAGGATCTCTGTCAATGTGCTGTACAATGTGATTTAATGCTATAACTAGTACTCAAAGAGTACATTTCACTTTGTGTTGCTATGTGAGGGCAAATGGTTAAAATCTTTACTTAACACATACTAAACTGAGCTCCTGTATACAAAGAGAATTGAAAATGAATCTGGATGCAAATGAAAGGGGTGAGGGGGTGGGTAGCCGGGTGGGGGAAGGTATGGGAGGGGAAGCCATTGTAATCCATAAGTTGTACCTTGGAAATTTATATTCTAAATAATAGTTAAAAAAAAAAAAGAGGAATGAGTGCAATGGTATAGCATTGCTGCATGCCTTATCTGGTTAGAAATCCTACGTGTGGAATTTAGACTTAATTCTATTTGAAAAGCATTTGGATGTACTCAAAGCAAGTTGCCTCCTTCTTTTCCTTACCATGCTGCATAGCATGGTCTTTACCATCTACGACATCTGTTTATTGTACATTTGATAACAGATCAGAGAGGCAGTGCTGACTCTTACATGTAGACAATCTCATATTTTAATATTCTCAATTTTTAGAAAGCTTCCCCAGTTTTTTGGAACAGAAAATGACTCTAAGGAACTCTCACATTTACACTCTTCTAAGTATAATCTCAGAAAAGCTATTTAATTTCTGACTCACTCAAGATGCTATAATAAATCAGAAGAAGACTATTTAATCAACCCGGTGGGGTGATTTGTGATTCTAAATTCCTCAGTTCCAAATGATTTTGATGCTTTTAACATGTTTCTGAAATTTCAAATATAACACACATACGCACTCAGTACAGAAAATCAAATATCAAACAATGTATCATGAGTCTGTCATGTAAAGATATCATTCTTAATCCATTTAGTTTTCTCTTCTTAATTTAGTATATTTACTAAATATAAAAATTACTAATTTAAAAATTACTATGTTAAAGTTGTTTCTATGTACATATGCATCTATAAATACAGATTTACACTAAAATGATTTTTGACCTTTTTGATTATCTGCCTTTAAGCTCTGTCTACTATGTTTTCTATTTATAATCAGTTTACATGAAAACACCAGCTGCCTTAGAAAAATAGTTTCTAGGCAAGAACCAGGATAGAGCTTAGCAACTGTGGGCATTTCCTGGTGAAAAAACATACGTGGCTGAAAGCAACGCTGCATGTTGAAATGGGAACAGGAAAGCACTTACAAGCATGTTGTTCCTCCTTCAAGGGCACCCAGATTTAAGAATGAAATAGGCAACTACATCCTTCTCCATTGACTTTTTTAATTTTAATTTTTATTTATTTGAGAAGTGGAGAACTACTTGTAAACCACCAAGTTTCCATGATTCTAGCAGCACACATATCACTCATGGTTATACTAATGTGGAAAAACACAGACTGAACCTAAAATTTATTTATAGCATAGCTTGATAGATCAAAGAGGCTCTAAATAATTGCTTACAAATTTTGATTTTACAAAACCCCACATTTACTTTGTATGTTTCACTGATGTTAATTGTGTTGGTAAGCCTGTGGTTTGAAAGCTAGAGAATTATAAACAGATGTATATGGATGATTTTTAAAATGAGATTAAGCCCAATACCAGCACTCTTGCATTGTAGAATTCCAGTATGTGTTTGTGTTAAATTGGTCAGTACCAGGGTGAGTGTTGAAGCTTGAAAGAGAGCATTTCTACTTATTGCTACTTTGCTTTGATTTTTAAAATTCATTTGGTCTCCAAACTGAATGTTGCTTAAATTATGTTTTCAGATGATCTCTTTAATTGTATACCATACAAAATAAATTTCAATGGATTTTCAGTGAATAAAATATCCCATCCAGCTTGGATCTCAAGGCTCCCTGCCTAGTGTTCAAATAAGAAAACTTATTGTTCCTCAAAGCATTTTTCTATTACTGTCCTTTTCTCCATCACATAGTAGATAATATTTGAATAAATATACAAACATATGTATGTGCATACATGTTATTTTTAAATGGCAAGTATTGCACAATTTCACTGATCTTATTTTTTGTTTATGTGGATGTGGGGAGATTTTCTATCTATCTATCTATTTATCTATCTATCTATCTCGAAGGAGAGAGAGAGAGATGCTTTCAATAATTTTAGATCCATTTTAGTACCTCATAATTAAGTTGCTATTTAATCGAACCCAACAATTGAGCATTAGGATGATTTCTGATTTTTCTTTTATGCAGCCAGAAACATCATTTACAGGCACTTTGTGACATTGTATGTATACCTCTGAGACAGAATCCTGAAAGTAAAGAAACTGAGTAAAAATATGTTTGCATTTCTAAATTTTTATCACTACTGAGGACTCCAGATCAGTGGCAGTTGTAAATCACGACCAAATGGCAGGTAGCTCATTCAAAATCCAGAGTCTCCATCAATGGAGGCAGTGGTGATGGCTCCAATAATTTGGTTCCTGTCACCCATGTGGGAGACCTGAACTGTGTTTCTGGTTCAACATTACTCCGCTAAGCATAGAATATCAGTTTATCTCCCCAAACAGTCTGCTGTTCAAACAGCCAGTGGACAAATCTTGTTTTCAGTGTCCCCTACAATCTCAATAAACATAACAGGTCTGTCAGGCAGGCACGGCTTCAACACATAAGTAGTAGTCCCCTTTGCAATCAAATTGTCACACCCATTCCCTCTGCTCCAAAAGTGTTGAACCAAGTTACAGTCCTGTCAGTGATTCTGAATGCTTATTTACCCATAACCTTGTCATAATTTTCTTTTCTCAATGTGTTAATATTCGCCAGTGTGTCAACAAAAGTAAAGGTGTCTCATTAATTCATCTGGTGTTTATTTCATTATAAAAGAGGGTGACTGCTCAGTCATTAGAATCTCTGGATTACATTACAAAGCGACCCATCATTTTTGAGCAAGAACCATGCTAATTAACTAATATTTAAAAGAATCATGGTGATTTGCTGATTATTGATCCAATGTTACTTCATGAATTTACAGAAAGTCCCTGAGGACAAATGATTTGTAGCTAGTTTTATACTTGAAAAACAGTGAGAAGTTCTTAAGTGGATGGAGAGGAGTCCTTGCGGACAAGTAAGTAGTCAGAGACATCACTGGTGCTGTGGCATGCTCTAATGAAGGGTTAGCTCCAGGGAGTGTTTGTTTCACACACACCGTTTAGTGAATAAAATATGGCTCATGCCCTGAGGAAAGGAGGCAAAAAGTAATACTTATTGAACTACCAAAAAGAGTTAAATACTATGCCCCATAAATTAGGGCCTAGAGCTTTTAGAGGTTAGTGTTAGAGTTTTTTCAGAGGAGAAAAGGGAGGTTCAGAAGTAATAGTCACCTAGTTAATGATGGAGGGAGAAGTTAAACACAGAATCTATTTTTACTCTGAAGATTCTCTTAAAAGTTTATGAGAACTTCAAAAACTAAGTGGAAAAATTCACACCATGATAAAACTCTGCATGGATATCAAAAACAAAATGATCAGGGAAGAAGTTGCAGTGGAGCAGGTTATACTGCTCCATAGTATGCCTACATACCATATCTGAGGACCCAGTTTATGTTCTGGCTGCTCCATGCTTCCAATCCACCTTCCTGCTAATGCACATAGGAGACAGCAGATGATGTCCCATTGAACCAGTGGATGGAAAACAAAATCTTTCTCTCTCTCTCTCTCTCTCTCTCTCTCTCTCTCTCAAATGAACAAATAATTATTTTTAAAATGAACACTTTTAATTTCATTTTTAACAATCCTGTTGCAGGTTCCTAGTACCATACTCATTCTTACCAGGCATACAGTCCTAATGAAATTCAGGAAAAAAAAAACTCTATGCAAACAAGCATAACCAGAGATTTACAGAAACTCCAAGAAAGGGGATTGGGAGTAGAGAGACAAAGACAGAGACATGGAGAGAGTGACATCTGTTGTAAATAGGCTCCTTTATACAATGAGTAAAAGAGGGGTATTAACTTGCTTTCAAGAAATGTGTTCCAAATTGTTACTCTTTTGCCATGTTTCAATAAATGCATCTCTAATTCATTCCCACCAACTATAATGTATTTATTCTTCATATAACTGTAGGTCATACAGTAGTTTATGTTCTCCCTGAATCTGGTTGTATTGTAAGTGATAGAAAATATCACAGGAGATAGAAAATAGTATTGGCAAACTGTTACTAAACTTAATTACTTGCCAGTTACACCCCAATCAATCAATGTCTTAAAAGTATATCTATAGAGGGGTCGGTGCCTTGGCTCACTTGGTTAATCCTTCGCCTACGGTGCCGGCATCCCATATAGGCACCTGGTTCTAGTCCTGGTTGCTCCTCTTCCAGTCCAACTCTCTGCTGTGGCCCGGGAGGGCAGTGGAGGATGGCTCAGGTGTTTGGGCCCTGCACCCGCATGGGAGACCAGGAAGAAGCACTTGGCTCCTGGCTTCAGATCTGTGTAGTTTTGGCCATAGTGGCCATTTAGGGGGTGAACCAACAGAAGGAAGACTTTTCTCTTTCTCTCTCTCTCACTGTCTAACTCTGTCAAATAAATAAAAAAAAAATTCTAAAAAACGTATATCTACAGAAAGTCAAGATATTGGTAAAATGAAAGATTTAAAATAGCCTTTTGATGCATCAACATAGAGCAAAACAATGTACATTAGGTTTGTCCTCTAAGCATATGTTCTTTGAATTCTCAACTATTAAATTACTTCCTTTGCTACTTTAATCTCTATATCACTGTTAGATTATTCTGAATATGTCATAGTGAACATCCCACTATTTTGCCTACCACTGCCAGCCTTCTATATATGTGTGTACTTTGCCTGCTGCCTTAAACCTTTCACTGAATTTTATATTTTTGACCCCAACATGTTTTCCTCCCTTTTCTTTCAAGTTCCTTGCTGGATACTTGTTCTAACTATGTAAATGTAAACAGCTCCATTTGTCTTACATCATTATAAGCTTGGAGACCTACCTCCTATGTCACATAATCTTACATGTCCTACCAGACTGCCCAGCTCATTTTGATGTTTTAAAACATCTAAACACACCCTTGTTGGAGAAATTAAAAATCTTGATCAGAAAAGAAGATAGTTCCTTCCAGCTCCCAGGAGGGTGCTATCTGCTTCAATCATCATAACAAACTATTTTTGGTAGTTAAGAAAAATTAAGTGAGTTGCCTAAGTCCACAGAGCTAGAGCCCTAGGATTAGAAACCAGGTTAGGGACTGTGCTATGGCGCTGCTAAGCTGCTGCTTGTGAGGCCAGCATCATGTATCAGAGTGTTGGTTCAAGTCTTGACTTCTAACCCAGCTTCCAGCTAATGTGCCTGGGAAAGATGGTCTAAATTCTTGGTCCCCTTCTACCTTTGTGTGAGATCAGGATGGAGTTCTGGGCTCCTAGCTTCAGCTTTCCCAAGCACTAGCTGTTGTGGCCATTTTGCAAGTGAATGAGAAGATGCAACATTCTCTCTCTATCCTCTCTCTGTCATTCTGCCTTTCAAATAAGTAAGCAAATCCTACAAAAAGAGACCAGATCAAGCTATTAATATTAATAGTAATAAAAGTAATAAAAGTGACCAAAATATTGCCATTAAATTCTGCAGTTTTATGAGAAAGAATACTTCAAAAATTCATGGAACGGGCTAGTGTTGTGGCATAGTGGATTAGACCACCACCTGCAACACTGGCATCCTACATGGGCACTGATTCAAGTACTGTCTGCTCCACTTCTGATCCCGCTCCCTGCTACTGGCCTGGTAGAGGCAGCAGAAGATAGACCAACTGTTTCGGCCCTTTTACACCCAGATGGGAGACATAGAGGACGTTCCTCATTCCTGGGTTGGGCCTGGCCTAGCCCTGGCCTTTGTGACAATCTGGGGAATGAATCAGCAGATGGAAGATCTCTCTAAAGTGATTCATATGTGTTATGAATTTTCATGATCATGATAACAAGCATAAGTAACACCCTATTTTAAAAATAAGGAAAATAAAATATGGCACAAAGTGGATAAATTTTACATGCAACATTTTATAACTTACATGTACTGAAACATGGACTTGAACCAAACCGAATGATTTCAGAGACCTTGCACTTAGCTGGGTTTCCATACTTTAAAGAACTTTTAGGCAGAAATGTGGCATGTTGCTTTCTCAAATTATCTCCTTGACTTGTACATTCTGTATGCACCTCCTTCAATTTCAAATAGTATACCTTTTATGTTTAAAATTTTCCTTGGAGGTAATTGTGTCCCCTCAAAAGTAATTTATTGATAACTTATAAATACAACACTTATATATATATATATTTCTCAAATCTACAACTCTGTGATATAATTTGTGAGCATTCAAATTTTGTAAACAGAGAAACTGAGGTCCATAATTATACAAGTAGTCAAACCCTGATTTCCTGCTTTAAAAATCCACACTTTCCACAATTCTCTTGCATTGATTATGTAGTTATAGGATTATAGGCTATTAAGACATATTTGACACAAGAGCTGCCATCTGATTTTGCTGAGCTGAAGGACCCTTACTGTGTAATTACATTTTTCTAAAGGGAAAACAGAGCAGGTTGTGGGAAAGGCTCCTCTCCATGATGTGTAATTCACATTAATAAAAAATATTTCCAAATATAAAATATAAATTATGAAATTCCATATTTAGAGAGTAACTTGTTTGTAAGATAATAAATTATACCATGTTAAGACTGTCTTATCAGTGTGGGATATATGACCATCTGTGTTCATCAGTCTAAATTTGAATATGGTATAAATGGTTAGAGAGCACATTTTGTAGGTTTAAGGAAGACAGGGAGTAATTTGATATTTCCTTGTTAATTAGGCTACTCAGAAACTCATATCTACTCTTTTATCTAATCAGTGATTTTTGTTAATTAACATTTTTGCCATCTCACCATTTAAAAAAATCAATAAGAATCACAAATTACTTTTCAAAATGAATTCCTATTCATTTTTATTTATTAACATAAATTAACCAGGCATGCTAAATTATGTATATATTCCTTTCAATATCAACAAGTGCCTTATCAAGGAGAAGATATTCAGATGGAAATATATCAAGATTGGCTACTCCCTGAGTTAACACAGAATGAAATATTTGTACAAGAGTCAAGAAGACATATTAGAAATGAAAACAAACTACAAGTAAGAGTGTTTTTCAAAATATGTACTGCTTGTATCAGAATTACTGAGGTTCTCACTAAAACACAAATTTTGGAAACTAAATCCAAATCAAAACAATTGAAACCACAGAAATAGCTTGAAATTTGCATTTTTAGCAAGTTCCCTAGGTTATGTTGATCCAGACTCTGTCTCAATCCATTTTAAATTTCATTCCTAACCAGGATTCTATATCTCTATATCTCTCTCCAGATATGTTCCATTTAGTAACTAATTATTCAAAGCCCTCCACTGCTGTTGCAGTGTAATGTTTCACTTCCCAGAGGGACCATGAGACTTGTTTCTGATAATGGGATGTTAGAACTATGGTACAATAAAGAACTTGTACAACTGAATTTGTTCACACATGTGCCTATACCTTCACCTGGCATGTCAATACTAGCTAATAGTCCCAAGGGTTGAAATGAGTTGAGGACGGCCTCACAGAGAAACTGAGACCAGCACAACTAACTTCAATTTCTCTATTGGTCTCTAAAGACAATTTTTTCTTATTAAGCTACTGAGTTAAAGAGGTGGTTTTCTGTGCATCACTCTGGTCATAGTTAACTGATACACCTAATTTATAACAAAGAGGAAAGGAAGTAATACTTTTTGGCAGGGATGTGGTAAAGTAGGGAACCCTTGCACACTGTTGGGGGGAACATCAGTTGATAGAGCCATTATGTAGACTCCTTGAAATATTAAAAGTACAGCTGTCTTATGATCCAGAAATCTCAAATTTGGAAAAATAGCTACAGCAATCTACATTACTGCACATACCCGCTGCTGGACACAGGGCCAACATGGGTTTGTTTCATTGAGACAGATGATCGTGCCTTTAAATATTTAAGGACATATGATGGCCTATGAAGGTTCACTTTCTGAAGCTGTTCTCAAGTGTGTTCCCTAGGAAAACAGCATCAGCATTCCCTGACACTTGTTAGAAATGCAATCACTGAGGCCCGCTATAAACCTGATAGCTCAGAACTCTGGGCTTGAGATCCAATAATCGGTATTTTAATAGACCTTCCAGGCAGAACTAAGTGCTTAAAGTTTGAGAACCATAAGTGTGGAGGATTGAAATGAAGAAAAACTCAAAACAAACCACCCCAATTAACCACAGAAAACACCCTCATTGGACAGAACAAAACAATACAAAACCCGGATCTCTCAGTAACACTGATTTCCAGACTGACTACAATAAGCACCCAGGAAAGGCATTGGGATCAGTATATTATGGTTAAAAATCACCACTTCTGGAATCAGAAAAAAAATTGATGTAGATATGACTGTTATTTAATCCTGTCATTTTACTTAACCTTTCTGAATTTGACCTCCTCGTCTGAGAAACAGAGATAATCAAGTCTACATCAATATGTTTTAAATCAAATAATTTATCAAATATACTCATACCCAGTATGTATTCAATTCACTATACTGCTTGCAAGTGATATAGACAACAGCTTTAACATAAGAATGCAAAGAGAAGTGTAAACTGCTATCTGTGGGGATGGAAAGAGGGTAATGGGGAATGGAATGGACATGTAAAGTGAAAGTAGCATGACAATGTGCTCTAGAGTACTAAAACATATTCTTTCTAATTGTATTCTTGGATCTGATAACAAACTCTCTCTATCCCCCTTCCTAGCATCTGTGAATCTCTATTCTATTCTCTCTGTGAGATCAACGATAGCTAACAAAAACTTATTTTATGTTTCAAAATAGCTAGAAGAAATTATTTTGATGTTCCCAACACAAAGAAATTATAAATATTTGATTTGATCAATGAGCTAGTTGTCATGATTCAATCATTACACATTGTATGCATTTATCAAAGCATCAAACTATACTCCCAAACTGCGTACATGCTAGGATTTAGGGCTTTGTTTATTAGCAATGACTGAATGCCTGTAAAGTGTCAGGAACATTGTAGTTAATGAATGTGAAAGATGCCATTCAAAAAGAGGTAGTGATTCAGAATTAGAGCTGAAGGTGGGCATTATGACACAGTATGTTAAGCCACCTCCCCCTACACCCACATCATTTATCAGAGTACCTGGACTTGAGTCCTGCCTCTACTTCCAGTCTAGCTTCCTGCTTACTCAGACCTGGGAGGCAGCGATTGATGACTCAGGTATTTGGGATGCTGGTCACCCATGTTGTCAGTTCAAACAGAGTTCTTGGCTCCTGGCTTCTGAATGGCCCAGCCCCAGCCCTTGAGGGAATTTGAGTAGTGAACCAGCAAATGGAAGACCACTCCCATCCTACTGTCACACTCTCTCTCTCTCTCTCTTCCTCTCTCTCTTCCTCCTTCCCTCCCTCTTCCTTTACTCTGCCTTTCAAATAAATAAAACA
This sequence comes from Sylvilagus floridanus, assembly GCA_949820135.1. NCBI lineage: Eukaryota > Metazoa > Chordata > Mammalia > Lagomorpha > Leporidae > Sylvilagus > Sylvilagus floridanus. Next base: position 56,269,213 of record OX463224.1, on the reverse strand, counting down.
TAAATATATTTGAAAAAAACCATTGGGTTTAGAGTCAACCTGTCTGTTTTGAATACACACCTGTCATCAGTCCACTATGTGACCACAGGAAAATCATTTAACTTCCAGATCGCAGATTTTTTAAACTTCATTATTCAATGTTGGCAATAATATAAAGTGACTTGTGGGCTTATGGCCAGAACAAAATGCATTAATGGACATGAAATATAAGATCAGTACCAGAGCAACATAGGGACTTAATTTCTTTCCTGCTGTGCTGTGCCCTCCATTGTTGCAAATGCTTTTCCTGACTCCCACTATCTGGAGACCAAGTCCAAGAGTTTGTCATTGCAGCCTTCTAGGCTGATCTTTCTTCACCTTCATTGTGCATTGGGATCACTTGGCTGCAGATTCTGACTCAGTAGCCTGTGTCAAGTCTGAAATTGTGTTCTAACAAGTCCCATGTTGCTCCTTGACAGTTCACAATTCAATTATGAAACTGCATTCTAATTCAAGCTGTAGAGTGCAGCCAATTACAAGTTTTGAACATCAATTTAGAAAGGTTTTGAAAAATCTGATGTGGAGAATCAGAAAAAAGGGGCAAATTTTGCTCACTTGGAGATCAGACCAACAGCTAAGTAGGTGTTGATGATGAAAGAAGGAAAATATACAACCAAAGCAAGATTTAAGAGTGTATGTTGTTATGACTTTGATATCAATGACAAAGAGTATGCATCTGATCTACAGTGTGGCAGAACAGAGCAATGACTGGGAAGCTGTGCTCAGAGCTCCACTGCCAACACTAGGGAAATACAATTCATGGCCATAGCATTTAAGTAGCAAGAAATAAGTTTTGTGAATTCCTGAACAGTATTTATTGAATTGGAGATTGAATATTACAATATGTGTTGATTAAGCAAAATTCAATTTATTTTTATTTTAGTTTTAGGAAAAATATTTATTTTGTATATTTATTATAAAGATGAAATGAACTAATAGACATAGAGGCTATAAGGATTTGTGATAACATTATGCATTACATGCAGTGTTAATATTTGCTATTATTATGCATTTGAGATATTTATAAATTAGAGATATCTTAGAGCAAATTATATTGACTGAAAGAAATAAGTAAAATATATGCTCTAATTTTTAAATGTATTTATACTTTATTTGAAAGGCAGAGACACAGAAAAAACAGACAAAAATCTCCCCTCCCAAATGCCCACAAAAACCAAGATTGGGCCAGGCTAAATCTCAGAGCTTGGAACTCAATCCTATTCTACCATGTAAAAAGCAAGGATCTTACTACTTGAGCCACCAACTGCTGTCTCCCAAGGTGTGAATTAGTAGGAAGCTAGACTCTGAAGTGAAGTCAGGAGTGGAACTCAGATGCCATTTAGAAACTGTTGATGTTTCTTTTGCTGGAAATCCTTGTTCCTGGGTGTCATTGGCATGGCTAACTTATTTTTGTCATTTAGGGCCCAGGCCAAATTTCATTTCTTTTGGAGTTTTTCATGATCACTAATCTTAATTATTTCTCCCCTACACATCCAGTAACTGTATCATACATATCATTTTACTCTTTTGGAATTCTCATCATTATCTGAAGCATTGATGATGTGTTTGTTTCTTTGCTTTTTAAATGCTTACTTACAAGGAGAACGTAAGTACACTGAAAGCAAGGATGTAACTTCCTCTGGGTTTGGGTTGCTCTTAGTGCACCTGGAACTGGCACACAGCAGGCACCCAATAACTACAATCATGGTCATCATGAATCTCAAGACATCAAGACATTAACAACTCCTGGATATAGTCAGAATATTTTAAAAATCCTATTCCTTGTAATTTTAAGCAATGCCCTTGGTACAAAATCACCAGCAGCTAAATATTTTTAGTGATACTTTTAGATTTGCAATAATGCTTCTGCCTATGTAGATTTTTGTTATGTAAGAATAAGGCAATGTAAGAACGTAAAACTGATAGCTACAAACATGCCAGCTTGCATAGGCTTTGCTTAGTGAGAGTCCATCATTTTGGACACTAAACTTTGTGTTTAATTCTGCACTCCTCCTTCCTCTATAGCTACAGACTGACATCAGAGTAAGGTTAGCTCAGTAGTTCATCATGTAAATAGTGAATTGGAATCACCCTTAAACACAATGGATATATATTTTTTCTTTCTGTTAGTTACTACTAGATATTAGGGGATACACCATATACTAAATTAACCTTAATTAATGATAAAATTTCTAAATATTGCAATAAGATTATTAAATGTGTCATTTAAACAAATGTAATGCTTTCTGTGTGTGGTCAGCAAGAGAAGGACATATATGTTAAAGATGGAGAAAAAGGTTTATTAGGAGTAAAAAGTCAGTTTGTTATGGCTATGAAACTACATCTGAAGGCAGTTAAAAATGCAAGGGAGGCCAACGCTGTGGAAAGTGGGTGAAGCCGCCACCTGCTAATCCACTTCTGATCCAGCAGTGGAGGATGGCCTGGGACCTTGGGCCCTGGCATCGTGTGGGAGAACCAGAAGAGGCTGCTGGCTCCTGGGTCCTGGCTTTCCATTGCGGCCATCTGGGGAGTGGACCAGCCAATGGAAGACCTCTCTCTCTCTGCCTCTGCCTCTCTCCTTTTAAATGAATAGATAAATCTTTTTTAAAAATGCAAGGAAAGTTGGAATGAGAGTTTAATTTAGTTGTAGACATTTTTCATGCATTTTCTATGAATTCATTGAATAGTTATACTGTTGTTTTAGTTGCTAAACTTTGTAACTAAAACAAAACTACTCAAAACAAAGGATGTTCGGTATTTATTTTTGATTTTATACTTAAAAGGAGAAAAATCCTCAGACATCCAATTTGTAACACTTCCTTTTTCATGCTAAAATGTTTTATATTTTGAAAGAAATGTCCAATTGTATGAGTCCTATAGATACAGGTATAGATACGTACTAAACTGTGAACACAGACACTTCAAAAGTGAGGTGTTATAAAATCTTTCTACAAACACTCTTTGAAAATAAACATAGTAAAGCAAGTTTAATCTTGCTATTCATAGCATGAAACACAGTGAGCCATTAATAACTGTCCATAAAATTAATATACTGCATTTTAGTATATAATGTTCATGTTTACTTTTAGCATTTATTGTTAAAATTGAAATATAAATCACATCTCTGCTTCTGTCTTAAAATATTTCCTTGTGATGCATTCTTTATAGCTTTGTTGTCTTTGTAGCTTTCAGTAAAGAAATGTGGTTTGTGTATTATTCACCTTAGTTTCCACATATTGTTGAACTCTCACTATGCTGATAGACTTTTGTGTAAAAGTCTAGGAGGAGTAGAAAATGAACAAAATATGGCCCTGTGCTGTGAAAGGTGCACACCCTACTGAAAAGAAAGTGAAGATATAGAAAATGAATCATTCACTTAGGAAGTAACATTTAATATTTCTTAAACATTGGGGGAAATTTTGATATTAGAGGGGAATTTAGAAAAATGGCAGAATGAAATGCCAGCTAAATAATGGAAAAAAGGTCTAAAGAATGACTTAAATCTGAAATTGTTGAGAAAATTATACAGGGACATGGTGTGGAACATTAGGCTGTATATAAGGATTGAGGAATATAGTAATAGATAAGAGCACAAGTTTTTGTTTGCTTTTAAATAATGATGATTACAGAATTTAATGAGGAATTACAAAGCTAAATGTTTTCTTGATATTTCCTTCCTGTCTTTATAAGCCTGTCTTCTCTAAATTGCCTCATATTCATATTTCTACCCTCTTAGATGTTTGCAAGTTTTCGACCTTCCATTTTTCTATTGCATACAGATTTATTAAGTCCTATGAGTACTTTTCTTATAGCCATTCTTTCTTATTTAAAATGTTTTCTCAGAACTGTAACATTAATTTTCATAAAATACTAACTTTTGGAATCACTTTTCTGTCTTGTTAGTAGAGTCCCTATTCAAACTTCTGGGTGTACTTTTTTATCCCCAGAGATCTCATCACTCAGCATGCCCTCTGTACACACCTCACTGTGTCTCCCCTCTCAGCTGCAGAGAGTGCTCCTCTGCCTCAAACTCATTTCCTTCAGCCCTCTCATCTTTAGACTTCAGTCCTCCAGGAAACATTTCTGAATCTCCACGTTAAGCAGGTTCCTCCTCTCAGGTTCCAGTATTCTCTGTACTTTACATTGGATTATATTTCTTTATTTTTAATTTATTTAAGTGACACAACTTTCATCTATTTCATACATACAAATTTGGTAACACAGTAGCACTTCCCAATCCTACCCCCCCTCCTGCCCACCCTCCAAGCCCTTCCTCCCCTTCCCTCTCCGATTCCCAGTCTTTTAGAATGATCTATTTTCAGTATACTTAATGATTGGGGTTAACCCTACTCTAAGTAAAACCGTCCACCAAATCCTATGAAGAGAAATAAAATAAAACAAAATACTGTTCCTCAGTGGAAGAGACAAGGATATAAGCAATCATCGATTCTCTAAATGTCTGTTTCACTTCAGTACATTATGTGTCAGGTAATCTATTAGTTACTTCAGATCAGAGAAAACACATACTATCTGTCTTTTTGAGACTGTGCTATTTCATTTAGTATAATGGTTTTGAGTTGAGACCGTCCTGCTACAAAAGACAGGATTTCATTTTTATTTTTACAGCTGAGTAGTACTCTGTAGTGTATATATACCATAATTTCTTTATCTAGTTAACAGCTGCTAGATATCTGGGTTGATGTTAGCTATTGTGAATTGTGCTGCAATGAACATTGGTACAGATCATTCTCTCATATGCTGATTTCTTTTGGTTTGGGTAAATTCCTAGAAGTGGCATGGCTGGATCACATGGTAGGTCTATATCAGATCTCTGAGGTATCTCCATAGTGTCTTCCACAGTAGTTACACCAGTTTATATTCCCACTAACTGTGGACCAAGGTACCTTTTCCCCCATAACCTTGCCAGCATTTGTCATTTGTTGAGTTATGTATGAGAACCATTCTAACTGGAGTGAAGTGAAAAATCATTGTGGTTTTGATTTGCATTTTCCAGATGGCTAGTGATCCCGAACATTCTTTCAATTGTCTGTTGGTCATTTGAATTTCCTCTCTTGAAAAGTGACTTTTCAATTCTTTTACCAATTTCTTAACTGGATTGTTTTGTTGTTGAATTTTTTAGCTCTTTATAGATTCTAGATGTTAATCCTTTATGAGTTGTGTAGTTTACAAATATTTTCTCCTATTCTGTTGTTTGCTTCTTTATTTTGCCGAGTGTTTCTTTTGTGGTACAGAAGCTTCTCAGCCTGATGTAATCCCAACTGTCAATTTTTGCTTGGATTACCTGTGTTTCTGGGGTCTTTTCAAAGAAGTTTTTACCTGTTCCAAAATCTTGCAGAGTTTCGCTCAATGTTCTCTATTAATTTGATAGTATCAGGTCATAAATGTAGGCCTTTGATCCATTTTCAGTGGATTTTTCTGTAAGGTGTAAGGCAGGGGTCTATTTTCACACTTCTACACATGGAGATAGAGTCTCCACAGCACCATTTGTTAAAGAGACTGTCCTTGCTCCAGGGGTTCATTTTAGCTCCTTTCTCAAAGATAAGTTGGTTGTAGATGTATGGATTGATTTCTGGAGTTTCTATTTTGTTCTGTTGGTCTAAAAGTCTGTTTTTGTGCCAGTGCTAGGATGTTTTGTTTATAACTGCCATGTATTATGTCTTGAAATCTGGTATTGTAATGTCCTTGGCTTTGTTTTTGTTGTATAAGACTGCTTTAGCTATTTAGAGTCTCTTCTGTTTCCATACAAATTTTAACATTATTTTTTCTAGATCTGTGAAGAATGTTATAGGTATTTTGATTGTAATCCCATTGAATCTGTAAATTTCTCTTGGCAGTATGGATATTTTGATGATGTTGATTCTTCCAATCCATGAACATGGAAGGTTTTTCCATTTGTAATTTATTCTTCTATTTCTTAGAGTTTTGTAATTTACATTGCAGAGATCTTTGGCATACTTGGTTAAATTTATTCCAAGGTATTTGATTCTTTTTGGAGCTATTGGGAATGGGAGTAATCTTAAAAGTTCTTTCTCAGAGATGAAATTGTCTTTGTACACAAAGACTATTGATACTTCTGTGATGATTTTATGTTCTACCACTTTACTAAACTCTTATGAATTTCAATAGTCTCTCATTGGAGTCTTTTGGAACCCTATTCTCCAGGATCACATCATCTGCACATAGGGAGAGTTTGACCTCCTCCTTTCCAATTTGACTCTCTTTGATCTCTTTTTCTTACCTAATGGCTCCAGCTAAAACTCCCAGGACTATATTAAATAAAAATGGTAAGAGTGGGCATCCTTGTCTGATTCCAGATCCTAAAAGGAATGCTTCCAGCTTTTCCCCATTCCATAGGATACTGGCTGTGAGTTTGTCATAAACTGCCTTGATTCTATTGAGAAATGTTCATTCTATACCCAATTTGCTTAAGATTTTCATCACGAAAGGATATTGTATGTTATCAAATGCTTTCTCTTCATCTATTGAGATAACCATTTGGTTTGTTTTTCAGTTTGTTAATGTGACACATCACATTGATTGAATTGCAAATGTTGAACCATCCCTGCATACCAAGGATAAATCACTTTTGGTCCTGGTGAATGATCTTTCTGATATCTTGTTGGATTTGATTAGCTAATATTTTGTTGAGTATTTTTGCATCTATGTTATTTCATGGGAATAATTCTCATTCATGTAATGTATGTTTTACTTTAGTTTGTAGATTTGCTTCTGATTGATTTTGAGTAATCATATGATTAATTTTTTGAATTCCATTTCAGGATTTTTTCTAGGTTTTTTTTGTTTTTTTGTTTTTTGGCAGGCAGAGTTAGACAGCGAGAGAGAGAGAAACAGAGAGAAAGGTCTTCCTTCCATTGGTTCAGCCCTCAAATGGCCATCAGGGCTGGCTTGCTGTGCCAATCCGAAGCCAGGCACTTCCTCCTGGTCTCCCATGCAGGTGCAGGGCGCAAGAACTTGGGCCGTCCTCCACTGCCTTCCTGGGCCACAGCACAGAGCTGGACTGGAAGAGGAGCAACCAGACTAGAACCCGGCGCCCATATGGGATTCTGGCACTGCAGGCAGAGGGTTAACCAAATGAGCCACAGCGCTGGCAATTTCTGGATTTTTTTTCAATCTCTTCATCTTTGCATTTTAACATTGAAATATTATGTTTCTTTGGGAGGGTCATGTTGTCTGCCTATTCTTGTTTCTTGAATTTCCACATTTGTTTTTAGGCATTTGTGGAGTTTATTTTTGTTTTCTGTCTCTGAGGGCTTTTAATTTGAGTTATGCCTTTGTGTCTTAGTGAAATGTAATCTCTTTCAATGAATACCAAGAAATGTGTGGTGGGTGTGACCAGGGATCTCTGGTCAATGTGCCAGGGTGGAGCAAGTTCCCAGGGCAATCCCAAGTGGATCATGGTAGATCTCCATACCCAGCCACACCCTGCACCTTCTCATGTAACCCCTGAGTCACTATGGTCTCAGCACACATGGCTCCCATAGTCACCAAGTCCAGAGGTTTCTCTCCACCCTGCCAGCCTATCTAGTCAACAGAGACAGCTTTGCCTAGGTATCTTTACCCTGGAGACTTCCAGCAACCATCCATCTCACCTGGCTGCCAAGCCAACCTCCCAGCCATGCTCAAAGTCAGTGGGAACTGTGGAGCATTCCCTACACACACACACACACACACACACACACACACACACACAAGTACCACAGGTTGAATGTTGCTGCCTGTCCACCATTGCCTATTAGGTTTCCAGTCTCAGTCAGCTGCTGTATGTGCACACAAAGGCTTCTGTATCTGCGGCTCTAACCAAAAATGGTGCCCACCCTCTCTCATCCAGGCAGCAGGCTCTGTTTTGGGGTAGTTGCAGGGAAACGAATGTCTCCCTCCACTTCCACTGGGTTGCAGGCAACTGCCAGTACCCAGGGCTCTTGTCAGACCCATGCCACCTTCTCCCTCCAGATCTATCACCTCAGGTTGCTGCAGTCCAGCCTCACCTCCATCTCCAAACTGCTGCCTGCCCTGACTCTTGCCTCTGCAGCTGTGCTCCTGCTCATGCTATGAGTCTGCACCCTTCACACAGGTCTTTGCCCTTTCACCTCCTTCTGGAGGACATCCAGTGTAGATCTTTCTCCAATTCTTTCCTGAGAGTGCACTACTTACACTTTTCTCTTCACTGTTGATCCTTAGCTCAGCAAAGCATGTCACTCCCTAATCTGCCATCTTGGAATCTCTCTGGATTATATTTAAGTGTTTACAAGATCACATCACTCCTGATAAACTGTACACTCTGTGAGGCTAAGGGTCATGACTATCTTGTTAACTGTTACATTTATAGTACTTAGGACATTGTATGGCAGATAGTAGGTACTAAAAATATATGAGTAAGGCACACATAAGGAAAAAAATAATCAATATGTGAACTAAATGGACTAAGATGGACTTAGTTTCTTCCTATCTAAGATAGTATACTCTACATGAAGAGCATGAAGAGCAAGGCTAGAAACTGATATGTCTAGATTCACACTTTAGTCTCAGTATCCCAGAAAACAAGAACTTACTTAAAACTGTGATTCTTCCATAGGTGTGTATTTTGGGAAGTGCTCCCAACAACAGGTGTGAAAAGCAATGAGGGACAGTCCAACAAAGAAAGTGTTGCTGCTTTAGGCTTTTGGGTATCCATTTGCCTAGGGTATCCCTAAGAAATTAGGTCAGACTTATTATGATTTTGTTCTGTGTTTTTATTCATGCCAATGTTTCTTGCTTAAGACATTCTCTGCGAATGAACAGTGATCTTGAAAATTCCTTACAGAATTCAAACCATAGCATTTAACAGGAAAAATTAATGTCTTATACAAAATTAAATAACAACTGATATTATCTTCTAATAACAGAGTGAGGAAGATAGAGAGGGAGGAGAGAGGGAAGAGAGATAGAACTGCCTAGATATTAGTGATTTTTCTTTGTAGAACTTCATATGGTAACTGAGTGCAACAATTTATTTGTAAGAGTGAAAGCTAGTGCAAAATTCAGTAGCAATGAATGAATCAGATTCCAGCATTGTTCCACATGAAAATATTGTAAATAATCATGTCCACTCACAAAATTAGCTGTGGCCAGATATCCCACTATTGTACGTGGGAAATGATCCCATTTTTCTTGACTAGAGGAAGTTATTTAAGAAATAGAGTAAACGGTTAGGCTGAAGAAATGCACATCCTGCAAAAATGCAAGAAATAGCAGTTCTGTGTAAAGTATTGTAAATTTTTAAGGCTTCCCTCTGGAAAATCATACATCAAATGGTCATTTGCAGATTCTTGTTTTTTTGTTAAAAAAAGAAAAAAAGGATGAACTGCATCATGTATTGTACACACTGACTCAGTCAGCTTGATTTGTGGATTTAGGGCAATCTTCCAATAAATTCAATGGTTTGACCAATTTGAAATGAGTTTAGAAATGTAACAGCTATCTTTGGAGGTTTAAATTGGTAGACAATTATGAAGGAAATAAGAGAGTTTGGGTTGTTTAACTATTTTTTTTTTTTTTTGGAGGAAAGATACAGATCAGGAAGTACAGATCCGGGACTTAGAGCTTGGCTGCTAAATCCATCTTCCCTGATAAAATTCGCTCTGTGATCCAAGACATGTGTAAACCAAGACATTGGTATACAACAGCAGGATGCTTTTGCACTGAAAGGTTCCTTACATTCCACCTGACCCAAGAATTCTGAATTAATATTTCTTTAGGGAAAACACAGCTATAGTAGATGAATGAAGATCCTGGCATCTGTAGAGAATATTTGCTTCCTGGACTGATAGTTTGAATGCTATAATTCTAACACTTTCCTGAAATAATAAGAAGTATTCTAGAAGCAAATAATATTATTTGGGAGTTAATTTCATTAAGATTTTGATACAAATAAACGATCTTCATACTAGCTATGGGATCTGAAACCAGTTACTTAAGATTTCTAAGGATCTTATTGCAACTTTGAAATAAGGAGAATGATTCTTAATCTAGTGAATTGTTTGGAGAGTTTATTATATGCTTGTATTTGTGCAAAACATGCTTATACACATAAGGTTACCTCAAAATGTTCATGGAAATATAGAATCAAAAGAAAAGTTTACTTTTTACTAAAAAGTTTAAAAATCCATGATGATTTTAAAGCAATACACTTTTTGAAAGTACACTTAGATGTATTCTCCATTACCTGGCAAGTAGTAGAGCTAAGCTTAGAAACAAAAGCCACATTAATTCTAGGACCCCATTGTTTGTGATTGTTTCACAATGATTCTAGGCCAAAACATAAGTTACTGACTTGTGATGAACTTAGGCTTTCAATTCAAGGATGTACACTATTGCTACCCCTCTCATGTAGGAAGCTATTTATGATATTTCTATCTCCAGTTAAAATTTAAATATTTCTATTTGATATTTAAATTTCCATTTACTTAATTTATAAAACTGGAACATTGGAGCAGGTGCTTGGTGAATTGGTGAAGTCGCCATTAGGGACACCTGCATCAGCATGCCTGGGTTTGAGCCATGCCTTTGCTTCTGATTCAGCATCTAGATAGTGCATTCTGGAAGGCAGCTGGTGATGGCTCAAGTGCTTAGTTCCCTGCCACCCTTGTGGGAAACTAGGATTGAGTTCCTGGATCCCACATATACTATGGCCTAGTCCCGAGAGTGTAGGCATCTGTGAAGTGAGTTAGCAAATAGAAGACCCTGAAGTTGAGCAAATGAAGCACTAAATTCAGTAAAAAGAAAAAGATGAGCTATCTAAATGCTTCTGAGAGTTAAACTGAAAGCTAAGCAATAGACTTTTTTTCTTGAATTTAGATTGTTCTAACCTCTGATATTATTTTTATTTGTAATTTTTTTCTATTGATAAATATGTGTTTTCTAAACACAGCTAAAATTGTTTTGTTCAGCTCCCTCAAACCATTTGTGGACTCTTGAACAACATTGAATTGTAAAATAGCTAACATATGGTATGATAGTGAATATTCCTATTGAGGAAAATAATATGTATTGATTTAATCAAGTTTAATTATTTGATGTTCTCCCATATTATCTACTTCTTTTTACATAGATTGTATTACTATCTATTTACATTGATTCCCAGATTTTTAAAGAGTTTTTAAATAGAACTTTTTAAAAGGTTAAGTGGATAACCTGTATCATTGGCATGCAATAAAACTATTAACTTTTGTATTATTCATATAGGCCCCCTAGTATCTCATTGCATTCATTTCTATATATTGCACAATTTTCCACAATAGTACAAAAGATTTAAAATATTTTTAGTTTATGTCATATTGCTCACATAAGGGAGTTTGTTGATTTTTGTATCTGTATTTAAGTTGTACCTACTTAATTACTTTATATTACTCGATTCATTTTTGACTTTCAGCTAGTGAAAAAACAAACATATAGCAAAACTCAGCTCCTACTTTACTGCTAAATTAATTCATACAAAGCATTTTATAGTTCTGTGTTTATTTTCTTCTGTGAAATGTGGATAACACAATCTACTTTCTCAAGAAGTGCTTAGTAAATTCAATCAATATACATTTCTCCCTCTTCTTTTCCTCCCAATTTCTTATACAATTTCTGTAGTTTATTTATCACCTATATTCAAAGCTTAAGTCAGATCTTTGCTTAGGTGCGGCCTTTCAAAATAATGTTGTAATTATTACAAAGATGAAGAATCAATGTTTTGGGAACATAAATACAATCTTTCATAGGTTTTTTTTGTCTATTTGTGTCCTAATATTTTTTTCTGGATTAATATTCTATCATTGACACTTAATATGTCCAAATTGTAAGTATTATTGTGACATCACAGATTTTTTTTAAAGACTTACTTATTTATTTGAAAGTCAGAGTTACACAGAGAGAGAAGGAGAGGCAGAGAGAGAGAGAGAGAGAGAGAGAGAGAGGTCTTCCATCCGCTGGTTCACTCCCCAGTTGGCTGCAATCTCTAGAGCTGTGCTTTTCCGAAGCCAGGAATCAGCAGCCAGAAGCCAGAAGCTTCTCTGCGTCTCTAAAATGGATGCAGAGGCTCAAGGAATTTGGCCATCTTCTACTGCTTTCCCAGGCCAAAGCAGAGAGTTGGATTGAAAGTAGAGCAGCCAAGCTCAAACCGGCACCCATATGGGATGCTGGCACTGCAGACAGCGGCTTTACTCGTTATGGCACAGCAACACCACAGAATTTAAAACAAATTGTCCCTTTGCTTTATGCCATAGGCTGACAAAACTAGTCTTATTCTTTCTGATGTTAATTTTTTTAAAAAATCATCTAGATACTAAGGGAAGAAATATGATTGGAATAATGTAAGACCCCAAAAGGTGTTTTCAGAAGGACATGTTTTCCATTGTTAAATGGGTAACTGACCCTTTTATCATTTACCTACTCTTCAAACAAACAAAAAAACTAATCCCTACAAAAACACTTAGCAACTATACAAATAAATTGAAATGTTTAATAGTAGCCATGTACCAAATATATCAAATGAATGAAGTTTGAGCTCAATAGTTAAATTCCACTCTCTCTCCCTTGAATTTTTCGTAAATGTTTCATAATTGTATAGACTGGACCACCATGCAGTAAGCACCTTTTTGTCATTTTGTTTTTCTAATTCTCCATTCTGCTACTCAGTGAGTGTTTAGATTAATTTGTTCCATAGTTACATATAAATTGACTAAAATAACTCTGGTGATGTTCTTTGAGATTGTATTCATTTTTTTTTTGTGAACTATGTCAATGAAAGCGATGTAGAAAAAGTGTTCCATCTTTTTTTAAAGATTATTTATTTATTTGAAAGGCAGAGTTATAGAAAGGCGGGGGTGGGGGGAGAGAGAGACAGAGAGAGTCTTCCATTCACTGATTCACTCCCCAAGTGATTGCAATGGCTGAAGCTGTGCTGATCCAAAGCCAGGAGCCAGGAGCTCCTTCCAGGTCTCCCACATGGGTACAGGGACACAAGGACTTGGACCATCTTCTACTGCTTTCCCAAGCCATAGCAGAGAGTCGGATCAGAAGCTGAGCAGCCAGGACTAGAACCGGCATCCATATGGGATGCTGGCACTGCAGTCGGCAGTTTGATGAGCTATGTCACAGCGCCAGCCCCAACAGGCTTACATCTTTGCAAAAATTCTTTAATATGTAGCTTTGAACAAGATAATTATATTTTCATATCTACTTCTGCGTGTAATCTGCTGCAAAATCACAAGTCACTTTGCCTCTGGAAAACTTCCACCGAATGAATGCCCATGAGAGAATGAGAGTGAAAAAGGCAAATGCTATCTGTGGTATTATAATAATAGTTTGAACCTCATGGATCCCTTCAAAAAGTCCTGCAGTCTTTCTCATTTGCGAAGTGTTTTGCTAACTCAATCCTCAATTTTTGTCATTGTATGTTACCTAGAAATATGGGTTTAGATGCTCTCTGTTAAGATTTCAGTATTCTGAATCTTTTACTTAATATTATAGGAGTACATTTGCAATAAAGGAAAGCCAAAAGGAATAATTAGAGGTGTCTGAAACTTGAAATATTTTGTTTTTAAGGGTTTGATTTATTTATTTGAGAGGTAGAGTTACAGATAGAGAGAGGGAGAGACAAAGAGAAAGGTCTTCCATTCGCTGATTCACTCCCTAAATTGTTCCAATGGCAGGAGTTGGGCTAATAGGAAGGCAAGAGCTTCTTCTGAGTCTCTCACATGGATGCAGAGACCCAAGCACTTGGGCCACTGTCTACTGCTTTCCCAGGACATAGCAAAGAGCTGGGTTGAAAGAGGAATATCAGGCAGAAGCTTAGCAGACTACAGGACAGGGCCAGCCCCCAAAAGTTTAGTTTTGAACTAACTTCCTTTCTTTTTTTTCCTTCCTTCCTTCCTTCCTTCCTTCCTTCCTTCCTTCCTTCCTTCCTTCCTTCCTTCCTTCCATTTCATTATTTTTTCTTTTTTATTTTTTTCAACTTTTATTTAATACAGATAAATTTCCAAAGTACAACTTTTGGGTTATAGTGGTTCCCCGCCCCCGTAACCTCCCTCCCACCCGAAACCATCCCCTCTCCCACTCCCTCTCCCATCCCATTCTTCATCAAGATTCATTTTCAATTATCTTTATATACAGAAGATAAACTCAGTATATATAAGTAAAGATTTCAACAGACTGAACCCACACAGACAAACAGTATAGAGTACTGTCTGAGTAGTAGTTTTACTGTTAATTCGCATACTACAACACATTAAGGACATAGACCTACGTGGGGAGTAGGTGCACAGTGATTCCCGTTGATGATTTAACAATCAACACTCATATTTATGATGTCAGTAATCACCTTGAGGTTCATGTCATGAGCTACCAAGGCTATGGAAGCCTCTTGAGTTCACAAACTCCGATCTTATTTAGACAAGGCCATAGTCAAAGTGGAATTTCTCTCCTCTCTTCAGGGAAAGGTACATCCTTCTTTGATGGCCCATTCTTTCCGCTAGGATCTTACTCACAGAGATCTTTCATTAAGGTCTTCTTTATTTTTTTTTGCCACAGTGTCTTGGCTTTCCATGCCTGCGAAACTCTCATGGGCATTTTAGCCAGATTTGAATGCCTTAAGGGCTGATTCTGAGGCCAGAGTGCTGTTTAGGACATCTGCCATTCTGTGAGTCTGCTGTGTATCCAGCTTCCAAGGTTGGATCATTCCCTCCTTTTTAATTCTATCAGTTATTATTAGCAGACATTAGTCTTGTTTATGTGATCCCTTTGAGACTTAATCCTATCATTATGATCAATTATGAACTTAAACTGATCACTGTGATTAGTAAGATGGCATTGGTATATGCCACCTTTCTCTCTCTTCCTTTCTTCCTTCCTTCTTTCCTCCTCCCTCTCTCTCTCTTTTATTAGTATTAGTAGTAATTAGTATTAGTATGATCAGAACTTCTATTTCTGTATTAATATTTCTTTATTAATATTAATTAAAATTTTATTTATTAATATTTCTATATTAATATTTCTTTCTCTTTCTTCCTTCCTTCATTTCTTTTTTTTTTTTCACTCTTTCTTTCTTTCAGCAGAAAAACAGAGTTATTGCCCATCTACTGGTTCACTCCTCAAATGGCCAACAAGTACTAAGGCAGAGCCATGCCAAAACTGAAATTCAGAAACTTAATCAAATTCTCACACAGGGCTACCAGGGACTCAACTATTAGAATTATTAGCTGCTGCTTCCTCATTTGCACATTAGCATGAATCTAGAAATTAGAGTGGAACTGACACTTGAGACTGGGCAGTCCAATACACAATGCAGGCATCCCAAGCTGCATCTTAATCACAATGCCAAACATCTGCTGCAAAAGAAATTTTTAAAGGATTTATTTATTTATTTGAAAGGTAGTGTTTTACACACACACTCACAGAGAGAGAGAGAGAGAGAGAGAGAGAGAGAGGAGAGAACAAAGACTGGAACCAGGCCAGGCCAGAGCCAGAAGCTTCTTCCAGGTCTCCCACGAGGGTACAAAGGTGCAAGGACTTGGGTCATCTTCTGCAGCATTCCCAGGCACATTAGCAGAGAACTAGGCTAGAAGAGGAGTAGCCAGGACTCAAACTAGGACCCAGATGGGATGCCTGTCCTGCCGGCTGAAGTTTAATCTGCTGACCTTGTTTTTTAAATCTTTGTATGGGGTTGTTCATTCTGTGTATCAGGCAAACCCAATCAATACATTTTCTAAGGTTTTTAAGATAAGAATATACTATATCTTTATACAATTAACTTATAAACCTGGAAAACTGAGGAGGGTGCTAGAGTCTATAAGAGACACAAATAATTTGGTCATTGGACGTTTGCCAGAATTGCTGGCTTAAATTGGACATAAGGATACACTCATGCATATTTTTTCATTGCCTTTTCTCCAATGGTTACAATAGTATGTGCTGACACAATACTGCCTGCTGGCATTGCTATAATAAAAAATGCAATGCAATATTAAAGTAATAATGCATTTGACCTCCTTAGTTAATATTCAAAGTGATGGTCAAGAAGGTTATAAGGCAACTTCAGCTTTCTTTCACACCTCTTAGCTCATTCTGCAAATTAATAATATCATCTTGGGAGCATTCAAGACCCTGGATAATGAATGTTAACAGCAGATCCCGCTGAATGCATCTCAGGATGCATTTATTTTTTCTCATTATCTTACACACAATCTTTTAGCTATTGTCCGCCACTGCTGCTCACTCAGGAAGCCACAGAAAGTGCTAAAGATGTCAAGAAGCAAGAAGCCTCATTTATTTTTATGGCCTTCATCAGCATTTTTTTTCTTTTTTCTCTCTCACATTTTTTTTAACTTAAAGGCCTATTATAGAATCTGCTGATTAGAATCAGAACCGTATCTAAGTATAGATATGTGAGACCTTCCCTGAAGGTGATGCGCGATAGAAGGACACTTTACCCACACGATATCTCTGGCAGATACTAAAACTAAAATCAATTATTAGGCATTTCTTTATTTGTGTATGGCTATGTCATTGGAATTTCATATCTAAATGAAGCTAATAACATATAAGAAAGGAAACAAGCCTTGGATGAATGAAAAATCAGTGAATTAAAATATTGCCAATAAGAATTTCTCATAGAATCATAAGCAAATAACTAGAGTGCAAAGTATTCTATTCTCCTTTAGCCATAAAAGGTAACCATTGATTTCTTTCACGTGTCATTAGAAAAACAAAATGAAAATCAATGATCATCATATGATAGATTCAATGAAACAGATGATTTCCTAACGGGATAGGGACCTCTCTGAGGCCATCTATGGACAAGGGTAGCAATTTAAGGTATGGGACTGAGACATAATTATATTTCAGAGTACCTCTTCTTTATAGTAATGGAACCTGTGGCCAGGGACAAACATTCAAAGTCATTTTCTGACAATGAGACAAATCCAAATGTGGACAAATGTCTGGAGATTTTTATTCATCTAAACAAATACGTGGACAGTGGGAGGTAAGGTATTAAGGTAAAACAATGTAGACAGCATAAAACCAAATAACTTGAATTGTCATTGTGGATATAGAAATGACAAGGCTTGATGAAGTTCTTAAGAATGTTAGAGGTTAAAGAATAGCAATCTCTTAACAAGAGACTGTGGTGAGGGTGGGCTTAAAGCAATTATATAACATTTTATTTAAAAATGAGCAAACATCAATTCTCCATATCAAAGAAAATAAAGACTGATGGATGGTTAACTCCCAATTAAATTTACTCTTTTCTAACTGTCACTTCTCGTCACAGATGAACTCAGAAATTGAGTAGGCTTCATACTTGTAGTTAAGAGCATTAAATATTTGGAAGAGGAGACAGAGGTTAGATATAGCAGGCAAGGAAGGCAAAATGTTACTGAAAAGGGTAAGAACTGACCAAAGCAGAACACTGATGATTTGTAGCGGTGGCATATACTCTCTCTTCTGTTTGGGAGCCTTTCAAAACCAGATCTGTATCACTGCTCCTTTGCTGGCTCCCGGCTGTGATCTGGCTACTTATTCTTGCTCTGCTTAGCTGATTTCTATACAGTATCAAATTAGCCTATGCTGGCCTTAACAGCTGGGCCAGCAGAAGCTCAACAGTATTGCAGTTTGATCTCTCAGTGTTCTGAATCTAAGCCCCTGTCCTGATCTAAGTGTCCTGATCTAAGCCCCACTAATAAGAAACAGAGTAATACATCCAAAACTATGGTGTTAACACAGCAATGCTCACAGGCTTCCAGAACCAAAGGGAACCTCCTAAAGCTGAAATCCTTAAAGGCTGCCTTTAGAAATGTTAACATCAAGCTAGTAATTGTATTCTTGAAAGATAAAATCCAATCCAAAATTTAAAAATGTCATAGAAGAATTACAGTAGAAACTTCATAGTGGAAGGAGCTCCATTCTAGTTCTTCTTAGCTCCGCCCTCTTCTGTTCTAGTCTAGTCAAAATGTAATATGCAATCTAAAACTCTGACATGCTTGTGGGTTTTTCTTTAAATATTTATTTATTTATCTTCAGAGTTAGAGTTCCAGAGAAGGAGAGACAGAGAGAAAGAGACCTTCCATCTGCTGGGTCATTCTCCAAATGACTGCAGTAGTCAGAGCTGGACCAGGCAGAATCCAGGAGCCAGTAGCTTCATCCAAATCAGGTGGCAAGGGGCCCAAACGCATACACCTCCCTCTGCTGTTTTACCTAGGCCATTAGCAGGGAGCTGGATCAGGAATCACGTAGCGCCCATATGGGCACTGGTATCTCAGGCAGTAGCTTTGCCTGCTACGCCACAATGCCAGGCTGAAGAATAAAATTTTAAAACATGCTTTCTTTATGTCTCAGTATATATCATAAGAGGTATTCTAGGCTTGAAATCACTCCTGAGAACCCATCTTCAAAGTCAATATATAATTCTTAATAAACTCTAAATTCTATTGCATTAGAAATTTTTTGTGCTGATTCTCACAATAAGATAGAAGCATAGTAAATCCTAACAGTTTTCTATGTTTATGGAAGCATATTATTTGAATTATTACCTGTTGTTCACTGTGGTAGGGAAATCAGCTAAAAGAACTGATGGCAAGCATTTATCACAGCAGTTAAGACACTGATTGGGATACCTGAATCCCATATTGAAGTCCCTAGATTCAAGCCCCAGCTCCACTGACCTAGGTTTCCTGCTTATGTTTACTTTGAGAGGCACTGAATGATGGTTTAAGTACTTGAGTCCCTGCTACACACACTGGAGACCTGGTTTGAGTTTTGGCTTTTGCATTCACCTGATCTGGCCCCCAGATTCTATGAGCATTTGGGGAGTGAACCAACAGATGGAAGAACAATCTCTCTCTCTCTGCCTTTCAAATAATTAATACTTTTTAAAAAAAGAATTCATACATACTAAAGATCTAATATGTCTCCTTTACTTTTGTTGTATTATGCAATGTACAGCAGACCCTTACGGGAAGTATTGTCCTTAAAAATAAAAACTAATCATTGTCATTGAAAAATGTGAAATTAACATTGAAAATAAAGCTATATTTAAAATGTAAAGAAATATTTCACATGAATTATAATAGAGATAAGTAATATCCTAGAACATTTCTCAGATAATATTAGAAACTTTATGTTAAAGATAGTGTAGAGATCTATGTGCCTGGCACTTTCTTTAGTTCTGGAGATATAGTAAGGATTTGGATAATGTTCCTGATGCCAAGTCTCATAAAGGAGTGTCCATGCTGCTGTTAATCTCAAAAAAATAAAAAATAAAAATAAAGGTAATTTTCTCAGAGTGAGAAGTACCGAAGTTTGAGGACAGTATCATGGAATAAGAATAGAGTTGTACATTTATGGATTTTGAAAGCCATGCTGAAGTGTCCTCAATGGAAGTCCATCAGGAGTCTGAATACAGTCTCACAAATGTTTTCATAAAGAAATCCCTTGTGTACATTGAAATTGCTTTGGATTTCCTTATTAGAATACTCGTAATATTAGATGTAACAGATTCTCTTAATATTTCTACTCTAATATTTTGTGTTACTGATCTGCAAACTGCTTATCATCTCAGGGTATGGAAGATAATTTTGTTGGAATCAATCATTTTACCAGGATCATATAGTCACCACTTTATAAAGTCATACAAAGAATTCTGAATCCACGTATGAGGTGGTACATAAGAAATATAATTAGACTAGCTAAACCTGTGGTAAAACCATTGAGTCAACTTATCTTTGCCACTTTGGCCAAATCCTTAACTACTGTATTTCAGTTTTCCTTAATACTAAATGACAGTGGTGTTATCTACCTCCCTATTCTCCATGACTGATATAGATTTCAATGAGTCAGTGTACATGAATGCCATTTGAAAAATAAACAAAATTTATTTCACAACAATGACTAACATCTACCTGAATTCTATAGAGCAAGATATTATAAACAACCTCTAAATGGACGGACAGTATAATACTACATAATATAAAATGACATCCACCCTGCCCCTCAAGATTAGTCACCTGTGTTCAGATTTCTCCTAATGGTTTTTGTCGTGGTAATACCAGTGGGTGACAGATTCCTGAAAGGCCTTTCAATAAGTCACTTCCTGACTTACAGAAATGATACAACTTGCATTATCAAGTATGACAACTCAACAGAGATAAGTTGTATCCTCTTAAAAATGTTAATGATGCAAGTTGGATGGTTAAGTCTTTAGAAGACTTTAAACAGCAAGTGTCAATACAGGTAGAATAGTCTCAATGGCTTAGAGGAAAGGAGAAAAGCTGAGAGAAATTGAAGAATTATAGTGATGGAAGGAAACATAGACACCTACTTATATAATCGCTACACACGGGAAACAGGTGTTACAGAGTTGAGCCATTTATTCAAGGTCATCCACCTATGCCTGATCTGAACTGGCACTAAACCCATGTCTTCTAATGCTCCATCCTCTGCCCTTTCCATTTTCTCCATTTAAATGTTTCTGAGACTGATTATTGAAAGAAAGTTGTGTCTCATTTTTCTTTCTGCTCATATTTAAATCCTTATTATATTTGGGTCAATTTTCTACCTCCTCACAGTTTGCAATCTGCACACTTTGTAGTCCTGCAAATTTAGTGTCATTTGGTGTTTCTATTAATATGTCATTTATTCACCCGTTCTAGAGTTTTAATAAAAATGTTAAATAAGACCAGACCTAGCATTTGCTACTTTGTGTTTATAAGCCTCTCCTCAATTCTCATCTAACTGATTTTCTTGTCATCTAAGCTCATTTAAAATAAATTTGCAAGTAAAATATCATCAGACATAGTATCAGATGTTTTGCTAATGCCTAAATATATCACATTTTCCTTCTATCCATTAATTTTGAGAATTTATCAAAGGAAGCAACTCAGCTTGTCTACCATGAATTTTCATTTATAAACTCCTGCTGCTCTGAGACTCATCTGTTCCTTTTACTTGTTCTGAATTATTCAACTCTTATAAAATAACTCCACCCATTTCATTTTAATAGATATAATTTGATTCTGTAAAACTTTCACAGACTGAAAGTTAGGGGTAGAGAGAGCACTAAACAGATGTGTGAAGTTCCTAAACAAGACACTGGGCTCCAAAATGTCTGAATTCCTTTCCAAATATAGTATAAGCTCTGGTGGAACTATGGTCTTCCCATTCAGGTGACTTAATCCATTCCTATGGATTATGTGGATGGTGGACTGAGAAGACATTTATAAACTGCATCTCCTATCAAGTGTGCATCAGTCATAATCCCAAGGCCTGAGTTCTCTCTGCATCATTGCTTCTGCCCAGACTTGGACCCTTACCTTTCCTCAGGTCGTTGTTCTGACCATCCCCCCCCCCCCATCTTACTGTCGTTTTCTCCTTTCCCTGATTAGGACTCCTCACCCCTTCAGCATCTTACCATAGTCATGTCCTTGCCATGCCCCATTGATTGTTCCTCATTTTCCCTTTTTGGATAGTTGAAACTCCTTAACAAGGTATAAAAGGCTTTTTACAATGTGCCCTCACCTCTGTTTCTCTCCGAACAGTGAGATCATTGTTTTCTGAACCTATTTTTCTCTTCTACCACTGAATGCCTTCACGTGGACCCAGAATATCCTTTCTTTCTTCTCCCCCAGTGAATGCTTAATCTTTCACGACCCTGGACTGTGGCATCAAAGTGGAGCCCTTTGCAGCCCCTTCAGGCACTAGGACCTCTCATCTGAATACCACACTGCTTTGCTCCTTCGACTCTCCCTTCCTCTCTCCTACTGTGTTGTCATTGTTTATAACAATATTCTGAGCCCTTTAGGGACAGATATTGCTTCTTATTTATCACACTTTTCCTGGCTGCTGACCTAGAGTGAACATTAAACCTTTATTAAATTAGTGGGTGAATGCACAAGGGATCTTCACAAAGTTCTTGGAAAATGTGCATTATATCAAAAACAAATACAACCCAACTTTAATTCCATTTCTCACCCACTTTTTGAATATACATAGATTGCATTTGGAAAATGGACACCTTCCGAATATTGATGATTATTATTTTCATTGCTATTCATCACATTGACCACACCCAAACATCAGATTGCTTTTTACCTTTTTTTTTTTTAAAGATTTATTTATTTATTTATTTGGCAGGTAGAGTTTACAGACAGTGAGAAGGAGAGACAGAGAGAAAGGTCTTCCTTCTGTTGGTTCAGCCCCCAAATGGCTGCTACGTCTGGAGCTATGCTGATCCAAAGCCAGAAGCCAGGTGCTTCTTCCTGGTCTCCCATGTGCGTGCAGGTGCCTAAGCACTTGGGCCATCCTCCACTGCCTTCCTGGGTCACAGCAGAGAGATGGACTGGAAGAGGAGCAACTGGGACTAGAACCCAGGGCCCATATGGGATTCCAGCACCACAGGTGGAGGATTAGCTAAGTGAGCCATGGCGCTGGCCCCAAATTGCTTTTTCCATAAACGCGGTAGTGGTTACTTTGAATAGTGAAAATGTTTTGTGTAGCTTACAAAATCAAGCCCAAAACTTTTGTGACAGAAATTCTGTATGATTTTTACTCTTTCATCAGTAAATGTTCTAGGATGTTTTACACCTATCAATCTATTAATTTACAGGTTCTTCAAGTTCATGGTGTGTTCTTATTTGGAATGAGAGTCAAATTTGGAGTCAATTTTCAGTTCTCTCATATGGGATATGTACCTCAATCACTGTATTTCTACTGACTACATGATGTCTAATCCAAATGAGACAGATTGTCACCACCACTCTCTGCCCAATTCTCAACTAATAAATATGTCTTCATTTGGTAGTAGTACAGACTTTGTAAGTTTTTTCACATGTATTATTTAATATTTGCATTAATGGCAAGTTCTAGAATTAGTCTTACCATCTCAGTATGATAAGGAATGTGTTCCAGTTTTTAATTTAGATAACATATCATTCCTAATCTATTTCTATCCCTCTATATCCAGTTAATCACTGGATCATCAATTCCACCTCCAAAATATCCACTGCGTCTGTTATCTTTCTCCGATCTGATCCATGCCACCATCATCTCTCTCCAGACACTTCAGAATGTTTCCCACTTACCATCCTTTTAAATTCTTCCTGCATATCACATTCAGAATAACTGTTCTGAAACACAAATCTGATGACCTCATCTCCCCTTTAAAAACTATTAGTTGGGGTCTGTTGTTCTCATTATAAAATGCAAGCTTCTTAGTAAGGTACTGCAGAATTCTTTCTACTTCTGAACCATGTTTTGGCAAAACCTCCCTTTCTCTTTCTTTTAGTGCTCTTCTGAACATTCCAATTTACTTTCATGCCTTAAGTTGTGCTTTCTCTCGTCCTTGTGCCAAACATTATTTTCCTTTTGTCCCAAAGATGCCATTCTAATTTCTCCAAATCCGCTTTGGATAAGTATTTACTTCTTGATGTCCAGAGCTTAACATGCCTTTCCTTGTGAAGCCATTGCTGACCTCCTGAATCACTCACAATGTCTCATTTTTTGTTGTCAGTTAATGGCTTGTTCCCCACTACACTACACATTCTGGGAAGACAAAAATCTTGCCTTAAACACTTTTTACTCCCTAGTGCCCAACACTAGGTGTTAAATACTAAATACTGGTTATCTGAAAACTTCTGTGTTTACTTCCTTGGTCCCTCAGATTCCTTCATGTTGCGTGATGACCTTTCTATCCTTACTTTGCAGGGTTTCTCATCTTCTGTGCTCTAGCCCCTAACAAAGGGAAGCTCAGATATTCTCTTTCCTGTTCTGTAAATGGGAGACATATTTGGAGAAACTACAAATGCTTTATCCTCACAAGAATGATAGTCCAATTTCTGCTAGTTTGTGACTCATTCTGCAATTTTGTCTCGCTGTCTGTATCTAAATTTTACAGAAAGTTCTATAAATAACTCTTTGAAATCTAAATGCAAAAATACTTACTCTTTGTATACATTTTTCTCCTTCTGTAAGTACTATCTTTTCCTGACATTGCAAAAGAAAAAAATAAGAGACTTTTCAGGATTCTATTTTCATTTTCTATGCATTCACTTCTTTCTTTGTGGCATTATCACCACATCTGCTATCAGATGAAATATGAAGGGGAGTTAGAGCTTTGGTAAAGGAATATAAAGTGATTTTAGGCTTCTGAAGTATAATTAAAGTTAAACTGCCATTTAACCACACTGTATAGTTCTTGAAGGGGAACAAGATATTTGAATGTGTGTTAAAATGCAATTACCCAAGTGACATCTAATTTTCAGGAATTTTACCTTAACTCTTTTGATAATCACCCCATGGTTGCTAAGCCTGACTCTGTCCATTGTTGCTGAAATTTCAGCTACTTCTTTATTTATTATAGCCATATTATTCCTAAAACTTCAATATGAAGGTGAGGAAAATTTCCTTAGCAATCGTTTGAAACAAACAAACAAACAAAAACCCTCCACTTTGTTTTTCACTTAGCAGAAGAAATCTGGGAATTCATTTTTATAAAATGGTTCTCTGAAAAGTGATCTATAGAGTCTACCAGGATAGTCTTTGTAATTGTGTTTTATGCAGGAGGGTTAAGTCTAGTACAAAAACAGGAGATACTTCAAGATAAGTAAAATGTTATGGATCGCAGTCTTGCCTACACTGGGATTACACTTAGATATTTCATAGATGTCCAGTTGGATCCTCCCTGCAACCTTGCGAAGGTAGTCAACTTCTAATTCAGTGATTCTCAAGCTCAGATCCACATGGCAATCACTTAGTGAGATTTCAAGAAATAGGTGCTTGTTTCTAATTCTAGGGATTGTTATTTCATTGTCTGATGTTTGACTTGGACAGGCAGATTTTTTTAAAGCTCCCTAGGATATTCTAATGTGTGTTCAAAGTTAAGAAACATTGTTTTGATGTCGTTAACTTAGCACCAGAGTCATGATGTCTGCTAACTGTCCACGCAGTCGGATCCATCCATTGAGTCAAACACAACAACTGCAGGAAATGTTAAAATCATAGATATCAGCCAAGAAGTAGACTTGTCACACTATGTTATTTTGCTCATAAATGTAGATCTCTTATTCAGGATTACAAAACAAGACATAAACTGTTTACTCTGCTGACATATCCCATACCATGTTCTCCATCATTCATATACCACACTGCTTTCTACCTGATTCTAGAAAGCACTTTCTCAGCCTTAAGCACTTAGAATTTATTTTGCTGAGAATGCCAGCACATTCTCATCTATTGGGTGCTTGTTTAGATATCATCTTTCAGTGTGTCATCTGCCAAGTGATGTTACATCACATTTCACTCGTCATTTTATTTTGATTTTTTATGCCACAAGTAATGTGATATTTGGTTCATCTATGTAGTGTCTTCTTGTATTTTTTAGAAATAGATCAAAAGAGAGCTCCTACCTATCTTCAGTTTCACTGCTCAAATGTTCACAGTGTCCACCCTATTCACTCTTATAAATAATGGTACTTTTGTTGAAACCAACTTGTAAGCTCAACTTTATTGCATTTTTTAAGAGTATTTAATTTTTAATTTATTTTCAATAGCATTTTCATTTTATAATGGCTTGCTGCTCATACATAATAATAAAATTATATAAGCCTCCTAAGCATAATTTTATGTTTTCATTTACAGACCCTTCAATTTCCAGTGTATATTATTGTCTGCATAAAATAATATTTGTATTTTATCTTTTCAAATCCTAGTACCTGTGTGTGTGTCTGTGTATGTGTGCACATATCGCACAAGTGATGCAGAACAACAATGAAAAGGAAATGTAATGATGGTGGGCCTCTTGTCTCATTCTTTCTCTTAGAAGAAAGAACTGTTTGTTAAGTAGGACATTGTTAGCATACAAAATATTTATTTTACTCCTAGTTTACTGACAATATCATCTTGAATATGTGTGAGATTTTATCAAATAATTTCCCTGCTTCTTTCAAAATTATATGAGTATCTCACAGTCTGTCTATAATGTGAATTATGCTGATTGATTATAAATTATTAATATTTATCTTTCATTCCTAGAGTATACTAATATTGTGATTTGTTATTTTACAGTCTATGAGTTAGATTTTTCTAATATTTTATTTAAGATATTTTGTCATTAGTTATGAGAGAGATAAAACTATATATTTCCCTATATTGAGATCTGGATATAGCATCAATTGTTTATCCTTACTTGTAAAATTAACTGTGAAGTGTTGCTTCATTTCTGTTCTCCGGAAGTTTTGTGTAAATTTTCATTTCTTCTTTAAAGTTTAGAATAATTCACTAATAGGGTCATCAAGGTACACAGTTTTCTCCATGGGAAAATATTGCAGTATGTTTTAAATTTGCTAAATTTCTACATGACTATTTAGACATTCTGTTTCACTTTTTATCAGTTTTAACAAGTTGGGTTTTTCTAGACTTCTTCCGTTTCATTTAAAGATTTATTTACAAAGGGGAAATTCATAATATTATCTTAGTGTATTTAAAGTAGATGTTTAGAATGTTTAGCGATGTACTTTTTCTCTCTTTCCAGTACCGACAATATATATTATTTATCTTCTTTTTTTCTTTTTCCTTTTGCCCCCTTTTATACATTTCTATGACTTACAAAATGTTGACGTTCTATTAACTTTTTTAAAGAATTAACTTTGGGCTTTATTAACAGTACTCTTTTGTATATTTATTCTTATATTTCATTTGTACTCTTCTTATTTATTACCCCCAACTTATTTCAATTTATTGAGATGGATACTTAATCCATAATTTTCATCCTTTCTCTTCTCTAAAAATATACACTCAATGTTGTCAACTTCTTCACTGATTTGGCATCATCCAGGAATTTTCAAAAATATATTTTCATTATGATCCAATGAAATATATTCTCTGATTTTTATTTGTATGTCTTGTTCCATAATTAACACGAGACTTGTTTATTGTGCAAGTAGTTTTGGGCTTACTGTTATGATTTTATTATATATACATAGATTATTTTCCTTATGATAAGAAAACAATCTATATCATTTCATTACATTCAAATTTGTTGAGATTTGTCTTGTAGTGAATTTTTTTAGTTCTGTGCAAGTGATTCAGTTGATTTTGATGAAATATGTGTTCTGCATCATTAAGTGCATACACACACACATACACACACAGATAGGGTCCAGTATATTAATCATGCGTTGCAAATTTTTCATAATCATATTTTTATGTTTGCTTTATCAGTTACTAATGGAGATATACTAAAACATTCTACTATGATTGTTGAATCATCTATTTCTACTTCTAGTTTTATCAGTTTTAGTTTATATATTTTCATTTTGTGATATTAAGCACTTGCACATTGAGAAGTCATTATCTTGTGGAATGTCACCTCTACCAATTAGAAATGTCCCTTGTTGTTTTCATTAATACTCCATCTTAAAATCTATTTAGCCTGAAAATAATATAGCTAAAACAGGTTTTCCTTGGCCGGGGTAAAAATGATACAAAACTTTGCTACTTAATTTTAACTATTTTATTCTTATATTTTAGAGTCTCTTATAAGCAATATTTATATTTGACTTTTGTTCCCCTAAGAATTCTGGCCCAATGTAGAATATTTATCCCATATAATTTAAATGAATTTACATTTATATAAGAGTTTAAATAAACCATTCTACTGCTTTCTTTCTGTTTTACTTTCACCTTTCCTTTCTTTTTTCTACTCTTCATTGATTGAACTATTTGGAATTATCTATTAATTCCCTTTTACCATATTGCTGCTTATCTAGGTAATTGTTAGTATTTTAGTGAACAGCTTAGAGGGTATGAAATACATTCTTTTCCTCTTACAAACTATTTGTATTTAGAACATGTATTTCTTCATGAGCAAAGAAAGGACTTCCGGTCATTTTATTTTCTCATTTTGTGTTATTGTTGAAATACATTTGAATTCTAAACATTTTTAGAGCTGAAGCATAGTTATCATCATTTAGGAGATTCCCAAATGATGCAGGTTTACTTATGTTTATCCTTTTTTCACTAATTTTCTGTTTGTATTTCTGAACTTTTCTTTATCAGAAATTAATTTTACCAGAAGAATTCTCTTTATAATATTTTATTGCTGCTTTGTTCACACTAATGTTGTTTTCTTCTGCCAGAAATGATATTTACCTATAATTATGAAGAATTTTCCTTTCACTGGGGCATGGTTTAAATGTGTCCCCAAATCTCACTTGCTAGAAACTTGATCTTCAGTTTGTCTGGCTTAGGAGACTGGACTTTGTGGTAGGTGACTGGACCATGGGGACGCTGATTGAATATGCCATTATCTTGGACATGCGTTCCTTATAAAAAGCTGAGTTCAGTCTTCCTGTGTCTCTGTCTCTTTGACCGTTCACCATGGCATAAGCACAGCAGGAAGACCCTCTCCAGATGCCAACACTTTGAGACTGAACTTCCCAGACTTCCCATTTATGTGCCAATGAACATTGTGTTCACTAGAAATCTGGTCTGTGAGAGTTCTATTCTTCATCTTGTCAGCTTTTTATTGATACTATTAATCATACATATTTTAAAGACTGCACCAACTATTTTCAGTATTTGGGTCAACTGTGAACTAGATTCTATAATTGGTTCCTGTCCGTTTTAACCTGTTTGGTCTGAACTCACAATAGTCCTACCACCTGCGACACTGGCATCCCATATGGGTGTTGGTTTATGTCCTTGCTGCTCAACTTCCAGTCCAGCTCCCTGGTAATGGCCTGGGAAAAGCAGCAGAGTGTGGTCTAAGTGTTTGTGCCACTTCCACCTACATAGGAGACCCGATGTAACTCCTCACTGATGGCTTTGGCCTGGCCAAACACTAGCCCTTGCAGCTATCTGGGGAGTGAACCACCAAATGAAAGATCTATCTCTTT
This sequence comes from Sylvilagus floridanus, assembly GCA_949820135.1. Classification (NCBI taxonomy): domain Eukaryota; kingdom Metazoa; phylum Chordata; class Mammalia; order Lagomorpha; family Leporidae; genus Sylvilagus; species Sylvilagus floridanus. Next base: position 56,240,228 of record OX463224.1, on the reverse strand, counting down.
CTCTGTAACTCTGACTTTCAAATAAATAAATCCTTAAAAAACAAAGCATCAAGTCACCTGGGGGAGAATTTTGACATATGATTTGAAATCTTTCCATCCCAATGTCTTCTCACACACAAAAAAATAAAGATGTTAAAAAGTTTGTGGCATTGATGATTCATAAACTAGAGAGATCATGTCACTTAGTCCATGGCTCACGATGGATCCTAACAAAAGTAGTCCCTTTGGCTAAATGTGAAAGTTTAGCCTTCTCATTAGGATGATAACTTCAAAGTGTTCTTTGGGATGTCTTAATAGATTTATTCAAACTCACTTTTACTTTCTACTCCAATAGCAAATACTTTATAAATGGCTATACAGAGTTTAGATGGAAATCTAAAAAATAGAAGATCCTTTGTGGGAGGGAAACTGTCTTTATTTGCAATATGCTTTAATAAAGCACACTACAATACTATACTTCAAAGTTTAAGGACATCTTTGTTCAGAGCCTAAATAATATTTTAAATGAAAGATTTTGTTCAAGTTGAGATGAATTTCAAAAAACATATTGCTACTTTTTTGATTTATTTATTTCAAAGATAGAGTTTCAGAGAGGCAGAGGCAGAGAGAGAGGTCTTCCATCCACTGGTTCACTCCCCAAGTGGTCACAAAGGCTGGAGCTGGGACAATCCTAAGCCAGGAGCTAAGAGTTTCTTGCAAGTCTCCCATGCGGGTGCAGGGGCCCAAGCACTTGGGCCATCTTCCACTGCTTCCCCAGGCTATAGCAGAGAGCTGGATAGGAACCAGAGCAGCGTGGACTCGAACCGGCGCCCATATGGGATGCCAGCACTGTAGGCGGTGGCTTTACTCTCTACGTCATAGTGCTGACCACTACAGTTACTTTTGAATCCATTTTCCACAAACATTTTGAAAAACATTCATACTTCTTAAGAGCCTAATCCTTGTCACATCTTTTTTAAGTTTTTGAAAATCGTAAATGTTAGAAAGAGAAAAAGAGAGAGAGAGAAAGAGGGAGTGAGAACACACTCTCATCTGCTCCTTCATTCCCCAAATACCTGCTATGGTCAGGGATGGGTCCAGTCAAGCAAGGGGCCAGGAAGAAAATATGGGTCTCTCACATGATTAGCAAGAACATAATGACTTCAGCCATCATTGCTGCCTCCCAGAGTTTGCCATTAATAGGATGCTGGAGTTGGATATCAAACCCCAGTACTCCAATTATGAGACCAGGTCTTAACCTGCATCTTAACTGTTAGGCTCAACGCCTGTTCCTTTCACATAGTTTATACTAATGAACCAAATTTACATTCTCACTCTGAACTAACATCAGTCTTAAATATCACAGATGTCCTTCAAATATAACCCTCAGTTAATTCATTCATACAGTAAAAAAAATTTATTTTTCATAATTCTGTGAAAATACTTTCTTTCCAATAATTTCTTTCCAATTCAGACACTATCATGCTTAAAGAGTTACAGAAGCTGGGGCGGGCACTGTGGCATAGCAGGTTAAAGCCCTAGCCTGGGGCACCAGCATCCCATATGGATGCCGGTTCTAATCCTGGCTGCTCCTCTTCTGATCCAGCTCTCTGCTGTGGCATGGGACAGCAGTATAAGATGACCCAAGTCCTCAGGCCCCTGCACCCACATGGGAGACCCAGAGGGTGCTCCTGGCTCCCTGCTTCGGATCAGCGCAGCTCTGGCTGTTGCGGCTGTCTGGGGAGTGGACCAGTGGATGGAGGACCTCTCTTTCTCTTTCTCTGTCTCTCTCTGAAACTCTGTCTTTCAAATAAATAAAATAAATCTTAAAAAAAAAAAAAGAGTTACAGAAGCTTACTGTGTGAAATTCAACTTTTATGTCCTCTTAACTTTTCTTTAAATTGCCCCTTCCACTCCCATCATCTCCCTGTCCTCCCCAGGTGATCTGTGCCTCTGGTGTTATAGTTATTTTCTTAGGGCTGGATGAAGCCGCTGCCTGTAGTGTTGGCATCCCATATGGGCACTGGTTTGAGTCCCAGATGCTCGACTTCTGATCCAGCTCTCTGCTATGGCCTGGAAAAGCAGTGGACAATGGCCCTAGTGCTTGGGCCTTTGCACCCATGTGGGAGACCCAGAGGAAGCCCTTGGCTCCTGGCATCCTATTCACGCATCTCCAGCCATTGTGGCCATCAGGAGAGTGAACTAGTTGATGGGAGACTTCTCTCTCTCTCTCTCTCTCTCTCTCTCTGTGCCTCTCTGTAACTATATCATTCAAATAAATAAATAAATCTTTAAAAAATATATAGTTATGTTCCTGGCATGGCAAAAGGGACCTTGGGCATGTAGTTAAGATTATTACTCAACTGACTTTAAATAGATGATCCTATGAGACATGACATAGATGCCATTTCAAGCCACTATGATTTTGGTAATAGAAGTAGAAAACAAACACATTTCATATGGCAGATATGCCTTTGTCATGTCGATGTTGTAGATTTGAATACAAACATCCTGCATCTTGCAGGCTCCATGGCAATCTCTTGATGTTGAGAAGTGTCCCACATGGCTTTCTTTGAAATTTCCTCAGCCACTGGTCCTCTGCAGATTATTTCATCAAAATTGTGTGCATCCTTGTCCATATATATATGTATATATATACATATATGTATATATATATATTATATATCTATATATAAAAAACACTTAACCAATTACATTGAAAATCATTTTCTCTTATCACACTAGGCTAATATCTGTCTACAGGAAACAACCTACACAACAGACAACTTGAATAGTCTAAAAGTAACAGTGGATTTTTAGCAGAAAAATTCTAAGGGATGAAAGAACACTGTGGCATTGTATATCTACTGAGAATGTGGATCCTGATAACTGATATCAGCCCACTAGTTTACATTCACTGTCTCTTGGACATGACAAATCTTGGTAGAAGAAGGGAATAAGTCCCAGATAATACACTTTTGAAGTAATAAATAACCCTCTCCTTGAAGTATTTTAATGACTTTCCTTGTCAGAGTTAAAATTTTATTATTAATATTAGAAAAATGGAAGACTAAAATGATACAATTGCAAATCAATTTTACTGTTCTTTCATAATGAGTCCCTAATTGACCTCAATTTCTGATATAGTTGCATATTTCCTTTAATATTTAACTTTAATGACCTGTATAGAAGAATTTAGTACCTGGGCATAGGAATTTATTTTAAATCTCTATTTTATGTAGTTTAATAGATGTAATATAAATCATCACCACATTAATATGATGGTAGAGAGAATATTTATGTCTCTTTGTAGGTTAGAGTATGATCAGTTTGTTAAATTAGTGCTTCACTTATCTCATTAAAAATACATGATAAGAATAACCTCCACTTCTAATATTCATTATGTAAAGACCCATGATTAAACATTTGCATTTGATTTTTAATGGTTAATAAAAACATACTTAATTTTTTCTTAAATAGAATGTTGGATTGCCATATTTTAAAACATGCATCATAAATATAATTATGTCTTCAAATGGCCAGAACCCTATGACATGTAATATATAAAACACTGAAGAATTTTCTCCCAAAGAATCACCATATGTTGATATATATGCTTAAAAAGAATTTTCAACTACAATAGAATTTTCTGATAATACTGGAATGACTATAATTAGAATGATGGAATCTTGCTTATATGAGGACCACATCTGTGATTTATGTTTTATAATATAAATATGTATTTGTTTAATTCATGTGTAACTTTTAAAATAAAAGATAACATTGTATTATTGAGTATGAATTTAATTCTAATAAATACTGCCTAGTTGAAATACAATATTTTGTTTTTCCCCCAGCATGATTTAGTGAAAATAGGACGAGGAATGCTGTCAAATTTCCAATTTGTAATAGACTCTAAACCTTGCTAGCTAGTTAAAAAACAGTTTCTTCATTTGAAGTAGGAAACTATTCCAGCTTTGAATAACTGAAGATGATGTCGGGTAATTAGCGCACACTGCTAGTGCTGTGCTTGCCAGTAGCATACATAATGGAATTTAGTAAGCACAGTGAATATGATGACGATGATGATGGTAACAATAATTATGATGATGACTACATCAAGAAACTTTATTGTTGCTCTAATTCCCATCTCTCTTCTGAGTTTCTGTTGTTCATTACACAGTTTGAAAATGGAAAAGTGGGTCGGCACCACGGCTCACTAGGCTAATTCTCCGCCTGTGGCGCCAGCACCCTGGGTTCTAGTCCCGGTTGGGGCACCGGATTCTGTCCCAGTTGCTCCTCTTCCAGTCCTGCTCCCTGCTGTGGACCGGGAGTGCAGTGGAGGAGGGCCCGAGTGCTTGGGCCCTGCACCCGCATGGGAAACCAGGAGAAGCGCCTGGCTCCTGGCTTCAGATCAGCGCAGTGTGCCTGCCGTAGCGGCCACTTGGGGTTAACCAACAGAAAAGGAAGACCTTTCTCTCTTTGTCTCTCTCACTGTCTAACTCTGCCTGTCAAAAAAAAAAAAAAAGGAAAAATGCCCAACCACTGTCTTTTTGCTGTGTATTGTGCTAAGTGTCTGACATATGAAATATAATACAGCAATCTTTGCTAAGAAGAAATAATGATAGCTTTCTATATAATGTTTTTCAGATGTATACAAAGTCTATAATGAAATTTTCATGTCCTGCATTTTAAGTACAATCACCATTTTATGGTATAAGTTTTCTATCCTAATCCTAAATATCAACTCCTTTTTATGAGAATTATTTGCTTTCATTTATTAGAATACTTAGAAATTGTTCATACACAACCCTTCTAGATAAAAAAAAATGATGCAGAAAGTAAATGAGTTAATGAAACAAATACATTACTTCATATGGAGCAGAAGAAAACGTCATGTTCTCATGTGCTTCCCCATATTAAGAATCGCCAAGTTTAGAAACAGTGAACCACTCAGTTTTCTTTGAATTTTCTTTTTTACCCCTTAGATGAGGCATGGACTAATGTGTATGATTAAAGATACTGCCGCTATTAATCTTTTGTCTTTTTTAAATGCTTTTAACAACTCTAGACCTGCAATTCCATTCACTGTTGATTTCTACTTCCTCTGCGCAATCTAAGTGTCGTACTCATTCAATAAATACTTATCATCCTCTCTGTGCCAGACTTGTCAAAGGAGAGAAGCCTTCAGTCCACCACATTGTCTACCATAACAACCAATGGGTAATTGGCACCTAAAATTATGTTGTATGGGGAAAAAAAAGAGTCTGGTGGCAGAACAGGCAAAATCTGAGCTTTGCCTGAGAATTATCAGGAAGACCACATGTCATGTCTCCTCATTAACACAAGATAACTGGAAGCAACTTGACTGCTATGAGCAAGGAGAGATTCTCCTCTATCTTATCCAACTTGAGACTCAAAATAATAGTATGAGCACAGACTCTCTATTAGAAAGAAGAATGCCAAATGAAACAACACAGAGCTTCTACTTTTTTAGAGGACAATTTTTTAAATAACTTAATACTATTAAGAAATATTCAAAAACCCACTTTCAGCAATGAGTGATGTTTCTATAAAGCAAGTTAATATACCAAAAAAATTAAAAATTGGTGAAGATGTAGAATTTGTTTATATTTTTGCAAATCACATTAATGTCTGACTCGAAAGAAGACAGATTTTCATACATGTTTGAATATTCAGTCTGTTACTATATCACATAACATCTGACTTCTGGAAAATGCCATTTAAGAGTGAATGGTGATAAAATGTACAAACAGGATTTTAGCATTATTAAGAAAATAATTGATTAAGGCATCTCTCTTAATGAAGCACATCTTAGGATACAATCTTTATCTGACTTTGCAATTTGATTGCAGCTCAGGTACTATGGAACCACATGTTAACTTGCATATTTTTGTCACTTTGGGAAGGCAATTCAAAGGTTATAATTTTATTGCCCTCTGAAACATAACCATTTTGTATACAACCGAAGAATCTTATTGTAGCATTCATTGTTGAAGCAAAATTTACGTAAATACACAACTCTTCAACTGTTTTTGGTATATCAGCACTAGGTTTACCGATTTTTCTGGCTTTCCAGGTTTTCTTATGATGGATTCATGACTATATCTTGATTTTTGTAATATTTTCTGTCTCACAGGCTGAGACATAGCAAGGGACATTCTGTAGACTTCCTTCTCACACTGGTGTCCCTAGGGAGGGAGTTCCTGCAGATATGTTTATACAGTGTTCTATGATTTCAGCAAAAATGATAAAATCACTTTTGTGTGTTTGATGGAGGTTCCCAGAATCAATCTTTCACTTATCACAAGTACTTTATTATGTTTTCTTAATATAAAACTATCTATTCTTGATGAAGAATACAGAGAAGAGATGGCAAAGTATTAGACTAACACATTTAGAGATGCCTGAGGCTGGAATATGGTCTAAGTAGATTTACTGAATCTTGATGGAATGTAAGAAAATCAAATGTAGAAGAAGAAAAAAATGTTTGAGCATGTGTTATCTTTCCCAGAGGCCTTAGGCCTGAATTAATACTGACTGGTATTAATTAAATTTGGCAAAGAACTAGAGACATTAAGTGTCTTTTAAAATTTTTATTTTATTATTTTTACTATTGTTAATAAGGGAACCATAAGGAATAAGAATGTTCTTCTCAGATAAGAACCCTATGAGAGCACAGAGCTGATAGTATAAAAATAATCAAGCCATTTTTTGTGTAGCTACTCTCATATTTTCAGGTAACAAGTATGAAGTAAAATTTCTGAGTACTGGAATCCCCTTGTACTTATCCTTTGTTGTGACAGTGTGACATACACAGGAGGGGGTGATTAAAATGGGTCACTTGTGACATTTTATCATACAGTTACTTCCCAAACCCAGCTGTGCCACAGAATGATCAAAACATGATTCTACAAATATAAATTTTGGGAATTAGTCTTCCTTTACTAATCAGAATCTGTTAAGAACAAACCTGGAACATAAAATATAACATCCATACAAATCAACAAACAAAGCCAACCACAAAAACAAACTTAACAAGTTTAATGATTAACTAGGCTTGGTTCTCCAGGCAAAATAGCACCCTGATGTGGACATGTTTTACTAGGACCACAGTTAGAAATAAATAAACAATGAAATAAGAGCAAACTCAGAGAATTTCATTATAAATAGCATCCTATTAACTTACTTGCAATGGCAGAACACATCCTTGTCAGAAAAGAAATGGGTGCAGGGCAAGTGTTGTGGTGGAACAGGTAAAGCTTCCTCCTGCAACACTAGCATTGCATTTGGGTGTCAGCTTGTGTCCCTTCTGCTCCACTCCCAGTCCAGCTCTCTGCTAATGGCCTGGGAAAAGCAGAGCAGAATGGCCCAAGTGTCTGCACCTCTGCCACCCATGTGGGAGATCTGAATGAAGCTCCTGGCTCCTGGCTCCTGGCTTCTACCTGGCTCAACCCTGGCCATTGCAGCCATCTGGGGAGTGAACCAGTGGACTGAAAATTCTCTCTCTCTCTCTTTCTCTTCCTTTCCCCATGTAATTCTTTCAAATAAACAAATGAATCTTAAAGAAATGGGTGGGAGTTGTGTCAGAGGCAATTGCACACATATTGCCACCTGATATATATATATATTTGTATATATTATATATATTTATATATATATCATGCATACATATTATATATAACAAAAGTCTGAGTAATTCCAAGGAATGTGCTATATAAATATGTTGTTGAATATAACAATATTGAATAATTACTACTCAGCTTTATGAAATAGCATTCTGAATAAAAAAAGGAAAAGAGAGGAAAGAAACAAATGGGAAAAGAAACAAAGAAGAAAGAGAGAAGAAGAACTCAAAGAGAATGAGAAAGATGGAAAGAAGGAAGAACGTGAAAGAGGAAAGGTGGAAGGGAGAAGGAGGAACTTTCCTTTCCAAATTTGAGGACTTCAGAAGCACTGACTTGAGACCCAATGTCTAGCATTGCTTATGTGACCTACAATAAGGTAACCGAGCTCCAACAGCCTAGGATTTGTGGTTGCAAAATGAAGGAAATAGAATTTCTGTTGGGATCAAACAATGTTAAGTGACAAAGCATGTAGAATGGTGTGGGATTGTATGTAAGCATTAAAATCAGGAAATATTATTTATTGCTATTTATACTGTCCAGTGTTCATATTCCATTTTTAAGCTACTTAAACATTTTTCATTGGGGTATATATGTACATGTATGTGTTCAGACTCACCAATTGTTAGCTCATGAAGCATCACCAAGCATAGCGCCACGGATCAGAGGCTCTGGCTGCATGTAAGCACTTGCATGTGTATCAGATATCCCTCTTTGAGCCATGTATCCTTACATATCATTATTGTTTTATTCCATGCAATTGAACTGTCTCTATGGGGAATCATCAACAGTCTTATTTTTATTGTTTTATTTATTTCTTTATATTTTATTTATTTATTTATTATCTATTTCATTTATTTATTTATTTATCTTTTATTTTATTTTTTTTGGTTTTTTTCCAAATTCTTTTAAATTCAAAATTATATTCACGGATAAATCCTTTTATAATAATGAAATCTAATGATTTAGCTTTATATTGAAAGCTTTATGCATATCTGAACTATGCAGTAAAAAAGTCCCTTGGACATGAAGTTTATTCTCTATAATTTGACTGTTCCAAATAAGGGAAGCACTCAGCTCTCAGTCAACATCAATGAAAATCCCCAGGATATCCTTGGCTTCAACTCTGAGCATACTACTACTTTGTTTTGTGACCATAGACTACTCATTTATTTGCTCTGAGTTCCCAATTCCATATTTGTGAAATAAGTATGGTTATAGGAATAATTCAGGGATTTTTTGAGACTTAATGAATTAATGGTTGTCAAACTCAAAAACATGATAGGCTACTCAAGTCTTAATTTTATTTCCCCTTTTAAAATGATTTAGATTACTATAAGCCATAAGGCCTAATATGTATTGAATTTTTATTCTGTGTCAGACACCTTATAAAAACTTTGCAAATTACTCTTATTTATTCAGAGTGTCAAAATGTTACAAATATTAGGATCGAGAAAATAATCATTTCTATTTTATATTAAGCACACAGGGTCTAGAACCAGTGTGCTAGGATTTGCTTCCACAATATGCTACTAAGAAGCCCAGGGCCCCTGATAAATTATATAACTTTTCTGTGATAGATACTTCTCACGTATAGATTGCAAATTATAATTTGCCTCTCTCATAGCATGTTTACCACATTTAATAAATTAAAATATTAAAAAGCCCTAGGAATACCACCTAGCACAAATTGAGTGCTCATTGGTGCTGTGTTAGCTATGATTGCTGTTATTTAGCAAAGACTGATAGTTAATTTGCTGTTTGGATGGTTTTCAAAATTCTACAGTTTCTTACTGTGAGCAACACTGACCTTATATCCACTGTCGTGTAACATTGAAATTGTATGAAATGCACAGTAAAAGACTTAACAGGTCTCATGTCAGGGAAACTCAGCATTTCTAGATCCAATTGCAAATCATAGCATTTTATGTGTTTTTAAGTACCTAAGTCACACCTACTTTCTGGGGTAAACTGCTCAGGGCAAAGACTTGAGCTTCTACTTGGCTTGCGAAGTGCTACAAAATCTTCATTGTTGCCAAGAGCTCATTCTCTAGAAATTGATGGGGTGACTGAGGTAAGCCTTTAAGTAATTTAGATAGAGCATTTTAAAATCCATTTAGAAGCTATTTAGGGAAGTATGAGTCTGAAGTCAAAGTTGAAGCTGTAACGTCCTAGGAGGCCTGCAGGGAGAGAACCACAATCGATAAAGGTCATTATCTTAAATAAGTCCAGACTATTGTGAGCTTGGCTCAGTATTCTAATCCCTGTCTGCCAAGCAAGGGAAGGCAGAGAGAACAAGACAAAGGGCCTGGAGACTCAGAGGACTTCAAACAAAGAGCAGAGTTAAAATTCTTCTGCCAAGAAGTATCTCTACACCCAACAATTCTCTTCCTCTCTTTTTCTCACCTTCCTACCCGCCCCTTACCTGTCTTTATTCTTTTCTGCTCTATCCATATTCTTCTAGTCTGGCAAAGGCTTGATCTACCAAGGATCAACTGGAAAATTGTCTCCTCTTTAAAGCTTGCCAAAGATATCCTTAGCACTGACCATTGATTCACAAATGTGGTTGTATATGACAATCATCTGGGATAATTCCATCTACTTGGGATTCAGCCCCCAAGATTTGAATTCAGTCTGTCTACTGTGGGATATGAGCAATGGATTGTTTTCATGTAGCTGGAGTTGGACATCACTTTGGATTTTTTGGTATCTCCTTTGCACCACACCTTTTCCTTGTAACACTCTTCCCAACTATAGATTAGTCAATATATTAAAACTTACAAGATTCAGCATTTCAGCAATCTCTTTTTTTTCCTTTTTAGTACCTGAGCTAAATTTCATATTTAATAAATATTCCTTGAACATATGAAACATTTCATTTGTCCATTGTTTCATTACTTGTATTTCTTTTTCTTTAAGACTTGTATTTATTGATTTTTCTGTCATGTGCTGAATCAAAGCCTGTTGTCACGTTTTAGGAAAAGTATTAAGAAGAAGACATGTTGAGGAGGATGCATCTCTATTTTATTTGACTTATAAACACTTACAAAGTCATACATTATTACATCCAAATGTGCATAGCCCAAATATGTACACATAATCACATTTGTATATCACATTATAGCTTGGTCATTAAATGGGTACAATCAAAAGTTGACTTCTTGAGTTGATTCATGTGTCATCTGTCTCATTTCCTATCTATGCTTCAATTACCTTATTTAAAAAATAGGGATGATTATGAGTCATCTCATAAGGATATTGTATGCCTGAAATATATTGATATATCTAAAGAAAATGCCAACCATTATTACTTTTTCCTAGTTTTTATTTTATACTGTACCCTGTTTCACACTCATCTACAATACTTCAGGGCTAGCTAAATCTGGCTGGAACAGACTGACTGCTCTCACATCTATCATCTCACCATCATGTCAGAATCACAGAGAGAGAGTTGTAAATGATGGGCCTGCCATTTATCCACAGTGAATTGCTTGCATATTTCCATGAAATACCTGCTGGCACTAAAGAAAAAAAAGTAACAGAAAACAAATGTGTATGTCAAGCTGAAGTCTCCCAACCATTTGAAGTAATTGCTCTGAATTAATATGTTGTCTTCTCCAAATAGCAGTTAGCATCTCTGCTCTGCACAGATGTTCACCACGTCTGATGTAACTGTCCCCAATTATCTACATATGCCTTATCCTATTTGTGGATTCTATGCTGAAAATTTTCATCTAAGTGTGAGCATTTTTTTCTGCTACTGCTTTATAGAGAATCTACATAAAACTTTCTTTTACAGTAAAACAACAGCAATAGTAGAATACTAGGGGAAAATGCATATATATCACATAAAACATGTAATATAACAATATGGAATTTACATACTGCATTTGGCTTGGCACAGATCCTACCAGTAGTTAATAATTTATAGGTTAGCACTGTGGCATAGTAGGTTAAGCCTCCGCCTGTGGCACTGGCATCCCATATGGGTGCCAGTTTAAGTCTTGTCTGCTCCTCTTTCTGATCCAGTTCTCTGCTAATGGCCTGGGAAAGCAGTGGAAGATGGCCCTAGTTGTTGGACCCCTGCACCAGCAAGTGAGACCCAGACGAGGCTCCTGATTCCTGGCTCCTGGCTTTGGATCAACCCAGCTCCCACTGCTGTGGCTATTTGGGGAATGAACCTTCAGATAGAAGACCTCTCTGTCTCTCCCTCTCTCTCTTTGTGACTTTGCCTCTCAAATAAATTTAAAAAATTTTAAAAAGGATAAATGAAAATAATAAATAATTTATATAAAATAATTTTACAAAGAGCTATTTATTATATTTAATAATCTGAGTTTTCAAACTCAAGAGGTTTTGATTCTTGAAGACTTCACGAAGCCTTCATGACAATGGGCCCAAGAAACATTCATTAAACACCAATAAAGTCTCAAACCTTGTACTACCTTCATTTTGTTATCCTGAAATTTCATAAACAATCTCATGGCAATACAAACTCAACTAATCTCAGTCAATGAATATTTCTTGTCTGTCAATGAGTGTAAGTTAAATCTTCATTTGAATATGTTACAATTTATAATAAAGTCTTCAATTTTTTAGTCTTTAAAAATCATTTATTTTAAAAAATTTTGGTAAAACATATATAACATAAACATTACCATTCTAAACATTTTTAAATTGTACATTTAGTCCATTGATATTAAGTACATCTGCATTGTTAGGACTATCACCACTATCACCAACAGAACTTTTTTATCTTCCCCCCAACTGAAACTTGACACCCACTAATGCTCAACTTCCCACAACCAACATTCCAACTAAATGGAATCACACAGACCTGATCCCTTTGTAACACGCTTATTTTATTTGACAAAATTTTTTCAAAGCTCAAGCCATGTCATATCATGTGTAAGAATTCTTCATATATTTAATGGTTTTAATTTGATATGCAAATATCTATAATTATCACATCTTGCTGTATCAGGTTTCACTATTGTCATTACATGCAGATGAAATAATCATTTTGGAAAAAAATTACAATTAAATGGAGTATAGGAATACATTCTTAATTTTACTTTTTAATTGATAATTGATAATAAAACAAAACACTTATACCGAATTATCTCCATGGACTCACTTTGTAACCTTGAATATTGAAATGATTTTTCTCAGACATTTTTGTCATTAAAATATGGTTATATTTCAAAGAATGTGTTCTGATTTCCTGTTTCTACATCAGTTGAGTCTAACAAGATGTCTGGAAGGGCTTTAGTCAGGGTTAAGTTAAATATGGTTTTGTAAAAGTGATAAAATGCTTTTGCCAACATTTATGGCAGTTCCATTACCAGTGCATCATTACCACCATTGGCAGTGTGAATTCTATGAGAAGCTTCTCTGGGCTGATACATGTAAGGACTTCATCAGGTTGAACTGAGCCACATGAAAGCCTTTACTCCACTAAAACTAACACATTCTGTTGAATATAATTCTGTGTAACATGGAACAAAAGACAAAAGCCTATCAGGCAATACTGGTTAGGTGGTGAAACAAGAGTATAAATGGAATTTTAAAACATCAGAACTAGAGTAGCAGAATGGAGAAGAGATGTGAAAGATAATTTCGAATACAAATTCTACAGGTAGACTCTGTCACCTTGTTAGTTATTAATTGATGTGTATCTATCTAGAATATAATAAAACAAGGATAATATGAGCAAGGTATTCATAAACATGTATCACAATTATTACAAGTTATATCCAGAAAATAGATCATTTCTGAAAATAGAGTAAACCACTTGCATTGATATATTTTCATTATAATTCATACAAAAATTAAACCATTTTCAACGTATCTCAGCATTCCTCAGAAGAAATAGTTAGATATAAGCATAGCCACTCTCTGGGTGTGATTTCATCCAACCTGGAAAAATTTGCTTATAATTTGTGGTTTTGGATTTTTGATTTGGTGAATTAAAAATGTTCAAATCCAGGGAATACCTGATTGTCTGGAAGAATGATTTTCTCCAGAGAATTTGAGATATTGATTTTTTCTAAAACTAAAGCTTTCAGCTTTAGTTTATCATTCAACAATTGGCTGTATTTTATAGAAAGTTTTATTGAGTCTTGTTAAAGTTTTCTGGATGGTGCAAAAAAAAAAGAAAAAACTGTACAGAAAGCAAGCAAGACTGCAAGCCTTTTCACGTGCTCTAGCTGTAGGGCCTCCCTCCTCTAGCCGCTGCACATTTCATTCTGCCTCGGCTGTCTCAAGCGACAGTTAGCCAGAATTTTACACAATGATATAGCAGCGTTGTCAATAAGCCTTAAACTTTACTGACATATATCCCAGTGTAATCTTGTTTCCTCTTATTGGAAAGAATTAGATATTTTTCCCTTGGCAAGAAAAATATCCCTCAAGATACATTATTTATGCAGAGAAAGAGTACAAAAAAAAAGATAACTGGGAAGTTTCTTATAGTCTGATTTTATATAACAGAATTTATAAAGGAGAAAATATGTATATATTGACATATATCTATCTAGAATATAATAAAACAATTGAACACAGAAAATACCCAGTGTCTGTAATTCTAGTGACTCTCATTGCCCTAGAATCTGAGGCAGATTTGATAACCCAAAATATATGATTATGTTTCTAGAAGAATGTGCGAAATATAGGCTATGAAAATATTCCCCCTGACCCAGTGGAGATACAGCTACATATGTATCCTTGATAACGGCGAGCAGTCAGTGAGTACTTGATAGTGATGATGATTGAGTCTTATGAATATGAGCAAGGAACGCTGGTTGTCACCTCTGCACTACATCATATAGAAATGTACTACTCTTGTATACCATACTACTACTCATATAGAAATGTACTACTCTTGTATACCATCCTATAGCCTACTGCCACTTGGACATTTAAGGTTCTCATTTAATCCTCCCAAAAAATTCTGAGAGAAGGATACTATTCTCTACCTCTTCCTTTCCAGGAAGTAGAAAAATGATATTAAAGAAGAGTGACCTGCTAGTGGCTATGGTTACTCAGTTACATTTTTTAAAACCAGCAAGCACAAAGCCTGCAATAATACTTAGCCTATCACTGGTAAATAAGACCTCCACATGAACTTCCACAGCAGATGCAAGGTACTAGACGGGAAGATTTTGTTATTTCTTATTCCATAATTGCATTTCCAGTGACTTACACAGTCTGATACACCAAAATTCCTTAGTATATGTTATGGATAGATAAGCAAATGGAAGTACCACACTGTGTAGGGATGCATCAGACGATGGGATTTCAGTTAAGAGTAGTGTTCGACTAGACTTAGTAGGCAGACCGTAACACATCAACAGTTTTTATATTATAATGATGTTAGCCATTTACAGATGATAAATATTAAAGAGCAAATATGACTCAGGTTAATGGTAATATGACAGAAGAAAAAGATGGTTGTATTTGTGTGCAATTTTGCAGATTTTGTCGTAAAATACAGAAAAGGCTCTCAACTGGGGCATTTTATATTATGATGCCATTTGTGGAGAATGATGGTGATAATGCAGTAAGTGTGAGAAAATGCTAGAAGACACTCTTGGCCACATTATCGTCATCCTTTCTAACCCTAGCCCCAACTAACAGAGTGTCCTGTTGGCTTCCTTCACAACACATATCAACAGGTACAATCAGTTGATTTGTCTACGGTCTGTTTTTTTCTAGCTGCTGGTTGCCTCCATCAGACAAAATATGATGAACGTTTATAGCCATTTCTAAATTGAGTAGGCTTTCAAGAGATATTTAATCAAAATA
This sequence comes from Sylvilagus floridanus, assembly GCA_949820135.1. Taxonomy (NCBI): domain Eukaryota; kingdom Metazoa; phylum Chordata; class Mammalia; order Lagomorpha; family Leporidae; genus Sylvilagus; species Sylvilagus floridanus. The sequence goes on along the minus strand of OX463224.1, from coordinate 56,224,797 downwards.
ACCCATGATTATTGCTGAAAAGTAAAAGAAGATGGATCAAGTGTCTCTAGATCAAAACTTAGGTATTGGCAGCTGAGGGAAAAATGTCTTCGGGGATGAAATATAAAGTTTTTTTGGTAAAATGGCACAGAGAGGGGAGCAGACCTTAAAGAAAGGAAAAGCCAAGTTAAATAGTGTCTGTAATTTACCTACCAGGCAATGTGGCATCAACTGTGGCAAGACACAGACACTATGAGTTCAGTTTACTCTAAATAGGAAGACTTTCGGCTATATGTGGTCTCTAAAACCACTCGGCCTTCTTAGAGAAAATGGAGTTTGTTTCTTCCATACTCCCATTGAAATTTGCAAATAGCTCTATAATAAATGTTATCATATTGCTTTATGCCTGTCTTACATGTATAAAACATTATATGTATTCTCTTCATGAATGTCATGAATGACTCAGGTGTGAGAAAACAGTGCAGGTGGGAGTGGCTATTGAATTAAAATCTTTGTGTTTTTCAGCCAATATGAAGTAACATATGGTCCTCCACAATTGCAAAACGTGTGATACTGGACAGATATTTCTAGGAACTGTTGGACAAGAGTTATTCTGGTCTATTTCTTCCAAGTCACACAGATCAAATTGTTTCCATACTCTTTTTTTCCCTCAGAGTAACTTTTATGACTTTCTAAATCTTTTCACTTGGCTGCCACAGGTTTCAGACAGATAATACATTTTATTCATTTTTTCACTTTCCTGGTCTATATGGCAGGGCTGCGGGAGACAATAAAACAGGCTATGAATTCCTGAGCTGGTTTCTATTCATAGGAGACATTAAGCGCCACAAGATTGCTCAGATTTCACATCACCAGTCCCAGTAGCCCTGACAGTGCCTCAGATAATTATTTAATCTGTAACTGTAAATCACATTTGGATCATAAAATTCCAGTAAGATGAGTACATGAAGCAAACATGTAATTAAGATTGGAAGGCTCACAAAGAAAGTGACTATTATTTATGATCATTACCATTGTGACATTGTAGAACAAACAGAGGCTGCAGGATTCTTGAATTGTTTAAAAGTGTCAAGATGATTTAATATTTATTAATAATCCTAGTTAGATTAATAACAACTATTGACACTTCTCATAAAGTTGCAAATTAAGAAAAAATATTGCACTCGATTGTAACATATTTGGAGTTTAAAGTGATAATCTGAATGCGAAATTATATGACTACTTACTAGTGAAGTACATTTATTTTTGTCTTGATATCATTCCTGCCTCCCTGACACACACCCATGTATACACACACATACATACACATCACTTTGGGGAAGTATAGCTCTTCTTCAGCTAACTAATACCAACTCAACAAAGTGCTATGTACTTCATAGACTAACAAAATAATTGTCCATTGAACTTGGTGGAATACATACTTTTCAGTGGGAGATTAGGCAATCATACAAAATGTTTTAAAGAGGCTGGCGCCGCGGCTCACTAGGCTAATCCTCCGACTTGCGGCGCAAGCACACTGTGTTCTAGTCCAGGTCGGGGCGCCGGATTCTGTCCCAGTTGCCCCTCTTCCAGGCCAGCTCTCTGCTGTGGCCAGGGAGTGCAGTGGAGGATGGCCCAAGTGCTTGGGCCCTGCACCCCATGGAAGACCAGGAGAAGCACCTGGCTCCTGCCATCGGATCAGCACAGTGTGCCGGCCACAGCGGCCATTGGAGGGTGAACCAATGGCAAAAGGAAGACCTTTTTCTCTGTCTCTCTCTCTCACTGTCCACTCTGCATGTCAAAAAAAAAAAAAGAAAGAAAGAAAGAAAGAAAAAAGAAAAAAGAAAAAAAATGTTTTAAAGAGGCTTTGAGAATATGAAGAAAATGCTTAGAATATAAACTGTATATTACAATGAAAGAATGGAGATAAATTTATTATAAATAGCCATCAATGCTCCAGATAATATTTGATTTTAGAGTTTTAATGTTTTAATGGTTCTTGCTTTGTAACAATAAACAGAAAAAATATGCTTTTGTGGAAGAACATAGCTTTTACTGTGCATATGAATGTGTGAACCTGGTTGTATAAATATTATGAACTTAATGCTGTATGTTAAAATTTTGTCAATTAATCAGTGCTTATTTATACAGGTACCATCCTTATCAATGTGAAATAGTATATATTTTTAAATCTGTTGTTAGAAAATTGATCTTACATTTTAAAGTTATAATTCTGGCCAAGTGTAGCTTTTTAGGGGATGAAAAAAGTAAAGTAGAACAACCTAAAAACTCAACCATTGATACATTTCTCTAGTAGATTGTATTGGAAAATCTGAAATGCAATGACAAGAACCCAGGTCATATAATTCTCAATATAATGATTCCAACTGGTGATTCTGCCTAAAATGCCTACATCCAGTGGTCTTTCTTAGCATGTTGCAATATCTGCTAACTGTGATGTTTGCATATGACCATAAATATGCAATAATCATAACCATTTGATTTTCATAGACCTTATAATATTTCAAAGTGTTTTCATATAAATATCTACCATGTTGAAGTATGAAGTATGAAGATCTTTCTTTTAGAAATATAATGTAAATTTGGTTGCTGTGGTTTTAATAACATAATTCTATAAATCATGAAGACATTTGAAGTTTAAACTATAATATCTATGTCAGCAACACTAGGCAAGGTATAAATTAAATCAATTATGGTGTTTAAGAGATGGGCCTAGTGGGAAATCCTTAAGCCACTGAGGGCATACCCTTTGAAGGTAGTTCTTAAGAGAATGTTGCTGGTAAAAGCCAGGTTGGACCCAGCCATACTCTCCGATCTCTGGCTCACCAGGTGATCCTTCCTCTGCTCAGGCTTTGCCGTGACCATTGTCCAGCCTGATTGTAAAGCACTAATGTGTCCTGTCCAATCTTGGACTCCAAAACTATGAGCCAAAATGAATGTGCTTCCTTCATAAGCAGCTTCTTTCAGGTTATTTATCACAGTGATGAAAGACTAACTAACACCTAGGTAATGGCCAGCGCCGTGGCTCAACACGCTAATCCTCCGCCTTGCGGCGCCGGCACACCAGGTTCTAGTCCCGGTCGGGGTGCCGGATTCTGTCCCGGTTGCCCCTCTTCCAGGCCAGCCCTCTGCTGTGGCCCAGGAGTGCAGTGGAGGATGGCCCAGGTGCTTGGGCCCTGCACCCCATGGGGAGACCAGGAAAAGCACCTGGCTCCTGGCTCCTGCCATCGGACGAGCGCGGTGCGCCGGCCACAGCGCGCTGTCCGCGGCGGCCATTGGAGGGTGAACCAACGGCAAAAGGAAGACCTTTCTCTCTGTCTCTCTCTCTCACTGTCCACTCTGCCTGTAAAAAAAAAAAAAAAAAAAAAAAAAAAAAAAAAAAAAACCTAGGTAAAAGAGGAAAATAAAGATGGGTATTTACTGAGTAATTATTACCCATGTTGATACATTAAGCAATTTTACATATACTATCTGTTTACTCACCATATTTCACTTTAAGAAAATTTTTATTTCCTTTGGCAGGAAAAATGTTCCCAGAATATGAGACTATCTGATATTACCTAATATGGGGATTTTTCATATTTCATTTAGGCTACAGATCTTAAAATTAAGAGATTTTCCTGGATATTTCAGATGGGTTTAACGTAAACAGAAGTCATTTGAAGCAAAGATCTTTCTCTAACTGGAGATTACATGCTGTGATAGGAAAATTCAGAGAGATTCAAATCCTCCTAAGTATTCCATGTGAATTTACTGGTTCTGAGTTGTGGAAAGTCACATGCATAGACCAGAAAAAGGCTTTTAGGAATCAAGGTTCAGCTCTGCACAGAAAAAGTGACCTCCATTCCACAAAGCATGCAGCTGAATTCTGCCAACAAACTGATTTTCTTGGGAAACAGATTCTTCCACTGAGCCTCCAGAAAACAGACCAGCCAGGTCAACACCTTAATTTCAGACATGTGAGAACTGAAGCAGATGATTCAGTCATACCATGATGGATTGTAACCTACAGCAACTGTGAGATCTCAACAGGTGTTGTTTCAAACTTCTAAATTTGAGGTAATTTTTTAACAGCACACAAAGGAAATGTTCTCACTTTATAGACAATTATGACTCTGAAGCTCAAGAAATGATTTTTTAAAGAAAACCAGCCATATACAGAACATCTGTGATACACGGTGGGATTTTTATTCCACACTGACTTTTTCAAAAATACAACAGTTACTAGGAATGAATAGTTACAAAAGATAAATTACTTCATCTGCCCTCATTTTAGCATACCATATATGGGAAGATAAAATCATCACTACAAAGATAATAGCATAATAGCCTCATTTTTAAATGTTTGCCATACACTAGTTATTTTGTCAAACCATTTACGTTGTCTTTCACATTGAATGTCTTACCAGTGATTTGAAGACAGTTCTGACATCAACTCTTTCCAACTGAAGGAACAGATGTTTCAAAAGGTTAGGTTACTCCATAAGTAAGTGGTATAAAAGGAACAATGGGCCATTCTTTCCATTCCTATGTGTCACCACTGCATTCCACTCTGGTAGATGCCTCAGAGAGTGGCCACAGAATACATGGAAGTAACATAGTCTATGATATAGAAAAAGCTCATATGCTGATATTCTTAGTTTTACTATTACTGGTAACAATATATACATTTTATCCCTCACTTGGTGTCAGATGCCAGATAATTAGACATTTTACATTTTCTTGGTCATTTCTCTGCACGGTCTTAGGAGATTCATATTGTATCCATTTATTAAGGAACCAATGGTTTAAACTGAAATAATTTTTCTGAAGCTACACAGCTAGTAAATGTCAGAACCACTTTTAAACCCAGGTTTATTTTACACTAAAGGCAATATTTCTAAATTATAAAATCTTGAATTCCAGTTATTAATCAAAATAAATATAGAGGCCGGCGCCGTGGCTCAACAGGCTAATCCTCTGCCTTGCGGCGCCGGCACACCAGGTTCTAGTCCCGGTCGGGGAGCCGGATTCTGTCCCGGTTGCCCCTCTTCCAGGCCAGCCCTCTGGTGTGGCCCGGGAGTGCAGTGGCGGATGGCCCAAGTGCTTGGGCCCTGCACCCCATGGGAGACCAGGTAAAAGCACCTAGCACCTGGCTCCTGCCATCGGATGAGCGAGGTGCGCCGGCCACAGCGCGCCATCCGCGGCAGCCATTGGAGGGTGAACTAACGGCAAAGGAAGACCTTTCTCTCTGTCTCTCTCTCACTGTCCACTCTGCCTGTCAAAAAATAAAATAAACAAATAAATAAATAAAGAAAGAAAGAAACAGCTCTTCTCCTTGAGAGTCCTGAAAACAAATACTATACTGCATATTTAACCAGGAGTGCCTGTGAGAGCCATTCTGCTTTCTCCTGGAGGCAAGATATTCTATATCATCAAGAATGTTCAAAACATTCTTGTCTCCTGGATATGCTTCTATAAAAGCACCTGGGCCATCCTCTGCTGTTTTTCCAGGCTCATTAGCAAGTAGCTGGATCAGAGGTGGAGCAACCAAGAATTGAACTGGCACTCTTATGGGATACTAGCATTGTGGATGGCGGCTTTACACACTAAGCCACAGTGCCGGCCCCAACATACATATATTTAATATGACCTACGCAGCTGACACTTTATTAATCACATCTTTACCATTGCATCTCCTCTCTTCTTTCTCTCTTTGACACACTCTCTCTCACACTCTAAGGGATGAGTTACATTTCCATTTGATTGATGAGTTGTGACTCCAAAGTCTAAGATTCATTGCCAAGGACAATGAGAGGAGAACATGGGAGGACTTTGTTTCTATTCAAGGCATACACAATTTGCATTTGCTTATTTTGATAAGAAATGGGTTTCAATCTGGTCTGTAACAAGTTCAGCATAAGTTTTAGTCTGTGTCATGGCTTGTTTAGTGTCTGCTGTGGTACCAGTGGTGTCATCATCATCATATTTTAACATCACAAATGACCCTTATCAAAGCTCTTTTAGTTATATCAAGTGTGGAACAGACTTGTGAGAAAACTGTACGTTTTTTCTATTCATTTAGTTATTTGAAAGACTGGGGTTCAGGGAGAGAGAGAGAATCTTGCTACTTTCCATCCACTGGTCCACTTTTCACATGTGACAACAATCAGGTCTAGGCCAAGCTGAAACCTGAAACCAGGATCCAGGAACTCAACAGGTCTCCCAAATGGGTGGCAGGGACCCAAGCATTTGAGTGATCACCTGCAGGCTCTCAGGGTGCACATTAGCAGGAAGCTAGAATTGGAGGAGCAGCTGGACATCCAAGTACTTCAATATGGGATGTGAGTCTCCCATGAGGCAACTTATCAACTGTGCGTAAGGCCTGTTCCAGGACAGCTTCGTTTTTGCTGGTAACATCATAACACAACCATTGGTGGTGTTGGACACAATATTTGCATTGCACTTACAGTTCACCAAATGTTAAGCCTTGTGTTTAATGTCTATTAATCTGTGGCTCACATAAGCAGATCACAAACTCTTTATTGATAAGGAAACTGAGGCTGGTGGGGAACTTAAGTGACATGGATGAGACTTCACTGATGGTGAGGGGCTTAGGGGCTGTGCCAGGTCACACATCCTGGTCCCCTGGTCCCAATATCATGCTTTTCCTACCATTTCACAAACAGTAATCTACAAACAACTAAAAAGTAGAGTTGTTTTCATTACTGAATTTCTAGTTTGCCTATGGCAACTCTAAATTATGAGTTTAGGCCAGGATATTATATACTATTTTTGTGTAGACTCTTTCTATATTAATGTTTATTTTTATTTACTTTCATTTAAATGAAAGGCAGAGAAACAGATATAGAGAGTGATAGCAAGAGCAAGCAAAAGAATTCAAAAGATCTATTTGCTGGTTCATTCCGCAATGTCCACAAGAGCCAGGTCTAGGCCAAGCTGAAGCTCAGAACACCATCTGGGTCTCCCACATGGCTGCCAGGGCTGCAAACACTTGAACCATCACCTGATGCTTACCAAAAGTGTTAGTAGGAAGCTAGGTCCCCCAAATGGAGAAATCAATGATCAAATTGGCACTCAGATACTGGATGCAGGCACTGTCGTGACAACTTTTAGGAAGTGATTGCTCACTTTTGTTGAGAAAAGTGCAGAAGATTTGATTTGTGATATAAAGAACATGTCTCTCATTGTTACAAACTGTCAAACTGGAATTTTGGCTGTTTGAAGTGGAAGGAATGCATGACAAGGAGGACAGTCAAATGCTTATATGTAATTGCCAGAAGACCTACCTCCAGAGGAACAGAACAGAATACACAATAAAATGTGTTTAGTTAATACAGGTGGATAAGCCCTTCAGAAACTCATAGCACAGCCTTTGAAATGTAATGAGAATGGCATGTTAAGTTTAGCATAGTAGATGCTGCATTACATGTATTCATAAAATGATATGCTGGAACAGGCGATAGCAACTTAGTCCAACTTTGTGGCACTCTTATTAGCATAATGTGTTTGCCATTTTCTCAAGCAATAATGTACAGGGCAATGTCTGATCTGTTATAAGAATTCAGTGTAATTTATTTCATCATTTGTCTTTTTCCCTCTATTGCTTTCTTTATAAGTTTGTAAATTATAATTAATAAATAAACTGGATTTCCTACCTTCTCTCCATGGGCTGACATTGATTTCCTTATTCTCAGATAGAGATTAGGCATGCAGGGGGTGTCATCTTGAAAACACTAGAAAATGGTCTCCTTCAGATTAAATTGCTGTTTGTTCCTTTTAATAACAAGTGAATTTTTTAATAGATTTGGTCAATCTCAGGTTTAAATGTGTTATGTCAAAGAGACAGCTATAGTCAACTCCTAGTGTATTCTCATGTATCTGGTAATTAAAGAGATGCTGGATGAAATACATCGAGGCAAACAGAGTTTCTGTTTGGGGAACAGCCTTGAACACTCTAGGAAGAAGATAGAGGTGAAAAAGGGCAAGCCATAAATACATACTTGGAGATGTGGGGGACTTGTTTGAAGATGACTGTGTGTCTCCTTTGTTCAGGACAAAAAGTATATCCAGAGTTATCCTTTTCTCTACCCTGCAAAGAAATCTGTGAAGATCAGAGTTTAGCAGTGGGATGCAGCTAGCGGGAATAGAGTTCTCCTCCAGAGATATCCATTTGCAAGAAGTTTGTACCATTTTGTTGATCAATATATCTAGGAAAGTTAGATATTCTCAGGATCCAATTGACATGTTTGTGGCAGGTAATAGGCCAAAATTTTTATTTCACTATTTTACTAGAAAAAATAGAAAAGATGCTTTGGAAACTTAGTTGTAATTCTTAGACTAAAAGGAAACAGCTCCTAAAGAAAAAGGTGCAAGATGGCCCACTAATTTATTTACTATACTCTGGCCCCAAAGACAGCTATGCAGAAGTCCCTGAACCTGTTATAACTTAAGTTTTGTAATATCAGATATATCATCAAGCAGGGTTCTTTTCTTATTTTTACTGATTCTTTTCCACTCTAAAATTATTGTGGTTGTGAGGTTTAGATTCCCGCATCCCACATCATCAGAGTGTCTGGGTCTGATTCCAAGCTCCAACTCCTGATTGTAGCTTCCTGCTACTACAGAGCCTTGGAGGTAGCAGTGAGAGCTCAAGGGGATAGGTGCTTGTAGCCCACATGGGAGGACTGGGTTGTGTTCCAAGCTTTATCTCTGGAGCTGCTTCAGCCATTGAAGGGCTATACCACTTGATGGAATCTTTCTCTATCTCTTTTGCTATCTCTTGGCCTCCCATATAAATAAATGAATAAATATATTTAATTATTTTGCTTTTGAATATTCAATAGAACAAAGGAATTATTTGATTTGCTAATTCCATATAGCTATATAAGCAAATAACGCAAGGATTGATTGGTGGTCCATTTTCGAGCACATATGGTTTGATGCCTGGTTTCAATACCATGTTACACAGAACCCAGATAATACTCACAGATGTGGAGGACAGAGATGGGGCTGGAAAGGGCAGCCTGGCATGTTCCTCATGCCCACTACAACAGAGAAGCACAACTTTTATCTGTTTTATATGTAGGTTTCTGTGAATATTTTTGCTTGAAAAATAGTGTTCTTAAGGTAAGCATATGTTTGAAAACCATTTATGTGCTGCAAAGAATATGAGCTATAAATGGACTAATGTTGAACCTCTATCACAATAAATAATGACACTGTGACGTTCTTTTAGTTACTCTGATATTTGTTACTCTTCTGTAAAATGGGGCAATTACTACTGATTTTAAAGAGTAATTTGAATAATTAAATGAAAAAGGACTTAAATTTCATATTGATTACTGGGCTCTGAGGAAAACTCTAAAAAATTCTGTATTTCTTCTCTATTCCACCACCAGCTGCCATGAATATGGTCCTCAAATCACAGAATACAGTGGATCCAGAATGGTGCTTATTTACCTTATCATTTGTTTTAGATGAAAAGCCTCTTGAGGACAAAGGCAATGTAGAAAATTGTGTGAGACCTTCTACAGTTCCAAGTAGAGTACTCCATTGTTATCCATTGACCCTTATTGCCTTATGGTTTCAATACTTGTACTCTAAGACATTGTGATATCATTCCTTCCATGCCTTGGGCTACCTGGAGTATGGAGAACCTTATGCATAACCTCTGTTCTCTCCAACAAAACCCTGTAGATATCTGAGCACTCTCCTGTTTCTTCTAATTCCCATACTTTTGAAAAGCAGCCAGCCCTTCTTTCTCCTATTCACCAGGATTATGAGACAAAAACAAAGCAACAGATTGTCTTCTAATCCTTCAAAAAATGTAAAAATGCAGTCCCATAAGATGAATCACTTTAGAGATGCAACATACGACAAGAGGGTGAGGGTTATAGTCACTATTATTGTATTTGATAAATCTGTAAATTTGTGTGTAGATTTTTATGCTATTACTCCCCTCACACACAGGTGTACATGTTAACTGCATGAGACAATGGGACCATGGTAGCACATGCAATATCAAAATATCTTGTCAAAATCTTAATATATGCAATAAAATTAGCAAATCCTTATTAATAAATCATTAAATCACCAAATCATATAATCTTTAAAATGTTACAGAAAATAAAGTTGTAAGGTTGAAGGGAATGGACAGATAGATCAACCAATTGATAGGTGTTTCTAACAAAATGTAGTTGTAATGTTCATAATGTAAAATAGAACTAATGTATGGACAAGAATCAATAATGAGTGAGTTAAGGTATTTGTACTTAATGTTAGGTCAATTTAGATTCCAATGATGGGCATGGTAAAGAACGCGATTTGAGAAGGAGATTATAATAACCATTTAATGAGAGCTCTTTTAATGGTAAGCCTTGGTTGTTGATTTATATATAGTAAGTTTATTTTTTACAAAAAGTTTTTAAGTATATATAATCGACTCCATGTAGTACATGAAAGTAAGTGTTAAAGAAAGTAAATAAGATGAGCTTAAACTTAGTGTTTGGGCTGAATAGAGAAAAAAGAAAATGGAGGTTTTCCCATATACCCTAGATACAGAAATTTCCATTTGTTTAAAACTCAAGAGTAATGTCATCATGGAGAATGCCCTCCCATATGAGACTATCTAAATTAATGTGGGAGAGTTGAGTAGTCATTAACAGGAATGTCTTTGGTATCAAACTCAACAATGAAACCTGGATCTAATACTCACTGACTATGAGACCTGGGATCTCTGAGTCTTGATTTATTCACAAAATGAAATTAACCACCCCCTTTTTTGCATGGTTGCTGTGAAGATTATTAAATTATTACATGTGTTGTTTCTTAGGATGGAAGAACTATTAATTAGTTAGTTATTGGAACTCAAGGATGTTCATCAACTTCCAAATAACCAAAAATTCTGAAGTGTCCTATTTCTTCATTGTAAAATTCATCTTTATTTATTTTCCACCATGAACACAGATAAAATTCTATCCAGATTTAAGAGATGTTAGTCTTTATCCAGATGTTTTCTTATCTGAAGCATATGTTTCCTTCAGCATTATTTTGTCTCATTGACATGAGGTTATTTTGGACTCGTTACCTCCTCTCTCCTTTAGGATCTCAAACTCCTGAGACTCAAAGGAAAGAAAGACAGGTAATTCAGCTGCATTCCTAGCTTCCTTACCATTTTAATAAAAGAACTATTGAGAACAGATTAAGGGAAATAAATATTCAGTGAATAAGAAATGTATTTGTTTGTATCACCTCCAAATATCAAGAAGTATATATTTAAAACTTTGATAAAACAAAATAAAAAACCTTTTCTGAATCCCATGAGGTTTTTTTTTTCTCATTTTATTTATTTGAAAGGCAGAGGTACAGAGACACACACACACATACACAGAGAGAGAGAGACAGTGAGAGAGAGAGAGAGACAGTGAGAGGTCTTCCATCTATTGATTCACTCCCCAAATAGGCCAGGCTGAAACCAGGAGCCAGGAATATCTTACAAGGTTCCCACATGGGTGCAGGGGCCCAAGCACTTGGGACATGCTCTGATGCTTTCCCAGGTGCAGTAGCAGGGAGCTGGATTAGAAGTAGAGCATCTGGGACTCTAACTGGCACCCAAATACTGGATGTCAGCATCTCAGGAGGTGACTTTACCCACTACTCGAAAACACTAGCCCCATCACCATGAGCTTTAATACTGCAGAGGCAGCTTCACTGAATTTCATTTTAGTTTTCTATTTTTGCTTCAGTTTAAGCAAATTTGACTAAAAGAATAATTTTGGATATTTCTTATAGTAACCGTCAGTCACTCTTCATTTAATGGTTATATAGCCAATACATAAAACACTGCTTTCGATTTTCAAAAATTATTTATTTGGGAGGAAATCAGGCACAGATAAAGATATACAACTTCCATCCACTGGTTCAAATGCTGGCAATGGACAGGCCTGCACCAGGAGTCAGGAAGTCAATTCAAGTCTCCCATGCAGGTAGCAGGGAACCAACCACTTGTGCCATCACTTGCCTCCCGGGTGCATATTAGTAGTAAGCTGGAATCAGGAGCAGAGCCAGGACTTGAACCCGGGAAATTTGGTATGAGATGCACGTGTCATAAACATAGTATCAAACTGCCGGTGCTATAGAACCAAGTATATATTTGCCAGTGTCTAACAATAAGAGCTGACTATGATGTCTTTGTTTGCCCTTGTTCACCAAAGCTAAAAAAAAGTAAAGATTTGTATTTAATGATCACTCATGAGTTATCTGGTATTAAAATATGCATTCTCCTGAACCTACAGTACAATTTCCTGAGCTGCTAGTCCATTTAATTAAAACATAAATGCTCTCTAATGTGTATTTTCTCAAAACTCTTTACAGATTGTTAATACTGGAAAAGGAACAATAATGACAAAAATCAAAATGTTCTTTTTTAACAATCAAATGGAAAGAAAGCAAAAGCAAAAAAAAAAAATAGCCATTTAGAGCAGGGAAAGAAATCATCAAAGCAAGACTTAATTTCAATGCTGATGATATAGCCTTACAAGTGTAAATCTTATTTTTGTGACGTGAACCAACTCTGCATTGACTAATATGGCAACTTCAGATTCCTCAAAGGTAGGTGATGTTTATCTACTAGACTGCTCCTCGGCGACTTTGTGCTCCAGTTTAATTTTCCTCATGCACTTGTTATGGATTTAGACGTGTGCTAGTGTCAGAGCTGAAGAGAGAAGCAAAGAAGCCCTGGAGAATTCAACAGATCATCATTCATTTTCATTCCCTTCTCATTTCAGGCTGCTTTCTTAGTAGCTGATTTTGGACTTGCTTCTCAGCCCACAGTGACACTCAGTGGTGGCCGAGCAGACAACAGCAGAGGATTCGATGTCCACAACTCAGACAAGGCTCATCTGATATCTTAGAAGCTTAGACCTCCGACTCTAATCAATCAATACGTAATTGTCCTTTCAAGGGAAGCGCTTTTACTTTGTAATGAATAGAACTCTTTGAACACTCTTCAAATTCAGAAAAAAAAAAGTTGTACACACATATTCACACTCTCTTACTTTCAATTTTGCTGTCTGTTATCAAAGCAGCTAGTCATCTGCAACTACTTAGCACTGTAAGAGAGAATAGTGAGACTGAGAAAATAAATTCTTAATTTTATTCAACTTTAATTAAATTTGAGCATAAGGACTGATATTTGATTAGCTATTAGAAGACTTCTAAGTGTAGTTGAAACAAGGTGGTTATGTGAATCTGTTTTTTAACTGAATTTTATGAAAATTAAACACAGACCAAGTATTTGCAATAAAAATTAGCATACAAATTGAGGTATATTATAAGTATATAATATATACTGGATTTCAAAGATTTAATAGAATAAAGAATATAAAATATCTCATTAATAATTTGTATACTGATCCAATGTTGAAATAATAATGTGTATATTACAAATTAAATTATATGAACTTGAATCTCACCTGTTTGTTTTTTGTTTTTATCTTCATTATTATAGCTACTAAACATTAAAATTACATGCAAGTAGTCTTCAAAACTTCTTGGAGAATTCACCTTATGGAAAAAGACTATGCATAAATTAAAAAGTGCTTTTGCACTAAAACATTATCTTTTTTTTTAAGATTGAAAATGGGATGAGAGCAATAAAAATATGTAGTATACAAGTCTTGTATCTTCTTGTTCCACAACAAGAAAGTCTCACTAAAACAATGAATTTTTTTCATAGCCAGTCTATCAGATACTTATTATTATGTGCCTAATATTTTCGTGGGTGCATATTGATAAAAGAGAGATTCCTGACTTCTGATAAATCGTTATGACGTTGACCAACATCCATGTAGAAAAATATGTACATGAAAATAAACTGGATTGAATAACATACAATAACTAAATGAACTTCTAAGACTTCAAGATAGAGAATACCAGAGCTGAAGGAAAACTTACATGGGTTAAATAAGGAAGTATTCTCTGAGAATGTAACTTTGAACTTAAGGATTTTTGAATGGACAGATGTGGCAATTAATCTAGGAGATAGTCCAGTGTAGAAGAACAGCAAATAACTGGAGGTAGAGAAATGTTTCATGAGTCTGAGAGACTAGAGAAAGGTATACAGCTCTCTACAGTGTTGTTAAGTGCCCAGAAATTATGCTGCTGAAGTTCGTGAAATCTGTTTGTTTTTAGGTCTTGCAGGCAATAGCAAAGAATTCATTTTTTTAATTTAAGATGTGATATAAAGCCATGGTTATTTTTTAATCACAGGAAAAACTATTATGGTATTATAACTTTATCTGCCAAGCAGAGGTTAGATTGCTAATGTGAATGATTACATGAAGATCCAGAAACAAAGCTACAATAGCTCTTCACAGAGAACACACTGGTGTTTCGGGATGGGGCAGTGGTGTAGATATATGCGCATTATTGTGTGTGTGTGTGTGTGTGTGTGTGTGCATAACACCCCCTACGCCCACCTGAGATTAACTCAGTGAAGACTAGAATTTTTAAAAATTCACCTTGGCCGGCGCCGTGGCTCAACAGGCTAATCCTCCGCCTTGCGGCGCCGGTACACCAGGTTCTAGTCCCGGTCGGGGAGCCGGATTCTGTCCCGGTTGCCCCTCTTCCAGGCCAGCCATCTGCTGTGGCCCAGGAGTGCAGTGGAGGATGGCCCAAGTGCTTGGGCCCTGCACCCCATGGGAGACCAGGTAAAAGCACCTAGCACCTGGCTCCTGCCATCGGATGAGCGAGGTGCGCCGGCCGCAGCGCGCCGACCGCGGCAGCCATTGGAGGGTGAACTAATGGCAAAGGAAGACCTTTCTCTCTGTCTCTCTCTCTCACTGTCCACTCTGCCTGTCAAAATAAATAAATAAATAAATAAATAAAAAAAAAAATAAATAAAAATAAAAATAAATTAAAAAAAAATTCATCTTATACAGACATAGCCCAGCTCAGACTTCACAAACAACTGATGATCAATAAATATAGAGTTTAAAAATACATATAATGAAGAATTCACTCCCTTCTTTAAAAACTTCTGTGTCTCCCTATTAGCAAATAAAGTCCAAATTCCGTAATGCTTATAACACAGTAAAATAAGGCTCTAAGAAATCTTTTCAAGTCATATTTCTCACATCATTTTTGTGATGTACTGCATTGATTTTGTTATTCATGTCTCTTTCTTTACCCAGCTAAACATTACTCCTATTTTCAATCATGTATCAAATTTAAATATCACCCACTGCCAAAGAGAGCAGATGATGCAAATTTCATTTTTTTAAGATTGATTTACTTTATTTGAAAGGTTTAAAGGCAGAGTTAGAGAGAGAGAGAGAGAGAGAGAGAGAGAGAGAGAGAGAGATCCTAACCTCTGGTTCATTCCCCAAATGACCAGTGTCTGGAGCTGGGCCAGACCAAAGCTAGGAGCCAGGCATTCTTCTGGGTCTTCCACGTGGGTGCAGGGACCTGAGCACTTGAGTAATTTTCTGCTACTTTCCCAGGTGCATTAGCAGGGAGCTGGATGGAAAGAGGAACAGCTAGGACTTGAATTGGTGCCCATATGGGATGCTGGTGCTTCAGGTTGCAACTTAACCCTCTACACCATAGCACTGGCTCCAAAGTTGATGTTTTGATGTTTTATTTCAGCTGTGACAAGTTGAATGGTATATCCCAGACCACCCTTGCTGAAAACATGCTGACTAGAGAGATGGTGAATAGAGACAATGTAAATGATTATGGTAACTGACTTTTCTTTAGTGTTCACTGTTTCTCCATGATGAAATGCTGACAACCAATATCCTACGGTCTCTATGAAGGAGAAAAAAGACTGTGTACTGGATGTAAGCCAAGTTCTGCCCTTGTATATTCTTGAAATGTGAGAATCCTTCATATTCTTCTGAAAGCATCAACCAAGGTCAATCGGTTAGCACACATGCCCAGTGAGGAGCCCCTTCTTAAGTGATTTCTACATTTCTGTGCTTTGTCTTAATTGAGTAAATAGATCAGGAAAATAAAGTTCATTATGAAAAAAGTAGATAAACCTGAAGAAATGTAAATAAATAAAATGTTGAATCAAAGCAATTTCCTGAAAATTCATATAATAGTGCAGATATTATGCAAGGGTTAGAAAATAGATTACCAACTGGTGAATAATCAGCCAACACTTACAGTTAGGTTGTTTTATATATATATAGCCTATGTCACTTCCTTTAAATTCAATATTATCTCCTAAGTATTTTATGCTGTCTGGAATGCATTTTGTTTTTTTTAAAGATTATCTTAAAATTGACTTGCAATTCATATTTGCAACTTTGTGTGAAACTGTAATGCATCAATCCAGAACAAACAACTCATGAACACCATAAACAGAATGTGATCCCAATAATGAAAAATAAGCTTTGCCACAGCCAACAATTAACATGACAGTGGCAGTATCATTCTAAAACCTTTCTAACATATGAGTAATTATTGGAAATCAATTACAACTGTGTATCAGCAAGCAAAGCTGATTTCTTTAAAGAATGGGCTGTTTCTTAAAGGATGGTGGTTTGTTGCTTAATGGTCCCATACAAACAAGAAGACCAGGAGGTCTAAAATCCTAGATAAGATAATGGTTAAGAGCCACACACATCTGGTATAGATCCTGGTTGCTTAAGTCCACTTGACTAGGAAGTTTCTCCATCAATAATATGTCACCTTACGCTCAGGGCTAATGATTCTCACTTTTTGTCCCAACCAATTTATTCTGTCTTGTCAAAATCTTTGTCATCCTACAACCAATTTGGTTTTCAATAGATCAATGAGAATAGTTGCGCTAACTCCAACACTGATTATTTCCTGGGTCCCAATCTTTGTAACTCTGAAGTTTGAGAGCACTTGTGGTTTTAATTATACAATTTATCTCTTACTTTGAAACACTTCGAGTTTGTTGTTACATTGCAAGTTCCCATTTCAAAAATGTATGTATATGCTGCTTTCAAAAATATGTTTATATATTATGAAGGCCTCCCTGTATACATACCTTTATGAGTTTGAGAAGGCATGGGTAGAAATCCCACCAGCTCTACAGTTTTTGGCAGGTAACTTATCTACCCTCAAAACATTTTGCTCTTCATTTTGAAAGATGACATAGCAATGCCCACCTTGTGAGATTCTTGAGCATTGAGTACATAACATGTATGAATGCTCTTAGCACAGTTTGATGGAACAAACACAAAAGCCTCAGCCATTCTAGTTCTTGGCTAGATAAAATTGGAATTTACCCCCACCCTTCAATCCTTTCAAGAGGTTGGTGTAGTCTCACACCCTATATTGTTCCCCATCCTACCCACTGCATTTTTTTTTCAAGGTTTGAAATTCCTCTGGAATCTTGAAAAACCTATATGGAAAAACTCGCCTCCAATAGTGCCTCTTACCCTACTCTGAACCCTCAGCACACCCTAAGATATACAAAGCCCAGCCCTCTGCAGGACTGGGCCTCTGCCACATGTTCTGTTTGTGAGCATGCCTGCAGTTCTCCAACTCTGTAAATACATTCATTTTGGCTGTGTAATTAACTTGACTTGATTAATCAGCTGGTCTATAATTTTGATTTAACAGATAAATCATAAAAGCATTGCTTCTTGCCTTCATGGAGATTACCCTTTAATGAGATCTATACCACAGGACATTTAGGAACAGGACAGGCAGGCTCAAATGACTTATTTATCCATTCAGTCACCTGGTATTTTGAACCACTACCTGTTACAAAGCCGGGTCCAAAAATCCATATTAAGTCCTGCCCTTTAATAACCTGGTAACTGAAGTGTAGAAAATAAGATGGTGAGAGGTCTTCATGGAGGTCATGTTAATGGATGCTAACCCCAGTTTTGTCAAGGTGGGGTTGGGCATTCTAAAATTTTTAGAAAGAAAAATTTCTCCAAAGGAAATGATAGTGGAACTAAGGCTTGAAAGCTAAAGGAGAGCTTGTTCAACCCAAGTGAACCATCCTTCAGGCAGAGGCCAAAGAGCCTGAAAAGACCCCGAGGAAAGAAGGAACCAAGTGGGTACTAAACATATTTCATAAGTCAGAAGCTTTAGTGATTTGGAGAGATTTCCTGATGACCAAATTAGAAAGGGGAAGCCCATAAAACTTAGTCGTACAAACAAGCCAAAATCCATTGCAACATTCCCTATGTGTCAGGGTTTTGAGGATTTTTCAAATCAAGTTATAAAATGTGTATGGAAACTGCAAGTTGGATATTCCAATCAGTAACATGCAAAGCTCAAGCACAAGAACTTAGAGGCTACTTGGACTGGTCTCCAGAGATCATGTGCAGTTATCTAAAGTGAAAGGTGGACTTGTAAGATATTGACAAAGCAGGCTTTATTGAATCCAGGAGGAATCAGGCAGACTGTGATTTTGGCATCAATAAAGTGTTTGCCCAGGGCAGGATTTAATATGTGTGAACAGCCTTCCTCTTATAGAGGTGTTTCCTTTAATTGTAGTTCAAAAAGAAAATCTCTAAGAAAATGGAACATCATCATCCATACTTTCCTTTTTGCATTGGCTTTATGCTCTGAATTACCTCTATTATCCTGAATGATGATCAGAAAAGACAAGAAACTACTGTTATATATGAAGGACGGCAGAGGCATTGTGAGCAGTCGCTCTAAGAACTGTGATGCATTTTACTTATTCATGAATGAAAGAGTGATTTAGACCTTGCTGGGGATCTCAGGCAAGTTCCAGAGGTACGGTGAAGAATGGAGATAGAGGGATACTCCTTTCTAAGGGAGTTTGCACTCATAAAATAGAGACAGACAATGGGTAAATGAATAGATCCATAAGATGACTTCAAGTTGTTTTGAGCAAATCAACACAAGGAAGAATAATAAGCTACACTGGATAGGAATTAGGGTCTGGGAAGGAGTTGTTTAAATTTGAGGGCTGACAATAAAGAATAAACAGAAGAGGACAAAGAGTTTGATTTTTTTAAAAATATAGGCCATTTGGAGGAAAAACTTTGAGGTAGGAATAACTTCTATTTAGTTCATAGGCATGACTCCAAAGGAACCAGCAGCGGGGAAGCACAGAGAGAAAGAGTAGCAGTAAGACTTATGTTCACAGAAACAAGAGGACATCCAGTTATTTAAACTTTTATGTGACAGGTTAACAGGTTTAGATTTTATTCTAAGAGAAATAATGGCTTGATTTACACTTTTAAGAAGATCATTTTAGCTGTGTGATAGATAATCTCATTTCGACAAAGGCAAGGATGGAAGTCATCCAGGCTAGATATGATCACAGCTGGAAATAGATTGGTAGCAGTGGAGACGGAAAGAAGGAGGACCTATCATCTACTTGCTTCAGCTATGTTAATTACTCAAGAAATAAGACCTCATTTTTGATGAGTGTTAAGACAATTACTAGGTGATATGGAGCCACTGTCACTTTTTGTCTACAGTTAATTGTGGAGAAAAAATGCCCATTGTTTGAAAGGTGAGAATGAGGAGCAATGTGGGACAATACAAAGGCAGATGAGAAATGTTTTCCATTTCATGAACTGAATCAGCCATACTGGAAGTGCTATCTAGAATATTTTGAAAAACTCTACCCCTTCCTATATTATCTCAAGTCTTTAGTAAACAAAAATAAGTTGATGATGATAAGATAATAGTATCTTTCAAGATAAATATCAAGAGATTGACATCATTTGGAAGAAGAGACAGACAGCTTTTCAGTAGTGACTGAGGACAGTGAGTAACTTTACTTCAATTTCACATGGAAACGATCCATCAACTTAATACAGCTTCTCATTTTTTTTTTTCCTTTTAGTCTTTTCACTTTGGATTGTGGAGAAGGCGGGTGGGAAATACTAGTACAATAAAGAGAATCCTTTCTGAGTCAGAAAATGCTTTCGTATTGAGATTAAATAAGAAGTTGGCCCCTTAAAATCAGATTAAGACTATCAATTTGTCAAATCCCTTCAGAATCTTCCTGCCACTCTTAGAGATGGTTCTGAAGTCTTTACTGATTTGCCTATCATCTTCTTCCTCTCATCTTTCCATCTCTTACTCTTCCTTTCTTGCTTACTCCGCAGTAGCCATGCCAGCCTTGTTCTTCTTCTTCCAGCAGACATCCTTACACATCCCCTTCAAACACTTTGAACCTGCTACTCCCTTTGCCTGAATTCTTCCAGATACGCTCAAGGCACAATCTCTCACTCCTTATTGTTATAGATTTAAAAGTCTGCCTTTCAGGGATGACCTAGACACTCTTGAAATTGTAGTACCACAACCTTATGTCGTAATATTTTCCTTAATGTAATATTTTTATTAACATTCGCATGTAACTTTCACAAATAATTCATTTTTATATGTTTTGATCACTAGTATATTCCCAGTTTATAGAATAGTCTCTAGGATACAGCAGGTGCACAGAAAATATTTGTTAAACCACTTCAAGCCCTATGCATTTGACTTATTTCATCATGATGACTAAAAGTCCAGCTTAATGGTCATCCTCTTATTGAGCAGAATTTTCAAATTAATTGATTTTCCTGTATGCCTCAACATTCTATTTAGTATTTCTTGAATAATGGCACCCACTAGTTATAATTAGATCTTTGATTTATTAATATTTGGAAATGTCTGAGAAAATGCTCACAAGTAGAAAAATTAACATGTGTTTATTGTGACCTGTTTGCAATGACCTCTGACTAGGAAATAGATATATAAATGAGCATATATATCCATAGTTATGACCACATTTACCATCAATTATGTGGGAGAGGAGAGGACACAGCATTTATTAAATTGAATGAATATATAGAATATGTATTAGGAGACAATTACCTTGCACTGTTCTTTCACAGGAGATATCTTATTTATTTAAAACCTCACAAAAGATTTTAAGAAAGATTAACAGATGACAATATACCATAGGTTCCCTATTGTCACAAAATTACAACTAGATGCTTCTATCCTGTTCAAAACTATATACCAGAAGGGTGAAAGAGAAATTACTGTTGTAAATATGTAAACACAAATGTGATTATATATTAACTCTATAATATAAACTGTGAATGATAACTCATCTACAACAATTTGCTATTAAAAACCACAAAACAGTGGATGAGTATATACATTGAAAATAAGTAAATGCTGGGGCTGACGCTGTGCCAATGTGAGTAAAGCTGCTGCCTGTGATGCCAACATCCCCTATGAGTATTAGATCAAGTCCCAGCTGCTCCACTTCTAATCGAGATCCCTACTAATGCCCTTGAGAAAGCTGTGGAAGATGCCCCAAGTACTTGGGCCCTTTTGCCCACATGGGAGACCGGGAAGAAGTTTCTGGCTCTCATCCCAGCTCCAGCTATTGTGGTCATTTGAGGAGTGAGCCAGCAGATGGAAGATCTCTCTCTCTCTCTCTCTCTCTGTCTCTCTCTCTCTGTCTTTGTCTGTATCACCCCTGTACCCTTCTAACTCTACCTTTCAAGTAAATAAATAAATCTTATGTAAAATAGAACATAAGTGAATTCTGTGAACGTTAATCTCATGGTAAAAGCACCACTAATATGTTATCTCGTGGCACCACACACAAAAAACACAATCATTTCACAAAAGAAAAGCTAGAAATCAGAGAGTGTAGGGGATTGGCCAATGCCAATGTAGGGGATTTGTTAATAGCAGTGTGGAAAGCAGAATTAAGTTTTATGGTCTCAATGCTTCCATCTCTTCCACTTGAACCCAGCCACCTCTGTTGCCTTAAGTATACTCCTACCCTCCGGCAACTTGTATTATGTGGTTCAGCATCATCATAGAAGTGCAAACAAAATGGAATTCAGTGAATTCTGATGGTATGAGCAGCTCCTGGCTTATAATAAATACATTTCCTCTATCACTGAATATGTAAGATTCTAACCAACATTTTGTAATTTTCAGTTCACATAGAGCCTCTGCCCAGTTTGAACAGTCTATGACAATCATCCAAGGCACAAATTGTAGGCTGTCTAAATCATTTTTTTCACACTAAAGTGCTGATTAAATAACCATCAACCCAGTTTTGCAGGCCCGAAGAAATGTGACAAATTTTCACTCATTAAAGAAAAATGAGGGGGAAATGGATAGATACTTTACGTAAGCATAAAGAGAGAAAAATGTGGAAATTCTCTAAGTTCAGGCTGCAATTATTTTCCAAGTGTATATGAAGTACAGAATAGAGCATGAGAAAATGATAAGCTTCATGCATAGAGTAGTGGAGTATTTTTAAGTGATTGGTATTCTTCTGTCTGTCTGAGGTACAATCAAATAAGAGAAATGATAGTTCCATAAACTTGAAAAGAATTATCAAATAAATTCCAAGTACTCAATATGTTTTACTTTTTTTCGCTGAAACACAGATATGGAACAAGACAAAAAATTCTAGGTTGATTTAGGAATATGTAGATTCTAGTTAGCAATTATTTTGAACTTGTGCAAGTTTTTTCACCTCTTGTCACCATTTACTGATTATTAATGCAAAAATAGAATAGGAGTACAACTTATTTATTAAAATGTTAAAGTGCATCACAGGAATTCACCTTCTGTTTCCCTGAGGAGAAGATATGGTTCCTTGGTTAAGATTACGAGTTCTGGAATCACTTAGTATGGATTTGAATGTGCCCTTAGTTATTCACTTTTTGTAAGGGGTTGGTAATGTAGTTAATCCCTTAGTTTCAGTTTCTCATGTGTAAATGATGAGAATAATATATACATTAAAGTGTTTTTTTATAAATTGCATAATTTATATAGAGGACTAGTAGTGTACCTAAATAAAAATATTCAGGAGATAGTTCATTATCCTTATTATATTAACATTAACATATGTATGATTATTGGAATTAAAATTTTGATAAACAAGCCCTGCTGTTTTTTACCTTAGTGACATTAGACAGACTCTTTCTTCCTTCTTGAGTAGATTTACCTACACTTGTAAACTAATGTATAAGATACTCATTTTACCAGACAGAGTCCGTCTCACTTTTTCTCTTGCTCTCTCTCTCTCTCACACACACACAACATTGTTTCCTCTATTCTGCTTTCAACAAGAGAATTTGATCAGATTCTAAATGTTTCTCTAACTGGACTCTGTACTTACCTCGTACAGTTACCACTACACTTCATAGTGATTTACTTGCCCATCTGTTTCTTTGTTACTGGAAGTCACCTAATATTCATTTTACCTATATATTTGCTGTTTCTTTACATTTTTGATGTTTTTCATAAAGGTATCTCCCTCAGCAGTTTCTACATAATTATTACTGGAGAGAGTAAATCATGTGCATCATAAGACTGCATGTGGGATGCCGGTGCCACAGCTGACTAGGCTAATCCTCCTCATTGCGGTGCTGGCACACCGGGTTCTAGTCCCAGTCGGGGCGTCAGATTCTGTCCCAGTTGCCCCTCTTCCAGGCCAGCTCTCTGCTGTGGCCCGGGAGTGCAGTAGAGAATGGCCCAAGTGCTTGGGCCCTGCATCCCTTGGGAGACCAGGATAAGCACCTGGCTCCTGCCATCGGATCAGCTTGGTGCGCCGGCCGCGGTGGCCATTGGAGGGTGAACCAATGGCAAAGGAAGACCTTTCTCTCTGTCTCTCTCCCTCACTGTCCACTCTGCCTGTCAAAAAAAAAAAAAAAAAAAGACTGCATGTAGAAGATAATATTTATAATATTTTTCCTACAACAAACAGGAAAACAATGAGAACTGAATAAATATATAAACCAATCCCCTTAGATTATACATTATTGTTTCCTGAATAGCTGGCATCAATCTTAGCACATTTCTTTGAGGCTGAGGTGTGAATGACATGATAATGAAGTGTGATCATTGGAAAGTGCCATATTTGTAAGAATACTCACCTAAATCTAATTGTACCAACTTCTTTGTTTCAATTTCTACTAATTGCGGTTCCTGATTGTCCTAAAAGAACAAGTACATTTTAACTGAGAGGTGAATCAGATTCATTGGTTTGGGGATGCCAGTTGGATAGCACCGCTTTGCTGGTGAGTCTTGGCTGTAGATCCTCGAGATTTGTGCCGTAATGATTTTTTCTCCTGGAATAGCCTGTCATATTCTATTTACGTGTAGTTACTGGCAAATAAAAACCTAGGGTGAGTCATCATAAGATAAAAGCCTAAAACCTTAGTTTGGAATTTTAGGACACATATGTTTTCATGGAGAAACTGGTTAATATGTATACTGGTTTTTGCTTGTGTTATGGTTACTGTGATGTCTGTATTTAATGCCAGTTCCAGGGGAAAGTGGTGCCCTCCACTCCTGTTCTGAGGCTATAGACTTGATCTATGCCAGCAGAAGGGACCTAAAAGACAGCCCCTTGACTAACACAAATGAGGTTTGGTTCATAAACAGAAGCAGTTTTGTCAGATGGGACCTGCTTCTCAGGGTATGCAACAGTTACAGCATGGCACGTTATTGAAGTATGCTCTGCCCCCAAGAACTTTTGCTCAGTTAGCAGAACTTATCACTTAACCAGAGCTCTAAAACTAGTAAGGACAAGATAAAATAACTCCTAGGGTTCCATACAGCAAAAGGGAACTTACCGTGGGGAAGGCTGGCAAACAGATTTTACACAGCCTCTGTCAAGGCTATAGGTACCTGCTTGTACTTATAGACACCTTTACTGGAAGGGTAGAAGCCTTCCCAACCAGAACTAAAGAGCTCAGGAAGTGACCAAAACTCTCCTGAAGGAAGTTATTTCACGCTTTGGTCTTCCAAAATCTTTACAAAGTGACAATGGGTCTTCCTTCATCTCCCAGACTACACAAGGAATTTGTAAGGCCCTAAGAATAACCTGGCCCTTCACTTTGCATGGAGACCTCAGTCTTCTGGTAAGGTTGAAAGAGCCAACTAGACTCTATGGAAAACATCACAAGTATAGAAATGTGTGCTTGGTAAGAAAGATAAAAAGGAAAGAGTGTTCTTGGTAAGAAAGGTTAAGAAGGAAAGAGGTGTTTTTTTTTTTTTTTTTAATAAGGAAAGGACATGGTTTGTAAGAATGACTTTATCCTGATGGCTAGTTTACTCTAGACTGCAATGGAAATGATGGAATGTTTAAAGTAAGTTGAAGAGGGTGTGTCAAAGTCACAAATGGTTATGAAAGAAAAAATATTGGACATGCTAACTGCTGCTCCGGCAAGTATCTGTGTCATGTTCCAGGCAGAATGTTGTCTCCAGGTCAATCAGGTACAAAACCAAAATCAGGTACAAAACCAAAATTTGTACTGAACAGGTACAAACCCAAATTCGTACTATTCCTGGACAAAGCCAAACAGCTCCAAGACCAGGCCAAGCAGGGCCGGGATTGCTGGCCTGACATCTGGTCATGGAAATCCTGGCTATTTCCTCTCCTTGGCTCAATAACTTCTGTAATCTTGATGCTTCTCTTTGGACCATGTGTTTTTAATGTCCTTGCTTGTTTTGTCTCTAACAGACTAAAAGCTGTCAAATTCCAAATGGTCGTCAGACAAGGCTTCCAGCCCATTCCATTGGATAACCTGAGCAGCCCTCTGGACCCAACAGGACAGTCTTTCCAAGGCCACTGTTGCACACCATAAGGCAGATAGCAAGAGGAAATACCCAAATCCCCCTTGATGCCCACATGCCAGCTTTGAAGAAGTTACAGAAAATGGAACTCCATCCATAATCCCAAAGAAGAATTTTGGGTATTACCTCTTGAGGGGGAATGTTAGGCAGGAAGTCAGTTATAAGCTTATGTTTGTGTGACATAAAGGCCTAAAGAGAAGACATCTATGTCCAGCATATGCATCTGCATCTCAGAGTCATCCTGACAATGTTTCAGGGGCAGCCAGGCCTTCGCATCCTGCCCTGCCCCCTTCTACCTGACAACCTGCCAGGTGGAGGTCCCCGCACCTTCTGCCTGACAAATCTTCCACAATCTCCCAGATGCAGCCCAGTATCTGCATTTCAAACACCCTGCTCTGGATCCCCATTCTCCAGGGGTCCTGCTCACTCTTCCTCCAAACTCAGGATGGCGCCAGCTAGGCTTCCTCCTGTCTGATACCTTCAGCAGAAAACTCAGATAGAAGTTTTTCTATTTATATCCAAAAAGCCTTTTGTTCCAAGAGGAGCAGAGGTGGGGAAGCAAGACCCATCTCCTTAAAAACCCCCAGCCTCAACCGGACTGCGCACTCAGCCCTCTGCCTCTCTGCTGAGCCGCCCGCCTGGCCTGGTCAGGTGTAATCTCTACTCAACCATGTAACCTCACTCCTTCCCACCCCTCCCAGTCTCTCAGGCTCTGTCTGGAGAGGTGCCCATCCAGCAATACAGATGTCCCTTCCCTAATAAACCTTGCTATTTTACCTCCCCCCCCAAAAAAAAGATTTCATTTAAATTAGAAATTATTAACACATCTTCCTGAATTTTCCCTCTGACACTGCCTAATGATCTTGCTATTTTGAATATTTCAACTCTATGGGTTTGGGTAAACAATATCTTTATTCTGGATATTTTATTTCCACCAAACATCCACTCCAACTCATTTTCCTAGAATGTTACCAGGATGATTTTTTTAAAATCCAAATTAATTATGTTATACCTTATATAAGAACATGCTATGGCATCCCATTTCTCTTGGAATAAAGCAAATAGTTTAACTCTTCCTTTAAGGTCTTTTGATAGGACTGATAATTCTCCAACCTTGTCTCATTTTATTCCTTTTTCTCCTTTGCTGTAGTCACGCTGAATTCTTTCTGGCCCTTATACTTGTGAAGCTCCCTCAAACTGCACAGTCTTACATGTGGAGTTGTTTTTACTTGGAGTGCCAGTTTTTTCTTGGGATGCCAGTCTATCTTTTGCAATATAGCTTTTACAATGTTTGTTGTTTGTGAACTTTTGAAATGAACAATATTTGTGAATTTATTTTATTTTTTGAAAGTCAGTGTGTGTGTGTGTGTGTGTGTGTGTGTGTGTGTGTGAGAGAGAGAGAGAGAGAGAGAGAGAGAGAGAGAGAGAAAGGGAGAGAAAAGGTCTTCTATCCACTGGTTCATTTCCCAAGTTCCCAAAACACCCAGAGCTTGTTCATATTGGATCCAGGAGCTTAGAAAAACATCTATATTTCACACATGGGTGGCAGAGACAGAAGTACTTGAGTGATCATTTGCTGCCTCCTAGGGAGAATGTTAGCATGGCAATAAACCAGAAGTGGTGTAGCCAGGACTCAGAGAGGCACTCTGATATATAATGCAAAAGTCCTAGCAACTCAAACCATGTGCCAAATGGTCACCTCAGTTTCTTACTAGGAAGCCTTATGTCAGCTTGCATCTTCAATATACTGTCCTTTGGTAGCACTTATCATATTTGCAGTTTGACATATGCTTGTTAGGATTATTTGATGATCCTATTTTTTTCATCTAGCTATGAAATCTTTAAGGTGAGCAAATGGTATCTTTTACTCACCATGGGATTGCAGCATCTATCACACAACCATGGGTATATAAAATGAAAAGAATATTTTTATTCCATCATTAAAGTGATGACTGGTTTGAATAATAAGTTAGGCAAGGTGCCATCACTGTGGGACACTAGGTTAATCCTCTGCCTGCGGTTCCGGCATCCCATATGGGTACCGGCTCAAGTCCTGGTTGCTTCTCTTCCAGTCCAGCTTTCTGCTGTGGCCAGGGAAAGCAGTGATGGCCCAAATGCTTGGGCCCCTGCACCTGCATGGGAGACCAGGAGGAGGCTCCTGGCTCTTGGCTTCAGATCGCCGCAACTCAGGCTGTTGTGGCCATTTGGGGAGTGAACCAGCGGAAGGAAGACCTTTCTCTCTGTCTCTCTTTCTCTCTCACTGTGTGTAACTCTACCTGTCAAATAAATAAATAAATAAAATGTTAGGCAAAACAAAAACCATGTAACATCACATGCTAAACTCCATGACACTGAAAAGTGTGGCTTTAGGCACTTCCTGCAAGTTCATCCTTGGTTAGGCAGAATAATAACAGTAAGAACAAAAAAAATAGCAACATTAAAACAGCAGCATCAAAAACAACAGGAAAGCAGCAGTGGCATTAATGATGATGGCCACAGTGTGAGGGCCCACCAAGTACAGATTTGATTTCACAAAGCATATTCTAAATCCAGGACGCAGACTAGCAAACTCAGTTTTATTCCATTTACAGGAGAGAAAACATAGTCTCAGGAAGATAACTCAATGACTGATCTAATATAGGAAGCTAGAGTATGAAATCTCACTTTATTTCGGAACCTTCTTCAACATTTCACCCATATGAAGACTTATAAAGTAGATTTAAACAGTAAGAGGTAAAATTATTCACAGCCATGAGAAGCATCCATAGTGCATGCCATGTACCATCTCATGAGCCTTTTTCTCTCTTTCTGTATCATGTGCTGCTTGAAAGGAGGGGTGGGAAAATATTATCAGGCATTTCTTTTTTGAATTACAGTGCAGAACATCGTTTCCAAAAACAATGATGCTTGATAAATGTTTGCAAAAATAAAATTTGAATGTTGCATCATCTCTTCTCACAAAATGAGTGATGCTCATTAAAACAGAAGAAATGATTATTAACCTCACAATCATTGCAAAATACAGAATATATTATTGCATGCGCTTCCTAAATATATTTCTAATAACTGTGTATCTAAAAGGTTATGAAGTTAAAAAAAAGTCCAGCTTGCAATAGTAACTAATTTTGACTTAATTAAATTATGCTAGTTAAAGTAGTCCTTATTATAAATTTTGTAATCTTAAAATAGATAAAGTAGTGGGTGCTTATTTATATTATACAAGTTTAGCTTACCTATAAATTTTGGATCATTTGGCATTTCAGAAATATTGCTCAATTTACAAAATAGTATTCCGTAAGTACTTCCAACCTCTAAAATCTGAATATTTAAGAAATGGAATGAAAATTCTCAGCAGTACTCCGAGATGCTTCAATCACTCTTTGTTTACTAATCTGTTTTTCTCAGTGTGTGTATGCATATGGTTATGATGGAGACAGAGCATAGGAGAAGAAATGTATAAGCTCTACCCATTCTTGCTATTACCACGGCATCCCAAGTATGTCTCACTGTAACTCAAAATCTGAGTTAACCTATATGTAGTTCCTCTGCCTCACTGGTCCCAGCAGAATGCAACTTTGCAGGTAGCCACCAGAGTGAGGCCAATGAGCCTAATTTGCAGTACTAATTCTCTCTGAATTGCTTCTGCCAATTACCGGGTTGAAAATTTAATGGAAAAAATTCATTTCCATCTGAGCCTCTGTTTCCTCTTCTGTAGAAATGGGCCTCCAAATAGCCTTTACTTCATAATATTCTAAGGAACTTTCAATGTAGTAACAATTATGACAAGTGTTTTACAAATTAGAAAGCATAGTATTTATGAGTTTGATTTTGGAATCAAGTAAGAAAGCTCCTCCAGTTATTTGCCAACTGAGTATTTTTAGTCCCAGTGAAAAGCAAAAATGAAGTAGAATGTGGGTTTCTGGTCTGAATGGCATGATACCCATTTTTTACTGTCTCTTACTGGCACGGGCTCTGGGTATGTAAATTCATTTCTGTGATTTTTCAATTTTATCATCAGAAAAATGGGAATAAGATCTCTTTTGGAGAATATTTGTGAGGAGGGGTAACAAAATAAATATGAAATTCTTGCAAACTGGACTTGCACATCTATTTTTATACAGGATCTGTTGTCTCCATTGTCATAATTTTTATTGCTTAAGTACTATAGAAAAATAATTATTGGATGATTAATAGAAAAGTAAAAATCAAAGTTTAAAAATAAAGGAGAGAAGAAAAGAAACTTAATTCTAAAGATGCACGGTTTCTTTATAGTTTGTATGGGAATAAATTGGACTTTAATTTAATGTGTTGCCATGACAATTGAACATTTCTTTCCCCTTCAATGAAGACATTAAACAAAAAGTGTAGGAAACACAGAGCACACACTGGCATTCCTCTGGGGGAATTTGTGGGTTAGTCTTGTCTTTTGTGTAGACGAAGGGCTGAGGGAGATAATTGGCTGCCGCATTTCATATTTTCAAGAAGACAAGCAAAAAGTAGCTTGTTCCTTCCTTTGGAACTGAAATGTCAAGCAAAGAAATGGCACTGTGGCTCTGCACCATGTGTGTGAGTGGGGATGATTCACAGTCTAGGAGCACCCTGGGTTCAGGACCAGCGCTTGGCGATTTTCTTCTCCAAACCACATTTAAACAAGTGTGCTTTTAAAGATAACTGTAATAAAATCCTATGTTTCAGGTCATAAACTGTTAGCAGCAAGAACCCTGGAGAAGAACAAGCTTTTCCTGATATTTCTCCCTGAAGGATTCCCCTTTAAGACCAGGTCCCCAAGATAACCTCTCACCTCATCCATAGCCAGGAGTTCTCTCTCAGACTGAGTTATGTGTTCTTGTCTGTATGCCCTACATCTGTTCATCATGGCAGTAACCACACAAAGTATTGATGTTCCAGTGAATTCTGTCTTCCACCACAGAGTTAATTTTGCAGGTCAGGCACAAAATTCATTTTTATCTCTGTGTCCCTAGAAACTAGCAAAAACTCAGGCACAGGAGCTCAGAATGTGTGAGATGACTGCACTGCTACCTGTTTGCTTTATCTTTCTTGGATATGTTATTGCTTCATTATTAACGGAGAAACTGTCAGAGAAAGCAAGAGGCAAGTGATATTTGGGATTGTAATACTGATTTAAATAAATCTCCTTGGAACACCCTTATCTATAGAGAATGTGGTAGTCTTTTGCAGCCCATTGGTAGAATGGTTTTCAAACACTAAAATTACTATAATTAAGATGATATGCTTTTCAGTCAGACTAATTTGAACTTTCATCCCAGCTTTTATTCACCAAAACCAGGGAATGCAGAAGAGTAAAAATTAAGTCATTAGGGGACAGCAAAACTTAAATTTACAAGGTATTTTGAGAATATTATGAAAGAATGCATGCCAAATATAGCTCTCTTCCTAATACATAGTAAATGCTTATTTTTGTTCATTGCTTGTTTCCATTCTAGCCCATGATTTTTTTTCTGTATGTTCATTCTATATCCTACACTACAAAGTGTGCGTGTGTGATAGGCTAAAATATTAAACGAAAGCCTGACTTATGGATTTACTCCTTAGAAACTTCTGAATCAACCACATACTTCCCTAAGAAAGAGACAGGTTCTCTGTTACAAAAGTGAGGTGAAGGATTAGAGAGTATCAGCCTCTATTATCATGTGGAGGCCTAGGGTTAGGAGACAGAGACCTCAGTTCATGTCTGGCCTCTGCCATTCATTCTACTGTTCATCCTTTGGCAATTTGTTCCTCTTTAGCCCTTTGTTTCTTCATCTCTAAAATGGGTTAGTGAATTCTATCTCATGGGAGAATATTAAAGATTAAACTAGAATCAACCACTGTGAGGCCATCAATTGTATTTATGTTAGTCACTGTCATGACCCTAGATCTTGATGCTGTACTCTGTAGATGCTAATTGTTCAATAAGTATTTATTGACTGAATTGACAAATAGATTTATTAAAAGGAGTACCATTATTTCTAAGTCAGCTCAAGCTGCTTTTTGTTGTTGCCTACCAAAATGGTTCTTACTGTTAGAGATGATTTCTTTAAACTTCAATGAGACTAAGTTGTTTTTTTAGAATACTCCATGTTCCGGCCGGCGCCGTGGCTCAACAGGCTAATCCTCCGCCTTGCGGCGCCGGCACACCGGGTTCTAGTCCCGGTCGGGGCACCGGATTCTATCCCGGTTGCCCCTCTTCCAGGCCAGCCCTCTGCTGTGGCCCAGGAGTGCAGTGGAGGATGGCCCAGGTGCTTGGGCCCTGCACCCCATGGGGAGACCAGGAAAAGCACCTAGCACCTGGCTCCTGCCATCGGATGAGCGCGGTGCGCCGGCCGCAGCGCGCCGACCGCGGCGGCCATTGGAGGGTGAACCAACGGCAAAGGAAGACCTTTCTCTCTGTCTCTCTCTCTCACTGTCCACTCTGCCTGTAAAAAAAAAAAAAAAAAAAAAAAAGAATACTCCATGTTCCGTTTATCATCTCCTTTGCTTTACTCATAAATATACCATAATTTCAATGCCGATTCCATGTTTACCTTTAAATATTTTTCCATTTCCAATGTCCATCTTAAAGTCTAGTAAAAGAAACAACTTTTTCCTGTCATCTTAATACTCTATTTTCTTCTTTGAATCTTCAAGTTCTTATATTCTATTTTGTAGTATATCTGAGCTCCATCTGCAAACATATTAAATCAATCTCTCTTTTTCCTCTTCCAGTTCTATGCCACAGACTGTCACTGAAATATGATGATACTTTTTGCTGAGTACAATAATTATTCAGTCTATGTAATATCAGAACTGTGGGCATGCTCACTTATTCCCTACTCTACAATGTACTATTATTCCCCTGGGTGAGAATTTAATCTTTACTCTCGCTTTATCTTATCAATAGACATTTAGTGAAGGAAATATTTTTAGAAGGTTAAAGCATTCCCAAGAACAGAGGCCGGCAGTGTTCATCTATGTAAATCTCAGCATAATCAAAAAGCTGCCACTATGTCAGAACCTGATAACTGTTCTACAGTGTCTGTTCTCCCTTCCTTTCACAGAAATAAAATGCTCGTTTCTGGCAGGGCTACTAACTTGCCTTACTAAAGCTACGTTTCTAAGCCTCCACTGTGGAGTGGTCATGCGACATGAATTCTATCCAGTGAGTTAACTAAATTATCCTGTTGTAGCTTCCAAGAAGTCCCTTAAGGAAAGAAACCTTCATGTACTTGTGAGGCTTCATTCTTCGTCCTTTCTTCTTGTTGCCTGAAATGTGGAGACGCACTTGTTGTTTAGCACATGAGACACACCCATGGTGGAAGAGTACAGCAGACAGACTGTGGTTGTTTTCTAGAGCACAGTTGCTGTGTCGTTCTGGATTGCACATGCAAACCGTTTGACAGCATGAAGAAGAAATGAATGTCTTATTTTGTTTAATCCATATTTTCATAACTCATAAGCAAACTCATAGCATGTGCTCAGACATTATTTAAGTTAAATTACCTTAAAAACTGTTTTTTTTTTTCATATCTTTAGTGATTCACCTGACCTGGAAATTTTTAAGAATAGAATGTATTTGACTTTCAAATTGCTCTTTAGGTGCAAGTAGTCAGGGAAACACAGCCCAAGAAACAATTAAAAACTCAAGACATGGTCAAAATCTTGGAATGAATCAGAACAAATTCTATATTTTCTGTTTTTTTTTTTTAAAGGTATGGCATGGACACAGAGGATTGAAAGGGAATTTAAATTAATACTGCCCCTGCCCCTGCCAAGGAGTCTATGGCTATTCAAAGATAAACCAGGTAGACACAACATCACTCCTGAATTTTTGCTAACCCATGAGATACATACTAAATAAATTTAGGCTTTAAACAAAAGAAAGCAAAATTTAGTTCTTTAATAACCAAGATAGATTTTGTGCAAGTACGTTTGGATAAGGAAAATGCAGGATAGAACACGGAGATTATCAATATGTAGTGAATATGTAACTACCCCATATTTTCTTTATATATATAGTTTTTTGGGTAGTACATAGTGTTTTTTGATGCATACAGAGTCAAAATTGTTTCTCTTGGAAGACTTAGCCATCTCTAACTGACCATTCCATTTTCATTGCAGATATAGATTATTCTGGAGACATGAAAAAGCATTCACACAATTTTCAAGATGGAAACAAAAAAAGGCTGGCTAGCCATGAATAGAGAGAATGTTCTAGAGAAATAAGTGATGACACTGGCTCTGGGGATTCTGGTGTTATATCCTTGGGATCTCTTGCACAATAATGGCTGATCTTGATCTCCCAAAACGAGGCCATGAACTCTTTCATCTTGTCCAGGATAAATGATTTTTAATAACCCCCGATTGATTCATAAGGAGCTTGTTTCTGATCATCTAAGTGTGAAGATTCAAATAGTATCTAGTAAATTACAATAAAAGCTATTATGATATATATTGGAAGTATCAGGAACAAATAAAAGAAAGAATCCCTGAATTTAGTTAGTAAGACAGTTGTTAAAAGGAGTTAAAAACTGGTGATTGGGTCTTGAGACAAAAGTATTTCACAAAATAAAAAGGCATTCTAGGAAGGAAACAATGCAAGAGAAACACTGTT
Source organism: Sylvilagus floridanus (assembly GCA_949820135.1). Classification (NCBI taxonomy): domain Eukaryota; kingdom Metazoa; phylum Chordata; class Mammalia; order Lagomorpha; family Leporidae; genus Sylvilagus; species Sylvilagus floridanus. Next base: position 56,190,602 of record OX463224.1, on the reverse strand, counting down.
GAAAGTGTCTGGTATTTAAAGTATCTGTTAGACAGGAGTCAATTATTTCTAATGTTCTCTTGCATAATGGGGGAATCACAACATACAACAATTTGTGATATATTTCAAGTTCACTATAAGAATCTGAAATTCCAGAATAAAGAAATATAAATGCTTGAGGAAATGGAAATACAAATTACCTTGATTTTATCTTTACACATTGCACACATGTTTACTTGATATATATTTATATTATGTGTCGATTAAAATAAAAATAAAAGCAAGTTAAATATTAGAAAGTAGCTTTGGGTGGTTAGAGAGAAGGTTGTAAGAGTCTGAATGGAGAAGGATAGAATCAGAAGGGTTAGAAATGATATTTTTGTCCAAACTCGCTCCTGGTTTAGAAATATTTTCAGGGCCAGTGCTGTGCCATAGCAGGCTAAGCCTCTGCCTGTGGTGCCAGCATCCCATATGGGCACTGATTCCTGTCCCGACTTCTCCTCCAATCCAGCTGTCTGCCTATGGTTGGGAAAGCAGTGGAAAATGGTCTATGTCCTTGGGTCATTGCACCCACATGGGAGACCTAGAAGAAACTCCTGGCTTCGGATTGGCTAAGCTCCAACTGTTGTGGCCATTTGGGGAGTGAACCAGCAGATGGAAGACCTTTCTCTCTGTTTCTCCCTCTCTCTGTGTGTAACTCTACCTCTCAAATAAATAAATAAATTCTTTAAAAAGAAATAAAAAAGAAATAACATTTTCTATTTATGGCTTTCTGGGCTTTACTTTGGAAATTTTAGAAAATGCTATAGTTTGCTACTTTGTGGGACAGTAGTCTGTCATTTTCCAATAATTCAAATGACCACATAGTAATAATAATAACAATAATAATACTTGTCATTAATTTTCATATTGGACATAAATATGCATATAAATATGTTTTTGGAGAGCTAATATTTGTATTTTGTTGGTAGATAAACCTCATTCACATCCCAGTTTTTCTATTTCTTAGCTACACATTACTTTTCTAGTTACTTAATATTTCTGAACCTATTAGTGGTTGTACATCCTTATGCCCAAAATTCAAAATTTTAAACATTCCAAAATCCAGGCACTGACATAATACCACAGGTGAAAATTCCACACTTGTCCTGATGTGCAGCGTTACAGTCAAATAGGGATGCACTAAATATATTATATAATATTATCTTCAGGCTACATGTATAAGGTATATAAGTAAAATAAAGGAATTTCTTTTTTAGATTTGAGTCTCATCTTCAATATGTCATTATCCATATGCAAGCATTCCAAAAAAATTCCTTAATTTTTCCTTTAGATAAAGGACAGTAAAATGTGCCTCAACTATTAAATATATAGAGATATATAATTATATTGAGCCAATACTGATATATTTATATTAATTACAATGTAAAGAATCCATCACACAGATTTTTCAGTCGCTAGCTTTTGCTTTTCCACGTCTCTTCAAATCCTTTTGTAAGCTCACTCAATCAGCTACTCCTATTTTTGCCTTTTTTCATTTCACCACCGTATACTTTCTACTAAAATTGATAATAAACAAATGAGCTATTTTTTTAAACATCTGCATGGTGTTTTGAGAACTTTAAATAAAGGCATATTTTTATAGCATCTGCTATCCAGACAATTAACTGGCCCAGGCTTTGGCTCAGCTGGTGGCTGTGATATGGGTAACTGTTTTATTCATTGATACTGCTTTTTAATAGTTGTTATATACTATACGAAGACTCCATCCCAATACATTTTAATGAAATGCTTTATGAGAAAACCAATAAATAAATAGCAGCAGACTGATTTAAAATGGTAACTAAAATATTATCAATTAACTCAGTAAAAATTTGAGTTTTCCTATGAAACATATAATCAGAATTCTGTGTGCAGTCTTAAGTATTTAATTAATTCCTTACCTTTGCTATGGATATAACACCGATTTCAAGGGATATGTTTCATATGGTTAAAATGAAAGAGAACTGATTTGCAATATTAAACTTTTATGCCATACTATTACCACAATTTTTAGACCCGTGGCATAATATGGGAGTTGATAGGAAAATCATATCCAGTAATTATCACAGTAGGGTTTGTCTTCCTGCTGAAGAACAATTTATCTTTCAAGATTTAACTCAGCTTTGTCTCTGCTATAAAACTCTCTGAACCCCGCTCACTTCGCACCAAGAGGAAGGCCGTTTTCACTTTTGGTTACCTTTGTTACTCCACACAGGTTTCTCTTGTAGTACCTATAGGGTTATGTTGTTTTTGTTTATGTGTTTTTTTACCTCCTATCAGACACTGAAATCCATAAAGAAAAGGGCAATTTTACATTCATTTCTTCAATTTTAGTACTTAAAACAATTCTGAGAAAGGAAGCACCTATGTTTCACTCAAATTTCACGTTTTTCACTCCAAGTAATAACTATTAATACCTTCCCCACTATGCAACATTGCCCTGGAGCAGAGTTGTCATAGTAACTATGTATAGTCAAATTTGAACCTAAGCTTAATAAATAATAGTTTTTAATAAATTAGTATGCCCTAAAGATTGCATTCAAAATTTACCTAGCCATCATGTATTTTTATCTACTAAATTTGACAATTCTGTTTAAAGACAGAGAGATAATCTGTATATCTGTGTGATTGAAATGAGGGAAAACTTTTTGACAACTTTCAGTGACATACTTAACTCAATTTAATGAAAAAAGAAGTCTCCATATTCCAGAGAGGATTTCCTGAATCATTTTGCAATGGGAATGAATGCTAAAGATTCCTTGTTTCACCCCAGGACAATTTATGCTAGTGAACCAGTTAGGAGGAACTATATAGAATTCAGAACAAATCTTTAATCTGGCTGATGTTACATGACATCAATACTCTTGTTCCAAATTTAATTTAATAAATAAGAATTCAGATACAAACTATGTTTTAATTCTGTCTTCCTCAGATGTAAATTTCAAGCTTCTTTTTCTCTCTCTCCACTTTACCATAATTACTACTACTAACCATAATTGGAATCTTTACATATAACCAATACAACGTAAAAAAAGAGTTGACAAATTAATTTTGTAACAAATATGTAGTCATTTTTACTATTTATATACTCAAATAGATTTTATTACTCTGTGAATTTGGTGTTTGCTTTTCAATATTTTTAGAGTTGGTGGCTTGATCGTTCACAGTTCTAGTATGAAAAGGAATTCATCATTTTAAGAACCAGAAAATTCCCTTTGGGGGAGACAGAATATTAAGCAGAATGCTGCCTTCCTCTATGCATTATACATAGCTATGCTTTTTTTTTTTAATTTTATTTCACAGGTAGAGTTATAGACACACACACACACACACACAGAGAGAGAGAGAGAGAGAGAGAGAGAGAGAGAGAGATCTTCCTTCCATTAGTTCACTCCCCAAATGGCAGCTATGGTGCTGCGCCAATCCAAAGCCAGAGCCAGGTACTTCTTCCTGGTCTCCCATGAGGGTGCAGGGGCCCAAGCATTTGGGCCATCTTCCACTGCCCTCCCGGGCCACAGCAGAGAGCTAGACTGGAAGAGCAGCAACCGGGACTAGAACCTGGAGCCCACATGGGATGCTGATGCCACAGGCGGAGGATTAACCAAGTGAGCCGCGGTGCCAGCCCCCATAGCTATGCTTTCTTAGAACAACCAAAAGTTGTTTCAACCCATGAGGTATATTTCAAATAGCTCAATTAATTATACTATTTATTTGTATCCACCCATCATAAAATATACTTCCCAACTGCACAAAGGGCTCTCCTCAATGCTTTCTAATGCAGTAGAAATTAGGGATGTTTTTCAATCTGCATTCCCATCAGGTTACTGACTATGTGAGGAACAAACCCTATCTTGGCATCATTGTATCCATAATATTTAGCAGAATATCTGATAAGTTCAGATTCAATACATATTTGTAACAATGTATATATCTGCCTCACTTGGCTTAAAACCTTCAAAAATGAAAATAATATTCTATGATTACCACAAATACTTGATCATTAAAGATATCCTTCATAATACTCAGTTGTTTAATGTATATATTTTGAACACTTTAAGCAATCTACATTCCAGGATGCATTCCATGACCTGCTGACTATAAAGGTAAAGATGAGAGACAAGTGTCCTGCCTTCAAGAATTAAAGTCTACCATCAATTTAACCCTGTGATTTTTTTTATTTGACAGGTAGAGCTACAGACAGTGAGAGAGAGAGAGAGGAGAGAGAGAGAGAAAGGTCTTCCCTCCATTGGTTCACCCCCCAAATGGCCACCACGGCCTGCACTGTGCTGATCCAAAGCCAGGAGCCAGGTGCCTCCTCCTGGTCTCCCATGTAGGTGCAGGGGCCCAAGCACCTGGGCCATCCTCCACTGCCCTCCCAGGCCACAGCAGAGAGCTGGACTAGAAGAGGAGCAACCTGGACTAGAACCCGGAACCCATATGGGATGCTGGCGCCACAGGCGGAAGAGTAACCAAGTGAGCCATGACGCTGGCCTCCATAACCTTGTGATTTTTTGAAGCCACACAAAAATTAGTTACTTTAATTTTTTAAAAATTTTTAATTGATGTCCTCTTTGTCAACAAAATTCATAACTATACTTCATGCTAATTGCTATTAATTTACAATTCTTCACCCAATTCCCTTTAACTGTTCAATGATAATGTCTATCATGTTCATGTTCATATGTTCTCTTAGCTTCTTTTTTTTAAAAGATTTATTTTATCTGTTTGAAAGACAGAGTTACAAAGAGAGGTAGAGACAGAGAGAGAGGTCTTCCATGTATTGGTTCACTCCCCTAATGGCCGCAATGGCCGGAACTGCGCCGATCCGAAGGCAGGAGCCAGGAACTTCTGGATCTCCCATGTGGGTGCAGGGCCTCATGGACTTGGGCCTGGTTTTGCAGGTCATAGCAGAGAGCTGGATGAGAAGAGGAGTTCTGGAACTAGAACCGGCACCCATATGGGATGCCAGCACTTCAGGCCAGGACATTAACCTGCTGCACCACAGCACCAGCCCCTCCTTTTAACTTCTTTACATTGCTTCATGTCTATGGAACAATATTTTGCTACAGATTTGTCTAAAATTTATGCTATAAAGTTGTTTTTACAATTTAAAATTTTAAACATTGAATTTAACATTTTAACTTTGATTTAAACGCTTTAGCTATAATCTTTGTTTGTTTTTTTAAAAAAATATTTTGTGGAACTGGTATTGAGGCATAGTAGGTATAGATATCACTTGTGATCCCAGCATCCCAAATGGGTGCTGGTTCATATCCAGGCTGCTATACTTCCAATGCAGCTCCCTGCTAATGGCTTGGGCAAAGCAGTGTAAAATGGCCAATGTGCTTGGGCCTCTGCTATCCCCATGGGAGACTTGGAAGAAGCTCCTGGCTCCAGGATTTGTCCTGGCCCAGCTCTGGTTATTGCAACCATCTGTGGAGTGAAACTACAGATGAAGATCTCTCTGTCTCCCTCTCTCTGTAACTCAATCTTTCAAATAAATAAATAAATCTTTTAAAAATTACTCATTTGTACATATCTAATGGGATACAGTGCAATAATTTGATACATGGATTAAATGGGTAATGATCAAATCAGATCAGTTAACCTTTCAATATCCATCATCAATCTTTCAAATTTTTTTTTTTTGTATTCAGACTCAAAAGTTGTGCATCTCTATGGGACAACAGTGTCACATTTCAGCAAAGGCAAATAATGTGTACTGATCAAGGAAAAGCAATCAACATCTCCCTCTCCCTGTTACCACCCAGTGCTTGGGGCCTTCAAGTACCTCTCTTCTATCTGTTTATAAAATACACAACAGTCAGCCTCACTGTCCTATAGGACAACAACAACAAAAAAACCAAATTATTCCTTTGATAGAAACAGATTTTGCTTATTGTTTTCCAATCTTTTTCTATTTGTCCTTCCCTTTACTCTTCCGGCACCTGCTGCTCATTTGTCTATATTCAGATCAACTTTTTATTTTTTGTCCTCCAATCATAAGAAAAAATATGTTATTTATTATTCTGAGTCTGACTTATTTGACTTATTATGATGCTCTCCAGTTCCATTTGTTTTGCTGCAAATGATAAGGTATATTTCTTTATTTAATCATAATCCATTATTTCTTAGCAAATATTATTGTTGTTGTCTATGTCTTCCACAGAGGAGAGAAGGAAAACAAAACAATTTGTTTTCTATCACATTTCCCTGCTCCTTTTAAGCATCTCTGGTTTTCCTTTATGCTACATACAGGGGAGTAGAACTATTTTTCTGCCTAAAGCCTATTGGATGTTTATAACATCATTCACAGGCCATTAAATTATCAACTTAAAAATTAGTCTGGTGGACTTGGAACCATGGCACAATGGGTTAAGCCACTGTCTGCAGCACTGGAATCCCATATGGGTGCCAGTTTGTTTGCCAGCTACTACATTTCCAATCCAGCTTCCTGCTAATGTGCCTAAGAAAGCAGTAGAAGATGTTCCAAGAGCTTGGGCCCCTGCCCCTTTTTGGGAGACCAGGAAGAAGCTCCAAGCCCCTGGCTTCGACCTGACCTAGTCCTGGCTATTGTGGTTATATGGGGAGAAAACCAACAGATGGAAGACCTCTCTGTTTCTCTGTCTCACACTCTCTCCCTGTACCTCTGACTTTCAAGTAAATAAGTACATAAATATTAAAAAATAGCCTGCTATAGATTTATTTTGTTTTGAGTCCTGCCTGAGGTTGTCTTGGCAACACCCGATCAAATGATTTTCTGGGCTTTACACAGCCTGTGGGTTGGACGTCCCATCCTTGCTCAGACTACAGAATTATGCTAAACTTGAAAGGTTGAATCAAACCAATGTGAATCCAAATTCAGGCACAGTCATGGGAACATTGAAGATTGTATAACTTCTGTAAGTTTCTGTCTCATCAAATATATAAAACTGAGGACAAAAATACCATTAACAATGTGTTACATGATTGTTCCATGAAATGTAGTATAGGAAGTATCTGCCAGTTCTTAGTAGATATTGCATACCAGCTAAGACTTCTCATCTTCCTAAGTTGTTTCTGTTACCCCTTTCTTTTTTTTTTAAAGATTTATTTGAAAGATAAAGGTATATATAGAGAGAAGGAGACACACACAGAAAATGAGAGTGGGAGACAGTGAGAGAGAGGGAGAGAGAGAGAGAGAGAGAGAGAGAGAGAGAGAGAGAGAGAGAGAATTTTCCATACATTGGTTCAATGCCCAAATGGCCACAATGGCCAGGAATGGGCCCGACCAAAGCCAGGAGCCAGAAGTTTCTTCTGGGTCTCCCACTTGGGTGCAGAGGCCCAAGCACTTGGCACATCTGCTACTTTTCCCAGGTGCATTAGAAAGGGGCTGGACTGAAAGTGGAGCAGGCGGGACTCCAACTGGCATCCATACGTGTTGCAGACCCTGCAGGCAGCAGCTTAATCCTCTGTGCCATAGCACCAACCCTATCTCTGCCACCCCTTTCTGCAGCCATCTACACTTAAAGCCAGTATCAGAATTTACTTTTGCAATGGTGGTATACTACGCAACTAGATCTTCCCCTGAGTTCCTCTCCCTGATTCTCTGCCATCATAGTGGAAGTTTGTATAATTATTAGGAATTTGGGATGAAAAGCTAATTGCTTACAGTCATTCTAGAACAGAGTCTTTCAGGAGATTTTAATGTATTCTTATCCTCTCATGTTATGCAAGGCTTCAAATTGTATAGTGTTAGGTTTAAGATGTAGCTTTTACATTTATTAACTATGCATGCCAGGCATGTATCCAAATTTTCTTAGTTTGATCACATATAAGAGGCAAGGCTCAATAATATCAATGATGCATAATTACTTAAGATTCCATGTGCAAAGTAATTGACTGGTTTCTTGATTTTTTGCTTCCCATACTATGCTCTGATTCCCTGGTGTACTTGTCATCAGGTAATAGTTCCTTCCTGACATCTTCTGTATCTAGGTGCCTCCAGTTAGTCAGTTGTAGTTAATTGGATGTGTCTTAAAGTGAGGCTCATCACTTCTGGCCAAAGTGGTTAAGATACAGATTTGCTTTTGTTGTAAGTCTTTTCCCTTAGTCTACTGACTAAAGAGAAAGAAATACTAGTATCTACAAGAATGGAAATCCATGAAGATTTTTGGCTCTCTGAGTACCACTTGACTAGGACTAACACATTAAACTCTAACATAACTGGACAGTGAACTTGCATTGTTTTAAAGCACTGACAATTCAGAAGTTTTCTGCTTGTGCAGCTAAAATCATTTTATTATTGCTGACACCATTCCCTTTTGCTATATGGACACATGGCAGATAGCACAGGGTACCACTTGACTTAACCTTCCTATTAATACCCATTGTGATGACTTAAATAATTACAAAAGAAAATTGCCTTATGAATCCTAGAAAATCATAATTTTCCAATTCATCTTAGCCTTTTTTTCCCTTCAGATAATTATCAAGAACTAAAATGAGAACATATCAGTATGAACGTTTAGAATAATAGGTACACGGGACCCATTCAAATGTTTATTTTTTCCTCTTTGTATCCAATAGGTATCAAAATATAGATTGCAGCTTTCGGGCTTTATTTAAAACACGTCTGGAAGTCTGCAGAGTTTAGGATTGAAATGATCCAGAGACTACAAAAATGTTTAATAAAAACTACTCCCAAATTGAACATCAAAAGGCATTATAGGGGGTCAGTGCTCTGGTGTAGTGGGTAAAGCTACTGTGTGTAGTGCCAGTATCCCATATGGCCACTGGCTGCTCCACTTCCAATCCAGCTCTCCACTATGGTCTGGGAAAGCAGTAGAAGATGGCCCAAGTGTTTCCCATGTGAGAGATCCGGAAGAAGCTCCTGGCTCCTGGCTTCGGATTGGCCCAGCCCCAGACATTGTGGTCATTTGAGGAGTGATCCAGAGAATAGAAGACCTTTCTCTCTCTCTCTCTACTTCCACCTCTCTTTAACTCTGACTTTCAAATAAATAAGTCTTTTTTAAAAAGGCATTATAGAACTTAATTCAAGCTGTTTTTTTTCCCCAGTAGCTATCACCTAATGAGAGTGTACAATAATACTATGTCAAAAAATTTAAAACATATAATTATGGTTTAGGAAATTTTCATGATTAAGTTAGTGGGAATAATTTTAATAAATGAGGTTGAGAAGAAAGAGAATTAAGTAATCACAGGCCTTTAGCGCTGTTAATTTTATTTCTAGATTCCATTTAAACACTTAAGACTGATCTTGTGATTACATACAGTTGAATAGCTTCTTACCTATTCTATCCAACATACTGAAAAATATTTAGAAGAAGATGTCATGACTAAGTCAATTATTCTAATATATTAGATAATGTTTATATGAATAACAAACTGTGAGACAACCAAGATGGTGGAATAGGGAAGGAGTTTACTGCACTAATCTAGGGGAAGATAGTGAAAAAAAAAAAATGGAGACAGTCCAATCTCGGGGAAGAGTTAATTATAAAATGGCAGCAGAAACTCCACACAAATTAGAGGGACATTGTGGATCTACGTGGATAGTGTGGATGTGCACAATTCAGGACCCCAGCAGCCAAGAGTCTCAGCATCAGCTTTGGAGAGTGAGGTGAGACCAAATTGCAGCAAGCCAATGGCAGTAAAGATGCTGGAAGATCCTGGAGTGAGTCTGGCTTGGAGCCCTTTGGGGGACAGTGTACCTGCCAACCTAGCGGGAAAAAAAGGGGGTGAGCACGTTTTTCTCTCCTAGATCACCTGGCACCAGCATCCTGTAGCTAGCTGAGAGAGGGAGGGTACCATTGTAGACATATGTAACAGGTGCTTCAGCTTATGTCCGTGCACCCAGCAACCAGCAGGGCAGAGACACTGGAGTCTGACTGGGAGAGCCTGTGGGAGCCCTGTGTGCTGGAATTGTGAAAACACTGCTGCATGTGAAGGTGCAGGGTATGGCTGGGACTTGGAGCAGTTGCTGTGGGCAGCTCCAACATTTAGGGCTTCCTGATCCCTGGTGAGGGTCATTGCTGTGTGATCTGTGCTCACACGGATGGACTGCATGGATAATTTGTGTGGTTCTTGTGGCAATGAGAATGAATATTATACCTACTATGGCTGGTGACCAGGCATTGGTCTCCTTGGAGGAGAAGGGGTGATCATGTGTTGCCGCGGACTGTCAGCTCGGAGACTTCACAGACCGAGGGAGAACAGGATGAAGGCGTCTAGGGAGACAAGGAATCGGCGAGGAAAATGACAGACAGACACCAGTGTAGTACTAATGCTGCTGCGTTTATTGTCTGTTAAGTCAGGGTTTTTATAGTAAAACTTCTAAAGCTTGAGGGAAAAACATCATTGATTAACAGAAGAACAAAGGTTAACATGGTCAGAACAGTGCGGTAACAATGAGGGAATAGTGATAACATTTTAACCGCATATAGGCCTCATTCCCCCAGGTCAGAAAGATATTCCTCTTCTATCTGTGCCCAATCATGAGGAACACGCCATTGTATGCGCCATTGTATGCGCCACTGTATGCGCCATTGTATGCGCAACTGCCTTAGCCATTTTTATAGTTTCCCATATCTGTTGTCTTTCCTGCCTTGTCTACCATTAATCAGGTATTGTTCATATCCTCCGGGAAGAGTTCTTTTTGGGATTGTTGCTAACAATTCCTTTTGTTTTCGGTTTGGGTCTGAATGTGGATTCCCTATGAGCTTCCTCAGGGTCATTCTTGCTTTCTTTTAGCAATTTCCGTTGCTCCATAGCATCCAGGAAGTCTCCCAGAGTCCGATTACCATGTGTTGCTAAGGCTTCTTCCAGGAAGGCTTTTACAGCTGGCGGTGTAAAGAGCGTTGATGTTCTGAATTGCTTCCTCAGGAATGTTAAAGGAACTGTTTGCTATGATAATGGGTTTCCGGTAATCCTATTGTTGTTCCGTGTCCTTGGGGGCATGAGCCGAGATCAAATACAGGCAACAAAGGTAGATTACAATCATTCCTAACATTATGTACAAAGGACAAAGCAAACGCAGAAACCAACACAGGAAGGGCTTTCGGCTTCCACTATGTAGAGACAAGATCATTATTGACCTTTGTCTCCACCGGAGGTGCTTGAGGCCCCTCTCCAAAGAGATCTCACCTCAGCCCTTCAGCCCGTGGAGGTCTCTGGCGCAGCTGTTTTTGCTACGCAGATGTTACCACAGCTGTAGGCGTAGCAATGTGTCTATGCCAACAGAGCAAAATAATCATCCCCTCTGATTAAGAAAAGAAGAAGGAGGAGGAGGAGAAGGAGGTAGTGGAGGAGGAGAAGGGGAAGGAGGAGGAGGAGAAGAAATTTTTTTACCACACCCAATTTGGGTGTCATCTTTGACACTCCCCTCTCCCTGGAGCACTAAGCAGAGCTCCCTGGCCACACGCAGGACACATCTCAGGGTATTCACTGAAAGAGCAGAAATTCCATTAATCCACAGAAGCAGTCCAAAGATAAAAGCCAACACAAGTGGAAAAGAAAATGAAGTATCTCCACAAGCATTGAAAAATAAAGGCAGCAATTTCAATAAACAAGAATAAGGAAGACAACATGATGTCTCCAAAGGAACACAACAATTCTTCAATACTAGAATGTGAAAATGAAGAGATTGAAAAATGCCAGAAACAGAATTCAAAAAATTGATTGTAGGACTTCTTAGAAGTAATCAGAAGCATGGCCAGCGCCATGGCTCACTTGGCTAATCCTCCGCCTGCAGCACTGGCACCCCAGGTTCTAATCCTGGTTGGGACCCCAGGTACTAGTCCCAGTTTCTCCTCTTCCAATCCAGCTCTCTGCTGTGGCCCGGGAGTGCAGTGGAGGATGGCCCAGGTGCTTGGGCCCTGCACCCCATGGGAGACCGGAGAAGCACCTGTCTCCTGGCTTCGGATCGGTGCAGCACCAGCCGTAGCAGCCATTAGGGGAGTGAACAAATGGAAGGAAGACCTTTCTCTGTCTCTCTCTCTCATTGTTTATAACTCTCTCTCTATCTCTCTTTCTCATTGTCTAACTCTGCCTGGCAAAAATATTTTTTAAAAAAGAAGTAATCAGAAGCAAATCCATGAATTAAAGAAATCCATACATGATATGAATGAACCTTTCAAATATTTTTTCATTTTAATTATATTTCTTCATTACTATTTTGAAATACTCATATTTTTATAAAGTGATTTTCTTTATAGTATTTCACTATGTACTAACAGCCTTGCAAAATCATTATTGTTACTAAACCTACTTTATTGATAAAGGATTAAATATCTAAGGTAATTGATTAGTTCAAACATGCAGAAATAACACATGACATTGAGGAGGCATCAACTGAATTGCATTGCCTGACTGCAAAACTCCAAATGCCATTTGAAGACCACTGGGAGGAGCAGTGAAGTGTCCTAATAACTGCCTAGTTCTTGAAATTCTCTGTTTTGCAAATGTCTTAGATTATGGCCAATGTACAATAGATAGAGAAAAAAAGTAGGGATCGGCATTGTGGCTTAGTAAGTTAAACAACTGTTTTTACAATCCAGCTCCCTTAAAAACACACCTGGGAAAGCATCAGATGATGTTTGAGTACTTTGGCTTCTCACCTAGATGGGAGACCCAGCTTCTGGCTTCAGGCTTGCCCAGGCCCAGTTGTTGAGGCCATTTGGGGAATAAACTAGCGGATGGAAATTCTCTCTCTCTCTTCCTCTGTCACTCTGTCTGTCAAATAAATAAAATATTTTTTAAAGAAAAGAACCACATAGAAATAGGGTAGTCTGTATCCCTAAAGAATACCAAGGCACGCTTACCCAGGCAGTGTAATGCTAATTACTTGTGATGGGGAGTCATAAACGATGATATCCTGGACATTAACAAAATCTAATTCAGTCATTCATTCAGCCAGTATTTGAGAATCTGTGAAATATGCCCTAGGGAGTATCACTGTATCGTTGCTATCTTCAAAATGCTTGCAATCTTATGAAGAATATAAACATACTAGACATTTAACCCTCACTATAAAGTTTAGGAGACTGGAAAAGGAAACAGCCAACAGCCTGGCTATTCTGGGACAGAATCAAATGAGGAGACTAGAATGGGGTGAAATCCGAGGTCTAATGCAGTGGTAACAAACAACACTGCTTCCCACAGGCGTGTTTGAGTGCAGTTGCTAAATGAAAGTGAAGCATTTTCTACAGAAAATGTTTGTTCTTAAAAAATAGGGAAACAAATCCAGTAGGATAAAATATTAAACACACACATACCACACGCCTGTGCATGCATGGCTATGCTTTCTCTGACCTCACTAAACCCAGGGAACTGTTGGCACTTGAGAATATATCCTGAGGCTTGAAAATTTAAGCATTTCCCAAGTAAACAATCATAACAATTGAAAAATGAACTCACACTCACAAAAGCACAGAGTATGAAAATACAGAGCAAAAATAAACTGATATTTCTTGGACGGATACCTTTCTTAAATGAAAAGTAGCTTCAGCAAGCTGTTATCCAACAAATTTACAAGTTATTAAGAATGTCGACTTATTAGTAGGTTTAAATGGTTCTCCAAACTTCACTCCGCCTTAAACCTATGACTTTTAGCCAAACCACTCAGTTGATAGTGAGAGCCTTTTATGCTACCTTCCTTATAGGTTCAATGAAACAAAACAGGATAAAAGCACACTGACACATTTAATCACTATTTCTTAAGCATCTAAGGCATCTATTTGCCACTCTTCACATAAACTATACCACATATACTTGGTATATCATGGTGAAAGAACCCAGATATGAATCAAAGACTCACAGAAATATATATAAATTTGGAATGCATTGTTAGAACGTGGGCTATATTGTGCTGTATTCTACACAACAGAGGGATCATAGCAGCCACACAGAAGAAACCAATAAATAAATTGCAATCTGAAGAGAAGTTGGATATAGTTGTATGTTGAGAAGGAGAATGAGATAAGAGAGAAACTAAGCCAGCAATATCACATTCATATCAAAGGAAGGGCAGTATGGTCAACACATAAGCAGAAACAAGAAGCTTATTGTGTAAAAGGGCTTTAAGGTTAGACAGTGGTTATACTATGTGGGAACTCAAATGCCCAATTAAGGATTTGTTCTGTTTTTCTAAGAGACATCAGAAGCTCTTAATAATTTTGTATAACAAGGTATGGTATGATTTGCAGTGCAAAACAGATCACTCTTTTTCAAAGGAGAGAACAGTAGTGGATACCCTTAAATCAGGCAAGTAATGAGATCTTGTATTTAAGATGATGGTAATAAGGATGCATACAAATGGCTGAAATCGAGATTTTTATGAGGAAAATCTTTGGCACTAATGGAAGTTTATCAGGTAGAGGGAAGATAGAGAGGGGCATTTCAAGTGCAATTCTATCTTTGGATTGTAAAACAAAATGAGATGATTGTGCTATTTTCAAATAATAACCAGACTGTGTGGCCGTCATGTGGGGTGGCAGTAATCCTAAGTATTATTTAGGCCATTTTGAGTTTGAGTTATTTTGATCTTTCAACCAAAGATGTGTAGTAGATAGAGAGATACAGGGTTCCATGCTCAGAGAAGCTACAGTCACCTGGATGTGTGTGTGTGTGTGTGTGTGTGTGTGTGTGTTACTTTGGCTTCAGGAATATGGTTTGCCTAATATTCAGGACTATCTACATATTTTTAAGGCACAATGCAAAACATAAGTGCCAAGCTATGGGTGATGGCAGTGAAATCAATTTACTCTTCACTTGTGCCCACTTCTTCAACCTATTGGAGATAATTGACTCCCCAGAGACTTCAAACTGCATGAGGGTCTACTCAGTATATGTACTGTGAGATGTGTAAGATGGTCATACTGGGATACCTGTTGAATGTACAATTTCACTGCTGGCCAAAGTGTTTGGGAAGGGGAGTACTGACAACTCGCCCAGCCCATGGAGCTGCAGGTGCTTGTCCATCTTCAAGCCTCTCATACATAAACCTGGCCCCGTCAGGCAGTGGAGTGCAATGGAAGCACAGGGATCTTCTCCCCTGTGAGAGCAAGTTGCCTTCCTGAGTGGAGGCTGGCAGCAGTTACAGGGCAAGAGCAGGGGAAGAGAAGTCAGTCAGTCTGGGATTTGGAGAGCTTTGAAACAGTGACCAAACAACAGAGACCTCATCCCAAGGAGGTGGAAAGAAGGAAGTGCAAGGGAGTGCCAGGCATGAATGAAGGTCCTAATTCCCTTGAGAAGTTCCCTTGTGTCATCAGAATTCATTGATAAAACACAAATTCAAAGATTAAATTAAGAAATACAAGATGGCGATTGCAGTGCTTTGTATCCCAAGGGCAAGATCCTCCAAATCTGGGCCCCACACAACTGCACTGTTCATACTCATGACGTGAGCATGGTTAACCTTGAGCCCATGAGAATATTTCAGGCATGGAAAGCCAAGACACTCTGCAAAAAAAAAAAAAAAAAAGAAGACCTAAATGAAAGATCTCTGTGAGTGAGATCCCAGTGGAAAGAACGGGGCCATCAAAGAAGGAGGTACCTTTCTCTGAAGGGAGGAGAGAACTTCCACTTTGACTACGACCTTGTCAGAATAAGATTGAAGTCAGCGAACCCTAAAGGCTTCCATAGCCTTGGCAACTCATGACAGAGCCTAGGGAGATTACTGAGGCCATAAACAAGAGTGTAAAATTGTTAAATCAACATCAGGAGTCACTGTGTACTTATGTCTCATGAGGGATCTGTCCTTAATGTGTTGTCCAATGTGAAGTAATGCTATAACTAGTACTGAAACAGTATTTTTACACATTGTGTTTCTGTGTGGGTGCAAACTGATGAAATCTTTACATAGTATATACTGAATCGATCTTCTGTATATAAATATAATTGCAAATGATTAAAAAATCTTGGTGTTAAATTGGAAATTGCATAGATAATTAATCAATTTTTTTTAAAAAATCATGTAGGATCTCTGTCCTTAATGTGCTGTACATTGTGAATTAATACTATAACTAGTACTCCAACAGCATTTTCACTTTGTGTCTCTATATGAGGGCAAACTGTTGAAATCTTTATGTAATATGTACTAAACTGATCTTCTGTGTATAAAGAGAATTGAAAATGAATCTTGATGTGAATGGAAGGGGAGAGGGAGTGGGAAAGGGGAGGGTAGCGGGTGGGAGGAAAGTTATGGGGGGGGAGGCGCCATTGTAATCCATAAGCTGCACTTTGGAAATTTATATTCTTTAAATAAAAGCTTTATAAAAAATAAATAAATAAAGACAAAAAAAGAAATATATAATAGAATCACTAGGATTTTCTCTGACTCTTGAATGTTGTCCATGTACCGTGGTTTCTAAAGTACTTCTAATTGCTTTAATCAACTTGAATTCTAAGTTTCCAGCATATGTTAATCACGTGTGTCATAGTTAAAAACCCTGAAACCTTTCAAATAATGCTTCCATGAGGAAGGTAAAATTATATTGAGTATCTAAAAAATATCAGCTATTGTTATTAGTAAGTCCATATGGAACATGCATATCCTCCTTCTGAAATAGCATTATCCTAATTAATTATAATTCATGGTTCATCATGTATAAAGTAAATGTACATTGAGTGCCTGCAACATATTAGGCACTGTTTTAGACCGTGAGGGTAAATTAAGAATAATTTGTTTCTGCAACGTCTGGATATAAAGTTTTATTTAAACCTCAAACAACATTGAGGAGTTAGTATTTTGTATCAGTTTTATTTAGATGACAGCATTTGATGCTTAGACTAAATAATTTGTACTAGCTCCTACAACATATTTGTGAGAAGTAGGGTTTGAACATGGGTCCGTTGGCCTCTGAGCACTAGCTTGCTATGTTAGATAATGCTATTTTTCATTAGAAGAAAACCAACAAATCAAAGCACACTGCTGTTTGAGCACTGTGGATATTACTCCAAGTCCTTCTCTGCAATTCTAATCCAGGGTGTTCTTCACACTTGAACAATCCCTGCAAGGAGTTCATGGTTACCAGTTTTGATGGAACTCATCAGTGTGGCAAGGAGTGAGGAAAAGAGAAAGTCAGCTTCCACTCTGTCTGGCTTATTTATGCAACCCCCTGAATGGTTACATCAATGGCTTTCAATGACTTGAAGTTTGTTTGTCACAATGTTCACCTCTAAGTATAAATGAATGTTCCTTTTGCTGCTATGACTTGGATTATTTTACTTTTAAATCTGTTTTCATAAATTTCCTCAATATTTCCCTACACTAAAATATAAGGAATTATAAGAGGTTTGTGCAAAAGAAGGACATACACCTTTACCATTACGGAGCAATCCTGCCATGCAAAGGAGTTTCTATCCTTATTCCATTTGATCCTCACAATCACTCTCTAAATTGGCTGTCATTATTTCTTTATCAGAAGAAACTTAGGCTCAGGGAAAACATATCAATATCCCAAGGCTGTTTACTTTATGAGCTCATAATCTGCAGCTACTTTTGTTAGGTATGGTGTTAGTGAACACAACGGCAAATAAGAAATATAGCCAATAAAGAACAGATGGGACTCTAACCACAAAAATCTCTGCTACAAAAGTGTGTTTCCTTTACAGAACAGAAGTGATGGTCCCATGCAGTTTTGAATTTTTTCCATCTCATAGTGTGCTGTTATTCACATAGTAGATGTGCTATGAAGTGTGAGATTAATGATTATTTCCCAAACTCTGTTTATCAAACAAAACAAGCATTCTTGAGTCTTCAGAGAATGTGTTCAGACTCAGCTACTACCAACAAAATAATTGAACAGCCATCTTAAAGTGGGGAAAATGCCAGCTGCAATTGTCCCTGGTTGTCACTGGCTTCAGCACACTGCTAATGAGAGTCACATCATCTGTTTGATGGCTGTGTAGCTCCTTTAGTTTTAATCTATTCTGTAGCCAGAGACTGTACGCTAACCCCAGCCAGCTGTATCTGAAATTTATTTTGTGGACGATTAGGAAATCTAAGCCAAAGAGTATGGCTGGATTCATTTAGGATCACAGACATTCAGCTCTGAAAAATGAGTGATCAACACAGACTTCAGAGATTATATAGTTCAACCTAATATTGTAGATGAGGGGACAAGTAGAGATGGTGGGGATTTTTCAGAGCTCTGAAGCAGAGTATTAGCAAAGCCAAGGTTGGAAAATTCTTCACTTAGAGACTGTATAAACACGTGCTGGGCATGTACCCATGAAGGCAGTGTGTAGTGTCCTCTTTGTGTCTAATATTTTATGATTAAATCTTCCTAGATAAAAATTTGTGGTTTATACATATGTTCTTATTCACAGAAGGTTTGAGACATGGTTCTGAAGTCACTATCATCTAGATTTTATGAATTTAAAAATTTACATTTTAATGACTTAGAACTAGTTTGAAGTATTATTAAAATGTGTTCTAGGACCATAATTATCATTCTCCAAATTTTATTTATATTTTGTGTGGATATCCCAAGATCTCTTTCCAGGTAATCTTTGTAAGCAACTGGCAAGATTCCAGGAGAGTGTTTTGAATCTGGTAAACCATAATAGTAGGCTGTTATCATGTAAAGTTGACAGAGAAGAAGACAGTTGTTGAAAGAGCTTGATTCTAATGCTGATTTCAGAAATTATTAGCTGTATGGGTTTGGGCAAGTCATTTAACTTCAATAACCTTAATTTAATGACCTTTTAAACAGGGACAGTAACATAATAGCTATCATATTTTGTTTGCAAGAGTGCTGATAATTTCAAAGGAGATGATATTTGTGAATCCTGCAAACCACAGCATGTAGGAAATTCATAGACATCAGAGGTCAATGTAAGTGGTGTCAATTTGTAATGCTAACTATGGCATGACTTTCATATATATTTGTATCTTCAACATTTTCTTTATGGCCTGGACTTAATTACTTGTAAATCATTTAGTGTCTGAGTAGAAGCAAGAAAAAATGTGTATAGAAGTACGAGATTTATTACTATTCTGGTTGATATATAGTTGTACTTATGTACGAATGTGGAATGATTCTAACTACAGTGACACCACAACTCTTAAGAGCTTACAATGTTAATGTTAACATTTTAATAGTGTTCAAATGCTGTTTTTTGATTAAGGCATTGAGTACAATTGCTAAGACACTGCTTGGGAGGCAAAAGTCCCATATCTGGGTGCTTGCTGCCAGTTCCAGCTCTGCTTGTGATTCCAACTTCTTTTTTTTTTAAATCTGATTATCATTTATTGAATACATATATAAAGTTATCAAACTGCACCCATAAATATGTACAATTAAAATATATAGAAAGAAAAAATTAAAAAACAAAGGAAAGCTTAGCATATTATTCTGAAAAATACATCAAGTGCATATGAAAACTAATCATATCCTTTTTTCAACTTTTATTTAATAAATATAAATTCCCAAAGTACAGCTTTTGGGTTATAGCGGCTTTTCCCTCCAGAACTTCCCTCCCACCCTCAACCATCCCCTCTGCCACTCCCTCTCCCATTCCATTCTTCACTAAGATACATTTTCAATTATCTTTATATACAGAAGACCTTCTTAGTATATACTAAGTAAAGATTTCAACAGTTTGCACCCACACAGATACACAAAATATAAAGTACTGTTTGAGTAGTAGGTTTACCTTTAATTCACATAGTACAACACATTAAGAACAGAGATCCTACATGGGGAGTGGTTGCACAGTGACTCAACTTACTATTTTATTCCGACTTCCTTCTAATGTGCACCCTGGGAGACAGCAAGTGATGACTTCGGTCCCTCACAGGCACATGGGAAACTCAAACAGAGTTCCTGACTCTTGATGTTGGCCTGGCCCTTCCATGATATTGCAGGCATTTGGGAAGTGAACCACTGGAAGAACACCTCTCTGTGTCTACCTCTCTGTATCTTTGCCTTTCATGTAAAAACATATGCATGTGTGTGTGTGTGTGTGTGTGTGTGTGTAATGTATGTCTCTATACATAGTTTTAATATATTAAAAAGATTTCTTTCATAATAACTGGTTTAAACAATGTAATGGAAGAAAAGGAAAAATAGTATTATCTTCTCTTTCATGCATGCCTCTCTTCAATAAAAGCAATCAACACAAAATGACCCATCTAAAATTTATAATTGATACATATTTATCCATGTAAACAATATGTTGTTTCATTTATAGGTGGAGATAAAAGATTGCCATTCAAAATAGAGTAACAAAATATTCATTTATTTATCCAGGCCAAAATCTATGAAAATCTATTGTTTGCCAACCACAGCACTAATCTTTTAGGTGCCTTTAGTGCAAAGAGGAAAATCAGCAAGAGAAGCTATGTTAGCCAGAGTAAATACTGTGAGTTTCAGCAGCGGTGCTACATTACTCCTGAACAAAGAGGATGGTGATCACATATACTAATGAAAGACAGGTAAAGCTTCACAAAGCCAGAAACATTTGAGCAGATACTTGAAAAGTTATTTTCACCAAATATATAAGAGGGAGCAAATACAATCAAAAACAAAGGAAAAGGTATGTGCAATCTCAGGGAAACTTGAAGCAGTGTATCAGAATGGTGTTGGTAGGTTTTACTTTAGATCTTTTTGGAATTTACTTTCATCATTATTAGCTAGGGGAAGACATCTTCATTCTTTAAGCCTCAGTTCACATGCTAATATTGGAAACCCTAATTTGAACTTAATATTTATTTTGCCCCAACAGTTCTCCATTCCCTCCTCCATCACAAATAATATTGTGCTCATTTTACCTACATACTTCTTTGTAACGTTAGTATATTAACTGCTAGAATTCAGGGATTACAACACTGATTTTGAAGCCCTCATATCCTTCACTGTTCCTGGCACATGGGGAAACTTGAAACATAATGTAAATCGTGTTTGAAAGAAAAGTAACTGTAGGTGCATGGATTTACCGTATATGAGTGAAGTTGGCATCTTTTCAATTGATTATTATTTATAATCCTTGTGTATATTCTGAATCAATTGTCTTTATACTAATTAAACTCTTTATTGAGGGGAACATTAAGTCTTTGACTATAATATAAATTAAAATGTTATCTCAAAAATGTGAACACTCTCCAACATAATATATGGGTGTAATGTTATGCATATTAGAACACAAATAAATTGGTGTGTTTTAGCTACATAAGAATTATTAAAAACAAAAAGAAAAATTAACTGTAAAATAGTATATATTTATATATTAGAGAGCAGTATTTTTAATTTCAGGTTCAAAATCCAATCATAAAGCATGGACACAAAATCATCAGCCAAGTTTCCTTTTCTCAGACAGAATATAAAAATGTTTTCCCCTAGCTTCTCTAAAGACTTGTTTTTAGCCAGCTGCACACATAATCCTGGATAGACAAGAAAGCAAATCAACGGGGTGTAGTTTACACAAAACAATTTCTAACAATCCACATCCCTCACCTGTTACATCCTTTAGTGAGGATTCCAGGTCTCTCCTGCCAAACCCACCTGAAAATAATACCATTTCAGTTTAGAAATAATTATTACCTTTGTGTTTTGCAGTTGCCATAGCAATATCTGTTTTCTCTTCATTGTCATTTTATATTTCAACAAAACTGTACTGAATATTTGTTGTAAAGCCAGAGCTATCAAATTGGTTCCCATCAATACAAAAGCAGTAATCTTGTCCTTAAAATTTACTATCAACGATAAATGCAACAATGCAATATCTATAAACATCTCTAAATGTTTCTTAGAACAAAGCAGCTTTTGGTTTCTATCATGCTGAGATCCATGTTCTTCGATACAGTAGCAGAAAGAATATAAAATCAGAAAGATTAGGAATCATTACTTAGCATGCAATCACCTCCTGTGATCAAATGTCATGACAGTCCTGATCACAAGAGATATATTAGGTTTCAGGTCCTTAGTTAAATATTTATTGAACACTCATTATCAAATTAATGATGAGAAATAAAATCAAAAGCCTAATACAAATTCAATTTCCAATTTTCCAAATCTTACTAAAAGACAAAAAAGACATTCAACATTAACTGTTATGCCCATAAACATTTGATGAGGAATAGACATTGTGATAGTGTATGATTACTGAATGAACATTTCCTATGATCTAGGTTCAGAGATTGGTACTTATTTTTTTTAAGATTTATTTATTTATTTGAAAGTCAGAGTTACACAGATAGAGGAGAGGCAGAGAGAAAGAGAGACAAAGGTCTTCTATCCGATGGTTCACTCCCCAGTTGGCTGCACTGATCTGAAGCTTGGAGCCAGGAGCTTCTTCCGGGTCTTCTACATGGGTGCAGGGGCCCAAGGACTTGGGCCATCTTCTACTGCTTTCCCAGGCCATAGCAGAGAACTGGATCGGAAGTGGAGCAGCTGCGACTCAAACCAGTGCCCTTATAGGATGCCAGTGCTTCAGGCCAGGGCATTAACCCACTGCGCCACAGCACCGGCCCCCAGAGATTGGCACTTCTTATAGATCAGCATGTAAAATATTTTAAAATACTTATGGGGGCCAGTTTTGTGGCGTAGCCGGTAAAGCTACCTCCTGTGGTGCCAGCATTCCCTATGGGCACCAGTTTCAGCCCTGGCTGCTCCACTTCTGATCCAGATCTCTGCTATGGCTTGGGAAAGCAGTGAAAGATGGCCCAAGTCTTTGGGCCTCTGCACCTGCATGGGAGACACAGAAGAATCTCCTGACTCCTGGCTTTGGATTAGCACAGCTCCAGCAGTTGCCATCATCGAGGGAGTGAACCAGCTGATGGGAAACTTCTCTCTCTCTCTCTCTCTCTGTGCCTCTACCCTTCAAATAAATAAATCTTTAAAAAATACTTATGAACAGTGGCATTCCCAGTTGACACTGGAACTCAAAGAGACTCAAAGTCTGAGATTGTTGTCCTTTATCAAATAATTGGTAATGGCAAAATGAAAATTATTTCCAGTGTCAAACTGCTGTCTGCTGTTTTTATAAACAAGTTTTGGAACTCAGTCACGCTTTTTCATTTATGTATTATTTATGGATTTTGTACTGAATCAGATGACTTGAATTGTTTTTAAAAAGACTGGTCAGTAAGATCTAAAATGTTTACTAATTGTCCACATAGAAAAAGCATGCTAATACTTTGCTCTAGATCATTACACAATGATCAGAAAAGCTGTTATTGATTCAACACTCTTGTGTTGAAATGTTTATGTATACAGCACTAGAAATATTCAAGATATAAGATCCCGAGTCCTTTCTTGAGTGAAATTAAAATGTATCCAATAGGTAAAATATACTAATAACGTGACCACATACTGGGGTGGATTTTTGGTGCAGCAGTTAAGATACCACTTGGGAAGCCTGTGCTCCATGTATATTCCCTGGATTTGAGTTCTAGCTCCATTTCTTATCCAGTTTCTTGTGAATGCAGATCTTAGAAGGCAACAAGTGATGCTCAAATACTTGATTCTCTTCCCTGTGGGAGGCCTGACCTGAGTTTTAGGTACATGGCTTCAACTTGACCCAACTGCAGCTATTAAGAACATTTAGGGAGTAAACTTTAAATGGAAGCTCTTTTATTCTCTGTCTCTTTCTCTGTCTATTCCTTTCAAATAAAATGACAGTAAATTATTATTTTTAAAAATAAGCAAATATCAATCTGTATCAATTATTACTATTTTATTCTACCTACAGAAAAAATTGATTCACTCATTAAATATTTGTACTTTTTAGTCACAATGCTAATTTAACAATCCAGAAATGTTCAAAGGCAGCTAAACACAATTGTCCATGAATGCATGCTTTTGTAGCATTATGACAAAATAATTGATACATGCAATTACATATTTAATGTATAGATTTTGTTAAATTCAGACATGTGACTACATCAATAATACTTTCAAATACAGTTGAGGAACTAAATATAGTCATCACTTCCAAAAATATTCTGTTCTTTCATGTAAGTGCGCTATGTGTATGTTTTGTTTTGTTGTGTAAGAATACAATACGAGATCTTCCCATTTAACACATTTTAAAGTGCACTATAATGCAGTTAACTATATGCCCCATGTGGTACAGAAGACTTTCTAGATGTATTCATTTATTCTTTTTTATTTATTTCCTTTTATCAACAGAATGGATTTCACAGACACAATTATAAGAATATAATAATAATTCTCTCCCTCCTTTCCTCTTTTCTTTTTTAATTCTTCCTCAGCATATATTTAGTTTATAATCACTGCTTACTTATACACTAAATAAAAAATTCAACAAAAATTATAAACACCACTGTTCAGATGGAATATATAAGGTCTATAAATAATAATATAATCTCATGATGTATTCATGTTACATGACTTAAATTTTATTTTCATTATTTATCCCTTTTTCTCTCTAGTTCCTGGAAGTCATTGTCCTACTCTTTCCTTCAATGAATTTGTCTATTTAAGTACCTCAGGTGAATGGCATCATGCAACATGTATCCCTCTGTGACTGGCTTATTTCATTTAACATAGAGTCATCTAGGCTCAACACTGTTGTTGTAACACATGAGCTATTTTTCTTACCTTTTTTAAAGACTTTATTCTTTTAGAGTAGCTGTAGGCAGGAGTCACTGTGTACTTACGTCTCCTGAGGGATCTGTCCTTAATGTGTTATCCAATGTGAAGTAATGCTATAACTAGTACTGAAACAGTATTTTTACACTTTGTGCTTCTGTGTGGGTGCAAACTGATGAAATCTTTACTTAGTATATACTGAATCGATCTTCTGTATATAAAGATAATTGCAAATGATTAACAAATCTTGGTGTTAAATTGGAAACTGCATAGATAATTAATCAGTTCTTTAAAAAAAATCACATGTACTCTATAGAATAGTATACAGCAGTCAAAAACAATGAAATCCGGTCATTTGCAATAAGATGGAGGAATCTGGAAAACATCATGCTGAGTGAATTAAGCCAGTCCCAAAGGGACAAATATCATATGTTCTCCCTGATCGGTGACAACTAATTGAGCACCAAAGGGGAAACCAATTGAAGTGAAATGGACACTATGAGAAACAGTAACTTGATCAGCTCTTGTGCTGACTGTTGTTGTACAATGTAATACTTTATCCATTTCAATAATTTTTTTATTCTAGTACTATTGGTTGAACTCTGCAATTAACACACAATTATTCTTAGGTGTTTAAATTTTAACTGAAAAGTGATCCCTGTGAAATATAAGAGTGGGAATAAGAGAGGGAGGAGATGTACAATTTGGGACATGCTCAATCGGAACTGCCCCAAATGATGGAGTTAGAAACAGGCCAGGGAATTCCAATACAATCCCATCAAGGTGGCATGTATCAAGGCCATCTCACTAGTCCAAGTGATCAATTTCAGTTCACAAGTGATCACACTGATAGGTCTAAGAGTCAAAGGGATCACACAAACAAGACTAGTGTCTGCTAATACTAACTGATAGAATCAAAAAGCGAGAGAATGAGCCAACATGGGAAGCAAGATACACAGCAGACTCATAGAATGGCAGATGTCCTAAATAGCACTCTGGCCTCAGAATCAGCCCTTAAAGCATTCAGATCTGGCTCAAGAGCCCATGAGAATATTCAAGGCATGGAAAGCCAAGACACTCTGGAAAAAAAAGAAGACCTAAATGAAAGATCTCTGTGAGTGAGATCCCAGTGGAAAGAATGGGGCCATCAAAGAAGGAGGTAGCTTTCTCTGAAGGGAGGAGAGAACCTCCACTCTGACTATGACCCTGTCGGAATAAGATTGAAGTCAGCGAACCCTAAAGGCTTCCATAGCCTTGGCAACTCATGACAGAGCCTAGGGAGATTACTGAGGCCATAAACAAGAGTGTCAAATTGTTAAATCAACTTCAGGAGTCACTGTGTACTTACGTCTCATGTGGGATCTGTCCTTAATGTGTTGTCCAATGTGAAGTAATGCTATAACTAGCACTGAAACAGTATTTTACACTTTGTGTTTCTGTGTGGGTGCAAACTGATGAAATCTTGACTTAGTATATACTGAATCCATCTTCTGTATATAGATAATTAAAAATGAAAAAAAATCTTGATGTTAAATTGGAAATTGCCTAGAAAATTAATCAATTTTTTAAAAAAATATATCATGTAGGATCTCTGTCCTTAATGTGCTATACATTGTGATTTAATACTATAACTAGTACTCCAACAGTATTTTTCACTTTGTGTTGCTATGTGAGGGCAAACTGTTGAAATCTTTACTTAATATATAGTAAACTGATCTTCTGTATATAAAGAGAATTGAAAATGAATCTTGATGTGAAGCAAGGGGAGAGGGAGTGGGAAAGGGGAGGGTTGCGGGTGGGGGGGAAATTATGGGGGGGAAGCCATTGTAATCTATAAGCTGTATTTTGGAAATTTATATTCTGCGCCTCTCCAAAGCCAGGATCCAGGTGCTTCTCCTGGTCTCTCATGCAGGTGCAGGGCCCAATCACTTGGCCATCCTCCACTGCCTTCCTGGGCCACAGCAGAGAGCTAGACTGGCAGAGGAGCAACTGGGACAGAATCCGGCACCCCAGCCGGGACTAGAAGCTGGGGTGCTGGCGCCACAGGTGGAGGATTAGCCTAGTGAGCCCTGGCACCATCCCCATAAATCTTGAACACTATTTTTAAGCTTTCTAATTTCTTCTTTTTTTATGGTCTGACATATATTTCCAAACATTTGTCTTGTCCAGAGATTCTTTCTTCTGACTAGTCAAATTTGTTCTTAATACTGTCCACTGAATTTTTTTTTTTTTGACAGATAGAGATATAGATGGTGAGAGACAGAGAGAAAGGTCTTCATTACAATGGTTCATCCCCCAAATGGCTGCTGTTGCCAGCTCTGCACTGCTCCGAAGCCATTAGCCAGGTGCTTCTTCCTGATCTCCCATGCTGGTGCAGGGGCCCAAGCACCTGGGCCATCCTCCACTGCCTTCCCAGGCCACAGCAGAGAGCTAGACTGGAAGAGGAACAACCGGAACTAGAACCCGGTTCCCATATGGGATGCCAGCACTGCAGGTGGAGGACTAACCAAGTGAGCCATGTGCCAGCCCCGGAGACTTCATTTCTAATAATTCAGTTTAATTTCTCCTTAAGATCCCTGTCTCATGATAAATTTTTTCCTCCATGTCATGTATGGATTTCTTTAACTTGTTAATTTGCTTCTCAATGCTTCTGAGTAATCCTATGATTTGTAAATTCATATTGAATTGATCTTTAAAATAGCTGGCTATTTCCACATTGATTGAATTCAAAGTATGATAAATTATACATGATTATATACAGACACTTTTACATATAGCTATATATGCATATGACAAGAATGTAATATGAATGTTTATCATTCAGCAAGATAATCTGATTTCTTGAGAGAGAGAGAGAGACAGAGAGAGAAACTTCAAATTTTATTAACTGAAGTAGAAAGAGCATGTTATTAGAAAGAAGCCTTGGTGTCAAAGAAACCAAAAACCATAAGATTTAATTCCCATTTTACACACATGAAACATAGGGTGTGACCTGAAATGAGTCCCTTAGTATCCCTAAACTTCATATTCCCTATATAAACCAAGTTATAATGATTATCATGCAGATCAAAATATAAAAATAATTAATTTTAATATAATTTGTACTTTTAAATTATAAATATGTATAATAAACATGCAATTATGAAATCCAACTAATAGGAAGGTAACACATTAGTGTAAGAGGGTATTAAGAAATTTGTATAAATGTGCATTTCTACACACACATATGCATAGGTAGATATGTACATATATACATAGCATGTTGATGCCCATATTGTATACAGATAAAACACTGAAGTATTTATATATACATGTGCAATTACTGATAAGAGAAATTCCTCTTAAGATATAATTAAAAAGTAATTCTAACAAAATATAATTTATTCTTCGACCCCCCCCCCTTAATTCAGTAAGTTTAACATTATTATGCAATATTTTCTACTTTGATAAAATGTGAAAATAATAAGCTAAGTTATCTTCATAAAAGATGCACATGTGTAAAATATGATCATGTGTGTAGTCTCTGGGACTTCTTCATTGGTAATTGCTTTTGGTATTTGCAGGTTCTGCAAGAGAGATAGTATAAGTAGATAGTGTAGTTGTGCTGGAATTAATGAATCCCTGCAAAGTGATCTTGTCTCTTTAACTGTTGGCTTGGTACACCCACCTTTCCAAGATGCACTTATTGAATCCTGAGCCAGTGCATGTGGTAAGACCCCACCCTGTTTGTCTATCTGAATGGGGTAACAACCCCCTTCCTTATAAAAAGAAGTGGAAGGCAAAAGAGAGATCTCCTTACACTGCAGACTGCTTCAGGTCACTCACATTTTCACTTATAGGTACCAATCTCACATTTCTTTCTCACTCTGTCATTCACAGGCAATATTGTAGCTAAATCCTGCTGGCTATTTCTGTGTGTAGTATCTCACACTTGTGCATGAATTATGTTTATTCTCTTCCTGTTAAATGCGTTTGACTTCTATTTATGCAGCATAGTATTCTCCACTTAGATTTATGTCTCTACAGGAGACAAGATCCTGGGCTGGAAATTAATATACTCATTGCCACATCTCAAATATTCACCTGTCTATGAGCAGGTGTCCTTACAGAGCCTTCTCCCAGACAGCGACAGTTCTCCAGGATTGTCTGGATTCCTCATTCTTTCTCAAGATACATTAAGATTTCTTCTTTGTTTTGATACTTTATCTCTTAACTAACTGATTTCAATATTTTCAGACCAAGCTCACTATAACCAGGTTTCATTTGCACAGCTGTTGTAGGACACTAACTTCTGCTGAATTACCCCAAACACAGCTATGTGGCTTAGGGCGAATTAAGTGATAATACGTAAAAATTGTTCTCTGTTCATAGTGCCTTCTCTTGTATCTCACTAAATATCATAATAATCTGTGCAATGATCAGTGAAAAAATTGTGGCTTAGATTAGATCAGATTATCCAGATTAGTGTTTGGATAATTTTGTAGAGCCAAAATTCAACTCCCAGAAAGCTCAAGAGATCGTGTTCCTTTCGAAGATTCTCCTAAAAATGTAAGCTTCAACTTTTTCACCTGTAGGACTCTCATGAGAGTTATGAGTTAAATTTCTAAGCACCATGGCAGCTTGCAGTAGGAATTATAATACTGAGACATAGTACTGTAGTGAACACAAACTCATCAATGTTTTATTAGACTCTCACAGAAGGTTTCCTATCCTCAACATGTCTCATTTATAAGCTATCAAATGAAGAACAAAGATGTAAGTAATTCTGACTTGAAATATGTAATTACCCATTTGAACAAAAAACAGTGGAATTGCATAAAAGGAAAGAAAATTCAAACAATTCTTCACGTCTCTTTATGCCTTAGGCATTTAATTTGATCCTATTAACAGGAAACAAAAGATCTCTCCCTAGGGATTATATCTCTATCTTTAAGCTTTCTTTAGTACCAATGTCAATGTTTTAGATAGTCTTTTGATTTAATAATATCCATACTTTCTATGTGACACATGTTCAGAGCAAAGCATGTGTCCATATGAAAAACAGGAAACTCCGAATGCCCTCGTAAAACAACGCTGTCAGTTACAAAAGTTTTTCGTGGTATGGTTCATTTCAGTTCATCTTTAAACCTTCATATTCCCTAGATCTTGGAAGGAAGCAATAACAACTTAACAGACTCCTTCTCAATGCTCCCCCCCCACCATCTCTGCTAATATTTTTAAGCTAGTATTTCAAACAGCCTGTTTCTTTCAGCACCAGGAGATGCCACGACAACAATGACAGATGATGTCTGAGACCAGTTACCTCACAAGAAGATGACTTCTGCTTTTTGAAGTCAAGAAAAAGTTAAATGCCTCCTTCCAACAAATTCTTCTCACATGGAATAAAAGCTTTCAAAACAAACAACGAGCATTTAAATTCTAATCCCATCACTTTCTTGTTGTGTAACCTTCATCCAATGACTTTCTCTTACTAAATTTCAGTGTTCTTACTTGTCAAATGGAGATGATAGCATTCACCTCTTTTTGAGGCAATGAAGGCCACAAATGTTGGAAGCAAAGGTCTAAGGGTCTCACAAGTATGGAACACCCATGAGTTAGTTTTCTTCTCTTGTGCTCTATTTTCCCCCTGCAGAGGGGCACACTTTGAGAAGATCCTCTTAAACAAACAACAAATGAAATGGTAACAGTCGCATAATTTTACATATATAGCCCTCCCATGGAAGATACTTTTCTATGTAATCCATTTAAACTTTACATCAATCATCTAATAAAACTGATGCAAAGTGACTGTCAATATCCCAGGACCATACAGACAGTAAATGAAAATGCTGGTGTAGGCCTAGGCAATATTACTATAGAATACTCATATTTTATTATTGAAATGTTTCTCCACACAGACTCCTTGAGTGCAGGGCTGCAAAAATGGGGAAACATAGCAATGAAATAGTAATAAATATGTGTTTGTATATGATCTAGTTATACAAAGTTTCCCTAAATGAAACTCCTCTTTCCAACCACCTGTTCTCATATCAACATACAAACAGGCCTAACTGAACTCTTTTTTTCCACTGAAATATGGAATAATATAAATGACTTGGTTTTTTTTCCACCTTTTAAAGTGCTCGCTCTGAACATTTTGGTCTCCTTCCCACATATGGACCTGTACGTCCACAAGCCATTCTTGCCTAAGCACTTTTCCTTTGAAGAGCTGTTCAGGATCACATCTGCAGTTGAATCCTGGCTGTGTCTTTGAGATGAGGAGCTTCCTTTTTCCTCTTGACTCAATGTATTATGATAGCTATAGTAAGAAGCATGCCGGCTTCCTTTCCTAATCTCAAAATTGTCAGGCTGGTCTTTTGGTTTCAGCATTCTACAAGTTTGACATATGATTAAGAAAGTGTCAGGTATTATATACTGAAACAAAATCTAAACTCAACTCTTTGCTTTTTTATTTTTTTAATTTCCTCATGGACCACCCTATTGTATCCCATGGAGACACCTCTTCTGCAGACATAGCTGAGCAAGTTGGAGGAACAGGCCTGCAGAGATCAGGTTATCACTAAGGGCAAAGCTGGTAGGTCTTCTAAGCTTTCTGAATTTTCTTTCAAACTGAGAGAAAATCACTTCCCAGCCTTTTGGCTAAGATCAACTGCAAACAGAGAAAAACTAACATTCAAAGGACTTGTATCCTTTAGGTAAGAATGAAGTGATCAAACTGCGCTAAAGTCAAGCATAATGCCATCTAGTGGACACTGTCCAGTACTTAAAGAATTGACACTATAATGTTACAGGCAAGCGGTTTTTCTAGTGTTGGGTGATCTCTTTTGTCACTATATTCTCCAGTGGGTGATGGTGACAACTGGAAGATTTAGCTCTTGTAGAAAAAAAAAAAAAACTATAACCAGCACTCAAGGTCTCAAATAAGTTGGGATGGCATTCAGAGGAAATACCCTAATTCAAAGGGAAAAATCATTGGAAAACTCTTGAGTAAATATAAATCCAATTGCTAAAGAGAGTGCAATGCAACTTGAAGAGAAACCAACTGTATATCTGTATTACATGATCTCAGGATGCCAAATAATTGGGTTTTCCAGATTCAACAAATAAAAATGCAGGCTGCCCAGTTAAATTTTACTTTCATATTAACAAAAATACACCCCCACACACACACACACACATTAGTTTACCTATGTCCCACATATTTCATTTAGTGTGCTTACACTAAAAATGTGTTTTTATCTGAAATTCAAATTTAGTTGGTGTAATGTATATTTTCTGGCAATCCTATGTTTGAGCTTAAGGTAAAACTCCACTGTTTAGCAGTGTTTCCATGTAGGAGTTAGTTTGCAGCATTTTATCAGAAAATGTACACATTTTTATGAATTCCTAGAAAGATGAAGTTGACAAACTTGGAAACATTGTTTAATTCTCCCATGAGGATTAAAGCATAAAATGCAACAGGAGACAGTACAAGTTTGAAAGGATTCTATAATGTCAGGTAAAAAGTAAACACAAGAAATACCCTTACAGTTTAAGGTCAAAGTTAATAGTTTTAGGAATGATACTGTAGTAAAAAAGACAGAAAGCAGTATGTCATAAATGGAATCTGTTGGCAGTTAAGGATGAACCATTCTTAAAAGTAAAATAAATATAATTATATTTGTAATACATATCTTATACAGATTATATAAGTGATTTTCTAGGAAAAATAGGAATAAAGAATGTCATCATATTGGCTTCTTTACTGTGTGATTCTTTGTAGTGACATCTATCTCTCTAGAAAATCTATATGTTATACTTTCAAGTAATACCCAGAATGTTTACTCATGCTTTATAGTATTTGCAAATGTGATGTAGACTTCAGTTCCTTGTAAATGTACCTACCCACATGCTTATAGTGATAAATAAGGAATCTCCATAAGCCCTGCCTCCTCATGAACAGCTCTGAATAGTCCCCTCCCACAATGATTCAGTCTAGGTATTGTCTATGTGGACAAGATAATAAGGCAGAAGTGGTGGTATGTTGCTTCCAATATTATAGAAGCTACTGTAATCCACTCCCACATGCACATCACCACTGCCTTCAGAAAATAGCTATACTGTAAACAACCTAAGAAGATGCTCATGTGGCTAGGAGCTGAAGCCTCCTGTCAACAGCTGTGTGATTGAGCTTCATAACAGATCCTCCACATCCAATTAAATTCTCTGAGACAATAGCACTAACAAATAGCTTGCTTCTAACTTTGTAGGCAGAACTGCCAAGCTAAATCATTCCCAGGTTCTTGACCCACAAAAGCAATAGAGATCTAAACAAACAAACAAGAAATTCACTGGTGTAACCTGCTAAATTTGGAGTACAAAGGAAATGATAACTCTCATAAGGTATTGAATTATGGAAATATTTTATTATGACATGATTTTAAGAATTCATAATTTTGAAGAATTCTGATTACTCATTTCAAAATCCCAATGATTAGTATATTTATAGGAATTCCACTATTTGAAAGTGAAAGACTTTCATGGCTAGTGTACTTTCTGATGTGAAAAAAGGATTAGGAACTGGTAATCTTCATGGGTTCTTAGTAGTTAGATCAATCAAATCTTGAAAACAGAGATGAGGTTCTGAAAAGAAACCTCAGTGGATTGAATGAATTCTTTGACTGTATCCTTTCATAGTTCTACTAAACACAATATGTTCATCTTTAAAATCCTGGGTAATGACTCTATTACATTTGTTTTGTGATTTAGACTTTCTTAGTATTTTTATTTTCATATAGCACATCTAGATCCCTGCAGTCATCACTCTTAAATATCTATATTCTAGGGGCCAGTGCCATGGCTTACTTGGCTAATCCTCCGCCTGTGGCGCCGGCATCCCATATGGGTGCCAGGTTCTAGTCCCAGGTTCTAATCCCAGCTTCTCCTCTTCCAATCCAGCTCTCTACTGTGGCCTGGGAGTGCAGTGGAGGATGGCCCAAGTGCTTGAGAGCCTGCACCCATGTGGGAAACCAGGGGGAGGTACCTGGCTCCTGGCTTCGGATCAGCACAGCGCCGGCTGAAATGGCCATGTGGGGGGTGAACCAACGGAAGGAAGACCTTTCTCTCTGTCTCACTCTCTCACTGTCTAATTCTATCTGTCAGATAAAAAAAAATCTATATTCTAGGTTTCCTACTAGATAGTTTACCAATTTGGCAGATTCTACTGGTCCAGGTATTATAGAAAGGAACTCAGAACCTTTGAAATATAAGTGCCAGTTTAATCAAGGCTCTGCTTTACATTACTTGTGCCAATTAACACTTTTGATTTTTAGCTCTTTCATTTGTTAAATGGAATAATAATGCTTACACACTTATCCATGTTAACCTTGAGGAGCATTGTTTGAGGGGAACAACATCTCTAGGAACACAGATGACGATTGCTGTGCCATTCTGTTGTATAATGTGGTAGCTGTGTAATGAACCCCAAAATAACTTAGTAACTGGTTCCCCAAATGTGCAAGTATTTTGCCTTATCAAAAAACTGTGATTAAGTT
Organism: Sylvilagus floridanus; assembly: GCA_949820135.1. Lineage (NCBI taxonomy): Eukaryota > Metazoa > Chordata > Mammalia > Lagomorpha > Leporidae > Sylvilagus > Sylvilagus floridanus. The sequence continues at coordinate 56,156,491 of OX463224.1, read as the reverse complement.
AACAACTTTGTGACTAGGTAGGCAACTGTCCTTGATTATCCAAGTGGATCCCATTTAGTCACATGAATCCTAAAAGGAAGACAGTTCTTTCCAGTTCTGTGTGTAGCCAAGGGTTGGAGGTGGTTTAAGAATAAGGCAGAGCTGACATTGTGGTAGAGTGGATTAAGCTGCTGCCTGCAATATCGAGAACCCATATGAGATCTGGTTTATGTCCAGGTCGCTCCACTTCCCGATTCCCTGGTAATGGTCTGAGAAAAGCAAAAGATGGCCAAAGTGTTTGGCACCCTGCTCCCCATGTCAAAGAACCAGATGAAGCTCCTAATTCCACCCCCCTCTCTAAATCTGACTTCCAGCTAAATAAATAAAATTTCAAAAAAGAGTAAGATGAGGGATAGGAGGGGTGAGAGAAATTCCACGTTTCTGTCTTCAAAGGTGGAGGAAAGAGTCCATGAGCCAAGGGAAAAAGGAAGCTTCTAGAACCTGGAAAGACTCTAGGAATGATTTCCTTCCTAGTATCTCCACGAAGAACCTCAAGACACCTTGCTTTTAGCCCCATGAAATCTGTTTAGTATTTTAAAGAACTACAAGGTATACAAATTTGAAGCTACTAAGTATGTGATAGTTTGCTACAGCAGCTATGAAAAACTAACCCAGGTAGGTCCCTAGGGATGATTGCTGGGCCATAGTGGACACTTACGCCTGCTTTTATTAAAAATTGTCAAATTCTTCCAAAAGTGGTTTTACCAATTTACAATCCCACTAAGAGAACATGAGGGTTCTGGATTTTCCATATCCTCTCCAAAATTTGAAATTTTCTGTTTTCATTCTAGCTCTTGCGGTATAATCATATTGTTATTCTATTTTACATTTTTCCAGTAATTAATGAAGCTGAATGTTTTCATAAGTTGTGATGCCTATGGGCATCATATCTTGCAACATGACTGGCAAATCTTTCACCTGCATTTCTCTGAGTTTCCCTACTCAATTCTGAGATCAGAAGATCAGCTTAGTATATATTAAGTAAAGATTTCAACAGTGTGCACCCACACAGAAACACAAAGTATAAAGTACTGTTTGAGTACTAGTTATACCATTAATTCACATAGTACAACACAATAAGGACAGAGATCCTACATGGGGAGTAAGTGCACAGTGACTCCTGTTGTTGATTTAACAATTGACACTCTATTTATGTTGTCAGTAATCACCCTAGGCTCTTGTCATGAGTTGCCAAGGCTATGGAAGCCTCTTGAGTTTGTCAACTCCGATCTTATTTAGACAAGGCCATAGTCGAAGTAGAAGTTCTCTCCTCCCTTCAGAGAAAGGTGCCTCCTTCTTTGATGGCCCGTTCTTTTTGCTGGGGTCTCACTCACAGAGATCTTTCACTTAGGTCATTATTTTATATATTTATTTATTTATTTGCCAAACTGTCTTGGCTTTCCATGCCTGAAATACTCTCATGGGCTTTTTAGCCAGATCTGAATACCTTAAGGGCTGATTCTGAGGCCAGAGTGCTGTTTAGGACATCAAGGCAAAAGTTTTAAATTTCTGCGAAAATGAAAGGTAAAGTGATGGATGCAGATTTAATCATATATGAAGGGAAAAGAGCTTGAATCTATGGTGTGTGCATTCTGTCTACAAACACTGCATTCTATATGAACTTTCCAAAGTCTTCCCTGATATTCCACAACCAAACTGATTTCTTCTCTTAACCTCTGCATTTATCATAGATATTCATGAAATGCATTTAGTCAAAGTTGTAGATACTATGGATCCATACTTATTACTCCTGTTGGTTATTAGTCCTTGTGACTGATGAGTGCCACATTATTCACCTTTATGTGTCTTAGCAATTTCGTCCTGTGTAAAACTGGTGTTGCTCATTATATGGCTGTTGAAAATACGATGAGAATTACAAAATCCTAAAGAAAGAAATAGAAGAGGATACCAAAAAATAGAAAAATCTTTGATGCTCATGGATTGGAAGAATCAATATCATCAAAATGTCCATTCTCCAATGGCTCACATTCAGAAATCCACCAACAATAAATGCTGGAGAGGATGTGGGGAAAAAGGGACACTAATCCACTGTTGGTGGGAATGCAAACTGGTGAAGACACTATGGAAGTCAGTCTGGAGATTCCTCAGAAACCTGAATATAACCCTACCATTCAACCCAGCCATCCCACTCCTTGGAATTTACCCAAAGGAAATTAAATGGGCAAACAAAAAAGCCGTCTGCACAGCAATGTTTATTGCGGCTCAATTCACAATAGCTAAGACTTGGAACCAACCCAAATGCCCATCAACAGTAGACTGGATTAGGAAATTATGGGACATGTACTCTACAGAATACTATACAGCAGTCAAAAACAATGAAATCCGGTCACTTGCAACAAAATGGAGGAAACTGGAAAACATCATAATGAGTGAATTAAGTCAGTCCCAAAGAGACAAATATCATTTGTTTCCCTTGATTGGCGATGACTAACTGAGCACCAAAGGGGAAACCTGTAGAAGTGAAATGGACACTATGAGAAACAGTGACTCGATCAGCTCTTGTGCTGACTGTTGTTGTACAATGTAATACTTTATCCATGGTAGTATTTTTTTTTATCCTAGTACTAGTGGTTGAACTCTGTAATTAACACACAATTATTCTTAGGTGTTTAAATTTTAACTGAAAAGTGATCTCTGTGAAATATAAGAGTGGGAATAAGAGAAGGAGGAGATGTAAAATTTGGGACATGCTCAATCGGAACTGCCCCAAATGATGGAGTTAGAATTGTGCCAGGGGATTCCAATACAATCCCATCAAGGTGGCATGTACCAAGCCCATCTCATTAGTCCAAGTGATCAATTTCAGCTCACAATTGATCACACTGATAGGTCTAAGAGTCAAAGGGATCGCACAAGCAAGACTAGTGTCTGCTAATACTAACTGATAGAATGAAAAAGGGAGAGAATGATCCAACATGGGAAGCAGGATGCACAGCAGACTCATAGAATGGCAGATGTCCTAAATAGCACTCTGGCCTCAGAATCAGCCCTTAAGGCATTCGGATCTGGCTGAAGAGCCCATGAGAATAGTTTAGGCATGGAAAGCCAAGACATTCTGGAAAAAACAGAAGACCTAAATGAAAGATCTCTGCGAGTGAGATCCCAGTGGAAAGAACGGGGCCATCAAAGAAGGAGGTACCTTTCTCTGAAGGGAGCAGAGAACCTCCACTTTGACTATGACCCTGTCGGAATAAGATCGAAGTCCACGAACCCTAAAGGCTTCCATAGCCTCGGCAACTCATGACCAGAGCCTAGGGAGATTACTGACGCCATAAACAAGAGTGTCAAATTGTTAAATCAACATCAGGAGTCACTGTGTACTTACGTCTCATGAGGGATCTGTCCTTAATGTGTTATCCAATGTGAAATAATGCTATTACTAGTACTGAAACAGTATTTTTACACTTTGTGTTTCTGAGTGGGTGCAAACTGATGAAATCTTTACATAGTATATATTGAATCGATCTTCTTTATATAAAGATAATTGCAAATGATTAAAAAATCTTGGTGTTAAACTGGAAATTGCATAGACAATTAATCAATTTTTTTAAAAAAAAAATCATGTAGGATCTCTGTCCTTAATGTGCTGTACATTGTGAATTAATACTATAACTAGCACTCCAACAGTATTATCATTTTGTGTCTCTATGCGAGGGCAAACCGTTGAAATCTTTACGTAATATGTACTAAATTGATCTTCTGTGTATAAAGAGAATTGAAAATGAATCTTGATGTGAACAGAAGGGGAGAGGGAGCGGGAAGGGGAGGGTAGGGGGAGGGAGAGAAGTTGTGGGGGGGGGAGCCATTGTGGTCCATAAGCTGTTCTTTGGAAATTTATATTCTTTAAATAAAAGCTTTATATAAAAAAAATCCACTGAATCTTCCCCATTCACTCTGAAACTTTCACAAACCCATTATATCTTTAAATGCAAGTAAAAATTAATACTATAAAAAAAATATGTAACTGTGAGCCAGTGCAAGCAACAGAGCATGGCCCGCAGCACAGAGGCCTCTCTGCCTAAGATACAAATGCCTCCACAGGTAGCCACTGTACTGTCTTCTCTCATCACTCACAGATTAGGGTTTCATAAATTTTGCTTCTGTTTAGAACTATATGAAACAGGAAAACAAAATTGCAGTTTTTAGTGTCACATTTCATTTGACTTCTTTTGGTGATTTTCTAAATCGTTGTGTGCAATAGTAATTCATTAATTTGCACTGTTTTGTAGTATTCTGCTGTATGAATATGCCAAACTTTGTGTATGCATTATTTTGCAGATGGATATTGGTTTATTTCCAATAAAATAAGTCAATGCATGAAAAAAAAATGTCCATTCTCCCAAAAGCAATTTATAGATTCAATGTGATATCAATCAAAATACATAATATATTCTTCTCAGATATGAAAAAAATGATGTTGAAATTCATATGGAGGCATAGGAGACCTAGAATAGCTAAGGCAATCTTGTACAACAAAACAAAGCTGGAGGCATCACAATACCAAATTTTAGGACATACTACAGGGCAGTTGTAATCAAAACAGAAACAGATGGATAGACCAAAATTAAAAAAAGAAAATAAGAATGAACTACTATTATTTTTGCTTTCCATCTACATTTGGAATAACAACAATGGTTTGATATATCACTCAAGGAGATCAATTTATAAAAAGAAAACTCTTGCTATGCACATGGGACTATCAGAGAAAACAAAAATCTTTCATTAAAAATTATATGGTTTTAAGGGACCTCTAAAGAAGGTGTATTAACACTATATAATTTCCTGTTCTCAAAAGTTTCATTCTTAGTTATGTGCACTTCAGTCAAAAGGCATGTCAAGGTAATGAAGCTTAATATCTTGACCTATTGTCAGCATCTTTAGTCTCAGTCCCTCTATGGACTCAGGCCCCCTTTTGAAAGTCATTTGTGTTGGTCAGAAATATCTGTGTATCATTTCTCAGTGATTCTTCAAACTCGTGTTAAAATGTATATCCCATGGGGCCAGAGTAGCGGGTAAAACCAGAGCCTACAGTTCTGGCATCCCATATGGGCTACAGTTGAGTCTCAGCTGCTCCACTTTTTATCCAGCTCTCTGCTATGGCCTGGGAAAGTAGTAGAAAATGACCCAAGTCCTTGGGCCCCTGCACCTGTGTGGGAGACCCGGAGGGAGCTCCTGGCTCCTGGCTTTAGATGGGCATAGCTCTGCCTGTGTGGCCAACTGGGGAGTGAACTGGCAGATGGAAGACCTCTCTCTCTCTCTCTCTCTCTCTCTCTCTCTCTGCCTCTCCTTCTCTCTGTGTAACTCTGACTTTCAAATAAATAAGAAAACAAATCTTTAAAAAAATGTATGTCCCTGTTTCTGGTAATATTTTTGTCCTGATATTACTTGTATCAGAGCTACATAGTTTTACAAGATTTCTGAAGTAAATTTGTAAAAGTATTTTCCTAATATGATATCCATGCCTATTTTATTACATTATTAACTTATGAAAGCCAAGATGATAGCTATGCAAATTGATTAATTCAATCTACCACTGAGACTCATTCAATTTTCCTGCATATGCACATGCTTGTTGCTTTAAGAATTCCTGCCTAATCACTCCTCCACTAAGTGAAGGGAAATAGCAAAATATTTAGGTGAGGTAAGTACATGTTTAAGTTCCAACTTTATGATTTAGATCTTCTTTCCTTGAATAACATGACTTAATCTCCATTTATCTTTAAGTGTGTGTGCGTGTGTGTGTGTAAAACAAAACCTGAAAACAGGTTTGTTAATGAAAAGTGTTTAACACAATTTCTAAATAATAATAACAATAATAATAATAAAATAGATCTTTGATGAGTTGTAGTTACTTTTTCCTCCCTGGAGAAATAAAGTTTATAGGTAGACAAAGCATTTTACTGACATGTAAAAATCTATAGAGAACCAATAGGAAGCCACTCAAAAGTCTTGAGAAACTGACTAATGTGATCAAGCTTAAAGACAGAATGTATTCTCTGGTGACAATATAGGAGAAAGCTAGTAAAATACAAGCTTTATGGACCAAGCAGAAATCATTACATGGGATTGTTGGGACAGTGGTGATCTGGAGAACGCTTGCCCTGCTTATATGTGTTAGAATTCTAATGATCAGTATTGAACTACCTTTCTGAGCAAAACTATTTTGGTGGCCTGGAAATAGCCTGCTGGTATGGGGGAGGGGGCTCTCATCCCCAGGGTAATAAACTAGAGACCAGGTAAATTAAAAGCATGGGATAGAGTTAGGCTTTTATTATACTGCTCCACGAAGAAATTACAAAATCCAAAATAGAACAGGTGCTACAAGGATAAAGAGACAAATCTCTACAGAAACAAAGGGATGAAGCATACTTGAACAAAGTAATTGTTTTAAAATACAACTGTCTTTAAAAGAATTTCACTACAAATGTTTGCTAAGATTTAGCTATTAAAGATATCTCTTTACATAAAATAATTTATCCAAAATGCATCATTTACATCTTTCTAAAACGATTCATTTATTTTATTGAAAAGGCAAAGTTACAAAGTGGGGAGAGACACAGAGAGAAATCTTCCATCTGCTGGTTCACTCCCCAAATGACTGCAATGGCCATGGATACGCAAGGTCGAAGCCAGAAGCCAGGAGCTTGGTTGAGGTCTCCCATGTGGGTTACAGGACACATGTACAGGACACATGTACATGTACACATGTACTGCTTTTTTCAGAAGCATTAGCAGGAAACTGGATTGCAATTGGAACAGCCAAGACTTGAACTGGCCCCCATATGTGATGCCAGTGTCACAGGCAGTGGCTTAACCCTCTATATGATAATGCTGGCCCCTTACATTTTTTATTTAAAACCTGCTTCCCAATTTAGGAATTCATAAATACATGTCTAAATATTTAAATATGTATATATACACATATTTGTATGTATTAAAATGAACATTAAATATATTCTGTATAAAGTATAGGAAAACCATTACTTTTCACTATGTTTTAATTTTTTATTGTGAAAATTGCTTTTAGTTATCCACTGAGCCTAGGCAGTATTGCCTGACTAATCCCTCAAAAGAAAACACAGATGTATTTGTGGATTTTCATTAAGGGTTGGAGGATGTTATTATAATGAAAGGATTGCTGTTGACTCTAAAGGGCAAGTGCAGAGTTGGCTCAAAGGATGAAATCCAGGCACCGGTCAGGTGAGATCATTAAAGAGCTGATTTCACATGCTGAGTGGAACTTTATTTCTTTGGCTGAGATTCAATTCAGTGATGGTTGTGTTTTCAGAAATTATTCTTCAATTTTATAAATAACTACCCTACACCTTGAACCAACTTTATATAACTCACTTTGCATGTTTTACTTATAAATCTTATAATATTGCTTAAGGCAATTATTACAAAACAATTCCTTGGAGATGGGAATAACAACACAGGAATATTAAACATGTTGGCTGTACTCATAGTCTGAGGTAAGCACATAGTTCACAACTTCTCTGCTTCTTTATAGGCCATGATTTTTCTATGTATCACATGCAAATGTCTGCTTTATTACTGGTAAGCATGTCTACACCTTCATGTCATGATTTCTATCAAAGGTTTTCTTTTGTAGATCTGCTTGTAGGGAACCACCGGCAGCTGTCAAGACACTGATTTCACCATTTTCACTCGATACATACAAGTTTTCAAAAGAGTAGTTATTGCTTAATGTTAATCAAAAAGAAACATGTAATATGTGTATGACTGCAATATGATGATCAATGTGTACCATTTCTATTCACATCTTTGTATATATGTCTATCTGTCCATCCTCCTAGCTGTGCAACATTGAAAGTATTAATGACTTTGATCAAGCGTAATGAGATATTCTCCATTTTTATTTAATTTTATTTAATATTTTATTTTTCTGCCTTAAACTCTTTTGGTTTTACCTTTTTTTAAAAGTTCACAATGCTTTAAAGTACTAGTATTGCCAATAGTATGCCAAACAGCCTTTCTTCTTATACTTTTAGAGTTTAGAGCCAAGAGCTAACTCAGATTTTTAGTCAAAGTGTAAAAATATACATCCAGTTTCAGACAACCATACAAGATGAATACAGGAGTAGTTATTAAGCTGAAGGAGATTTGTATAGAAAAAGTGATAGTAATTGATAGGATTCTTTTTTGATTTTAGCAGTTCTTCATAGTGGAGCAGAGGATGGGAAATTTTTATTTCTAGAAACTTATTCTATATTAAACATTATGTATAATAGGTTAGCCATATTAAAAAAAAATTGAACCGCCTTTGTTTGTGCCGAAAATCATTGCCATCGCATAAATAGTAATTCCATTTGAAAAACCTTATAAATCCTATTTTCTATTGATTACCATACAGAATCTCATAGAATTGCTAACTCTGACAGGGATCTGAAATAGATGTGCTTACTTTATATTCCTGTATAAAGTATTGAGCATCCTAATTATCTCACAATGTAACTGGAGTGATGAATAAAAATGGTGGCATCTAAAATCATGTAGGTTAAAAAAAAACTCCTAATATTTTAGTAAGTAAAATTTCTGGCATGAAGTACAGAAAAATTCACTTTATGTCGAATTCCTTATTATCATATGTTGCACATAATGTTTTAGTGAGATGTCAGAGTTGCCTCAAACAAAGATGTCTCAAAACAAAAGAATATATTCATATTTTATTTTTTTAAGTTAGTACACAACTCCTAAGGGATAAATTGTTACATTTTAGGGGATCTTGTGATTTGAATGACAAACACAGTCATTATTTAAAGCTAATTTTATAAATGTACTGTTAAATCAATTATGTTAACAGCAAACTAACAAATTCTCAAAACTCATTGTTTCTTAATTATTTTACCGTATTTTAATGTTATCTATGTTCCTGACATTATTTATATCTATTAGATCTGTACTATGGAAATAGTACATAATAGTTTGCTACCACAAATCTTTTTATAGCCTCACTTTCATTAATGTCATATTTATCATTTGAAATCAATGATAGCGTATTTATATTAAAGAAATAGATTGGCAAATACTAAAACAGAACTTCCATTCCCATCATCATACCTGGAAATCTGGATGTAAAAATTTATTGAACATATTATTTCTTCATTATTTTGTCTTTTTTTTCTAATATGACCAAATGTAATAGGATGTATTTGGATATCATCCATTTTTCTAACAAGTGCATCATGGGAAAATAAATCATAATCTATTCTCTTTTCAATAATTGCATTTTTACACAATCAGTGCCATGGAGCAGGATACAGATAGGGCTCTTGCCTTTGCAGTGGTAAGAAGGAGTATATATGCTTTGCTTTGACACTGTCTGCATAATATACTTATTTTTTTAAATATGTCCTCATAAGTGCTCTCCTCCATTTGATTCTCCTGACAAATGATAGCTTTGGTTTGGATATGATTTGAGAATATCCTCTAAAGGTGCACATGGCCCTTAGTGGTGATGTTGGGATATGGTGTGAACCTATAGAAGATGGAACCTATTAAATTTTCCAGTCATTGTGGGTGCTCCCTTTGGAAGGGATTAAGGTAGTTCTCATGGGTACCACTGAGTTGATTTTCATGAAAGGATTGTTACAAAACAACAAGTTCATCTCTGAGTTGCTATCTGGGTTCCGTCCTGCAGTGTTATTTCTTGGTCTTACATATGCCATCAGTCATGTGGTCCTCACCACAGCTGGCGCATGCCCTTTAATCTCCAGAACTGTGAACTAAAGAAATGTCTCTGATTTATAAATTTCAGATTTTTCATTACAGTAATAGAAAATGGACTAATACCATAAACAAGTAAGTTGCATTGTACAATTAATAGATGAGAAAACTAAGACATACCCAAGGTCACAGAGCTAGGATATGAAGACATAAAATCCAGTATCTGACTCCTTTAATTTTGAATCCTGTGTCATTTTTATTCTCCCTTACTGTCAACAAAGCTTCCCTATTCTATCTGCAGGACTCAGAAAAAATGTACCTGTGGACACTGGGCTTTTTGTAGGGCAACGTCAAATGCCTATAACAGCAACCCAAAATTAGTGTTCTATTTTGTGAAGTATAATCATACAGTGATTCTCTTTCTCAGGATTCTCATTGAATCCATCAAGCAATATAATATTACACTTGAAATGGCAGCCAGGACAGATGGATTGACAGAAGACATACACACTGCTACTCCTCAATCTGTGCTTCCATTGCTTGGGACATTGACAGACACAGGTAGTCTTCAGTACAGAATGGGAGGCTATAAAGTTAAAAGCATTCTTTCAAAAGGCAAGACTACTAAAAGAGACAAGATGCATCTAATAGGAGTAGGGGATGATACAGGCTGTAAGTGCATGAAGAGAATTGCAGGGAAAAAATAATGCTTGAACAGCCAAAACTCTGTAAGATTGAAGGTTTAAAATTGGATAGGGAGGATAAGTCACTGTTAATAAACATACACACATACACACACACACAACTGAACCAATCTTTTTTTATTTTTAGGAATGTTCAATAAACTTCTATGAAAAATAATATATACAAATGTACAAAAAGTGGTTACAAAATTACTCCTACTCCAAATATATTCATATTAATTCCAATTAATTTGTCATGAATTGATATATGCTACCATAGGATAAATGCAGCAAGTATAAAATTTTTAATAAAGTAAAACAAAGTTATTTTTCTTGTTGTGTTTATATTACTGTTGCTTAGAACAATGGGAATTATCAAGGATTATCTGTTGCCTCTCATTAAAATCATGAAAAAATACAGTTTAAATATCTTCAGATCTGGTGTTTAATATAAATATCACCTTAGATAGAATTTTAGTTTTTCAGTTTAAAGGGAATTAAGATATATCAATAGATCACTTGCAGAGACAAATAGAAAAGTCTACTTCTCTAAGAAATAATATAAAGAAGAATAAAATTTTCACTTAAAGTTAGCAGGAACTGAATTCCAGAAATCTATAACCTGAAGAAACATTCTATGAGCATAAATACGATGAAGGGTAACATCCTTTCCATCACAAACATTTATAATCCCTAATTTTGTTTGCATAGTCAGTCTACAAAGAGAATTCACTATTATCCTGAAAACCTTTTTCATACATTCTACTGAGCAGAAGCTGTAAGTTGTTCATTGAACATATGAAAATATTTTCATTATTTATACTTCTTAAAGGGCATAAGTGAAATTATATATTTCTAATACATCATGATATACATGTCAATCATATATTTGCATGTATATGTATAAATACAAAATATACATACATTATGTAGCTATTGAGAATGATTTCATGTTTCTTCTTTCAAACACCACACTGAAACAGCTAAGTTTAAGCAAATTTTATGAGATTGTAACAGCCAAACTGCTTTGGAAAATCACACCAATTCTTCATTGCAGTCAATAATACATACTACTCTAGTGAAACAAAAAAAATCAGAAAAGTTAAGTAGCATTAGTTTCATGTACTATAAAATTTTATTTTCTCACCTGCATGTCAAAATAGAGTATCCCTGGCTATTACTCAGTTTCCTACCAATGCAGATCTTGGGAGGCAGTGGTGATTGCCCAAGAAGTTGTGTTTCTGTCACCACATGGAACCCTGGATTGAGTTCCCAGCTCCTGATTTTGGCTCAGTCTTTTCTGAGTGACTGCAAGCATTTGGAGAGAGCCAGCAGAGGAGGAGAGCACTATGTCACTTGTCACTTATTCTGTCTCTCCACCTCTCAAATATTTTCTTTTATTTAAATAAAAAAGATTGGACTTTCTGCCAACATCTCTTTTAAAGTCTAATAGATGGTACAAAAAATTTCTCTAAGTTATCTTATATCATTCTTACAACCGTCTACCAATTTCAAACAAGGAAGAGAGGATAAAGCCAGTCATATTTCAAGCTTTGCCACTAAATTGACTCAAACTAAAACTACCATGATATTCTTGAAAAAAATCACTGAAACATTTCAAGTGGAAAATAATTTAATATCACTTCTCAATTCTTTGCATAATTACTTTTCCTCCTCAAAATTCTAATGAAATGATTTTGCATTTACATGTCTTTAGATGTTTCAATCATCCATTATGAAAATAGGCAATTTGTAACTTTTATTCAACATACTCAGATGCACACTGTTTATGAATTCTGATGTTTATTAGATAATTGACTAATTAAATCTGCTTTAGAACAGAATTAGTTAAGAATGCCCTATAGACTCCATTTTTATTCCATTTTAATTTGAAGTCCTCGATTTAAAACCCTGAATAAAGAAGCCTCATCCTTTAAGAGCTGTGAATTTGCACAAAATTTTAAGTGCTTTTTTTTATTTTGCTTAAATTCTATCTAGATACATTCAAACAGCAGTAAACTATCCCCAGATCTTTCACATCAACCAGATCTTGCCAAACACTGGTTCCTGGAATTACAGAGGTCTGACAGCAACACGATATTGCTTTCTTCAAGGGCAGTCCTCTGAAAGATTCTGGCTCATCATTGAGAAATATTTATAGCTCATTTCCTAAACACAAAAAGCATTATGACAACTGTGTGTAAGATATTTAGAAAAGTAAGAAATTGCAACTCTTTGGTGAAATAACTGAATCTGAAAATGTTATGGTTTCTTTGCTCTTGTTTTTGTGATATATAGTCTTCCGTATTTATCTAAGACTTAATGGGAATTTGACAGGCTTGGATAACTAATTCCATATTTAAACAGTTTTAATTACCCAATACACAGCTGATTTTCTAAACTGTCCACACTGAGTTTGCTGAATAAATGTTACAAACGAAGTATGTTAATAAGGGATGATTGAAATATTTAAAAATACAAATGAGAATGCCTTCATATATTCAGAGAAGAAAGTGAAACTATAAACAATAATAGATTTTTTTAGGGGCGAGCACTGTGGTGTTGTAGGTTAAGCATCTGCCTACAGCCCCCGCTTCCCATATGGACACCAGTTCATGTCCTGGCTGCTTCTCTTCCCATCATTCTCTCTGTTTATGGCCTGAGAAGGTAATGGAAGATAACCCAAGTGCTTGGGCCCCTGCACCCACGTGGCAAACCTGAAAGAAGGTTCAGGCTCCTAGGTTTGGATAGGCTCAGCTTCAGCCATTGCATGCATTTGAGGGAGTGAAATAAGTCATGGAAGACCTTTATCTCTGTGTCTCCCTCTCTTTGTCTGTTTTAGGGACCAGTGCTGTGGCACAGTGGTTTAACGCCCTGGCCTGAAGTGCCGGCATCCCATATGGGTGCTGGTTCTAGTCCGGGCTGCTCCTCTTCCAATCCAGCTCTTTGCTTTAGCCTGGCAAAGCAGCAGTAGATGGCCGAAGTCCTTGGGCCCCTGCACCCACGTGGGAGACCTGGAAGAAACTCCAGGCTCCTGGATTCAGATTTGCACAGCTATGGCCATTGTAGCCATCTAGGGAGTGAACCAGTGGATGGAAGACCTCTCTGTCTCTACCTCTCTATAATTCTTTCAAATAAATAAAATAAATCTTTAAAAAAAAGTTGGACTTTTTTCTGATAAAGCTTTTTGAAATACAATCTATATAATATAGAACTGTAACATCTATTTCTTATATTGTATATATGGAATATAATATATATTTTAAAATTATTTTATAGTTTTTTAAGGTAAGCAAATTTCATGTATTTTTAGAAGCATAGTAATACTTCCCACCCTACCCTCCTTCTCACCCATACTCTCACCTCTCTTCCTCCTTCCTCTCTTATTCCCTCTCTCAATTTTTACAATCATCTATTTTCAGTTTCCTTTATACTCATAAAATTAACCCTACATTAAATAAAGAGCTCAATAGATTCTAAGAAGAAAAATAACCTTTTTTGAAAACATTATTCTAATAAGCAGAAGTTATCATTATTTGGGTGTCCAGAAAGTTAAAAGAAAAAATGCCTTGAGCACCCCAATGTACCATTGCTATAATCTTTGTTCTTGACTGGTCTACCTGTAATAGGACGGCATCTTCTTTTGCTGGCCATCAGTGTGATTAGGCTATTCTCAAGTCATGCTTCATGTCCTGCACAATTCTTCTAATAAATGCCTCTGCATGTTGGTTTCATTTGTATCCAATTTCTATTGAAAGCTCTTCCTGACACTACAGCTGACTCTGCAATAGTTTTTGGAACTAATTGAGCAGAGAGTTTACTCAGCTTTTATTGGTCACAACTGTGTAAGCTGAAACAATTGAGATGTCTATGGTGTTGGCTATTGTTTCTACTGTTATTCATCAGTTCTCTTCAATGAGGGAACAAACAAGATTAATTTTTCCTCTGAAATGTACATGGATGCTCTGCTAGTGCAAGCTCTATCTTCAACATTGTCTCATCCCTTTTTTACAATGTATTTATTTATTCATTTGTTTGAGAGTCAGAGAGAGAGAGGTGAAGATACACATGCACACGCACACGCACACATACACACACACACACACACACACACAGATATTTTCTGTCACTCTCCAAATGCCTGCAACAATCAGGTCTATGCCAGGCCAAAGCTGGGAGCCAAAAACACCATACTGGTCTCTTCTATCGGTGACAACAGCTTAAGTACTTTAGCCATCTTCCACTTCCTTCCCAGGTGCATTGGTAGGAAGCTTGATTAGAAACAGTGTAGCCAGACTGTAACCACCATTCTGATGTGGGATGCTGGCCTTATATATAGACTCTTGAATGCCCTGTGCTACAACACCAGCCCCCCTCATCCATATACTGCTGATTTTTGTCTTCATAAAATTTTTGTCTTCATAAAATTTTTGCAGAGCTCCAATGATTTCACCATTTTCCATTCAAGCATAAATTTGATGCTTATTCTTGCTTTTGGCAGACTTCATATTGATCTGACAAGGACTCTTTTCAAATTGATGTCTTATCCTTCTTAAAGAATCAAATTAGATGCTGTTCATACAGTTATAACAAGTTAGTGCAAGTTTATTTTGTTGTAAATGTTTTTGAAATTCATACAAATATTATTAATATTGCAAAATGTCCATGAAATTTTGAAGATATCTATAATTAATAAAGTATTTCCTGGCTTTCAGAAAAATATGTTGCCAATAAACTTCTGTAGGACATTTTCCTTTTTACCTCCTGGGAGTGTTTTCATGTTTTTATCTTTCCTTCTCTAAATGTGATCTAAAGTGCAGCATTGAACTGAGAATGTAAATTTATGCATTTATTTTGTAAACCCACTCAGGATGCTGTATACAATGGAGAGTCTTCATTTGTTTTAATTATTAATCCCTTGTTTGTAAAATTTCATTGTAAGGAAATTTTAATTTACAGAAAAAAAGTGTTTATTTCTGGAGTTTTAATCTCCTCAAATTCCATAGAGAATTTCATCTGGTGTACAAGTCTTCTTGGCCACAAAATAAGCACATCTACTTGTATAAATATCAAAAAAAAAAAAAAACTTGTAAAATTGAGTTAGAACTGATAAAAATGATGAATATCTTGAATATCACAGGAGGATAAAGGTCTTTCAAAGAATAAAAAGAGAAAGATTGGCTTAAATTGATAGTCAAACTATTCATGATTTTTTTTAAAGCAATACATCTTATAAATAGGCAATTCAGTATTTTAATTAAAACACAATGAAGTGGTCTGTATTTGGTGCAATGGCTAAGACATTGATCTGAGTGCCTGGGATTGCTTTCTGACTGAGTTTTAGATTTTAGTTTCCTGTTAAAATGCACACTGGGAGGCAGTAGATGATGTCTTAAGTTCTGGAGTCCCTACCACCCATGTGACAGACCCAGAATTAGTGCAGGACTCATGACTTCACCCTGGCCTCGCCATGCCATTGCAAGGATTTGGGGAGTGAACCAAGGGATTCAAAATCACTCTCTGTCAATGTTTGTCCTTCTCTGTTTCTCTTTCAAATAAAAATCAATAAGCATGGGCTGATGCTGTGGCACAGCAGGTTAAAGCCCTGGCCTGAAACACCGGCATCCCATATGAGTGCTGGTTCTAGTCCCAGCTGCTCCTCTTCCAATCCAGCTCTCTGCAATGGCCTGGGAAAGCAGTAGAAGATGGCTCAAGTCCTTGGGCCCCTGCACCCAAGTGGGAGACCCAGAAGAAGCTCCTGGCTTTGAATCAGCGCAGCTCCAGCTGTTTCAGCCAATTGGGGAGTGAGCCAGCGGATGGAAGACCTCTCTCTCTGTCTCTACCTCTCTCCGTAATTCTGTCTTTCAAATAAATAAATCTTATGCAAATAAAATCTTTTAAAAAACACAGCGAAACAGAGATTGATTATTTAATTAATTAATTAATTTAGTACAGAGCTCTTTACAAGAGCACTGTACTTGTGGTAAGAGTGTCTTCAAAGTCAATCTTAAATCTGAGGTGAAATCTAACTCAGAAATTAAATTCTACAACCATAATTGCCATACTACCATTTATCATTGACCATATATCTTTATCTGGGAAAAATAAGACATCTGATACTTGCCCTACACTGATATATTTATATGATAAATTAAAATCTTACTGTACTCGGCCGGCGCCGTGGCTCAACAGGCTAATCCTCCGCCTTGCGGCGCCGGCACACCGGGTTCTAGTCCCGGTCGGGGCACCGGATTCTGTCCCGGTTGCCCCTCTTCCAGGCCAGCCCTCTGCTGTGGCCCAGGAGTGCAGTGGAGGATGGCCCAGGTGCTTGGGCCCTGCACCCCATGGGGAGACCAGGAAAAGCACCTGGCTCCTGGCTCCTGCCATCCGACGAGCGCGGTGCGCTGGCCGCAGCGCGCCGACCGCGGCGGCCATTGGAGGGTGAACCAACGGCAAAGGAAGACCTTTCTCTCTGTCTCTCTCTCTCACTGTCCACTCTGCCTGTAAAAAAAAAAAAAAAAAAATCTTACTGTACTGTAATCAGGGTATGTGGGTTAGAAATAATGTTTCTACCACTCCATGCTTATCATAAGCTTCATATAATTTCAGTTTTCCCTCCAGCTATTACAAAGAATTCACATGCCCAAAACTACACTCATGTGGTTTTATACATTTGAATTAATTATTTGAAAGTCAGAGTTACAGAGAGAGAGAGCGCGCGCGCGAGAGAGATCATCCATCTAGCGGCATACTCCACAGGTAGCTGCAACAGCCAGGGCTGGGCCAGCCCAAAACCAGGAGCCAGGAGCTTCATCCAGGTCTTTCACATGGTGGCAGTGTCCCAAATACTAGGGCCACCTTCTGCTGTTTTTCCTGGACCATTAGTGAGGAACTGGATTGGAAGAGGAACAGCTAGGACAAAAACCAGTGCCCATATGGGGTATTGGCATCACAAATGGTAGCCATACCTGCTGTGCCACAATGCTGGCCCCTTAGGTTTAAATGCTCATTAAAACCTAAGATTAAAAGCATTAATATTGTCACTCATTTAAGAAAGTAGAGGTTTATTTTTAGGCTTCTGGTGAGATGGTGCTAAGTAATTTGCTTGGATGGTCATTTCTCCATGAACTTGAACACCTTTTCACACACCAAGATGCCTTCAAAAGAGCTGTGGAAGTCCACGGAGGGATCACTATTCCTAATTTTAGTAGAACAATCACAAAATTATTTAGGAAAGTAGAAAGGAAAGTGTTGTCCTCCCTCAGCTCACTGTGGAAAAATAATTTCCACTTGAAAGAGGCATTGGGTTTTAAGTCTAGAACCCGAAATCCAGTATCAGGCCTTCCATGATAAAAACCAGTGTCATAATGTGCCCTATGACCATTCTTCTCAGGTATGCACCTGAAGACTGACTTTTTGGATCCACTTTAGCCAGGCTTCAGATTGGCACAGCGCTCTGGCCGTAGCAGCCATCTGGGGGGTGAACCAACAGAAAAGAAAGACCTTTCTTTCTCTCTCTCTCTCTCTCTAACTCTCCCTCTCTCTCTCTAACTCTGCCTGTCAAAAAAACAAAAAAGGATAAGGACCTCAAAAAATAATAAACTGAGATCACACTGAATAAGAACTAGCTGAATGCTTGCTTTCTTAAGATCTGGAATAAGACAAGAAGGGCTACTCCTGCCACTTTTATTCAACAGAATACTGAAAGACCTAATCAGAGCCTTAAGACAAGAGAAAGAAATAAAGGCCATCCAAATGGAAAGATGGAAGTCAAATTATCTACTGTTTGTAGACATGAACCTACACATATGGAAAGACCCAAAGTTCTACCCAAAACTACTGGAGGAACCATTCTTTGTAGGATATAATACCAATAGAAAAACAAGTACCACTGCTTCAGTATAATTAATCAATTCTTTAAAAAAAATCATGTAGGATCTCTGTCCTTAATGTGCTGTACATTGTGAATTAATACTATAACTAGTACTCCAACAGTATTTTCATTTTTTGTCTCTATGTGAGGGCAAACTGTTGAAATCTTTACGTAATATGTACTAAACTGATCTTCTGTGTATAAGGAGATTTGAAAATGAATCTTGATGTGAACAGAAGGGGAGAGGGAGCGGGAAAGGGGAGGGTAGCGGAAGGGAGGGAAGTTGTGTGTGGGGGGGAGCCATTGTAGTCCATAAGCTGTACTTTGGAAACTTATATTCTTTAAAGAAAAGCTTTATAAAAAAAAAAAAGAAGGCAGTTGTGTTTTCAACACATACAAAAAATAAAAATGATATTTTCACAATGGTTAAGAATGTCATTTGGGACACCTACATCCCACATCAGAGTGGATGTAGTCCACTGGGTTGAAGTCCTAGACTTGCTTCCAATTCCAGATTCCAGCTAATGCACACATTAGGAAACAGTGATAATGGATGAAGTATTTCGAACCCCACCATCTACATGGGAGATCCAGTTTGGGACCTGGGCTTCTGGCTTCAACCTGAACCATCCCTGACTTATAGGCATTTGAAGAGTGAACCACTAAGTAAAGATATCTAATCTTCTCTCTTTCTATCTCTCTGTCTCTGTCTCTATGTATTTAAAATAAATAAAAGTAAACAAATAAAATTTAAAAGTATAAACAAACAAAATATGTGTAATAAAAATTACCTAAGTGCTGAAGGTGTCTACAAATAGGGTCAGTGATCAGAGCACCAGTGTGAGTGCCGACTCCGCTTCTGATTCAGCTCCCTGCGATTGTCCCTAGAAAGGCAGCAAGAAGATGGCCCATGTACTGCCACCCACATGGGAAGCCCAGATAGAGTTCCAGACTCTTGGCTTTGTCTTGTACCAATCCTGGTCACTGTGGCCATTTAGAGAGTGAATTGGCAGATGGAAGATTTCTCTCTCTCTCTCTCTCTGCTTACCTGCCTTTTGAATAAATGAACAAAATTTCTAAAAATTTCCACAATGAAACAATATAACACACATGATAGAAATCGAGGAGGACACAAATAAATGGAAAGATATCCCATATATATGGGTTAAACAGCCAGTATAATCAAAATGCCCAAAAATACCCAAAGTAATTTAAAAATTCAATACAACTCTCATCAAAATACCAATGACATTTTTATAGAACTAGAGAAAACTGCTAAAATTTGTGTGGAAACACAAAAGACTCCTAATACCCAAATCAATCTTAAGCAAAAAGAATAAAACAGTAGCTGATTTACAATATATTACAAAGCTACAGTAATTAAAACAACATGATGTGGTCGGCGCCTTGGCTCACTAGGCTAATCCTCCGCCTTGCGGCACCGGCACACAGGGTTCTAGTCCTGGTTGGGACGCCATATTCTGTCCCAGTTGCTCCTCTTCCAGGCCAGCTCTCTGCTGTGGCCAGGGAGTGCAGTGGAGGATGGCCCAAGTGCTTGGGCCCTGCACCCGCATGGGAAACCAGGAGAAGCACCTGGCTCCTGCCATCAGATCAGCGCGTTGTGCCGGCCGCAGCGGCCATTGGAGGGTGAACCAATGGCAAAGGAAGACCTTTCTCTCTGTCTCTCTCTCTCACTGTCCACTCTGCCTGTCAAAAAAATTAAAAACAAAAGCAAAACAAAACAAAACAAAAAACCATGATGCATGACAGTGCTGGCACTTTTGGATAGCAGATTAAATCAACACCTGCAATACCAGCATCTCATGTGGGCACGAGTTCAAGACCCAGGTGTTCCACTTCCAATCCAACTTCCTGCTAATGTGCCTGGAAAAGCAATGGAGGATGGCCCAAGTGCTAGGGCCCCTGCAACCCACATGGGATACCCTGATGAAGATCTTGATCCAGACTTAGGCCTGGTCCAGCCCCAGAAGTTGTGGTCATTTGCAGAGTGAACCAGATGATGGGAGACCTTTCTCTCTCTGAGTTTGCCTTCCAAATAAATAATCTTAAAAAATATCATGGTATTAGTATAAAACCTGGCCCCTAGCCCAGTGAAACAAAATGACAACCCTGGAAATCAACTCCTGCACCTCCAACCAACTGATGTTTGACAGTGGTGTTAAGAACACACATTGGAAAAATGACAGCTGAAATCCACATGTAAATGAATGAAACTAGATCTACATCTCTCACTATGTAAAAAAATCAGCTTACAAATAGGTTAACATTCTAAATGTAAGTCATGTAGCTTTGTAACTACTAGAAGGAGACACAGGGGAAATGCTTCATAACACTGAAATGCTTCATCGGAGCACAGGAAGCCAAGGCAAAATTAAATAAATGTGATTTCATCAAAACAAGCAGCTTGTACGTATCAAAAGAAACACCGTAAAGAGATACGCTACAGAATATGACAAAATATTTGCCAGCTATATGTTTTACAAAGGTTAGTAACTAAAATATCTAGGGAACTCAAACAATTCAGAAGAGAAACAAAAAAGAAGCAAAACAAAACTAAATCAATTTAAATGAGCAATATATTTAGCAGTGATTTCACAGGCGAAGACATAGAAATGGCAACAGGTACATAGCAAATTCTTAACATCATTAATTACAATTCAAATATAAATCAAAACTACAATGAGATATTATTTCATCTTAGTTAAATTTACTATTATCAGTAAGACATCACAAGTGAGGAAAGGACATAAAAAAAAAAAAGAGAGAACCCCTACACACCATTGGTAGGGAATGTAAATTAGTACAACAATCATGGAAAGTAGTATGAGGACTCCTCAAAAAAAAATCTAAAAATAGAACTGTCATATGATTCAGCATACTACCACTATGAGAACATATCCAAATAAATGAAATCAATATGTTTAAGAGACATTTACACCACTGTTTATTGCATCATTATTCACAACAGCCAAGAAACTGAAACAATATAAGCAGCCATCTACTGGTAAATGAATAAGGAAAATATACATATACACAACACAATATTACTCTCCCTTAAAAAGGGTGAAGTCTTGGTATTCACAGCAGCATGGATGTGATTATAAGTCATTATGTTAAGTGAAATACGATAAACATATAAGGACAAATATCACATGATCTCACTTGTATCTGGAATCTCAAAACATTGTTATTTTATAGAATCTAAAATTATAATTGTGAAGACTAGAGGCTGGGATGAGGGTGGAAGATGAGATTGGCATACTAAGTTATAGATATATAGGGATAAGAATGTCAGGGTCCTACTGCAGTGTAGGGTGGCTATAGAAATTTTTTTTTCCAGAAAGAGAGAAAGGTCTCCCTTCTGTTGGTTCACTCCCCTAATGGCCACTAGGGCCAGCACAGTGCCAATTTGAAGTCAGGAGCCAGGTGCTTCCTCCTGGTCTCCTATGTGGGTACAGGGAACCAAGCACTTGGGCTATCCTCCTCTGCCTTCCTGGGCCACAGCAGAGAGCTGGGCTGGAAGAGGAGCAACCTGGACAGATTCTGGCATCCTGACCGGGATTAGAACCCAGGGTGCCAGCACTGCAGGCGGAGGAGTAGCCAAGAATGTTAATCTTAATGAGCTATGTATTTCTCTGATTATCTCATCAAAGATAGTATTTTGGGTGTTCTCATCATAAATAAATATTAAAAATTCGAGAAGATAACATATGTTTAGGCCGGTGCCGTGACTCAATAGGCTAATCCTCTGCCTTCGGCACTGGCACACCAGGTTCTAGCTCCCGTCGTGGCGCCGGATTCTGTCCCGGTTGCTCCTCTTCCAGGCCAGCTCTCTGCTGTGGCCAGGGAGTGCAGAGGAGAATGGCCCAAGTACTTGGGCCCTGCACCAGCATGGAAGACCAGGAGAAGCACCTGGCTCCTGGCTTCGGATCGGCTCGGTGCGCTGGCCGCAGTGCACCGGCTGCAGTGGCCATTGGAGGGTGAACCAACGGTAAAGGGAAGACCTTTCTCCCTGTCTCTCTCTTTCAATGTCCATTCTGCCTGTCTCTCTCTCTCTCTCTCTCTCTCTCTCTCTCTCTCTCTCTCTCTATATATATATATATATATATATATATATTTACCAGATTGGATAGAACACAATTTATTCATACATTCAAATTATATAAATATATAAATTTTTATGTGTCTACCAAAAAAAAAAAGCAGTTGATCAATAGGTTAAAGAACTTAAGTGAATTTAAAGAATTACCTTGTAAATTTGTAATTTAACACAGTTTAATGACCAATACTATATCCATTCTTCAATTCTACCATATTGCTCTGTGACCTTGAGAAGCAGAGGCTGGTATTCATAATAAGTCTAACTCTGGTATGTCAAATGCTTAATATCAGTAGCCCAAGAAATTTGTAGTGGACCAAAGTAAATCAGCTGGTGAATCTGAATAATTCTAGACGTTGCACATGTGGCTTATGACTAAACAAGGGAATCATTCTCTGTGTGTCCATTGAGCAAATACATCATATATAGTACCACTTTGCTTAACAAAGAGACTATGTTCTGAAAAGTGCATTGTTAGGCAATTTTGTCTATGTACAAACATCACCGAGCTACTTACAAGGTAGTCAATAGTGTAGCCTATCACACACTTAGGTGTACATGTTGTAGTGTATGTGGTTCCATTATACATGTGATCTGTCATTGGTCAAAAAGTTATGTTGCACATGTCCATACTTGGCACCTGCCACTCATCAAAACTCGTGCTTATCAATGATGATATAATCATTGTCGGGAAACAAATTTTTTTTCAGGTTTATCTGTTATTAGGGTAGAGAGTGAAAGAAACAAGGAAAATTACCATGTGTGCTAAAAAGAAATTCCAGAAAGACCTTTAGAGAGTCTGTACAACCAATCAAGTAGAGCAGCACAACTTCTCGAAGAGGATAGTACACAAACATATTTGGAAGAATAATATATCTCATGTAATTGAAGGCTTTACCTTGTGGAGTTTTGAGGTTTTCTGTCCAGCCAACTCCCTCACCAGGAGTAAACCAAGGACTTAATTTGATTTTTTGAAATATTTATTTATTTGAAAGGCTGAGTTACAGAAAGAGGGAGAGAAAGAAAGAAAGTCTTCCTTCCATTGTTCACTACCCAACTATGTATGATGGCTGGTGCTGGGTGAATCCAAAGCCAGGAGCCAGGAGCTTCTTCCTGGTCTCCTACTTGGGTGGCAGTGGCCCAAAACCGTGGGCCATCTTCTGCTGTTTTCCTAGGCCATAAATAGAGAGTTGGATAAGAAAAGGAGCAGCCCAGACACAAACAGGTGTCCATAAGGAATGCCAGCACCACAGGTAGAGGCTTACCCTACTACACGACAGCACCGGCCCCTCCATTTAATTTTAATTTTATTAAACCCCAGAAGACTAGAAAAATTGCAAATGTAGTCCCCAAGGTGAACAAAAAAATGTACCAGTATTGGCTTCATACTTAACTGAAGCAGATAAAAAGCCCGCTAATTAGCACAGGCATAAAGAATAATTTAAGATTTCATTTAATTGAAAGCTCATAACATAGAACTCAATGATTACTTAATTAGATCATTCTTTTATTAATTTCTCTCCTACATTCTTAGAAATTCCATCAGGTACTTAGAGATTTAGAAAATTTCTATTAAGTTTTTTTTTTTTTTTTTTTTGGTACAGATGGCTACATACTCAGGAGATGGGTTCAACATGTTCTATTTTGAATACCCATTATAAAGATCTGTTGGGAACAGCTGGAGAACTATTGGAGAGTAGGAGGACAATTTCAATCTTTGTTCTTTATTTCTTCTTTCTAACTTTCTATCTCCAACGTCAGCACTCTGATAGTGTAATTAAAAATTGTTTGAATTCGAATTGTCATAAAATATGAATATATTTTCCAAAATGATTTTCTCTCCTTCCATACAATCTAGAAATCCAGTTATTTTTAGTGACATTTAATGCACATATTGTCAACATACATTGTTCCAAAGAGTAGCAACACACACGAAACTAATTCCATCCTCTCCTGTACATTGGTTTCTGATTGCTGTTGTTATTTATTATTATAGTAGTGTGTATTTGTGTCTATATATGTGTAGATTTCTACATTGTGAAAGAATTTGTGAGGATGTGCATTGCATTGTGAAAAAGTTGGTTTAGGGTTACTTCCTAATTTTTAATCTATTATTAAGTTTAAATTATATATATATATGCATGTGCGTGTATGTATATATATAGATAGATAAATGTATATTATTAGGTAATATAGCAGCACATAAGAAAACTTTGAAGTAGAGTATGAAACACAAATACTCTGACACTCTTACTATGATTATTTTTTATATTTAGTTCCATATAGTTGCAGTCATATTGTAACAATTTGTATTCAACTATCAGCTCACCAATTTGTATCATAAACATATCACCATTGCTTCTGCAGAAACTTTATCTTCTTTCTTGTCTCTCTTGATCTCTCTTCCCACATCTCATCTTCAGACTTTTTGTCAATTTATTCTTCCTTAGTCTACCACTATTTGACGTTGATCTCACTTCTCCAAGGAAACTGCTCTACTTAAGGTCAAAAGTTATTTCCAGGAGCAGACATTGTCTCATAGTAAGTGAAGCTTCTTCTTGGGACACCTGTATCACATGTTAGTATATTAGAGTGCCAGTATGTCCTGATTGCTTTGCCTCTGGTCCAGATTCCTGATACTACATACTGGGATGCAGCAGGTGGTGGCACAGTAATTGAGTTTCCGTCAGCCCGGTGGAAGATGCAAACAGATTTTGTGACTCCTGGATTTTGCTTGTCCCAGCCCTGGCTTTCCCAAATTTATAAATACAATTGCTAGTTTCAGTTCTTACCCTTATTTTAAAATTTATTTATTTTCATGTTATTTGAAAGTCAGAGGGATAGAAAGAGAGAGAATATCAGAAAGATAGACAAAGGTCTGCCACAGCCAAGGCTGGGGGCAGGAGACAGGGGCTAGAGCCAGGAGAGTGGAACTAAATCTGAGTCTTTGCACAGCTGGCAAGGACTCAAGTACTTGAGCTATCACCTGCCACTTTCCCAGGGTGTGCAGTACAGGAAGCTGGATTGGATGTGGAGCCAGGACTGGAACCAGGTGCTCTCATGTGTGATGCTGGTATCCAAGTGGTATCTTCACTGCTATACCAAATGCTCATCTCTAGCCTTATTTTAATATATTTTGTAATATAATAAGAGAGAGGTAAAGTAAGCAAAATTTTATCACACTGAGGAAGCTAGGGGAACATATTAGAAAACTTGAGATGTTATATTGTTCAATTGGCTGCATTTTTAAAAAAGATTCTATTTATTTATTTGAAAGCCAGAGCTACAGAGAGGCAGAAGTAGAGAGGCAGAGAGGGAGAGAGAGAATTCTTCCTTCTGTTTGTTCACTCCCCAAATGGCCACAATGGCTGCAGCTGCACCAACCAATGCTGGGAGCCACGAGCTTCCTCCAGGCCTCCCATGTAGGCACAGAGGCCCAATGACTTGGGCCATCTTCCACTGCTTTCCCAGGCCATAGCAGAGCGCTGGATTGGAAGTGGAGCAGCCAGGACTTGAATTGGTGCCCACATGAGATGCCAGCACTGAAGGCAGCAGCTTTACCCGCTATGCTGCAGCACCGGCCCCCAACTGTCTGCATTTCTGCACTGAAATTCTTTACAAAATACACCCATATATATTGGTATGACACAATAAATTTGGAATTGGCAGTACAAGATCAGTATTTCTATAAACAACTGTTTTGTGGCTGATTCACATTCCATGAGCTTGATATTTTGACAAATAAAATACCCTCTAATTATGGATACAGTCACCAGACAATTCTCTCACTTAACTAACCTTGACAGACATGAAGATTGCTTCTTATACATGGAAAATGCCATCTCATATATATGTTTGAAAATTTCCTCTCTTTAACTCAATTGTGGTTATAATTCTGTAATAAATACTTTTTCAATATAATATTTATGGTGTGTACATTGTTACACTACTGTTGTAATTGTGCAGTAATACCATGTCCCTCTGCCATCTGAGACCATACAAGAGGGAAATATTTTCCAGAGAACTGGCAGTGAGCAAGTATTGTTTCAAGGTTATGAGGTGCCTCTGTATTAGGAGCCAAAAACTTGGAAGTTACAGATAATAAAGAGTAGTTAGTAACCAAGATTCAAATCTTGGATCAAACTGTATATAGTTTGTGATTTTGAACAAGTAATTTGATATCCTTGAGACTCAATTTTCAAAAGATTGCAAAGATATAACCATATCTACTATTAATGTTATAGTGAAATTAAATGGCATATCACTTGTAAGTCTTTCAAATAGTCTGACACCTACTGGGACATGATTGGTGGTAAAGAAATACACAGAAACACCCACAGGATAGACTTCAAAAGACTCATGGACAAAATGGAATTGAAAGATATATTTATTTTGGAACCAAAATACCCATGCATAGTTTTTAAAAAAATATAATACATATTATCCATGAACTTTTTGAAGACTCTTATGTTTTGTGTGTGCTTATTTATTAATTTCAGGTAGCATTAGTACATATATGTATGTGCTATTGGTGTATAATCTTAGGCAACATTGAACACATGCTGTTTTAAGGGAAACCATTTTGTGTAGGACAAAATACAAAGGCTAGATAAAGTATAGATTGAATATCAGATTTTACACCTAATCTAACTTTAACAATAGCTAATATATAGTACTGGGAAAATCTCCCTAATTACAATAACAGTTGTATTCTATATACTTCATAAATGAGGAAACAGGTTTAGAATCCTTTGAAAAACATTTCATAAATGGAAACTACCATCAAGGACTTAAAGATCAGACACTACAACAATGTTGGCTCTGTGAAATACACGTATTTAATCCAGTAAACTCCAAATTCTTTGAAGAATATTGATTGCATAGTACTATAAAATAGCAACTAGAAAAATAAGTAAATGAATAAGATAGTTGCCCCATTCAATTGAAATATAACAACTGAGAAATTATGTCACACTTTTTCATGTACACATTGACAATAAGGAAGTAAAACCATGTCTGCTGATTTCAGAAAGGAAATAGTGTTTATTCTTCACTGGGGAATTCAATTTTCATTTTCTATTTCTCAGCAAATTGCCAAAAATCGTAGACATTTAAGGATTGCAATAGAAAATATATATTGAACACCTCTTTGCTATGAAGAATGGTTCCCATGTATTCAAAGCTCTACTGGTAACAATAGATATCTTTATGTCAAAATTACCTCTATCGAAATATTTCCTCTTTCTTCCTTGATTCAAAAGCATGTTTTACAATAGTAGCACTATGCCTACATTAAGTAAAAACTCAGAAAGTACAATTGAATAGCATAATACAGTCAGTGCCAAAGCGCACATTTTCTTGAATCTTAGAAATGTCACCTTCTCTTGTAGGTTTCTAAAAGTATCCATCTACTTGGAATATAACAAAGCTTCAAAGATTCTGGAGTCAGGCTTCAGGCTCCTCTAATTGAAGGGTGGATATCTTCTCACACAAAATCATGCCCAAAATAGAATACATATAAGCCAGATGGTTCTCAAAAAGCTTAATGAGAAAGTTTATTTGTTAATCAGTACCCAGTTATGAATTAGGAATAACAAATTATTTAATGTACAAATAATCTTACAGTCTGAGAAAGACTATGAAAACTAAAAGCAACTTCTGAGAAAGTTAAGTGAAATTCTCATTTGTAATCAAGAAAACTCAACTGTGGGCAGGTAAATAATTTAAGTCTTCAGCCAGCCTGTAGAAAAGCAGGAAATAGAAAGCTCCAGAATTCTGACTCTTCTATGAATACATGTTTGTCACGATGTCGACATGTCACATGAAAAAGGAACATAATGACAAACTACTGGCTATCAATCTGTGATATCAGACATATTGTTTCACTTTTTTTGAAAAACATGATCTAAAGTGGAACATTTATGAACTACTTACTGCATATGAAGTTGCTAAAAACATATGTTCTGGGCTAAAAAATAAAGTGGAAGAAAGATTGTCAGTGACTGGAGAGGGAAAGTGTCACATCATTGCAAAAAAGATTAATTTATTTTCAAGTGTAAATTAAGCAAAAAGTGACTTTTACTGCCCAAAGGGTTTAAGTTCTCTATTCTCAGTGTAGGAAGTGAGGATGAAACTGCCGGGGAGAGAACTGATTCCACACGGGGGTTCTGTGGAGCGCTTGAATCAGAGAGCAATCTTCCACATTACAGCGAATGCTAGTAGATCATTTTAAAAGAAAGCAAAGCACAATTTGTACAGAAAACACATGGCACATAATATTTCAACACTGTTCTTGGAACAAGTGACCAGGAAAAGACATAATGAATAATAAATGTTTCTCCATGAGGATTGAACTATCTACCATAAATCCAACGGTGTGGGTTGGCAACAACATGATAGCAGCAGGAGGAATCAGATTACCAGCCCAAATATTATTTCACTTACCTAACTACCTTTAACTTATTCTCAGTTCCTTTAATATTAGGGGCTAGAAACTGATATATGAATATTTAGAGCCATCAACTACGGTTAAAGGCATGCATATATTTTGGGGTGAATACATTTAAAACTGGGGTTTAATTACTAATTTTTTGTTATCCTCTCTAATATTTAAATTAAAAATACCCATTTTGCAGGCTCAGCACTGTGACTTAACTGGTTAAACTGCCACCTGAAATGTCAGCTTCCCAAATGAACCCTGTTCAAGTCCTGGTTGCTCCACTTCCCATCCAGCTCCCTGCTAATGTACCTGAGAAGTGAGAGGAAGAAGGACTATGAGCCTCTGCACCCTTATGGGAGAACCAGGTGAAACTCCTGGCTCCAGGCTTCAGCCTGGCCCAGCCCCAGCCACTGTGGCCATTTGAGGAGTGAACCAGAGGATGGAAGATCTCTCTGTCTCTGTCTCCTTCTCTCTCTGTAACTGTCTTTCAAATAAATAAATCTTCTAAAAATACACACTTTTTTTAATCTTAATGTTGTTAAAGCTATACAGACATAAAGAATGAATAAATTCTACATGAGATTCAATATTTTTCATAAAAACAAATAAGGTAACAGGATTCCACTACTGTACATCATCAAGCCTTTCCCTGAACTCCATCTGGGTATGCTCTGCATTAATATAGAATTATAAAGTCAAAGACCAAGAGACACATCATGTAGCCCATGCCATCACTTTAAACCCAGTGGCATGTGACTCAGTCTTTTTTGGAAAATTGGAAAAATCTAGTTTTGTTTTCCCCCACTGAGCAATGACTATTGAACATGCAGTATGTTGGATTTGATAACTATGTTGCAGGGTTGGGTTTTCATTTTAAATTTTCTTTGGAACATCATGTACCATGTGGCTCCTATAATGTCTAATACTTTCTCTGTGTTCAAACTCAATACTTTTGTGTAACGTGATATAAGATCATTTGTACACTTAACATCAACATAATTTTTGTAATACAATTATTTTTATTTTTGTAATCAATAAGGTTATACAAATAATCAGCAAGGTAAATTATTTTAGATTTTTAAAAACTATATAGAAATGATGTATATGTATATACACAGACATACACATACACAGGGGCATCAAAATATTTATGAGAAGTATATGTTATGAAAAAGCTATGCATGGATTTCAATTTTTGTTTTAATTTTTTTTGACAGGCAGAGTTAGACAGTGAGAGAGAGAGACAGGGAGAAAGGTCTTCCTTTTCCGTAAGTTTACCCACAATGGCCTCCATGGCTGGCGTGCTGCAGCCAGCATACTGCACCAATCTGAAGCCAGGAGCCAGGCGCTTCCTCCTGGTCTCCCAGGTGGGTGCAGGGCCCAAGCACTTGGGCCATCCTCCATTGCCTTCCCGGGCCACAGCAGGGAGCTGGACTGAAAGAGGAGCAACCTGGACAGAATTCAGTGCCTTCAAGGTTTTCATAATTTTTTATAAAGCTTTTATTTAAAGAATATAAATATCCAAAGTACAGCTTATGGATTACAATGGCTCCCCCCCGAATAACTTCCCTCCCACCCACAACTCTTCCCTTTCCTGCTCCCTCTCCCCTTCCATTCACATCAAGATTCGTTTTCAATTCTCTTTATTGTTTTCAAAATTATTTTGAATACCACATCTCTTATTTTGAATATCACATCTCTGATGTGATATTACTTTCTATTCAGGAAGATCAGAAACTCTTCTTCATTCGAACGTTTCTATTCTCAGGAGAAGAAATAGGAAAAATATCAACCTAGAAAGGATTTTTCACACTTTCCTCTCAATCTTTCAGCAAATAGTGCTGTAAAAAGTAATGTCAATCAAATGCAGCTTCAGAGATTTCATATCCTTTTCATAGTGAGCATAGCATTTGGGAATAAAAGTGTATTCATTTCAAGTTCTTAAACATGAGCTGTTGACCTCAAAAAAGAGAAAAGTGTGATAGGGAGCAGTGTACAAACTCTTGGGTACTTTACACTCAAGCATTCATTCAAGCTGAGTTTGTTTATCTAAGTTCCACAGCAAATACATTCATTCAGCTTATTTTGCTGCTTCAACATTCTAAAAGAGAAGGGAAGGTAGTTTGAGATTACATGAGCTTTTCAAAGCCAAACTTCATTAATAGTATTCTGTCATTCAGCAATGTTTCTCATGATTAGGAAACAAAACAAAGCAAAACATCCTATCTGAGGGCCATGTTAGTCAGTTGAGTTTACAGCTGTGAAATGACTCTCCATGTCACTTGGGAAAAAATGGACAGTTGTCCATCTTTGCTTCACCATTACCGTTCTGATGTCACCTCCTTCTATTATATTTCTAGTACAAGGCTCCAGCTAATATCAGCTCTTTGAACAACCAAGGTCTTCGCATAGTAGCTTCCCTTGTCAGAAATGTTCTTGCAGATAGCCACAGGTTCTCTCTCTCTTTTTTAACCTCTTTTAGAGCTTTACTAATCTCATCAAATAGGCCTTTCTAATCTCGCCAGTTAAAACAAACGTCTTCACATCCTGCCATCTCCCTGGCACTTCTTAAGCTTATTTGTTCCCTAATCATCCCCAAGATACTTATGCCTCTATAAACTAATTATTTGTATTGTCTGTATGCCCCAGTTATACTAAACAAATGAAGACATTAGGTTGTTTGTTTTGATTATATCTCTATCCCCAGCTCCTGAAATCAAGTGCAGCTCAGAAGAGGGACTCTGTAAGCGAGCAATAACTGGATAAAAGAATCAAGGGATGGATATATTAATTCATGGTGGGGAAGTAGGAGAAGACAGAGCCAAGTTAAAGTATGTTCAACGACCATTGAGATGACCTTGTCTTTGAGGGATTAAAACAAGAACTAAAGAACATGGAGCTGAGTGGTACAAAATGACAATAGGGTGGAAAACATTCCTGTACACTGCGGAGTGAATTTTGAACTCCACTGTTACTGAAATAGGAACTTTTTTCAGGTTTGTAAGGAAGTAGGTGATGAGGTCTTCCTGGAACTGTGTAGACTTAATTGTGTGAGAACAAGAAATGAACCACTGTAGCTAATGAGTTAGACAAAGTGATCTTACAATAAGGCGATGTAGAGTTAAGGAAGTTGTTGCAAAGACTTTTTAAGACTGTAAGAACTGAGGAAACTGGTTTTGCTAGTATCAGATTCTGCTATGATCATTCAACCTTTTAACATGTAATTATTGAGTATCTAGAGAATTTTGACAGGTATTATTGAAAGTACAATGATAGTTTACAGGATTTTTTTATTACTACATTGGTATAACTTTGAAAAAGTTTATTTCCTCCTTGAAGATGTGGTTATGACCACGTAAACTGTCAGCATAAGGAAAGATAATGATCATTATTGGACAACCCAAGATATATAAAGTCCAGGGATAGATGATTCATATATGTAATCTTACTTAATTATGAAAACGTTTCCATGCCTAAAATATTCTCATGGGCTCTTGAGCCAGATCTGAATGCCTTGAGGGCTGATTCTGAGGCCAGAGTGCTATTTAGGACATCTGCCATTCTATGAGTCTGCTGTGTATCCCGCTTCCCATGTTGGATCATTCTCTCCCTTTTTGATTCTATCAGTTAGTATTAGCAGACACTAGTCTTGTTTGTGTGATCCCTTTGACTCTTAGACCTATCAGTGTGATCACTTGTGAACTGAAATTGATCACTTGGACTAGTGAGATGGCCTTGGTACATGCCACCTAGATGGGAATGTATTGGAATCCCCTGGCACGTTTCTAAGTCCATCATTTGGGGCAAAAATATGGAACGCTTCACGAATTTGCGTGTCATCCTTGCGCAGGGGCCATGCTAATCTCTGTATCGTTCCAATTTTAGTATATGTGCTGCCGAAGGAGCACTCTAGAAAAAAAAAGAAGACCTAAATGAAAGATCTCTGTGAGTGAGATCCCAGTGGAAAGAATGGGGCCATCAAAGAAGGAGGTGCCTTTCTCTGAAGGGAGGAGAGAGCCTCCACTTTGACTATGACCCTGTCGGAATAAGATCGAAGTCAGCGAACCCTAAAGGCTTCCATAGCCTCGGCAAATCATGACTAGAGACTAGGGAGATTACTGATGCCATAAACAAGAGTGTCAAATTGTTAAATCAACATCAGGAGTCACTGTGTATTTACGTCTCATGAGGGATCTGTCCTTAATGTGTTGTCCAATGTGAAGTAATGCTATAACTAGTACTGAAACAATGTTTTACACTTTGTGTTTCTGTGTGGGTGCAAACTGATGAAATTTTTACTTAGTATATACTGAATCGATCTTCTGTATATAAAGATAATTGAAAATGATTAAAAAATCTTGGTGTTAAATTGGAAATTGCATAGATAATTAATCAACTTTAAAAAAATATCATGTAGGATCTCTGTCCTTAATGTGCTATGCATTGTGAATTAATACTATAACTAGTACTCCAACAGTATTTTTCACTTTGTGTTGCTATGTGAGGGCAAACTGTTGAAATCTTTACGTAATATGTACTAAACTGATCTTCTGTATATAAAGAGAATTGAAAATGAATCTTGATGTGAATGGAAGGGGAGAGGGAGCAGGAAAGGGGAGAGTTGTGGGTGGGAGTGAAGTTATTGGGGGGGGGAGCCATTGTAATCCATAAGCTGTGCTTTGGAAATTTATATTCTTTAAATAAAAGCTTTATAAAAAATTATGAAAAACTTGAAGGATGAGATTAATGAGTTACAAAGGCTTATGATATATATTCCAAGAATAGGCAAAGGCATACTAGTGTAATATTTGATATTTTTGGCTTAAATATCTTGAATTTTCTTCCATACTAGGTTCAAAATGGCAATGACTAGGGCTTCATAAAATAATCTGAATTACTATTGCAGGGATGCTTGTGTGATTTGGGAAGCATACAAAAACATGTACTCACATACACACATACAGTAACACACAATAGAGTACAAAAAATCAAGTTTTTAATTAAAATAGAACCATGCTAAAGAGTTATAAATAGTCCATGCATGAAATTTTTTGAAGAATGAAAATCTTTTGTCATTATTTAATATTTTTGCTAGTTTTTAATTATTCTCAGTTATTATTTAGTTTAACTTTGTCTTTGTCTTCAGAAATAACTAAAATATTTTTTCAAGTAACCAAGTCCGTTCTCTGTTCTTTGAGTTAAAAATGTTTCCTTAGCACTGTGGCATGTTCCTTGTGATCAAATAGCTGATACTAAATTGGATGTTCTGGGTTTTTTTAAAGATTTATTTATTTATTTGAAAGACAAGGAGGCAGAGAGAGAGAGAAAGAGCAACTTCTATCCACTCGTTCACTCCCCAAATGGCCACAATGGCTGGAGCTGGGCCTATCCAATGCCAGGGGCCAGGAGCTTCTTCCAGGTCTCCCAGATGGGTGCAGGGCCATCTTCTACAGCTTTCCCTGGCATTACAGAGAGCTGGATCAGAAGTGGAACAGCCAGGACTTGAACCAGTGCCCATGTGGGATGCTGGCACTGTAGCATACTGCTACTCCAATATGCTTTACCTGCTATGCCACAACACCAGCCTCTAGATGTTCTTGTTTTTAATTCAGTGGGGAAAAATGATCATTAACCACTACTTATAATTACTCAAAGGACAGGATTATTTTTGCTTTTTTAGAACTTTACATTTGATCTCCAAGACATCATGTAAGTATTGCCCAAAAATTATATAAATAGGGATGAATATTTGGCCTACTAGTTAAGAAGTTGATTAAGATGTCCAAATCTCCTATTGAAGTACTTGGAGCAATACCCAACTTTGGTTCCTGACTCCAGTTTCCTACTATTGCAGATCCTGGAAGCAACAGTGAGAGTTCATGTGGTTTGGTTTCTTCTGCCCACATGAGAGACTGGGATTGAGTTCCTGGCTCCTGACTCAATCCAGCCCCAGCTGTTGTAGGCATTTGGGGATCTCTTTCTACCTCTTTTTCTCTCTCCATCTCACATAAGTAATTTTTTAAAGGAAAAATTATCATTAGTATCCTTGAATGAATGTTTAATTCTTTTGGTTTCTCTCATAATAAAAATATCAAAAGTCAGAAATCTTTTCTAGTAATAACACCATGCTATCATTCAATTATTCTCTTCTCCCTTCTGCCCCACATGAAAAAGGAGAGCTGTTGAAATACTTATTGTTGTGCCCTTATTTAGAAAAATGCCCACAATAGCCAAATTAATTCAGATGAGATTATTTGGAGTGGGTCAATCCATAAACACTTTACTGGTGTCCTTACAGGAAGACAATCATGAGAAACAGGCACAAAGAGAAAGAGGCATGTGCAGACAAACTCAGAGGCAGGAATTATGCAGGTGCAAGCTAAGAAACACAGAAGGATACCATGTTTGTTTCTCACAAGTATGTAGAAAAGGACAAGGAAGAATTCCCCTACAGATATCAAAAGGAGAATAGTTGTTTTGATGCTTTGATTTCTGACTTCTAGCTTCTAGATCTTGGAGACAATGAATTTCTGTTTTTTTTTTTTAAATATTTTTTAATGTTTTTATTTGACAGGTTGAGTTATAAACAATGAGAAAGAGAGAGAGAGAGACAGAGAGAAAGGTCTTCCTTCTATTGGTTTACTCCCCAAATGGCCACTACAGCTGGCTCTATGCTCATTCGAAGCTGAATTTCTGTTGTTTTAAGCCACACAGATGTGGTGATTTGTTTCAGTTTCCTTGAGAAATTAGTATACATGGTAAGAAATATATATAGTACTCCAACAATATTTTTCACTTTGTGTTTCCATGTGGGTGCAAACTGTTGAAATCTTTACTTAATATATACTAAACTGATCTTCTGTATATAAAGAGAATTGAAAATGAATCTTGATGTGAATGGAAGGGGAGAGGGAGCAGGAAAGGGGAGGGTTGCGGGT
This sequence comes from Sylvilagus floridanus, assembly GCA_949820135.1. Classification (NCBI taxonomy): domain Eukaryota; kingdom Metazoa; phylum Chordata; class Mammalia; order Lagomorpha; family Leporidae; genus Sylvilagus; species Sylvilagus floridanus. Next base: position 56,120,691 of record OX463224.1, on the reverse strand, counting down.
GGGAGGGAAGTTATGGGGGGTGGGGAAGCCACTGTAATCCATAAGCTGTACTTTGGAAATTTATATTCATTAAATAAAAGTTAAAAAAAGATAAAAAAAAAGAAATATATATATATAGGGGCCAGCGTCATGGCTCACTTGGTTAATCCTCTGCCTATGGCACTGGCATCCCATATGGGCACCAGATTCTGTCCTGGTTGCTCCTCTTCCAGTACAGCTCTCTGCTGTGGCCTGGGAAGGCAGTGGAGGATGGCCCAGGTGCTTGGAACCCTGCACCCTCATGGGAGACCAGGAGGAAGCACCTGGCTCCTGGCTTCAGATTGGCGCAGCTCTGGCCATGGCAGCCACTCGGGGGGTGAACCAACGGAAGGAATACTTTTCTCTCTGTCTCTCTTTCTCACTGTCTAACTCTGTCAAATAAATAATAATAATAATTTAAAAAAATATATATACATATATTGATAGAGTTTTTTCATGAACACGGTTCAATTCAATTCTCAAAGTGATCCTGTTTTTACAACTATTTTGTATACCTTAAATCTGGGTCATTTCCTTGACTTGGTATGCTTACTCCTCAAATACCTACTCAGTTCTTTCCCTTACTTTATTTTATTTTTATTTATTTATTTTTTTTACACAAGGAGAGGAGAGGCAGAGAGAGAGAGACAGGTCCTCCATTTGCTGATTCACTCCCCAGTTGGCCTCAACTGCTGGAATTGTGCGGATCTAAAGCCAGGAGCCAGGAGCTTCTTCTGGGTCTCCCACGGGGGTGCAGTGGCCCAAGGATCTGGGCCATCTTTCACTGGTTTCTAAGCATGAGCAGCAGCCGAGTGTCAAACCACCATCCACATGGAATGCAGGCATTGCAGGCGGCAGCTTTCCCACTACGTCACAGCGCTGGCCCTCACTTTAAAAATGTCTCCATTGAAATATTGCCTCCGAACAGGCCTCCCCTAACTGCCTTATTTAAAATTGCACTTCCCATCATTCCTTATCCCTCCACACTATTGAATTATATACATATCTCAGAAATAACATTTTACATTTATTATTGTGTTTTTTTCTGTTAGTTGCTAAGGAAAAGCATTTTTTCTTTGTCCACTCTATTTCTTGTACTTGTAACAATGATTTACACAGTAAGAGTCAAAGTTACATCAAAGTTAGACAAAGCAGTCATGGTTTTGCAAATACCAAAGGTATTTCCAGTATTAACTTAAAAATTATAATGGGTAAATAAATTACCTAGTGATTGAAATTATGTGTCTGAAGAATAACACAGTCTAAACCGAGAGCCAGATCTGAATGATTATGAAGAGATTACAGCTTCTAAGGGACTACTTCGGATTGTTTTATGCACACCAAAATTTTATCTTCTTATCTATTTCTAAAGCTCTCTTCCTTGCAAATTCAAGGAAGAAATGTAGCTTCATTTTTATATATAACATATTTTTCTCTATAAAAGAGAGTCAGTAGAGATTACAAGTAACTTTCCTTACAACAGGAACTTTTAATTGTGTCATAAAACTCTGGGAATTTGTTCATACCTACATTCTTCAAGTAAATATTGTGTCCCTGCTATGGGACAAAATTGAAGCTGAGAGCTATGAGAGATTTGAAAATAAGTAACAAAAATCCCTGTGCTTGCAGTCTAATGGAAGAGATAAAAGAGATAAATAAATCAATACGATTTTAGGTAAGAAATAATAATTCTGTGAGATAAACCTCATAATATGCTAAGGAGAATGGGATATTATAAGCCAGAGCTGTGAGGTTTCTGTTGTCACCAAAATGCTGTATTCCTTCCTCTTGCCCCTCAACTTGTATAGGGTAGAAGAATAGATCTAATATTTTCTAGGTTCCTGGTGCCACATTCAGGCCGGTTTCCTTAACTTTGACAATAACTTCGTAAATTAATTTTTTCAAAGATTTATTTAATTGAAAGGTAGAGTTTCAGAGAGGTAGAGGTAGAGACAGAGAGAGAGAGGAGAAAGAGAGAGTCTTACAACCACTAGTTCACTCCCCAAATGTCCAGGACAGCCAAAGCTGTGCTGATCTGAAGCCAGGAGCCAGGAGCCTCCTCTGGGTCTCCCACACGGGTGCAAGTAGCCCAAGCATTATGGCCACCTTCCACCACATTCCCAGGCCACAGCAGACAGCAGGATCAGAAGTGGAGGAGCCAGAGCTGGAACTCTAACCAGCACTTACACTGGTGCTGGCACCACAGGTGGCAGGTTTACCCGCTATGCCACAGTGCTGGCCCCGTGAATTCATTTGCACCCATTCCTTAAGGCTGCTTCATTTGAACCCTTTAGAAAGTATTATATTGCTTGTGATATAATCACCATCCTTAGCACATTTCCTAGTACCAATCTCGAGTATCCTCAATAAATGCAACTACTGTTACTACATTTCCTAATGTTTGTATAGACATTCACAGGCAGATATGCATTGATACTGTAGCTATATACAATATTAGTCTTGAATTGAATTATATACTTTTCACCTTCTGACTAAATTACATATAGATTGTGTCAGTAGTTAGGTATAGGGGCTGGTGCTGTGACATAGAAGGTTAAGCTGTCATTTGCAGTGCCGGCATCCCATATGGACACCAGTTGAATCTGGGCTGCTAAACTTCCTATCCAGCTTCCTGCTATGACCTGGGATAGCAGTGGAAGATGGTTCAAGTGTTTGGGCCCCTGCACACATGTTGGAGATCCAGAAGAAATCCTGGTTCCTGGCTTCCAATAGGCCCAGTTCTAGCTATTGTGGCCCTTTAGGGAGTGAACTTTGGATAGAAGACCTCTCTCTCTCTCTCTCTCTGCAACTCTGCCTTTCAAATAAATAATAAAATAAATCTTAAAAGTAAATATAATGTAAGTATTCATTATGGGTATATTTAAATATTTCATTGTAGGAAAATTATCCTTCTCATAAGTTGTAATCTTTTCCATGGATAACATTTTATTTTCTTCATTTGGGATTTTATTGGTACCAACATTATATATTTTTCTTTTTTAAAAAGATTTATTTGTTTATTTAAAAGGCAGAGCTACAGAGAGGCAAGGGCAAAGAGAGAGATAGAGAGACAGAGAGAGAGGTCTTCTATCTGCTGGTTCATTCCCCAAATGACCACAAAGGCAGGAACTAGGCTTATCAAAAGATGGGAACCAGGAGGTTTGTCCAGTTCTCCTACTCGGAGGACTTGGGCCATCCTCTACTGCTTTCCCAGGCCACAGCAGAAAGCTGGATTGGAAGTGGAGTAGTGGAACTTGAATCAGCATCCATATGGGATGCCAGCACTGCAAGCAGTAGCTTTACTCACTATGCCACAGTGCCGGTCCCATATATTTTTCAACTTGGGCTGTCTATCTTTGAAATGATAAACGAAAATTCTATTTTAAATGTTTTCAATTTTTTTAAAAAAAGTGCTATTAGAACAAATAAAAGATTAAAGAAACCAAATTCAAAACAAAACAAGAATCAGCAAGAATGCGGGCATAGATCTATCCAATATTAAGTTCACTTAAAATGTCTTTGCTGTTGTTTTATGTTCTAGGTCTTAGAAGGAGATAGGTATGCTCTTTGCATAATTGCTTCCAAGTTACATTAAGAATGTGGGTACAAATATTCACTATTCCATATGTAGGACTTTTCATAGTAGATGAATTCACATACCATTAAAATACATTATTTTTAGTTCTCTGAAGATGACCAAAGGAAATGAGCAAAAGGAGAAGAAAATAAAAATAAAAGCAGGATATCATAAGTAACCAATCTTTCCTGTGTCGATGTTCTCACAGTTAGAAGCTGTCACTCATGCCTAACCAGGTTAGGGAAGGAGGAATTAGGAAAGACATGGACTGTAGGCTTAAAATCAAGAGGATCCAAGAGCAACAATGAAGATAAAATGGAGGTAAGGCAAAAAGTAAAGTGGTAGGCAGACTCTCAGATAGTTCAAGGGAAACAAAGGGAAGTCCCACAGTGCAGTTGATTGAAGACTTTGGATTTTGTGCAATGGGGCTAGAGAAGTAGCAAAGAAGGCTGGCTACAAGAAGACCTCCACCTCAATTCCAATACTTCAATTCTCTAACTGTACAGTCAATAGTAACCTTGTAAAGCAACAACATAGGAAGCTTGGCATTGCTTATTGAACCAACCATCTTCTAGATTCCTTGTGTTTGTGCTCACCTGGCAAAGGCAAGGAACCAGCTGTCTCCCTTCTATTCAACAGTGAAAACACCATTGCTAGATGGGTGGCAATACAGTGCAATAGTCTGCCTCTCAGAATGATCAGCAAGGGAGATTTCCTCAAAGCTTTTCGTCTTGTTAAAAGGAAGTCATAGATTCCACTGTGGGGTTGAATAAATAGATCAGGAACGTGTGCCTGGATTTCAAGAATAGGTGAAATCCTAGGCTTGGAGAAATTGGGTAACTGGCTCAGGATCACTTAAATAAAAGTGGTGAAAGCATGATTCATTCACTGCCGCTGCGGCTGTGACTATTTCCACAATGTCTGTTTGAAGATAGAAGCCATTAAAGATCTTAACAATATAGAACTAGTACCCTTTTCCATTTTAACATATCATGAACATAGTCATCTGTTATGAGTTACTGGTACAACTAACATGAGGTTGTGTTTAATTAACCTTATCTTTGATGGCACTTCACATTTACTTACAGAAATGTACCTTTACGTTGTCCTCAACAAAAATAGCAACAACTGATAACGCTGATACAGCATTATTTCATTGGCTGAAATTCATGCCAAGCAAACAAACATTAAAATCAGAAGTACATTGATTGGGGCCAGCACTGTGGTGTAGAGAGTAAAGCCGCCTGCAGTGCTGGCATTTCATATGGACACCGGTTTGAGTCCTAGCTGCTCCACTTCTGATCCAGCTCTCTGTTATAGCCTGGGAAGGCAGTAGAAGATGGCCTAAGAGCTTGGGTCCCTGCACCTGCGTGGGAGACCCAGAAGAAGCTCCTGGCATCTGGCTTTGGATCAGCACAGCTCTGGCCATTGAAGCCATCTGGGGAGTGAACCAGTGGATGGGAGACCTCTCTCTCTGTCTCTGCCTCTCTGTAAATCTGCTTTTCAGATAAATAAATAAATATTTTTTAAAAGTACATTGGAACGAATAAATATACTAAAATATATAGTCTGAAGGTTTAATTTAATTACATTACATTTTCATAATATATAATAAAATGATTAACAATATTAAAATCCTAATAAAATTATAGGCATTGTGCTTTAAAGTGATTGTTGGAAATTAAAGAATGGCCTTCAGCATTTTTCACTAATTTTCTTTGTTATTATAGAATGAAGATGATGCGTGCTTTGTCTGAATCAAGGATCTTTTGTATCAGACTATATAGGCTAATAAGTACTTAATAGATATAAAAATGATTGAATGCCTCAGAACCTTCTTCAGAAGTTCCTTTGAAAATAAGACACAAAAATAGAGAATTTGAACAGGTAGTTCTGTGAGCTGTATTATGTATTCCCAAAATTCATATATTGGGGGCCAGCACTATGGCACAGCAGGTTAAAGACCCAGTCTGTGATGCCGGCAACATATATGGGTGCAGGTACAAGTCCTGGCTGCTCCACTTCCCTTCCAGTTCCCTGCTAATGTGCCTGGGAAAGCAGCTGAGGATGGCCCAAGTGCTTGGGCCCCTGTACCCATATGGGAGACATGGAAGAACTTCCTGGTGACTGGCTTCTGATAGGCCCAACCTTGGTCTTTGTGGCCACTTGGAAGTAAACCAGCAGGTGGAGGATGGCGCTCTCTCTCTCTCTCTCTCTCTTTCTACTTCTAACTGTAACTCTACCCTTCAAATAGATAAAATAAATCTTTAAAAAAATTCATATGTTGAAGTCTCACCCTCTGGTATCTCAGAATATGAGCACAGTTTTTAGAAACAGGTACCTTAAAAAGGTGATTAAGTTAAAGTGAGGGCATTGTGATGGGCTCCAATCCAATCTGTGTAGTAGAGTTCTATGAGGAGACTAGGAGACATAAGTAAGAGTCAGGTCCTGTTTAATGGAAGGACATTGTGAAGAGGCAGAAAAAGGGGAGACATTTGCATGTCAAGGAGAGAGAAGCCGTAGAGAAAACCAAGACTGTTGGGGTCTCCATCTTTGCCTTGCAGCTTTCAGGAGGATGAGAAAATACTTTTTTGTTGCTTACGTCACCCAATCTATATTTTGTTAAGATAATCCTAGCAAACAAACATACTCATCTATTTAGTTATTATTTTCATAGAATGGATGGAGTATATTCTGGCTAACATACAGAAGAAATAGTACTATTTATTATAATTATAAATTTTAACAAGTTATATTTAATTTCATTAAATTAATTTCAAATGTAATCCTTAATTAGTTATAAATTTAAATTACACTACCTATAAGAAATATCATAAAATATGAAAGTTATACCTATAGAAATTATAACAAAGCAATATGAAATTGATATTATAGTATTAATTTAAAAACATAAAGAAAATATATCTTTAGAAGGAATATCAATTTTTAGAGTATCTATTCATTTGACAAAATATGGTAAAATGTAAAGTCCTGATTTTGGTTTCACTAGTGTTTAAGAACAAAAAAATTCAAATATTTACCTAAAATAAAATTGCAAGTCATGGAAAAATAATCTAATGATTCAATCATCCTCTAAGATACTCATGTTTATTTGGTACACATTTATTAGGCAACAGTGAAAGAAACAGCACAACAGAGGCATGTACTAATCAAAGCTACAGGTGACTATTTAAATTTAGATCAATTGAAGTAAAATAATCTTGAAAGTCTAATCCTCAATTGTGCTAGCCACATTTCAAGTGATCCGTGGTCACATGTGACTAGTGGCAATGTCACTAGGATCTAGATTTAGAACATTTTTATCTCTGCCAAAAGTTGTAACATGCAGGAAGATAAAGGATCCACAAGTTCTATGTTCAGATTCAAGATTTTGTATTTATTAGACATTTAATATTTCTGTAGCTCAATTTCCTTATTTGCAGGCAGAAGTTAATAACTAAGACATTTCTCAAAAGGGTATTATGAGGATTTAATGAGTTTATATCCATGAAGGTAAATTGCAGATTGAGAAATACTATACTTTTAATAAGCACTGTGGTATTCTGAATGAATGCAGTGATTAATCATATTTAAACCTTATTTTAAAGAAGGATATATAGTACATAAAGGAAGTAACTATCACATAACATAGAATGTGCCAAATACAGAATTAATGAGGTACTTAAAAGATGTAGAGAGAATTTTCCCATTTTATGAGAATGAAGTCCAAACTACAGCCTAACACAAACACTTTCAAGTCCTTCCTGATCTGCTATTCTGATAATTTGTTTAGTCTTTCATGAGACATCACTTTATTTATATCACACTTAGAGATCTTGGTTTTTAATTAAGATCTTCAAATTGCCTATCCTTACTTTCCTTATTTACTTAATACATCATAGGAGCATGTTCTCATTCTGACTCCCAGCCCTGTCCATCTGTTTATCTGGTTAACTCAGACACCATTCTTTTAAGGATACTATTCTAGTTGTTTATCATCGTGTTTATCAAGTTTTGTTGAAATGTTACATAAATCAACTATTTCAGAGTAATGAATAATCATTATTTTTTTGAGTAATTACCCTCTCACTGCCAACCCATAGGACTATTACTGACTCCTAGGAGGTGCCCAATATGTTGACAAAATAAAATCTCAGAGAGAGAGAGAGAGAAATACTTTTAGTTCATGAGATTGTGCATGTGGTGAATTATTAAGATGATATTTGAATGACCTTCTTCAAACACTGTATTTTCTTACCTTTCTGTATTCAACAACAATGTATGCACCAAATATACACAAGGTACTTCACAAACATAGATGTTGGATCTTTCCCTCATCTAGTTAATGTTGGAACTCGCCTACATTTTGTCTCTGAAATGGCATGCTTGACATCATTCATCTGTATTTGTGATTTAATTCATTACAGGATTTCTATGCAAAGTTGAATATATAAGAAAATACTTTTAATATTCTTAGTCACTTACTCTGTGTGTGGGAATATTTCAGACATGTTACACAGTTCCTTTTTTTGTAAGACAACAATGAGTGTTAAGTATTGTCTTCATTTGATAAATGTCTTCATTTGTCATATTGATAAATGTGAAATAAGTTAGGTAAGTGGTGGGACACATTTCAAACAATGACTAAGTTATTAAGTTGGATATTGAGCCAGATCTGTCTGATGTTAGAGACCACTCCACTATTATTTCTGTTTTCACTTTCATATCTTAAATATTCATGTCACATAAAATCATTCATTTATTGTCTGTTATTGCATAGTTTGAGATTTCATCTATATCAAGGTTTTTATTTGATCATTTACAGAGTAAAAACCTTAATTTATAAGTAAACTTAAATGTTCAGCAACATTAGCTACTAGGGAATAGAAAATTAAAATAATGTGATTCTATTACATACCTATTAGATTGACTAAAACGCAAAACACTGACACCATCAACTTCTGACAGGGATGTGAAGTAAAAGAAACTGTCATTCGTTGCTGGAGCGAATGCAAAATGGTACACTTACACTGGAGAAAATTGGGCAATTTCTTAGCTATAATCATGGTCTTACCATATGACCCAGCCATTGTGCAGTTAAAAAACGGCCCTTATCAGTTCAGGCTGGTATCACAAGGTACCACAGTCTGGAGGGCACATAAACCACACAAAAGTATTTCTCACAGTTCTGGAGACTCGAGTCTGAGATCAGGGTGCCAGCATGGTGAGGGTCCTTTTCTGTGTTACAAACTTCTGACTCCTCATTGCATTCTTATGTAGAAAGGGAGCTAGAGAACACTTTGTTGTCTTCTTTATGTGGATACTAATCCCTTACATGAGAGTTCCTTCTTCATGACCTAAATTATTTGCAAAAATCCCTGCCTCCTAATACCATCACATTAGCAATTGAGATTTTAATGTCACTGGGATGTGGTAGGGGAACAAAACATTTAGTCCATTGTAAAAAAAAAAAATAATACATCCATACTCCCCCCACCCAAAAAAACTAAAAAACTTGCATTCAAATCGTTATAGCAATTTTATTCAGAATTGCCCAAAGTGGCAATAATCAAGATTTCCTTCAACAATGAATAGATAAACAAACTAACTGTGATATGTTCAAGGAATATTATTCGGCAATAAAGGTAAATGAGCCATCCAGAGGAAAAATAATGTGGAAGTAACATAAATGCATAACGACTAGTGAAGTAAGCCAATCTGAAAAGGCTCAGATTGATGCAACTTATATAAAACTGGAAAAGGCAAAATTATGAAAACAACAAATTGATAACTGAGGGCAATAGGGGAGGATGTAGGGGGGAGAGACCAACAGGTGAAGCATGAGAGGTTTTCATGTTAATGAAACTGTTACATGTGGTACTATAGTGATGCATATGTTATAATATGCATTGGGCAAATCACAGAGAATTTCACAACTCAAAGACTAGCCCTGGTATACACCATAGTTTTTAGTTAATAATACTATATTAATATTTTTCATCACCTTTAACTTATAACAATTATATTATAGCCATATGAGATGTTAAAAATAGGGAAAATGAGAAAGAGCAAGGGATGGGGAAAAACTTCTTTCAATGTTTTGAAAACCTAAAAGTGTTCTAGAAATAAAACAATTTTTCAGAACAAAAAGAGGAATGAAAATCTGGTGTGCATATGCTGATTTCTGATCTAAAATGCCAGCATGTTATATCTGTTTCTGGTGATTTCAAGTGTGTGCTTCTAAATTCAGTAATAAATACCTTAAGTTTCATTATATAAACTGTTTTGCTTCATGACAATGGCTAATTTCTGTTATGACTAAGACAGCTGAAAAACAAGTGTAACTAGCAACCAGTTAGAAGCTATATATATTCTCATGTAATCTTTACAGTGAAAGTGAGCTTTATTATCCTCCTTTTACAACTGAAGAGCCAAACTCAAAGCACTGAATTCAAATGTCACAAAATCAGCAAGCAGCAAGACTCAAACCTCATCACCTTAGCTTTCATGCTACTTTAACAATGTATATATAAGCAATAGATATTGAGTATAAAATTAAACACACATACACACACATTGACATTTATAAGGAAATTCAAAGCTAACTCTAGTTACTTGATATAAAGCTTTTCTTGTAGCTACTACTTACAAATGAATTGTGTATGCCTTCAAGATTTTTACTTGCTAAGCAATATTCTTCCAAAGATTCTTGTTTAAATAATGTTAGCAAAAATCAATAGAAAATTTCTGCATCAAATATTCTACTTCTAATATCTTTACAAATATAGTGTACATATTTACAAATATATACATATATTTATATCTGTTTGATATATTTACAGCCATTTGTAATATTTATGCCAGAAAAAATTCTGATTCAAGAACACAGCCAGGGCTCTAGGAGTAATTAACCAGTTGATCATTGTCTTTCTGCTTAGCACAGAAGTCTCAGTTTTATGGGGTGAATATAGAGGGATGGTCTGGGTAAGGCTGTAACTCCCCCAGGACTTTCTTCCTCCTAGCTTTGGATACAATTGACAAGTTTTGATGTACTGAATCTTTCTCTACACAGTGTTTTTCCATGTTGCAGCATGTGTTCCCTCAGGGTTCATGTACATTTGCTATTACATTTGTACTCTTGAAAGACTAGGAACAACTTCTCCAGGAAACAAGTACTATATAGCCTTATAGTACTGTTAAAGAAATTTCACAACTAATCAGAAAATGGAAATATGGTAAAAGCAATACAAGACAATAACAGAATAAGGACAATGCAGAGATGGTTGTAAGATAATCAATACTGTAAACCATAAGCTGTACTTTGGAAATTTATAAATAAAAGCTTTAAAAAAAGATAATCAATATGTCATTTTCAAGTAAAAATCCTGTTATCCAAACTTTATGAGTACTTAATTTTATCTGTTTCGTTTTAACTAATTCCTCACCTTTAAAAACCATTAGAAACAATTTACATATATAACAATTAAAAGATAAACATAACTTTCAGGCGACAGATCTTGAAAGACACCATGTATATATTGAGTAATACTGAGATGCTGTGTAAATTCCCCCCCCCCACTCATGACCTAAATATATATTTTTATTTTTGTTATATAGACTGATTATATTCTGTAGTAGAACCCAAGATCTAGAGTCAGAAATCTTAGACCTACCCTTTACCTCCTTCCCCATTTCTTAACAAAGTACTCAGGCAAATTGTTTAAAACTTTCGAACTGGCCAAATTCACAATTTTTTTTAATTTAAAAAATTTAAATAGTAATGTTACTTACTGCCTAAAGAAAATATCTAAGTCACATTTCAAAAAACTCCATATCTATTTCTTCATACCTCTTCCCTCCATACTGACCCACTTTCTGTAGGAGTCACCACATCACAAACCCCATGCTAGGCTAAGCAACATCCAGTATAACACATTCCCCTGTAGCTCAGATTCCAAGAGTCACTTCTGACTTGTTGCCATATTTCCCCAATTTTTCTACTTGCTATCTATCAGCGATTATTCTTTTTTAAGGTTTTTTTTTTGTATTTTTTATATTTTTGACAGGCAGAGTGGACAGTGAGAGAGAGAGAGAGAGAGAGAGAGAGTAAGGTCTTCCTTTTTGCCATTGGTTCACCCTCCAATGGCCGCCGTGGTCAGCGCACTGCAGCCTGTGCACCGCACCGATCCGAAGGCAGGAGCCAGATGCTTCTCCTGGTCTCCCATGGGGTGCAGGGCCAAGCACTTGGGCCATCCTCCACTGCACTCCCAGGCCACAGCAGAGGGTTGGCCTGGAAGAGGGGCAACTGGGACAGAATCCGGCACCCCGACCTGGACTAGAACCTGGTGTGCTGGCGCCGCAAGGTGGAGGATTAGCCTAGTCAGCCACGGCGCTGGCTAAGGTTTTATTTAGTAATTTATTTGAATATGCTTCATAAATACTTTAGGAGCACAGTAATTTTTCCCATCTTACCTGATTTTCTTTATGTTTCACAGTTGAGAGTTTTACTACAAGGTGTCATGGTAAAGATCTTTTATAGTCATGTCTATACAAAGTTCTATGTGCTTTCTATACTTGGATGTCTCTTTCTTTCTCCAAAAAGGCCTTCTAATCCTTTCTCTCTTTCTATGCCCTCAGGGATTCCTATGGCCCATATGTTGTGTCATTTGATAGTATCCTGTAAATTTCAAACAGTGCTTTTTAGTTTGCTAATTTCTTCTTGTTTTTGGTCTGACTGTACAATATTCAAATTTGTCTTCCAACTTGGATATTTTTTCTACCTCACCAACTCTGTTTTTATGAGATTCCACTGCATTTCCTTCCATTGGTTCACCCCCTAAATGGCCGCTACGGCCGTTGCTGCACCGATCCAAAGCCAGGAGCCAGGTGCTTCCTCCTGGTCTCCCATGCAGGTGCAAGGCCCAAACACTTGGGCCATCCTCCACTGCCCTCCTGGGCCACAGCAGAGAGCTGGATTGGAAGAGGAGCAACCAGGACTAGTATCCAGTGGCCCAACTGGTACTAGAACCCGGTGTGCCAGCGCCTCAGCCAGAGGATTAGCCAAGTGAGCAGTGGTGCCCATCCATATATAGCTTTCTTTAGTTCATGAATTTGCTTCTGAGTAACGCAATGATTATATGCAATCCATTTCTGGCATTTCCTCAATTGCTTCATCTTCATCTTTTACTATTGAAATGTTGTAGTATTCCTTTGGCTTTTATCTTTGGTCTGTGTCTTTGTGGTTTAGTGGGACATCTACACTTTCAGTAAATACCAAGATGTGTGTGCTGGGTGTGGCCACTAGCCAGTCCTGTCTGTAAGAAAGCTAGTGTTTCCTCCGCCTTGCAGCGCCGGCACACCGGGTTCTAGTCCCGGTCGGGGCACCGGATTCTGTCCCGGTTGCCCCTCTTCCAGGCCAACCCTCTGCTGTGGCCCAGGAGTGCAGTGGAGGATGGCCCAAGTGCTTGGGCCCTGCACCCCATGGGAGACCAGGAAAAAGCACCTAGCACCTGGCTCCTGCCATCGGATGAGCGCGGTGCGCCGGCTGCAGTGCGCTGACCGCGGCAGCCATTGGAGGGTGAACCAACGGCAAAGGAAGACCTTTCTCTCTGTCTCTCTCTCTCACTGTCCACTCTGCCTGTCAAAAATAAAAAAAAAAAAAAGAAAGCTAGTGTTTCCAGAGTCACTGTCTGTGTCTAGTCAGCCCAATCAGATTCAGTGTCAGCAGGGAAAGTGGATTTTTCTCTCTGGCTAGGTCTGTGATGCGCAGGCATGCAAAGCCACTCACCGCTGCAGTCCTGCTCACTTCTTGAAAGTGCTGGGCAGGTAGGAGAGTCCTGCAGGCCATGCTTCCCCTCCCTCCGGACAACCCCCCACTCCCCTCTTGTTGCCAGGCAACTGGGGTGCAGCTGGCATGGAGGAGGAAGGAATTCTTCTGAACTGTCGTGGCCCCCCTCTCTGACTCGGTGGAGGGTGACCCCTGATACTGCTGGGTGAGCACTGGAGAGGTGGGGCAGCAGCTACCTGCCTGTGTACAAAAATGGTGTGAACCTTCCTTCCACTGGCTGCAGATCTCTGTTGTCGCAGGGAGGGCAGGGGAAGGAGAGAGATGCGCCACTTTTTTTTTTTTTTTTGCCTCTGGCTGCTTGGTCACCTACTGTCTCAGAGGTCCACGGGGAAGTCTAGAAGCCCTTCACCAAGCTCTCCTTCCTGCTGTACCATCAGCACCATGGACCTGTGGATTCCGCTCTCACCTGGTTTGCCTAGGCCGGCATCTTCCTCCCTGGATCCAAGCTTTTGTTGTCTTTTATTGTGTATTTGCTCTTTTGGGCACAGGTCTGGACCATTTCTGCTGCTTTTGCAGGTCTTATGATGTAGCTTTATCCTAGGAGTGTACTTTCTTCCTTTTTTTAAATATTAATTTTGCCCCACATAAATCAGACCATCCTGTTGCTATTCTGCCATCTTAGAACTGCGCTCAGCAATTATTACCCTCTCCAAATTTACACCTGTAGTGGACATACAAGAATGCATTCTTAGCAGTCATTGTCTTCTTTAGCTTCCCTAAACAATGTCAATCTTTCCCTCTTCAAATTTCAATTTATCTGAAAGTTGCCCCTTTGTTGTTTCAAGATGAGAAGATTTGAGATAGAAGCAGAAACCATCTAAGCTGGGAAGATAGACTACATGTCTTTCCCATGCTTTCTGCATGGGAGGCCTTAAATGTAATTTAATCTTCATATTAATCATGTAAAGAAAGCAGTATTTATTTTCATGAAATATTTGGAACCGTTTCATATACATGTATTTCAATAATTTTTATCGCAATTACATGTCCTTTTCCTTTTTTTATTTGGGCATTTTTTATTTTTTCTTTATTTTATTTTTAAGGTGAACTAATTTCATATATATATATATATATTTGAAATAGTGAGACTTCTCATCCTACCCTCCATCTTGCCCATGCTCTCACCCTCACTCCTCCTTCCTTATTTATTCCTTCTTTTTTTGTACAATGATCTACTTTCGGTTTATTTTATACTCGTAAGATTACCTGTATACTAAGTAAAGAATTCAAGAAATAGTAAGAAAAAAACACTGTTCCTCAACAGCAGATAAAAGAGGTGTAAATAAGTATCAAATCTCAAAATGTCAATTTTGCTCTTATGCATTACATTTTTATATTCTATTCATTACCACATATCTTTTTATTCCACTTTCCATGAGCATTTTGAAGTTTCTGTATGTGTGTACACGTGCGTGTGTATCTTTTTAATCTTCTTGAGGATATGTTCTACCTCTGAATTAGAATGTATCACTGAACTCTGACATGCCTATTATATAACAAGGATTTGGTTCATTTTTGTGGGAGGGAAAGAACGAGGGGTAGATGAATGAAAAGAAGAGAGACAGAAGGATAGCCAGGAGTGAAGGAAAGATGACTACCTACATGGAAGAGTACATCAAAGCCCATCACAAAGTTTATACATGACTACAGCTAAAAACTCTTTTCCTATCAAAATCTGATTGTCATGTGTTTCTGGAAACATCCTTCCTTAACTCTTTATAGGCTACCCATCCTAACTGACTGCCATGTGTACTAAATGACAACTATACTTTCACAAGTTTTTCATTTTTTTTTTTCTTAAAATAATTACCACCATTTATAGCATCCCCTTCCTTATCTGGGTCATCTGTTTTTTCAGTTATGACCAATTCTCACTAAATCTGCAAATGAGCTCAGAGTATTCCTTCTTTTAGCAATTTTTTTTGACAGGTAGAGTGGACAGTGAGAGAGAGAGAGAGAAAGATCTTCCTTCCGCGCTGATCCAAAGACAGGAGTCAGGTGCTTCTCCTGGTCTCCCATGTGGGTGCAGGGCCCAAGCACTTGGGCCATCCTCCACTGCACACCTGGGCCATAGCAGAGAGCTGGACTGGAAGAGGAGCAACTGGGACAGAATCCAGTGCCCTGACCGGGACTGGAACCTGGTGTGCCGGCGCCACAGGCAAAGGATTAGCCTATTGAGCTGTGGCGCCGGCCTCTTTTAGCAATTTTTTTTTTTTTTACCTTGCTCTCTCTCTGCTGCATGTCATGCTATGATTTCTTCTGCCCTGTCTGCATGCTATTTTTCTTTTCAAGTAAGCTGAGCAAGGGATGAAAGGAGAAATTTAACATGAAGAAGCAAAGATCAAAATGATCTCTTGGAAACCTTTGAATAATAGTGACTCTAATATTGCCTCCATAAGTAAAATGTCATCTATGTGCCAAGAATTATATCGGACCTTTTGTATACTGGTATTGGTTTATTATGTGCCCTCAAAATTCCTATGTTGAAGTCCTCATCCCCAGCATTTCAGAAAGTGCCTTTATTTGAAATCAGAGCCTTTAAAGAGATAATAAGGTTAAAATGAGATCATATGGGTTGACCTTAATCCAATGTGACCCACGTTCTAACAGGAGGAGATTATGTCACAGACAGGTACAGAGGGAAGTGTATAGGAAGACAGTGGGCAAAGACAACTACCAATCAGTGAAGATGATGGCACTCAGCAGGAACCAGGTCTCCTAAGACCTTAATCTTAGACTCCGGTCTCCAGGAATATGGGGAAATAATTTTCTGTTTGTCACTCATCTGTGATACCTTATTATGTAAACACAAGCAAAGCAATGCACATACTTCATTCCATTTACCTCCTATTCTGTCCTTTGGAAGACAAATTAGGGTCACTGTTCTTTCACAGAAGTCAACAGTAAAGAAACAGAAATGATGTTTGATAGTGTGCCATATTAAGCAGAAACCTAATCCACAAATGAATGTAATTGTGTATATAGGAAACTTTGCTGACTTGTGGGGCAGAAGTCCTGTCCTTCAGCCTCACCTGAGCTGGTTATCAATCATATACATACAGTCAGTTAATACTCTTCAAGCTAAAAACATGGACAATACTTCCATCAATATTAACGTATCTGCAAGTGGAAATTGAGTCCCATCACACCTACTATACCCCAAGGCTTATAAACCACTTTGTTTTCCTTCTACTCTAAGGCAGTTCCCTCTTTCCATCCCAGTGTCTTATATTTAATTTTCCTCTTCTTTCTTTAAAGATTGATTAACCATTTGGACTATCTTCATGATTATACTCATAATTTCTCCCCAATGCTCACTCCAATCTATTGATTAAAGCTGCAGTCACAAATGCCTGCAATAGCAGGGACTGGGTTGGATTAAAATCTGGAGCTGGGCACTCAAGGTAAGCCTCTTATATGTGTCATAGGAACCTAACTACTGGAGTCATCATCTGCTACTTGCCAGGTTGTGCAGGTGTGCTTCAGCAGGAAGCTGGAATTGGGAGGGAACCGAAGACTGGATAGCAGTCATCTTATAGAGTATCTTTTTATTTTTTTATTTTATTTATTTTTTTATTTTTGACATGCAGAGTGGACAGTGAGAGAGAGAGACAGAGAGAAATGTCTTCCTTTGCTGTTGGTTCACCCTCCAATGGCCACCGCGGCCAGCGCACAGTGCTGATCTGATGGCAAGAGCCAGGTGCTTATCCTGGTATCCCATGGGGTGCAGGGCCCAAGCACTTGGGCCATCCTCCACTGCACTCCCGGGCCACAGCAGAGAGCTGGCCTGGAAGAGGGGTAACCAGGACAGAATCCAGCGCCCCGACCAAGACTAGAAACCAGTGTGCCAGCACCTCAAGGTGGAGGATTAGCCTATTGAGCCACGGCGCCGGCCTTATAGAGTATCTTAACCACTTGTCCAAATATCAACTACCCACAATCTATATATTATTGCTCTTTAAAAAAATGGGTGAGTAGAATACAAGAAAATTCTATTTAGGTTCAGATAATCTACTGGTAAATAAAACACAGAAATATGAGGTCTGTGTTAAAAATGAAATTACAGAAATATAAATAATTTAGGTTTTATCTAATTGTATTTCATATTTTGATGAAGATAAGCACAGAAATATGTTGATGTATCTATGAAACATCACCATTTCTATTCAGTATGATTTGTGACATTTAACATAGCATATTTCATAAATCCTAGGATGCACATTTTTATTTTTAACACTACATAAATTGGATGCATCTTAATATCTATGGCATGGATTGGTTTAACTGGCAGTATTTTAAAATGATAAATGAAATTGCAGTGCATCTTAAAGCAAGTAGTATCTTAGCATCAATGGAATATGTTGATAAATATATGGTGAATGAGCATATAATTTATGCAGTTATAGAAACCCTTATAATTCATGAGAAATTTTCAATCATTTGTTCTAGATGATGGTGCACATTGGAATCATCTGGATTACTTGTTGTTACATAAATTGTTGCTACCCTTCCCTCCACCTCTGGGCTCAGTCTACATCGGATGCTGACACTGCTGTTTGAGAAGCACACTGAAAACAACTGTGTTAAGTAATTTGAGAAAGATATGTTTTTGCTTTTCATTCTTCTTTTTCATGTCAGTACAACTGAAACTAATTTTCCAATTTCTGTTACACTTTTGAAATCATCCTTAGAAAATTACCATTGCTTTCCCAATATTCTCATGATCTTCCCTCCTTTTTCAGCAATGTTCTTCATATAAAAATGATGTTATTTTCTATTGTTACCTGCATTCTGAAACACACACACAAACACATATCTTACATCCTAATTGAAGGCTGTGCATAATCATTTTATAATTTTCCTCATGTAAGTCTACATTCCTACATGTGTTGATCTTAGATCCAGCCAAATATCTGAAAGAGTTGCTTACTTATCGATGTGAGGTTCAGTAACATCACTATATGGTGGATAGTACATAGTAGTTTTATGAATTTATTCATTCATCTGGACTACAATAACCTTATGCTGAGAAAATAGCCTCTTTCCCTTTCTCCTATTTTTTTTTTTTTTTTGGACAGGCAGAGTGAACAGCGAGAGAGAGAGAGAGAGACAGAGAAAGGTCTTCCTTTTGCCATTAGTTCAACCCCTAATGGCCGCTGTGGCTGGCGCACCACGCTGATCCGAAGGCGTGAGCCAAGTGCTTCTCCTGGTCTCCCATGTGGGTGCAGGGCCCAAGGACTTGGGCCATCCTCGACTGCACCCCCGGGCCACAGCAGAGAGCTGAACTGGAAGAGGAGCAACTGGGACAGAATCCAGTGCCCTGACCGGGACTAGAACCCAGGGTGCCGGCGCCACAGGCAGAGGATTAGCCTATTGAGCCGCAACAGCAGCTCCTATCTTTTCCTACATTTAGTTTTCTCTTGAATAATTAAGAAATTCCTTGGCACGCAGTTGGGACTCAAAGGATGATATCAAATGGAAGAATATGTGGACTGAAACCTAGTTACCTATTAAATTACTGCTTTTCTACTATCCTGCATATGTGAGGCATTATATATGTGGTTCTATCAGGGTCAAAAAAAGTTAGTAAACACTATGCAAACTATTATCTCAGGCACTGGAAGGAACAGAGATGAAAAAATGCAGGATCAATTAGGCAGTCTGTATATTTGTTGAACACCTATCACATGTCAAGTACATCCAAGAATCTTTCAGAGTAAAAGGCTAATGCTATTCTTTCAAGGGGCAATGTTTTGAAGGAGCCCATGAAAATATTCTATTTAGAGCTCCAATATTGCTTCTTGTGTTATTCCACTGAGATTTAAACAAAGTGCTATCCAAAAAAATTAAATCACACTTGCTGGGGCCAGAGGAAAGACTGTCCCTTCCAGACATGAAAGGAGGCAAGTGTGGCTCAGAAATAAATGACTTTACATAGACGCACGAGGCCTCTTGAGAATGGAGGAGCTGCGGTAGCTGGAAAGCTCTCAAACTAAATCGCACAGCAAAAGGTTATGACTGACAGAAAGAGAGTATCTTATAACAGCGCCTTTTTCCATTTCTCAACCATAATAAGAAGCTACTTCAAGCTTCTTAGGGACTAATTCAGTTTCAAGTGTAAATTGAAAAAAGGCCAACAAAGACGGTGTTTTAGTTCAAAAATTTTGATAAACACATAGTTGTTTTCAATAACAGCACTCAATAGAAAATGTAAAATAGTTTGTTTGAAAGCTACACAGGAAAAAAATAAAATATTCTAAAGTATACTATGCTTGCTCCAATGACTACTAAGATTCCCAGGTGAGTTTTACATAGCAGAGGCTCTCAAGAAGCAGTAACAAAGGGAAATGCTCAAGAAGTTGGAAAATTTCAGCCACAGAATTTTTTATTTACGATTTGACCTGATTAAATTTTAGAAAGCATTGCGAGTCTAATTTGTAGCAGATAAAATCTTATTTATGGATGAAAGCAGTTGTGGTTCAGAGAGTCACAGAACTAAGGAGTGGAAGGAGGCTTAATCATGCCACTCCTTCTTGCTGCCTATTCAATACTTTCTGGACCTATTACCCCATCCTTCTGAACTGCTAAGCAGCACTCCCCTGGATGTCTCCAATACCACCTTACTTAATTTTAAATCTAGATGTCTTTAATTAGGCACACTCAATATTTAATTTAAAGAAAGATATCTTTACCTGGTTTCCAGAAGATCTCTATGAGAATGTTCATATGTTACATTCAGAAGTAAAATTAATCTTACATTAAATCATCTAAATAAAGGACTACTCTATGTAGTTCAGGCATTTTTCTTCATTAAAGGCCTAAATATTATAAATAAAATCTGTTATAACTTTGAATAGCACAAAACTGATCTCTGAAAAGAAATGGAGGCATGAATGTCAAAATACTTTTTAAAAATACTATTGGGATTGCATCAAATTGAGAAATTTCTGTACTGCAAAAGAAACAGTCAGGAAAGTGAAGAGGCAACTGACAGAATGAGAAAAATATTCGCAAACGATGCCACAGATAAAGGATTAATAACCAGAATCTACAAAGAGATCAAGAAACTCCACTACAACTAAACGAACAACCCACTTAAAAGATGGGCCAAGGGTCGACACCAAGGGTCAATAGGCTAATCCTCTGCCTTGCAGCACCAGCACACAGGGTTCCAGTCCCAGTCAGGACGCCAGATTCTGTCCTGGTTACCCCTATTCCAGGCCAGCTCTCTGCTGTGGTCCGGGAGTGCAGTGGAGGATGGCCCAAGTGCTTGGGCCCTGCACCCCATGGGAGACCAGGAGAAGCACTTGGCTCATGCCTTCAGATCAGTGCAGTGCGCCGGCTGCAGCGCGCTGGCCACAGCGGACACTGGAGGGTGAACCAACATCAAAAGGAAGACCTTTCTCTCTGCCTTTCAAAGAGGAAATCCAAATGGCCAACGGGCACATGAAAAAATGTTCAAGATCACTAGCAATCAGGGAAATGCAAATCAAAATCACAATGAGGTTTCACCTCACCCTGGTAAGAATGGCTCACATACAGAAATCTACCAACAACAGATGCTGGTGAGGATGTGGGGAAAAAGGGACACTAACCCACTGTTGGTGGGAATGCAAACTGGTAAAGCCACTATGGAAGTCTGTCTGGAGATTCCTCAGAAACCTGAATATAACCCTACCATTCAACCCAGCCATCCCTCTCCTTGGAATTTACCCAAAGGAAATTAAATTGGGAAACAAAAAAATGGTCTGTACCACAATAGCTAAGACCTGGAACCAACCCAAATGCCCATCAACAGCAGACTGGAAAAAGAAACTATGGGACGTGTACTCTATAGAATACTATACAGCAGTCAAAAACAATGAAATCCGGTCATTTGTAACATAATGGAGGAACCTGGAAAATATCATGCTGAGTGAAATAAGCCAGTCCCAAAGGGACAAATGTCATATGTTCTCCCTGATTGGTGACAACTAATCGAGCACCAAAAAGGAAGCCTGTTAAAGTGAAATGAACACTATGAAAAATGGTTACTTGATCAGCCCTTCCTTGCCCTGACTGTTGATGAACAACTTAATACGTTATTCCTCTTAGTATTTTTATTTTTGGTTGTTCTATTTAATGCTATTGGTTGAATTCTGTAATTAATACACAGTTATTCTTAAGTGTTGAAACTTAACTGAAAAGTGATCCCTGTTAAATATAAGAGTGGGAATAAGAGGGAAGTGATGTATAATTTGGGACACGCTCAAGCTGACTTGCCCCAAATGGTAGAATTAGAAACACACCAGGAGATTCCAATTCAATCCCATCAAGGTGGCATGTACCAATGCCATCTCACTAGTCCAAGTGATCAATTTCTGTTCACAGTTGATCATAATGATAGGACTAAGAGTCAAAGGGATCACATAAATAAGACTAGTGTCTGCAAATACTAACCAATAGAATAATAAAGAATCCAACATGGGAAGCGAGATACACAGCAGACTCATAGAATGGTGGATGTCCTAAACAACGCTCTGGCCTCAGAATCAGCCCTTAAGGCAGTCAGATTTGGCTGAAAAGCACATGACAGTATTTCAGGCATGGAAAGGCAAGACACTCTGTAAAAAAAACAAAAAAAAAAAAAAACAAAAAAAAACACAAAAAAACAAAAAAAACAAACCTAAATGAAAGATCTCCATGAGTGAGATCCCAGTGGAAAGAACAGGTCATCAAAGAAGGAGGTACCTTTTCCTGAAGGGAGGAGAGAACTTCCACTTTGACTATGACCTTGTCCAAATATGATCAGAGTCGGTAAACTCAAAAGGCTTCCTTACCCTTGGCAACTCCTGATAAGAGCCTGGGGTGATTACTGATGCCATAAACAAGAGTGTCAATCTATTAAGTCAACAACAGGAGTCACTGTGCACTTACTCTTCATATAAGATCTCTGTCCTTAATGTGCTATACATTGTGAATTAATACTATAACTAGTACTCAAACAGTATTTTACACTTTGTGTTTCTATGTGGGTGCAAACTGTTGAAATCTTTACTTAATATATGCTAAACTGATCATCTGTATATAAAGAGAATTGAAAATGAATCTTGATATGAATGGAAGGGGAGAGGGAGTGGGAAAGGAGAGGGTTATGGATGGGAGGGAAGTTATGGCGGGGGGGGGAAGACATTGTAATCCATTGGCTGTACTTTGGAAATTCATATTCATTAAATAAAAGTTAAAAAAAATAAAAAAATAAAATAAATATATTTGCTTGGATATTAGAAGATGATTACTTAATCTTTTAATTATTTTTGTTTAAATCTGCATTTATAATTTAAACTTAACTAAATCTGCCATTAAACTAATGTTTAGAAAGTGGTATCCTTGTTTTCAAAAAATGATTGAATTTCACATCATTTAAATGAGACTAACACAAAATAAAATCATGTTTTTGGGAGGAATACTAAGTATGCACTGTTCTTGGAAATAGTTAATTGAATAGGACAAATTATAAGGTCATTACAACAATAAACATGGGGGGAAAAAAAGAAAATCAATTGCCAGCATCACAGCAGGCTTGGAATAGAAATGGTGTATTTGAAACACATCAATTAGATAGTGTTGTCCAGATTCAGAAGTTGATTAAATAAGAATGATTAAAACAAAGATGTTTTGTAGAAATAATTTCCACTAGTTCAAATAGTTATCTAAATCACTGTGAAAATATTAGTTATATAATTTGTCAGTGTTTGCTGATTTCAAATATGGAAAATAGAAGTTTTGCACAAAATGATGTCCTATCAGTATTTAGGATTGATAATGGAAAACTACTTTTCAGTAAAGGAAATTTGAATAGTTAATAGCACAGATGATTTTTATAAAAATAGTTATAGCTATAGCCATCATGAATGCTAAAATGACAACAAACACACCAACAGACCTCAAAAAGCTAATAAAACTTGTGCCTGTCCTTGTAAATGCTTCAGAGTTGGAACTCAGGTCAAGTAAGAAGAGAGACTGCATGGGAGACTGGACAGGCTGCTGGACTCTCACGTACAGCAATCACACTTAGACTTTTACAAAGGTCCTTGATACACTGTTAATAACTACATATAGATTATCTAGAACAACTAAAGATTTTCTCATCCCCCTCCCAATATCAAGTAGAAAAGAAAATTTTCCAATATGGCCATGTTTAGATTTTATTGATCAAGAGCTTGAAATGGAAGGAAACTCTGATAGCAGATCAATACTGCTATACACTGATAGGAGCTGAAGCAGACAGGTGCTGACACGCAACATGGATCCTACAAATTCATTCTTCCCTCAAGGATATTTTGTGAGGAAAAAATGCAATTTTCTTAAGGCTCTAGGGAAACCCTTGTCTGAAAGGAAAGGAGAATAAAAATGAAAGAACTGAGAAAAAGAAAACAAGGAACATTCTTCAAATCCTTACTAAAAAGTCAGTTTTCTCAAGGGATTACGCCTTTTAGCATTTAGGGGTGTTCTATAGTGTGTCTCTGACTCTATCAGATAGTGAGGATCTGTAAGGAGTAAAGCACCTAGCATAGCAGCAGCTGCTAACCTGCTGTGTGAGAGAAGCATCTTTGTGCATCATCCAAAGCTCTTTCCAAAATAAAAGCAGAGCAACAAATCATTAAAGAAACAGAACTTCTGCTTTAGGATGATAATTTTGTAGGCATATTATTTGAATGAATCCCATATGTTACAGAACTTTTAGTTTTTTTCTTCTTAGGTAAAAATAATACACATTCATCACAATATATAATTTAGAAAAATACAGACACAAAGAATTTAAAAAGGTAAATATTAAATATTGCTTGAATGTCTCTATGATGCAGAAACAAAGGTATTAAGGCATTGACTTTGATTCTTCTTGTCCTATGTAATAATTAGTAGAAATTATAAGTAGTAGTATATGAAGTATATGGTGGATATAAGTGCATATCTTCAAAGGAAATCTATAATGCATATACAGATTAACATATATTTTATATATTCTTATATTGTATGACAGGCAACTTTGTTCCTTGGGCATGTAATTTATTCAGTTAGACTTCTTGTTTTGTCATTTTCATTGGTTCTCATTTTCCAAAATAGTACAACACATGACAGTATTATTTAGGAAGCTTTTCTTATATCTGTGATTATTTTCTAAAAAAAATAAATTGTTATACTTCAGGCTGTTTATCTCACCATCTTCATTATAGAGTTATCTTTATTCCATGGTTAAAGTGCTATTTTACCATATAGTAAAATATAATGTAGATAGTTAGATAGAGATACAGATATCTGTATTTTTCTTCAGGAGCCTGTAGAATTTATGAAGTTTTAAAAATATATGGTTTGTAGGATCTCTGTCCTTAATGTGCTGTACATTGTGATTTAATGCTATAACTAGTACTCAGTATTTTTCACTTTGTTTTTCTGTGTGCTGCAAACTGTTGAAATCTTTACTTAATATATACTAAACTGATCTTCTGTATATAAAGAGAATTGAAAATGAAACAATGCAAATGGTAGGAGAGAGGGAGCGGGAGAGGGGAGGGTTGTGGGTGGGAGAGAAGTTATGGGGGTGGGAAAAGCCATTGTAATCCATAAGCTGTACTTTGGAAATTTATATTCATTAAATAAAAGTTTAAAAAAATGATAGGTAAAACAAAAAAAAATATGATATGGTGGCCCATACTCCAGGGATACATTTTTTATTATTATTTGACAGGTAGTTATAGACAGTGAGAGAAAGAGGGAGAGAAAGGTTTTCCTTCCGTTGGTTCACTCCCCAAATGGCCACAATGGCTGGAGCTATGCTGATCAGAAGCCAGGAGCCAGGTGCTTTCTCCTGGTCGCCCATGCGGGTACAGGAGCCCAAGAACTTGGGCCATTCTCCACTGCCTTCTCAGGCCATAGCAGAGAGCTGGACTGGAAGAGGAGCAACTGAGACTAGAACCCGGTGCCCATATGAGATGCCGGCACTGCAGGTGCAAGATTAACCAAGTGAGCCACGGCGCCAGCCCCCAGAAATACTTTTAAAATACATAAATCTTCCCCAATACAAACGATCTGATACTGGTCTATTTTAAGGATCAATGAAGCCTTTATAGGATTCATTGTCCCCATTCATGTATTTTAATTCCTGAAAAGGTTTGTATTTTGTCCTTTTTCACAGAATTTTATGTATGTTCTTTTCAGTTTCTCTGAATCTACGTAGGATAAGTGAAAATAATTTATCCCGACACCTTTTGTATTCTGATTATTTCTAGTACTTCTAATTTTTAAAGTTCTTTTTTTTCATTTTCCATTCTCTTTATATACAGAAGATCAGTTTAGTACATATTACGTAAAGATTTCAACAGTTTGCTCTCACATAGGGACACAAAGTGAAAAACACTGTTGGAGTACTAGTTATAGTATTGATTCACAATGTATAGCACATTAAGGACAGAGATCCTACATGGTATTTTTTTTTAAAAATTGATTAATTATCTATGCAATTTCCAATTTAACACCAAGTTTTTTTTAAATCATTTTCAATTATCTTTATATACAGAAGATCGATTCAGTATATACTAAGTAAAGATTTCATCAGTTTGTAAAGTTCTAATACTTTTTATGCCTGTAAGATTTTTTTTTTCCTTTGGAAAACACTCCCTGACAGTAATAAATTTATCAGTTCTAATGTGTTTACTCTGAAGGCTAATTTTTATTGCCATTTTGGCTGGATTAAAAGATACCTAGATAGCTGCTAAAGTTTACTTCTGGAATGTCTGGAAAGGTGGTTCTAGAGCTGATTCACATTTGAGTCAGAGTTAGGTGGAGAAGACCTCCCCCTGATACGCATGGCACCATCCAATTGGTTGGCCAAGACAGAATGAAAAGGCAGAGGAAAAGATTTCCTTTCTCCTCAGTTCAGTTCTCTTCAATTTCCCTTTTGGACCTCATGACTGTGGCCGGGGATCCCACCCCCACCCTCAGGGTTTCAGGACTCCAAACGTGCACTGAGAGTTATACTATCTGCTGTTCCTCTTCTGAGGCTTTCCAACATGACTGAGCCTTGCCACTGATTTTCTTGGATCTCCAGCTTAGAAACAACTTATTGTGGATTCCTCAGCCTCCATAACTATGTCTGTCAATTCCCCCATAAGTCCTGTCTCATCTACCTGTCTGTCTGCCTATATATCTATGGATGTATGTCTGACTATCCATCTATCAATATATCTACCTACCTACCTATCATCATCATCTATGTATACTATTGGTTTGGTTTCTCCAAAGAACCTTAAATAATAGATATCTTTTTTTATATTGTCATATTCAGATAATTTCTAAAAGTAACTACAAATGTAATTTTAGTACCTTATCCATAAAAATTTTCATTTTAGTTTTGGTGGCTTTATTATCAAATGCTTTTATTAATATAATTCTCTTTGCAAGATGGCATTTGTATACTACCTTTCATAGTTTTCCCTCCAGTTTTAATAGTACTTTCTTAAATCCAGATAGTCATGAAAATTTCCATAAAATATGTCAAAATTTAGTTAACATAACACAAAATAAAAAACTAGGAGTGGGTATTTAGCCTGGTGATTAAGATACCAGTTGAGACACCCATGTTCCATATCAGAGAACTGGGCTGATACCCAGCTCCCAACTTCACCTTCCTGCTTATGCAGATTTTGGGAGATAGCACAAGATGGTTGTCTCTGCTATCCTCCCAGGGGATCCAGGACCCAGACTGAATTCCTGGGATCTGGTTTCTGCCTAGACCAACCCTGGCCAGTCATCTGGGGGGGGGGGGGAATTAGCAGGTGGGAGCATTCTCTCTCACTCACTCTCTCTCTCTCTCTCTCCCTCACTTCTCTCTTTGCCTCTGAAGTAAATAAAAAACATATTTAAATCCAGGTTTCATTTTAACTTGTCATTCCACTTACAATAACAGCAGTTTAATAGAATGATCATGCTTTGATTTATCCCAATTGTGTTTGCATTGTATGTCCCTCTCACTAGGTGAATGTCATATTCAGATGAATATAGCACACCCCTGACAGATATTAGCTTCTGCAAAGAATTTATAAGTAACAGTGAGCATTATTTTCATTGGAAAGTAGGACAGGGAAATAGGGACTTTGCAAATCATGGAAGTGGTCTCTTTGGGTAGATGCAAGTTAGATAATATTTCTTCCTGGATATCTAAGGAATAAATAAAAAGGAGCTGACCAAAGGTTTATAAAAATCTTTAGATAAAACTCCACTGTAACAGTACTATTTTCTATCAGATATAATTAGAAACTGGAGTTGGAATTCAGTATTGACTCACTTTTGATCGCACAGTTATTAGGTTAATCAATCTGCCAAATCGTTATCTTCCTAATAAAAAGTACACAAAGCCAGAGCGGGATATACCTTCATCGTGGACATTTGGGGGAAGTTGGGATTTTTGTAATTACTTCTAAAATTTTTACATTGAATATTGACTAAGATATTTTAACAAGAAATATTTCAGAGTAGAAAAATAGATGAATGCAATAGATAGAGATTCATTGGTCTTAATTATTCATTTACATTCAGAAGCATAATAATTTTATTCTAGCCTCAACGTATTTCTGAATAGATAACTCTTCTTCACATTTCACTGTCCCATACTGTCTTCAAACCATCATGATAATTTTTCTAGAATACAGTTCTGACAAGGATGCATTTACTCAGATATCAGCAGTCTCCCCTCTGTCTACACAGTTAATTCTACACTATCCAGCCTGCTTCATTTGCATATAATACAGCTTCTTAACTTCATTCCCCCTCCTATCTCTTTACTGCCATGTCACCTGACAAAATCTGTCTACCCTTCCTCACCATTTTCACCTCTACAAATCTGCTCATACAGGGATACTTTTGTCCTCTGTTTATCCAGACCTAGAAGTCCACTCAAATAATTCCCTCTCAGTGAATTCCTTCCTGATTTATTTCTTTAAAAGTAATCCTTCCATATTGTGGGTCTTACACATTGTCTTTGTTTATAACATATAATTTTCATATTTTATTACACTTGGTTTATCTAAACTACAATAAGCAAAATGTTTAAATGACAGATACATTTTTTGTGTTCTATATTATATGGTTGGATTTTTTTTTAGTTAAAAGACACTAGTGTAAATATAGACAATGCTTATAAACAATAATTGAGTGAAAATGACCATTTCACCAATATACAGCAAATTTTAAACTAATCACAGATAATTAAAGCTATAATAGAATAACATTCTTAGTCATTGGTTTGGCAAAGGTATAAAACAAAGTTTCATAAAGCTATATTATATTAAAAGTAGAAAATATAAAAGTATAAAGTTTATACCAATTTACAGATAAGAAAACTCAAATAAATGAAACAATCTGGCCAGGGCATCATAAAGAGAAATTAACAACTCCAAGCCAAGAGTCTACAGTTCCCAAATCTACACTGCATTGCCTTGTTTCTCTGGAATGGATACAGCCAGGGCTATCAAATTCTAAAAGACTGTCAAGATAACTGTTATCATTTATATTTTCACTCCCATTTTCTTACCCATTGTTCTTTACTTCTTCCCACTTCACCCACACCCTCCATTTCCCTGTCTACTTTTCTCAAGTGAACATGAATCCAAGTCCATCATCTTTCCTTTCTCAAGTTTTATAGGCTGCCTAAATTTTAAATCGGATACATTATTGTGAAAACTTCCTCTTTTCTTTTTCCAGCCCACTTGGACCATGACCATCTCAATCCAAACTGTGCTGTAGTCTTGTTGGGGATAAATGCCCAGTTAGGGCCATATTGTTATAACAATAATCAGAGAGGCACGTTGACTGGATTTTC
Source organism: Sylvilagus floridanus (assembly GCA_949820135.1). Taxonomy (NCBI): domain Eukaryota; kingdom Metazoa; phylum Chordata; class Mammalia; order Lagomorpha; family Leporidae; genus Sylvilagus; species Sylvilagus floridanus. Next base: position 56,091,393 of record OX463224.1, on the reverse strand, counting down.
TGAAGAACCCGGTCAGGCCCTGATTCGTGTGAGCAGACTCTGTCTGACTCTTTCCAGGTGAAAAATGGTCTTTCCGCTCTTGGAGTGGGTCTGCTTCACGTTCTTTTTCTTTCCTGTCACATCACTCTGTCACTGGATATTGTTTTCCCACACTCATCTCTCTGCTCTCTTACCTCATGGATCTGCCATTCATTCACCAGTCAACACAGTTGGATGGCTCTTGATCCCACTTCACATTCATTAACCTGCTGCTGCCCCCCAGGGATTTTCAGGACTCAACTGTTAACAAAATCTAACAAGGAAATACCAAAAGCAGACTTGTTCTGATCTCAGCACTCAGATTAGAAGATATTGAAGACAGTTGCATTTAGCTGTCTTTGCTGCTGTTAATGATTACCTCTCTCAGCAGCAAAATCTTGCTTTTCTGCTGATAACACCCAATCTCCACACACCACTTCATCTGAACTCAAATTACTCTTAAATGACCTGGAAGTTGCCAATCATAAGCACTATGGGAGGAATTTGTGTGAGCACAGAACTGAGGACAAAAATAATTAAATTAAAAGTCCTGCTCTATCCTTATGCAGTCTTTCTGAGCTCAGACTTTTAATCTCTAAAATGCGATTGTTAACAAGGCCTGCCTTAACGGATATTGTAAGGTCTAAAATGAGATAATGTCTAGGAAAGCATTTAAGACAAGGACTTGCATTTAGCTGAGCCTCAGCATCTTTCTAACATTTCTTTATCTCAAAATCCATTTTCCTGGAGTCTTGCCTGTACAGATAAGACCATTGACATTTTCAGAATAAATACATTTGTGTCTTTTTTACTTTTCTATTACTGCACACAAGAATCCTTGAATTCACCTTTTGGAAATTTTCTTGTCAAGTTACTCTGATCTTTTACAACCTTTCTATGTGACCACTAATCCCTGCTCCATGGATGGACCTATTCAGACTTTTAAGGTAGATGACTCTGGGATAAATTTTAATTCTTTCTTGTATTCCATTCAGAAAGGAAAATGGCCAGAGAACTGTAGAACGCCATCTGTTATGAAAGCACATAGCCATAGCTCACTGAGGTACTTACTCATATCCTCCTCCAGACAAAGAGATACATGAAAGTGATATGCTTAACAGCAAGGTCTCAGAATTTATGACAGGTTGATTATTCCTCATCTGAAATGCTTGGGACCAGAAGTATTGTGGGTTTTTGATTTGATTGTTGATTATGGAATATTGGCATATGTATAATGGTATATCTTGGGGATGGAGCCCAAGCTTAAATATGAAATCAATTTGTTTCATACATACTTTATGAGTACACATAGCCTAAAGGTAAGTATAAAATATTTTATGGGTGGATATTTGGCACAGCTGTTGGGCCACTGCTTAGCATATCCACATTTCACATTGAAGTATCTCCCCACTCTGCTCCCAATTCCAATGTCCTGTGAGTTCATTTCCTGGAAGTCGGCAGATGACAGCTAAAATACTTTGATCACCAAGACCTGGATTGAATTTCAGGTTCCCAGGCATGTGGGACAGGGAGCAGTTCATAGGGTCTCTCTCCTCTCATTCTCTCTCTCTTTGTGTGTGTGTGTGTGTGTGTGTGTGTGTGTTGTGTGTGTGTTTCTGTGTCTCTTCCTGGCAAATAAATAAACAATTTTTAAAAATTTTAGTGAACCTGTATTTTGACAATACATAACAAGTGAGGTTATATGTGGAAATTTCCTCTTGGAGTCTCAGGTTGGTCTCTCAAAAATTTCAAATTTTGAAGCATTTCAGATTTTGAACATTGGAATTGGGGCTGCTCAGTCTTTATTATGTTTCAATCAAACTGGTGAGCTTTGTGAGTTTGAACAATATACTTAATATTTCCAAGATTATTTCCCTATATTGAACAGAAACTATAATGAGTACCTTAAGAATTAAAATGTGTAAGATTTGCAGTGTAGGCCAGCGCCGCGGCTCACTAGGCTAATCCTCTGCCTTGTGGCGCCAGTACACCGGGTTCTAGTGCCGGTTGGGGCGCTTGATTCTGTCCTGGTTGCCCCTCTTCCAGGCCAGCTCTCTGCTGTGGTCAGGGAGTGCAGTGGAGGACGGCCCAAGTCTTTGGGCCCTTCACCCCATGGGAGACCAGAAAAAGCACCTGGTTCCTGCCATCGGATCAGTGCGGTGCGCAGGCCGCAGCGCGCCGACCATGGCGGCCATTGCAGGGTGAACAATGGCAAAGGAAGACATTTCTCTTTGTCTCTCTCTCTCTCACTGTCTACTCTGCCTGTCAAAAAACAAAAAAAAGAGATTTGCAGTGTATATAATGTTCAATAAATGTATGCTTGTTACAACATAAACTGTTTTATAAAGATTTATGTAGTTATTTGAAAGGCAGAGTTACAGAGAAGCAGAGGCAGAGAGTATCAGAGGTCTTCTATCCACTTCTTTTTTACTCCCAAGTGGCCACAACATCTGGAGTTGAGCCGATTTTCAGCCAGGAGCCAGGAGCTTCTTCTAGGTCCTCCACACAGGTGCAGAGTCCCAAGGAACCCGGCCATCCTCTACTGCCTTCCCAGGCCACAGCAGAGAGCTGGATTGAAAGCTGAGATGCCAGGGCTTGAAAAAGCACCCACATGGGATGATGGCACCGCAGGCAGCAGTCTCACCCGCTATATCACAGCACTGACCCCACAACATAAACTTTTAAAATATCAGGAATATGTTTTTATTTTATTTTTATAGCACATATAAATTTTCAGTGAGGTGATGAGATGGAGTGGGCAAAAGATAAAGAAGGGAAGGAAAGAGCATGGAATTCTCAGATAATTGAATAAATAGATTATAGTGATACTTAGCTGCTAGGTTAAGAAGTTGCAGCCATTTCCATAGGCAATTTGCTTCTTCCTCATTGCAGTTACTATTCTCTTACAGCACAAGCCTTTGTAAAGACTAATTTATACCATGAGCTTTGGATGTTGATACTTTTTTTTGTTTTTGGACAGGCAGAGTGGACAGTGAGAGAGAGAGACAGAGAGAAAGGTCTTCCTTTGCCATTGGTTCACCCTTCAATGGCCACTGCAGCTGGTGCACCGCACTGATCCAAAGCCAGGAGCCAGGTGCTTCTCCTGGTCTCCCATATGTGTGCAGGGCCCAAGGACTTGGGCCATCCTCCACTGCCCTCCCAGGCCACAGCAGAGAGCTGGACTGGAAGAGGAGCAACCGGGACAGAATCCAGCGCCCCAACCGGGACTAGAACCCGGGGTGCCAGCGCCTCAATGTGGAGGATTAACCTATTGAGCCATGGCGCCGGCTGGATATTGATACTTTAATCATACTATTCTTAATTAGAAAAAAGTGATCAGAGATAGTGGAGCAATATTCAGGGACAGACAAGTGGATTGCTGGCCACCTTAATTAATAAAGGTCATCATTTGAGTTTCACTCAGTATACACTTAACACAACTTACTATCTTCTTTTGCTCACATTTTCTTTCTCTGTGTTATCTGCTTCCTCTGCTACCACATGTACATTTTTTCCTGGCATATTTTGGACCTTCTGTTGTGATCTTAGGCCATTGTTTAAACCTGCAGGCAAACCTACTTCATGCCGCTGCCTTCCAGTGTTTGTTCTTGTCTATATTGGCACAGGCAGTGTATGATAGCAACACATTCACTGAGTCCTCATGGAGTAGTATCCTTGTGTCAGGCACAAAGCTGAGCTCCTTAAGCCCCATATGGTTTTATATTTCACAACAACTTGTGAAGCAGCTGAGACTGTTAATGTCATTTTACAATTGAAGCAACTCAGGTAATAAAAGATTTACCAACTTTCTAAGAATACTGTGTTTGGCATTATGATGCCTGGCACTGTGTAGCGAATATTCGTTGTCCAATACACAGATCCTTGTCAAACTTTAATCTCCAAATCAAACTGAGAAACACATAAAAAAAAAAAAACAGAAATCTTCTGATCTCTTAGTGGAAGACAGATTTGAAAGCAAATAGAGATAGAGAAATAGAGATAGAGATGGAGATATAGGTAATAGTGATAGCAATAGTGATAGAAAGATATAGATAGAGATAGAGATAGATAGAGATGATAGATGATACAGAGATAGAGATAGAGATAGGGATAGCTAAAGACAGAGATAGAGATAGAAACAACAGATAGATGATAGAGAAACAGATAGATATAGATAGATAGAGATACAATACAGATACAGATACAGATAGAACTCTACTGATTCAATCCCCAAACGGTGGCAGCAGCTTGGGTTTGTCCAGGCCAAAGCCAGGAGGCAGGAAGTTCATTCTGGTCTCCATGGGAGGCAGAAGCCCAGATACTTGTGCCATCATCTTATGCCTTCCCTTGCACGTTGGCAGGAAGCTGGGTGGGATGCAGAGCATCTGAGACTCTAACAGGCACTCTGATATGGAATGGCAGCATCACAAGTTTTGGCTTAAACCACTGCACCACAATGCCAGCCTTCAAACTTATGTTTTCATTATATTTTTCTCTGAGCTTTTAAAAAATATCATGGTTGATGGAAAATTGATAAAAATAATAACTCACTGGTACAAATATTAGTAAGTCAACAACCTATTCTGCAAAGAGTCTGAATACAAATATTTTAAATGTATTCCTTCTGATTCATCTGAAAATGAATCTAATTTTCCAAAATGTTTCAATTATTTCAATGGTTAAGATATAAATAATATACTCAATGAACTGGAATGTAAGAAGCCTGGATTCTTTTTCTTGCTTTACCACTAACAAATTATGCATCTCTGGAGAAGTGATATAACTTCTGTGGGCATCAGCTTCTATAGGAGAAGTGTATTTAATATGCTTAACACCAAAATGATTTCAAGAATTGATTCTTACTACTTATTTCTGAATAATATGAGAAGGATTCAAAAATTCATGCAAAATGAGCATTAATTTTTAATTCCATTTTCTCACCAACTTTCTGAGGTCTCTTCATGTAATCTATGGAATTTGATTTTTGTGTGTTTGTAAATGGATAATTACAAATACCTTAAATACTTGTTTGCTTAGGTAGGCTTAATATAGTTTACATTACTAAATCACTTTAAAATATTTACATTAGTTAATATTAGGGCAATTAATGTTATTAGTATAAAATGACAATTTTCCATTTAACACAGGATTTGGAATCAATAAGATTGGTTCCAATTTAAGGTTGGGGATTCTTCCATGGCTTTAAAACACTTTACCCTTGTTTTCATTAATTATGCTGAACACAACACCTGTCACGAACAACCAAAAATTGTTGAGTTAAAAATAATAGCTTTATCTGTGATTACCAAGTTGCTGTAAATTACACTGAATTTCATGAATTACAAGCTGTCTGCATTATTAATTTGTACGTATTTTCACTAAGTCCAATTGCCAGGTATAAATATTTAGGAGATTTGATCATAGTGACTGATCAAAGGCAATTAAATACCCGTTCTCAATTCCTTGATTCTTGCTTTGGTCTTAAGTCCACACTGACTTTTAAAACAAACTCTGATTTGCTTTAAAAAAGAAAAAAAGTCTGATTTATTCATTTGAAAGGCAGAGTTACTGACAGAAATGGAAAGAGAACGATCTTTCATACATTGCTTCACTCCCCTAAAAGCCACAATAGCCAGGACTGGGCCAGGCTGAACACAGGAGCTAGGAGTTTCATCTGGTCTCCCACATGGGTACAGGGGCCCAAGTATTTGGGCCATCATCCTCTGCTTTCCCAGATTCATCAGCAGAGAGCTGCATAGGAAGTGGAACAGTCAGAAATCGAACCCACGTCCCAAATGGGATGCCACTATGCCATAACATCAGCCCAGATTTATTGATTTATTTGAAAGAGTTGCAGAGAGACAGCGAAAGACAGAGATCTTTCATCTGCTTTTCACTCTCCAGACGGCTGCAATAGCCAGGCTTGGGCCAAGCCAATCCTAGAACCAGGAGCTTCATCTGGGTGTCCTACATGGGTAACTGGGACTCAAACACTTAGACCACCTGCTGCTACTTTTCCCAGGCTGTTATAGACTGTTATTTACATATATAAATATATATATGTGTGTGTGTCATATATATAGTATATATTTGAAAAAAGGCATTATTTCTTCATTCACTTTTTACATGTTTGCCACCTTGATAACATATTTAAACAATAAGTTGCCAAATCAAACTGAACCTCGTGATTTACGTGGATGTCAATATCCACTGTCATGAAAAATGAAGCTATGATTCTTTGTACTGACTAGAAAGCAAATAACATCAGCTCTTAAGCCTAATGACATAAACTTGACCAGATAATAGTATGTTCATTTCCCCAAGATAAACCCAACTTCATAGTCTGCTGAACAGAGCAGAATTAGTTTCTTGGAGCTGATTTAAATACCCAATCTTCAGTGATCAAGAGTGGTACAGCCATTTCACATGAGTCTTAGGTTTCATTCTCAGGTAACCTTTCATTGTAGCTCTATCTTTGAAATCTTGATTATTTAATTATTTTATGCCCTTAAAGTGAAAAATCTTCTGTTACAGCTTTCTTGTCTATGAGTTAAACATGAATAAACACACAACTGTTTTAATAGACTTTTACACAGTTTCTGTCAGAAAAAGATATTATCTGATCTTTCATGAGTTTTATTTGCAATGAATTAATGCATTTATGTCATCATTAAAAATTGAAGTTAATGGGAACTGAATAAAAAATAGAAAACAGGTTTAGGAAATCATATAAGTAAAATTTTTGAATGTCGGTGTTGATAAAAATTTCAAATTGTTAGCAATATATCCTACACATTAAAAACTCCCCACAAGGATATGGAAGATAAACATTAATTTTACCTAAAATTAATAGAATTCTTCCATTCAGATACTAATAACATCACATAAATACACAGCTTCCTAATAGTAACAACATTAGTACTAAAAATAATCAAATCAAAGACCTAGTAGATAAGACCCTGGTTAAAGTATATATTTTCCCAGGTTGGCACTATGGCTTACTGGGTAAACCCACGTTCTGCAATGCTGGTATCCCCTGTGGGTGTCAGTTTCTGTCCCAGCTGCTGTTACTTCTGATCTAGCTCCCTGATATCAGCCTGGGGAAAATAGCAGCAGATGATCTAAGTGTTTGAGCCCGTTACCCATGTAGGACACCCAGATGAAGCTCCTGGTTCCAGGATTGGCTTGGCCCAGCCCTGGCTATTGCAGCCATCTGTAGAGTGAAAAGCAGACGAAAGATCTCTGTCTTTCGCTGTCTCTCTGCAACTCTTTCAAATAGATCAATAAATCTTAAAACAAATAAAGTGTCCATTTCTCATAACAGGGTATTTGAATTTCATACTGCAGCTTCTGCTACTACAAACCTTGTAAAACAGCAGTGACATCTCACATAATTGGGTTCCTGCCACCCTGAGGGGGGACCTAAATTAAGTTTCGGACCCACAACTTCAGTCCTAGCCTAGCCATTGAGCCCTGGTCATTACAGGCATTTAGAAAGTGAACCAACAAGATGTGAACTCTATCCCCAACCCTCTTTTAAATAAACAAATAAATAATTAATTAATTTAAATAAAGTAATCCAATCAGTGCTCTACATTCATGGAGTATTTTTATAATTTATAAACAATATATTCACTTATATAATCTGTAACCATCACATAACTCCATAAATATATCATGCAGCTTTTGGTCTGTATCACAGATGAGTAAACTAAAATAATATGTAAGTAATTGTCCAGAATTATGCAGCTAAGATGTGAAATTGCCAGGTTTGTAACCTAATTCTACTAATTTTTAAAGCCTATTACTTCTTACTACCACCTGGCCTTTCCCCTTTTATGGATTATCATATACATACTGTACAAAAATGCAAAAATTATCATATTGTTAGTGTTAAATCCAACCTCTCCGATCTAGCAATCTTGCCCTACTTTCCAGTAATGAACCCAGCCTCTCCCATTAAAGGTGAGATTCTTTTTTCATGCTTGAATTTTCATAAACTAAACAATCGAGCCACATTGGACAGCCCACAGATAGTTCTCAACTCAAAATACTGTTAGAATCTCTATGATTTTTAGAATGTTACTATGATCAGAACCGGCACTGTGGCTCAGTGGCTTAAAGCCCCGAATCAATTCCCAGCTGCTCCACTTCCCATCCAATTCTCTGGTATTTCTCTGGAAAAGAAGTAGAAAATGGTCCAAGTCCTTGGGCCCCTGCAGCCGCGTGGGAGAGCCAGAAGTTCCTGGCTCCTGGCTTCAGATCCCCACAGCTCCAGCCATTGTGGCCACTTGGAAGTGAATCAGTAGATGGAAGATCTCTCTCTGTCTCTCTCACTCTCTCTCTCTCTCTCTGACTCTATCCCTCTGTAACTCTGCCGTTCAGTAAATAAAGAATCTTAAATGTTACTATCATCATTCATATCTATGTCTTATTTTCTTCTTGTATTCTCGGGGTTCCTTAGTAACTGGAATTACGAGGTGACCGAGCTGAGTTATTTGGCAAAAATCTCCAGGCTACCAGCTGCCCCCGACCATGTAGTAACATTGTGAGAGTTGGAGAGGGAGTTTTGTGCAACTTAAGGCATTCATATTCTGAAAGAGGGTGGAAGAAATGCAACAATCTGATTTATCTGACCTGGTTGAACTTCCCTGTTATTTTCCCATTCACAAGCAACAATTTATACAAATGCTGAGAAAACAATTATAACTCTTATGGAAATGAAATGTTGTAATTACATAAAACAGCTACAAATGCAGTTTAAAACATAGTGGGAGCATTTCTTCCTTTACATATTCAACATATTTAAGTAAGATATATATATATATATATATATTTTGGAAACTACTATGTACAGGGTATTCTTAGAAGTCATCAAGTGAATGAGAGACATTGAGAAAAGACAAAAGAAAACTGGCAGTAAAAGAAAACACCAAGTGTTTAGGACAAGAAAATCCAAACACTTGATTTTTTTTTATTTTTGCCTTGACCACATAATGGTTGACACTGATAAAGTAAAACAGTTCACTTCACTTTCTCAAGCCTGATGCTGCGTTTACAAATAGAAGTCAGTATCTGTAATTTGCCAAAGGCACTGGGTTGCTTTAATTGTAACTATGACAATAGATACGAAAGTCCACAGTTCACGGCAAAGCCTAATACTTGGAAAGCAGGGCAGTTATTAAAAACCTACTCTGAGCTGGTGAAGTGTTTTTACATGTCTTGTATCATTTAATTCTCATAAAACTCCTAGGAAGTTGATATTATTATCATTATTATTATTTTCATTTTACAATCTAAGAAACAGAGGCTCAAGGAATTTAAACAATGATCCCATACTTAAATCACTAACATATATTGAAGTTATGCTTCAAATGCAGGAGACATGACTTAGTATCTCATCTTAAATCTCACAGTATGTCTGATTTACCAAGTAAAGTGCTACAAGTCCATCTAAAATACAGGGTCTGATGAAAGTAAGTATAATGAGATGCAACTCTATAGGTTCAGTATGAGTATCATGAAGAATATAGTAGGTTAAAAATGAGAATATTCCATCATTTTGTTGATATTTAGAAAACCTAGACATATTCAATGGAAAGACAGTGCTCCAGGTTTCCAACAAGGACTGACGTGATGAAAAAGAAATGAGAGAGAAGGGCAGGCAGCCAGCATTCATCAGCCAGAGTGGCTCTAAGAACTGCCTGGCCTGCACCCCAGAGGAACAGGTAGTCAAAGAAAAGAACAGCGCCCTGCAAGAAAAGAAATGCCCCACTTTACCTCGTGAGCAGACAAGAGGCAAAAGCCCAAGAGACAAAGATGACCAAAAGATCCCACAGAGGGATGAGGGATAAAGGAGCTCTAATTATCCCTGCAAAGAACGTGGGGAATGCCACTTTTTCTCTGTCAAAGAGAGATCAGCTTAATACACAATGCTGTGAGAAAACACTCTCTGCATTCAGACCACACGCACCTCAGGAAGGGAGTTTTGTTCTCTGTAGGCCTTTGAACTGCGGGGACATGGAAACACATCTCATCAAAATAGCTTTGCAGGACATTTTTGATTTCTTATGTGACAGCTCCCAAACTAATCCAGGCAGCAGGATAAAAAGAAAAGAAAAAAGTGGAGGATACAGAGGAAAATAATGTAACAGAATAATAAAAAAATATGCTTACTTAAGATAAGGAATTGAAGGTGAAAAAATTGAGTAAAAAGAATGCTACCAAGTGGAGGATGCGATCTGAGGCTGTGTTGCTGCCTGATACCCACACCTCCTCACTTCTAAGCCTCCCCTTCCTCTTGTTCCAGGGCCTAGTCCCTCAGGACCTGCTCCACCTTGTGCAATGACCTTCCCATTCTCAGGCACGTGGGTATCTAACATGATGATGATGGTTAAAAACTGCCCGGACTCCTTACCCCATTTCTTCAAAAACACTAGTGACACCCAGAAAAGATTGCCTTAGTGGTGTTGAGAGTGCAGTGTTGCAACAGATCAGAAAGGAGTGAGGTTTTTGTTTGTTTGCTTGCTTTTTATTAGAGATCTTTGCTATGTACTACGGTATACCTGTGTTCAATCCTTTCTTTGCTAGTTTCTAGGTTTATAATAGATGGACATATGGTCACCTACTCTGATACCTAATTTCTTTATCCATGACAATGCTTCTCCATATTTTTGTAAAGTATTTTACAGATTTATTTGAAAGGCAGGGTTAAAGAGAAGCAGAGGCAGAGAGAGAGAGAGAGAGAGAGAGAGAGAGAGAGAGAGTGAGTGAGTTCTTGCATCCACTGGGTCACTCCCTAGATGGCCACAATGGCTGGAGCTGAGGCAATCTGAAGCCAGGAGCCAGGGGCTTCTTCTGGGTCTCCCATGCAGCTGTAGGGGCCCAAGGACTTGGGCCATCTTTTGCTGCTTTCCCAGCCCCATTAGCAGGAAGCTGGATTGGAAGAAGAGCAGCCAGGACTCGAACTGGCACCCCTATGGGATGCCAGCACTGCAGGGGGCAGCTTTACCCACTATGCCACGATGCCAGCCTCTTTTGTAAATATTAAGTTCAATTTTATTTCCCCTATTTTCAGTACCTGGTATGATAGTTGTTCAATTATCATTAATTCTCATTCAACTTTAATATTTATTTAAATTCTGAATCCTGTTTCCACCTCTAATCACTGTTTTATATGTAGAAGTAATAGCCAAACCACTATAACTATAAAGCAATGAAAATTGATTTCATGTTAAAGTATGTAAATGTCTGTTTCCATGAAGAACTGTCCTTAAGTGTCCTTTGCATTGGGTTCTAATGCTGTTTCTACATCCAAATGTTTCCTGGTGCTCTGCTGAAGAACTGGTTCACAATACATTTTTTTAGTAAATAAACGTTTATGAACTTAATGTGATTAATGTAATAATACATATAATTATATATAATATAAATATATAATATAAATATACTGTACTATATAATATGATTTATTATGAAAACAATGAATTTTAATTATATATATATATTTTTTATTTATGTTGCTTAATCACTACATAATTAAAAGATAAGACATGATATGATGGCCGGCGCCGTGGCTCAACAGGCTAATCCTCCCCCTTCCGGCACCGGCACACCGGGTTCTAGTCCCGGTCGGGGCGCCGGATTCTGTCCCGGTTGCCCCTCTTCCAGGCCAGCCCTCTGCAGTGGCCCAGGAGTGCAGTGGAGGATGGCCCAAGTGCTTGGGCCCTGCACCCCATGGGAGACCAGGAAAAAGCACCTAGCACCTGGCTCCTGCCATCGGATGAGCTTGGTGCGCCGGCCGCAGCGCGCCAACCGCGGCAGCCATTGGAGGGTGAACCAACGGCAAAGGAAGACCTTTCTCTCTGTCTCTCTCTCACTGTCCACTCTGCCTGTCAAAGAAAAAAAAAAAGACATGATATGATAAACAGTGATAAGGTAATTCCTAATTTGAGTGATGAAATAATTGGAGTTTGGTATCTAACATTTTTGAGACTCACTATGAGTCAGAAATAATGTTTAGATTTTTTTATAAGTATATACACCACCCATTTGAAAATTGACCTTTTTAACTAAAATCAAAATATGAGATTATTATTAAACTGGGTTGAAAGTATTCTCTTAGGGAGATAAATTTGGATTTCATCTTATAGTAAAGAATTGCTAGAAAGAATTTGGCTTTGATGTGTCACTGGAGAGACATCAAATTTGGTTACTTTGGTTGTATTACCATTTGTGGCATAATTTCCGAAAACTAGCAGAAAGAAACATGTCTGAGTCTTCCTATGCATCCTTTTTAAGTAACAAGTAGCCATGTTACATAGTGGAACAGCAGAGACAGAGGCTTTGCAGTAGAAATCAAAGGGTGGGAAATAAAATATTCCAGATTTGAGAAACATAAAATTAATTAATGACAAAATGATATAATAAAATACGCCCTTATAAATTCTATCATTGGAATTAACTTCAGAGAAAACTGTGGTCCTTCTTTAAAGTTTATCCAAAGTCCAACTGATGTCACAATATGCAAATTTAGTTGACATCCAGCAGCAATTTAATTGGCTATATTCTATGTTTCTAAAGGGCAATTTTGTACGTGATATCTAGGTGTTCTGTGTTTGCTATTGCATTGACCTTTAGAGATTCTCTGAAACAGAGTTTGAGGCTTCATTCTATTTTTTCCTGAACACAAACCACTTATTAAGTTGTTTCCTCTGAGACAAGGAGATCCCATTTCAGAATGGTAGATATGATACACCAAGGCTATGCCATCGTAACCAATTTGCATATCACTTCTACTGAGTTTAGAGTTTAGGTCACAAACTCTTACGTTTGTTGACTTACTTTTACTTTTTTAAGGGTTTCTTTATATTGACCAATTGGTATAGGATGACTAATTACCAGGTAAATTTTTAACTGGCAAACAATGTATAAGATTGCTAATACAATGAAGTTACCTTTATAATGCCTGAAGGCATTTTGTCATGATGAATTTTCAAAAATGAATCTCTGACTTTCAAAGGATCAATATATTCCTTCCAAAATATTGTTTCATATGCCAGAAGGTAGTTGAGGCCTATGACAGGTCGAAGTTAAGGAGTGTCGTTATCTATTTACATTGCTGACATTATGGTTAGAAGAACAGATTTCTGAGTCAGAAAATAGGCCTTTGAACTTAAGGTCCCCATTTTGTGAATCTCCTACATTTCTCATTTATAATTTCAAGATAAGATTATTATTTGAAAAACAGTTGTTTTGTGCTAATATGGTTAAAGCTTCTGTCACAGCCTGGAATATAGTGTTTCTTACACAAAGGCGAATTTCATTCCAAATATGTGGCCTATGATTTGTGAAATTCAAACGGTTGAACTAGCTCTAGGCACAGATAGATTCAGAAGTTCTAATGACATAATCAGAATTCAATTTCTCCCTCTCAGCCCTGAGTGTTTCTACTTGGTCTTGTTTCAGACTTTCTCTTTCTATGGCTTCTTCAGATAGCTACTATCAAACCAGATCTAACAATAGACTACTTCATTCACATTTCCAGAGAAAATATGGACAAGTTAATATAAAGAGCTGACTGGCTCAGCTTAAGCTACATGCTGTGACTATAGTAATCACGGGCTAGGGAGATGATGCTCTGATTAGCCCATCTGCCTATGAGTCCCTTCCACCAACTCCTGCAGTCAATTCCAGGGGAGTGACATTAGCAGAAGAAAGGAGGAAGGCATGCTGAGAATACACACACAACAGGGCAATGAAGCAGACTCACCACAGTTATTCATTAAGGTAGGCCTTTGTTTTGTATAAGTACAATTGGCAGTTCATTTTATTCTGCACTGGCAGAAACTTTGCACAGACATTATTTACTTATTTCTTGCTCATTTACACAGAGCAAGCACATGATCATTCTTCATTTCATAGGAAAATATTGGTCTGTGTGAATTAATACCAGGCTAATGTAAACAATAGTCTAAAGGAGAATTCATATGTTGTTCTGGAAAAATAAAACAAAATAACATTAGAAAGAGATTTTGTAAACTTCTTTGAGCTAACACATTTTTTAGAGGCTTAATGCATCACTAAATAAAGAGTTCAACATTTTCATTAGATTTATTAATTTTGAAAAATGTACCTAACTTCTTTTTTGCCATTTATGATGTTGATATAGATTAGCCCATGAAAGTATAAGAAATAACGTACCCAAAGAGTTTAGCAATAGCCCTGTGCTTAATAAACTTTAAACAAATCATTTAATTATTAATGGTACAAAGTATTAAAGGGAACTTGATAAATTATAAAGATTGAGTACATTTTTCAGAGTTCCTAAAAAAAATCTATGTATTTGAGCTACATGCTATCAGCCTGGCTTAGAACATTAATGAGCCCTGAGTATTTCATCTATGTAACTGGTGACAATGATAACATCTACTTTATGATGAAATAAATAGAAAATGTCATTATTTAGCTCTATAAATAATTTTTGAGGTCCTACAAATAATTATTGAACTTCTATCAATGTAAAATATTATCAAAAATGGAAATACAAATTTAAAAAATGAGTCTTGCTTTAGAGTAACTTAAAGTATGACAGGTATGACAGTGACTGAGTAACTACTAATTTTATTGATGATTTTGAGTTCAGAGATAGATCCTTCCTGAGGGCACTGCTTATTGTTTGATCTCAACATCAGGAAAATATAGCAGAGAACATTAGTGTCTGTAAATTAAATATCTATAGATTTATTTTTAGTTCATGAAGATAGCCATAAATAATGAGGTATTAAAATCCTGGAAAATACAAAGTAGAAGGTTAAAATTGAGAAATACATGATGTAAAGTTAAGTACACATATCTGAATATGTATCAGATATATTTTTGTTTATGTAAAATGAACATCTTACAATTAAAGATACTGAAAAGAGGAAGAAAATGGAGCCAATCAAGTAAGCAAAAGTAAATGGTCATCATTAGTGTTAACTTGTCACTAGGGGATGGAAATCATTATACAAATGAAACTAGGGTATAGAAAACACCCCAGATATAGTGAGAGCTATTCCTGGTATTTATGAAGTAGAAGGTCAACAATGAAAAACTATGACAAGTGTACAAAGAAAAACTGATTCAATCCTTGGAGGATAAGATCCAAAGAGAAAATTATAAGCCAGACAAGAAAAGTAAATCAAAGAAAACTAGTACAACAGTAGTAAAATGAGCCAGAATGGGGTAAACTAAAATTCAAAAATATAAGAGTGAGAGAAACAAGGAGTGGAACGGTACCTATCTACCCATCCAAATATACATCATCAACATTTACAAAATAATGAATCAGATTAGAAAATTATAATTTATATATTTCAGAAACCAACAGGTGAGAAAAAAAAGAATCATTATACATTTGTGCAACTCAGAGTATTCAGATACACTTATGGTTATATGAAATTAAAATATGGGTTCTTTGGGTAATCATAGGATATGAATATTTGTTACTACAAAGAAAGTAACAATGATTTCCAAATACCAACAATTTAAAATGATATCCTTTATTATAGTGTGAATAATTAGAACTCAACAACCAATAAAATATTTAACAAAAAGTAGTAATTTAAAAATGTAAACAAATCTTTAAGTAATCCATTGGTTAAGAAAAAATCTTAAAGGAAATTCTGTAATGCTTCAATCTAAACAATAATGAAAACATCATGAAAACATTGTAAAGCGCATTTAAACATTAAATACAATTGGCTGAAATCTTAAACATTAAATAAAATAAAAGATACAACATTAAATGAATTTATTCCAAAAATGAAATTATAAAAACTAAACTGCACTTACAAGTAGCATAAAAGAAAATCAGCAGAAAAAAAGAAAGAAGGAAAAATAAAGAGAAAAATCAATAAGGAAAAATACAAAAAATATTTAAAATGTAATAATTGAGCTCTCAGTAGTCATTTAGTTAAATTAATTAAAAAGAAATAAAAATTACCAATTAAGTGTTTTAGAAACTAAAAATATTTGATAATGTATAGAAATGAAACAAATAATTTAGCAACTTTATAATAATAAATGTTAGAGAACTGATATTCAAAAATATGAATAGTCAAAACTGACTTAAAAGCTATAGAAAATATAAAATTGTGGTTTTGAGAACATAATTACTGAGATTTAAATAGCCTAATATATAAGGAAATAGATACTCTAAAATCATATAAAAAGTTATTCTTCCCAAATCAACTTTTTAAATGCAATGCAAGTACAAGAGAATCTATGAGAGTTTTGGGAAGAACTTAATTGTAAAACGCCAAAACTCATATTAGAATTCAGTTTATGTGAAACTGATGTGAGTGTGAATAAAGATGAAGAGTTTAAATCATGGTGCTGTAATTATTTTCCTACTGTAAAATAAAAATAATTTTATAAACCTCTTGTCTAACATAGATGAGGCATATATACATGAAATACTTTTATGTGTATGCATGCATGCATGTGTGTGTGTTAATGAGAAATAAAAAACCTTGCTAAAGGCTCCAAAATTAACACTCCATAAATAAGACAAAAAAGAGGGGTGTTCTGGTGGATGAAGCCACCATTTTGGAGGAGAATATCCTATGTCTGAATGCTGATTCAAGTCCCAGCCACTCTGCTTCCAGTAAAGCTTCTTTCTAAAGCACCTTGGAAGGCAGAGAAAAAGTCCCAATTACTTGGACCATGTAACTCACTGAGAGGCCCAGAGGGCAATCCCAGCTCCTGGCTTCAGCCTGGCCCATAACCAGCCACTGGAGCCTTTGGAGAGTGAACAAATAGATGGAAGATCTGTCTCCTCTATCTCTGTTGTTCTGCCTTTCATATAAAAATAAATAATAAATTATAAGAGAGAGAGAGAGAGAGAGAGTAGAGGATTAATCAAAACTCATCTTGTATTCAAAAGATGCAATAACAAAGTTAAATAACATCCTACCTGGGAAATTATAACAAAGGTGTGATTTTTCTTTTTTCTTACTTTTTTATGTAAGCTGAAACAATTTCAAGTATTTCATACATACAGATCTAAGGGCATAGTGATACTTCCCACCCTACCCCACACACACACTCAAATCTTCCCTCCTACATCCATTCTTACTCTTTTAATTTTTGCAATGTTATACTTTCAGTTTATTTTATAATCATAAGCCTAACATCCCACTAAGTAAAGAATTCAAACAAATCATAATAATAAGAAAAAAAAACAGAACTCTATAAAGTCAGTTATTGGAAAGGCAAAATAGGGACTTGTGTTGCGGCACAGAGGGTTGAGTCACTGCCTGCACTGACAGCATCCGTATAGTCCTGGCTGCTCCACTACTGATCCAGCTCCTGATGATGATCCTGGGGAAGCAGAGTCCGAGTACTTGGGCACCTGCATCCATGTGGGAGACTCAGATGAAGCTCCTGGCTGTTGGCTTCAACCTGTCCCAGCCCAGGGCATTGCAGCCATTTGGGGAGTGAGTCAGTGGATGAAATCTCTCTATATATCATTCTCACTCTTTCTCTATGACTCTTTCAAATACATGAAATATTTTTTAAAAAAAACTAAAGACAAAATAGACAAAGGGCAAGGGTAACTATCAATGCTCAAGAATTAATGTTGAATATAAATGAAAGAATATATGAAGCACTGTACAACTTAACTAGCAATTTTGGTAATGCTGATATCAATAACAATGAGATACCACTACTTACTCTCCTTTGATCGTTAAATTAAAAATATATCAATACCAAGTTCTGAGGAAGAAGTGCAGTTGTAAACCTACATATCATTTGGAGAATGATGTGACCTTAGCAAGAGAATTTGAAAAGATACATATTCTATGACACAGCACTCTACTCCGTATGCATGAAATCTTTAAAACTGTGCACAAGTGAATTGCAGAGTAATATATTTTTGTGGCACTATGTGTAATATTGAAAGTTACAAAAACCTATATGGTCATGAAAGTATAAGATATAAATAAGTTTGTAAATATATAAGTGTATATGGAGGGACTGGAGCTGTGAATTAATGCCCTGCCCTGAAGTGCTGGCACCCCATATGGGCTCTGGTTCTAGTCCCAGCTCCTCCTCTTTTGATCCAGCTCTCTGCTATGGCTTGGGAAAGCAGTAGAGGATGGCCCAAATGCTTGGGCCCCTGCACTCACATGAGAGACCTGGAAGAAGCTCCTGGCTCCTGGCTTCCGGTTGGCACAGCTCCAGCCATTGTGGCCATCTGAGGAGTGACCCAGCGGATGGAAAACCACTCTCTCTGTCTCCACCTCTTTCTGTAACTCTTTCTTCATATTTTTTAAAATTTTTTTTTGACAGGCAGAGTGCACAGTGAGAGAGAGAGACAGAGGGAAAGGTCTTTCTTTTCCATTGGTTCACCCCCCAATGGCTGCTGAAGCCGGCGCACTACGGCCGGCGCACCACGGCCGGCGCACCACGCTGATCCAAAGCCAGGAGCCAGGTGCAGAGGACTATGAATTCAACCTTAAGATCTATGCATTTAATATCTCCATACTCTTCCTTTTTTAACAAATCTTTATTTTTTTAATTTTTATTTTTGACAGCCAGAGTTAGACAGCGAGAGAGAGACAGAGAGAAAGGTCTTCCCTTTCCGTTGATTTACCCCCCAATGGCCACCATGGCCAGCGCGCTGCGCTGATTGGAAGCCAGGAGCTTCCTCCTGGTCTCCCAGGTGGGTGCAGGGCCCAAGCACTTGGGCCATCCTCCACTGCACTCCCGCGCCACAGCAGAGAGCTGGACTGGAAGAGGAGCAACCTGGACAGAATCCAGCGCCCCAACCGGGACTAGAACCCGCGGTGCCAGTGCCACAGGCAGAGGA
Source organism: Sylvilagus floridanus (assembly GCA_949820135.1). NCBI lineage: Eukaryota > Metazoa > Chordata > Mammalia > Lagomorpha > Leporidae > Sylvilagus > Sylvilagus floridanus. Next base: position 56,072,519 of record OX463224.1, on the reverse strand, counting down.
TTAGCCAAGTGAGCCACAGCTCCGGCCTCCATACTCTTCTTTGAAGCTTTGGGAAAGGAAATAATAGAAGAAAATTGATACCAAGATCAATGAATAATTGAGTCTTTTTCAGAAAGAACAGTCAGTGAACATGCTTCTTCCTTTCTTCCTTGGAATCTAGAGGAAACATAGTGACACTAGAAGCCAAGTAACACTGCTGGATTGAAAGATGTTTAAAGGCATGAAGTTTACAGATACATCTTTGCATTGCTGATTTTCAGTCAGAAATATTGCAACAGATTTCTGTTTACTAAATGGAGTTATAAAGATACATCTTGTAACAGATTTTATAACCAGGTATTATTTGTTTCATTTTTGATACATTATTTCACCTTTCCTTTACATCTCTTTTGCATCTTTACATCTCCTCCACTGCTCTGCAGGCTGCTGTATGATAAAAAATAAGTGTGCATGTTTTAGCATCTGCTTTTTCTTGCTTGTGTAACATCAATGGAGCATTGCTTATTATGTAATATAGGAGGTTGATATGTCATAATCATCAAGTTTAATAAATCATTTCTTCCCATCAGCATTAGCACCTATTCTGATCTTAAACATGATACTATGACTAAAATGAAAAAAATCTTGAAAGAATTTGAGATTCCAATGGCTTTAGTACCTCTGGAATGTTATTACTGTTTATAAATATTAATGTTATATTAATTATGCATATTTAGTACTATAATACAAGTATTATTTTAATGTTTATATAATGTTTACAAACACATCTCTTATCTTTCAATCAAAAGATTTAACATTAAGGGTATTTTAAACCTAATTAAAGAAAGACCAGATACACCAGTTTTCCATAAAACTATGAAAGATTATGTAAGGTACAAGGATTTTGTTATGTTATATTGGATTGCCAAAAGTTTAATTAAATCTCTGTGCAACTTATTTGATGTTGTGAGATTTTATATACAAAAAATTCTTGAAGTTATTTATTTGAGTGGTAGAGTTACAGATAGAACGAGAGACAGGAGAAAGGTCTTCCACCCGCTGGTTCACTCCCCAGATGGCTGCAATGGCCAAAGATGGGACCAAATGAAGCCAGGAGCCAGGAGCTTCTTCTGGATCTCCCACATGGGTACAGGGGCCCCAGTACTTGGGTCTTCTTCCATTGCTTTCCCAGGCCATAAGCACAGAGCTGGATCAGAAGAGGAGTTTCTGCAACAGGAACAGGCACCTGTATGGGATGCCAGGACTACAGATGGGGGTGCGGCCTATTGTGCCACAGCACTAGCCCCCTATATTTTATTTTTACTACTTGAGATTAATGAAATCTGCTTCCATTTTAATTTTTCTGTATCAGAGAACTTCCACTCACTTTAAAGTTCATACAAATATATTGTTAGTCTATGATTAGTGGCAAGTTGTACCCAATAATGTTATTGATTCAATTTGTTGAATTCAGTCATAAACTGTTTTGCTTGAAGAAAAATATATTTCTGAAAATAGTTCTATATTTCTGTTCATTATTATTGTTTGGAAAGTCACATTGCTGTCTTCTACAGGCAGAACTGAAGCACATATTGTGACCAGCTCAATGCTTTTTCAGGTCCTGCACTGTGTTGGCCGCTGCCTCACTCTGACTCCCTCTAGTTACTTTTACCCCAGCTCTTTCAACAATCAACATCCGAACATCAGACACTTAAGTTTCTTATGTCACAGTGACACTCAGTAGGAGCTGAAGAAAGCACTCACACTTCTCTGAGTCTTTATTTTCCTTGTCTACACTTGTATATTGGCAAAAATTAACTTCAGCATTCGTCGGTGCAATAGCCAATCTCACAGGAAGAATTCTGGTCATCTGGACTTTTCTTCTTTTGCCCTTTCCACTGAACAATGCTGTCTCCTAGCGGACATACTTCCTATAGTGTTTCACAGCCAGATTTCAGCACAGTTTGCAGAGAACACAAAAGGAAGACCATCTCTTTCACATGCTTATTGTTTGGTGAGCAAATTTCACTGCATTTCATTGGGAATTTCTCACATCTTGCAGAATCAACACAATATTCTGAACTTCAGAGATGAGTGAGAACAATCACGACATGCTTCTTTAACCCTGAGTCTGGGACTTGTTTGGATCTTCAGGCATTAATATCTCAGAAAGGTTTTTCTTGCATGAAATGCGAGCAATTGCTTTCTTAAGAAAGAGGACTGTGGGTGACCCCTTTATTATTGTTATCATTATTATTATTACTATTAATAGTCTTTAATATCTTGCACTTGTCTGCAATTTAGTCCATGGTGGATATATTTCTTTTATAAATAAAAAAATTAAAGTAAAATTTCCCATATAATGAACAAAGAATATCACTTTCCTAGGGAGGTAGTATTTGTTAATATTATCTATAACAGCAAATGATGCAATTTGTTTATATTTCTCATCAAGTTATTATGAAAGTACATTAACAACAATAATTGTATCTAAAATGGGCTACTGATTTCTGAAAGAATGTTGCATCTTATTTTTCATTCTATTTTTACAGAATTTCTGACAGTTGGTGTGGCTCACTGTTAATCTTAAAATATTATACATTAGAAAAAGAGAGATAAGACAGAGAGAGAGATCCATAATAACTATCCTAGTACTTTATGTCTAGTACTATATATTCCTACATTCAAAATACAGCTGGTCTAAAATAAACAATGAAGGCCAAGTCACTATAAAGATGTAGAAATGCAACATGAATTAGTTTATTCTATTAACACATGTGACTATTTGCATTTTTTATTTGTGTAAATTATTAAGTTGTAAATATATTTGAAAATTTTTGGAATTTATCATGAAGAAACAGTATTAGTATTTCTGAAATTTAATTTAAAATGAGATTTAAGAGTTGCAGCTTCTCTCTCTCTCTTTCTCCCATTCATACAATTAAACACTTGTAAAAGAATCTTTTCAGAAATAACACTAGGTTGAGGGTTGTGGAGGAGAAGGTCAGGGCACCACTTGAGATGCTTATACTCCATGGTGAAGTTTCTGGTGTAACTCCCAGCTACTCCAAGCTCCCCATCTAGCTTCCTGCTCATGTGTCTGAGATGCAGTGAAGGTTGGGCCAAGTACATGGGTTTCTGCCACCCACAGTGGAGACTTGGATGTTGTTCCTGGCTCCTAGCTTCAGCATGGCCTACCCTTGGCTATTGTAGACATTTGGGGAATTAATGATTGAATGTAAGGCTTCTGTCTCCTATCCTCTCTCTTAAATAAATACATAAATAAATAAATATTTTTAAAAAGTAAATAAAATTAATGAAAAGCAGTTCCTTATCATTTATATACCAAGTTATATCGACTGGCAGATTTGAAGATACCGGCTATTGTTCATGAACATTGAGAAGATAAGTTTTATGCATTCTTAAAAATTTTCAGAATTAGGACAAAAATCCACACATTATGTAAGGTATTACTTACTGTGAAAATAACGTGCTGGTATACATTTTATCTTCGTTTGTTTTAAAAATATACAGCATTTAATAGTATGTCAAATTTCAATTTTTAGAGTACAATCTTTTTTATTTTATACTAACAGAACAATACTATTAAAAATTTCTATACATGAAAATTTTATTAAACTACTTTTCTGTCCCTTGTTATCACATACTTCATTACCTGAAAATAAATTTGTTAAAAATGATCAGCTCTGGGTCTTAAATATACAATGGGAAGCTTTAACAAATGTTTTTTGAACAACACATCTTGGTGTATTCAGCATCAGCAGTCAGGTAAAAAAAAGGGTGTACCCGAAAAGGAAAACAAGCAAACATCCATCAAGGAAACAACTCCAAATGTCAGTGCTGTTGCATCGTTTCACCCAGCGTCTTTAGGAACGTGCAATTCCATTTCCTGCTTCTTGATATAAATCCAATATAATGGATTTCAATGTGCTTAAAAATCAAATAAATAGCACTCCTCTCTCCCATTTCAATAACATGTCATATCTGATATCTTATCTTCATTAAATCACTCTGTCTGGTTATTTTTCTAGTCATCTAACTGACTCAATGCCGTGTTCATGCCAATATAGTAAACCTATTGTTCCCTTATTTACTGTTTGGTGGGGGTACTCAGATGTATTTTCTATTTTCTACATGGGTCATGTGCATGCATTCATCATGTTATAAGGGCATAAAGATCATTTGGCACCTAATGTCCATCATTTAGACAAAAATATTATTAAATTCATGAATTTTACTTCTGAATAATATTTTTTCTTCAAAAACACTTAAAATTAAAATTGAATAGAAAAATAGGTGATATCATATAATTCCTGTATTTTAGTATAAATTAAATATAAATTAGTTAATTCTCTGTTGGTGACACTAATGGAGAGGATGGCCAGGTTAACATAAGGAAGTCATTTGGTACAAGTTGGGATGCCTGCATCACATATCTGAGTGACTAGGTGCTCACGCACGCTCTCTCTCTCTCTCTCAAGTAAAATACCACAAGTGAATACTTTCTTGAAGATTAATTTATTTACTTGAAAGGCAGCTACAGTGAAGGGGGGGGAGAGAGATAGAGAGAGAGAAAAAGAGAGAGAGAGAAAGAGAGAACAAGAGAAAGAGAGAGAGAGAGATTCCATTTGCTAGTTCACTCCCCAAATGGCTACAGTGGTTGGGGCTGGACCAAGCTGAAGCCCAAAGCCTGAAACTCTATCCAGGTATCTCATGTAGGTGGTAGGTGCTCAAGCACATGGGTCATCTTCTGTTGCTTCCCCAGGCATGTTAGTAGGGAGTTGGATAGTAAGCGGAGCAGCCAGGATTGGAACTCTGCTTATATAAGACGCTGCTTTTGCAGGAGGCACCTTAACCCACTGCACCACAATGACAGTGTGAAATTTTTTGGATAGATTAGATAGCCTTCAGATTTGTCTTCTACTTAATAAAAATAAATTATGTAATCTAATAGCCAATATGTCAAGTGTTAATACAGAAACTCTCCCCGAGACGAGAATAAATGATCACTCCATCAAAATTAATCAGAGCACCAAAGTAAATTCAGAAGGTTTTTATAAATTGAAGTTGATCCTCTCCCCCTCCCAAAGTTTAGGGGGTGGGTGGAGGAAAGCTGAAATATGGAAGGAACCTATTTTTGGTTTGTATATGGATTTTTTCCTGTAAAGATTAACTTGGATGCACAGCACTCAGTGTGAGATAGAGAACTTTCATTAGTAGACACAAGTACGTCCCTATTTTTAGACCATCAAATTTGCCTCATCCCTCTGCACAGGTGTTTCTTAGAATCTACCTCTGCTCTGGAAACAAAAGGGGTAATTTTACTGTACTCGCACATTGCACCACTGCCCTCATCCATGCTCATTCCTTCTTAGTACTCACTCATAGATGCACCATTGAGATTCAGATATATGAACAACCATCTCCCAGCAACCATCTCCCAGATAGACACCACATCTCTAGCACTTTTCCATTAACTCAAATTTTTGATGATCACCCAAACCAATGACGTTACCAAGCTAACCCCTGCAGAATTTGAGCCCCTGAGCAAAATAAAGAAGCTAAAAAAGTGAAAGCATCCTTCTGTATAAATTTGCAAAGCATATTGAAGAATGAGTAAATGCAAGCAGGAATTGTCTTTTGCTAAAAGCAACAGTCCTTGGTACTGTGTGGCCTTCTCATCTTGAGGGTACTGTTGATACATCACTTGTTTTCACAAGATATGTTGCTATTGGTTTTATTTTTTAACCTTTATTATTTAGCAGCTATATTCATTTATATCATGTTAGTTGAATTTTCCTGACAATAATGTCTTGAATAACCAAACTGTGTCCCAAAGCTGAAAGATGTCACAAGGAAGAAGATAGAAAAAAATGAAATAAGGAAACTATTAGTAAGTGAACATTAGATATCTAAAGTTGTGGGACATTAAAAATATTTAATCCATCTAATTTTCACAAGAAATCTGCAAATTTAAAATGTTCTCATTTGACAAATAAAAGTACTGAGAGATACACAGCAACTTGTACATGGTCATATTGTTCCACAAATAGAATTAGTACCCAATTATTGATGATCCAAACAGATATTCTCAACCCAGGTATTAGAATGACTCATATGTATCATTTTCTATTTTGGATATATGTTACTCTCAAACCCAACTGATATAAAGACCTGAGAATATCAGATCAGTCATCAATCCAGCTCTCACCTGGGACCTGACTCGTCCCTTAAACCTTCTCTTTGCAGTCTCTGAGGAAGAGTACTCTGCCTTTGATTACCTCTGTTGTTCTGAAATCAGAATTGGCAGTTAGCTCTGACTCACTACAGCCCATTCCCTTGCAGAGAACTTTCCTGAAGGCCATTGTATCTAATAATAAACTTCACTCTTAGCAAAATTTAACACCTGTTCTCTTCCATGTTTTGCCTGAGTAGCACATTGGCCAGGGTTAGCCTCATGAGTGTGTAAGGGGAGCTGTCACACCCGGCCCCATGCTCAGAAGTTCCTTGGGCTTTAATGTTCTACAGTTGAAGTCTAAAAATTCGTAACAAATTATCTTTGAATACCCGAATGTTTTGTAATGAATTTCAAAGGGAAAATGGAGTATGTTATGAGCTTCGAGTCTTAGCTCAAGGACACATCCTCTCTGACAACCTCCTACCTCTCTGCAAAGAAGCAAGTGAATTTCCACAGCTTGCTGCACTTACTATTTGGGGTTCCATTCGACCTACCTCTTCCCATTGCATTTGCTAACCAATGCTGCCCTGCCCTTCTAACAGGGCCCTGGGTATGGTATAGTCAAGATTAGGTACATGACAGGCTGGGGCATGGCAGCAGCTCTCCCTGTCATGGGCTGGCCATATTGTTCTGTCTAGCTGTATGGTCAAGCACAGAGGTTGCCATCATGTGAGAGTGATCTACCTGTTGTAGGTAAGGACAGGCAGATCTGAAAGAGGCGAGCTGCCTGGTTCCATTCTCTATCAGGGCTGGTGGAAAAGGGAATCTGCCAGCTGGTGAGCAATGCACATAACCAGATTTGCATGGCAGGCCAGGAGCCTGGAAGTGTCTGCACACATCTGGGAGTGTTCTTTGTTTGAAGGAGTGTGCCATCAAATAGCAAGTGAGGAATACAATGAAAGCTCAGGAAAGAAAACACAAAAGAAAGGACAAGATTCTATTTTTGAACAGCCTCCATATTTTCATTTTGCATTAAACACTGTAAATGGAGCCAGTCCTAACACTGATACAAACAGATTAGGTTTCTCTGAATAGTAAATGAATCTGTGAGTGCACCTGAGCCAGTTTGAATTTTTCTCCTATTCATTTGCTTGATAAAAATCTCACCACATTCTTATCCTTCTGTAGTTTTAGAGTGCATTTGCTTGCTCAACTGTGCAACACACATATTTTATATGTTATAAAGATATTCACTGTATTATAGTTTGAGTTCTTAAGAGGAAATAGTCATATTTATTTTCATTTTTAAAATGTAAAAACAGCAATGTTTTTGAATCTGTCTGCACTCCCTGTTCTGAAAGTAAAAGTAATAAAATGAATCATGGGGACAGGCATTTTGAAACCTGACCAAGGATTTGCTATTTAGTTCTACTTTCCTCCAGTTTCCACTCTCCAAAAAAGCCTCCTAAATGCCAGACAAGTAAGCCCTAGCAATTTCTTTTTTTAAAGGTAGACACAATGCAACACCGTGCAGCTTTTATATGATCATTTCCCTTCAAGTCTACCGGTGTATGGCTGGTCAGATAAAGTTTAACTCTCTAACCAGTCATTGGGTTTTTTTTGTTGTTGTTCTTTGTTTGCCTCTTCTTAGTTGGAAGGAAACAGAGAATGACATGAATCCCCACTTGTTGTGCATGTGTGTACTTTCGTCCTTTAATCCTCACAATTTGAAGAGTAGATATCATTGGTTTGTTTTCCAAACAAGTGTATGGAGGTTCAATTTGTGAAGGAAAAAAAAAACAGTTTTCAGTTAGAAAGTGCACAGTCTGTTCAACAACAATGGTAATAAGAAACTTACTAAAAAGGAGAGAATGATCCTACATGGGAAGCAGGATACACAGCAGACTCATAGAATGGCAAATGCATTAAACAGCATTCTGGCCTCAGAATCAGCCCTTAAGGCATTCAGATCAGGCTGAAAAACCCATGAGAGTATTTCAGGCATGGAAAGCCAAGACACTGTGGCAAACAAAAATGACCTAAATGAAAGGTCTCGGTGACTAAGATCCCAGCAGAAAGAACGGGCCATCAGGTGGGAGGGAGGTTATGGCAGGGGAAAGCCACTGTAATCCATAAACTGTACTTTGTAAATTTATATTTATTAAATAAAAGTTTAAAAAGGCAAAAAAAGAAACTTATCATTTAGAATGACTGGAATTTTCTGTGTTAATATGAAAACATGCTGTTTGACTTCTCACACCCTCCATTCCCATGTATATTGAGTACTCCAAAAGGAGAAACACACCACATCTCACAGCACGTTTACATGGTTATCTTTCAAATAGCTGAGGATGCTGAAAGTGCGCATCTTGGTGTTATTCTCGGGAACTCATAATCGAAACCCTTCCTGTTTCCATTAGAGATCGTCAGTTGGAGGGCCTCTTTTCTAACATGGAAGCATAAACAGTCACAAGAAACACTTTGTAGCTAGATAAGTAGTTCCTATTTGTCCTGGAAAAGGACACCAATGGTTTTCCTTATCCTCACACCTAGCCACTCCTGTATTCTCCATGCTATGCCATATTTGAAAAAAAGAACTTTCAGCCCATGTCCAAGTTTAAGTTCTTAGGGTGGGGGTCTCCTGTACTCTCTTTGTCACCAAGTGTGGCTGATATGTATTCCCTCAGAAACTACTTAATATTTTACAGAGTCTTTGAGGAGAAAATCTTGTAATACTAATTAGCTAATTTACAAACATTAATTAACCAATTCTCTGAAGAGATGGGGATTAAAAAGTAGGCTACTATACTAGTTCAACATTGGGAAACTTCTCGCTACAAACCTCCCTCTATCAAGGTCATATTGTGTGTTAAAGAACTGAGACGAGTGATGAAAGCAAAAGCAGAAAGACCAAACTGGCTAATAAATCCACTGAACAAAAATCCACCTATTATAGATTCAAAACGGCTTTCTTACTTTTATACCTTCCTTTCCATTGTGTAAGTCCATGTAATTTCATTCCTGAAATGGCCCCTTAGGCTCCAGCTCATAGGGATACCCTTCTCTCTCTACTATGTCTTCATCTACATCACTCATGTTGGAGTGCCATTGGCAGTAGTACTTAACTGGGAAGTACACACTTTTGAAAAATCTTTGTCAGAATGTCCTTTAGGAGGACTGAAAGAATGGCCACCACAGATGGTGCATATCTCCATACTATACACATGAATAGAAAAATATTTAACAATTTTCTATTTTATTTCTCAGATGCACTTTTATTTTATATTCATAAAATGCAATAACTATTGTTACTACACCATGAAAAAATGAAAATTTGGACTTTGTATAGCTATTTGCTAGAATCCTTTAAAAAATACGCACAGATACATTTCTGTCTCTCAACTATTTTATGCAAAATGTAAGAATATTATCATGGCCGGTGCCGCAGCTCACTAGGCTAATCCTCTGCCTACGGCGCCAGTACTCTGGGTTCTAGACCCAGTTGGCGTGCCGGTTTTGTCCCAGTTGCTCCTCTTCCAGTCCAGTTCTCTGCCGTGGTCCGGGAAGGCAGTGGAGGATGACCCAAGTGCTTGGGCCCTGCACCCGCTTGGGAGACCAGGAGGAAGCACCTGGCTCCTGGCTTCAGATTGGCGCAGGGCTGGCCGTAGCCAATGGTTCTTTCTCTCTTTCTCTCTCACTGTCTAACTCTGCCTGTCCAAAAAAAAAAAAAAAAGAATATTATCATGATCCAAATTTTACTATGATTAGAATGAGATACTCCTTGCTGAAACTGAAAATCAAGCTACAATGAAGGAGTGTGTATTATAGGAAAAAGGACACATGGACAATTAACTGATAAAGAGAACACTATATAAGACAAATTTACTTGCAGGTACAGTTGTTTCCTGTTTGAAGCATGAGTCTCAGAACTGCTGATCAGAAGTCTAGTTGCATTTTGCAAATGATTGCTTTTGGAGTTAAACTCAGAATCTTGGTCTATGGACCTGGAAATTATGTGAATGATAGTAAGCAGATGAAATAAGGGGAAATGCATATAGATGCTTGCTTATTGTTGCCTATTCCTCTTTTCTATTCCTGTGAAGTTACACATTCTGAAGTTATCAATTGGTTTATCAGATATATTCTATCAGATATAAGTTACCAGGTGGATGATAACCAACTTCTTGAGAGTCCACCAAGATATAATTGTAAATAAATGTTTTATGAGCACTAGCCCCTTTAATCCTAGAATTTTTATGAATTATGCATTAATTTTCCCATTCACAGATGTAAAGGTTGAATCTCACATATATGCCAGAAATTGAACCAAAGTCTCTTTAACTTCAAACCAATATTTTGTCTACCACCTCACTCTTGTATACCTTTAACATTGACTTCCCAGTTGGACCAAATTAAATTTTTAGCTTCATGATTATGTATTGACCTGAGATCATAGAGTTTAATCTGGAGGAACTAAAGTGCATAAAGCTTGGGTTATCTGTACCCCCATGTTTATTGCAGTTCAAGTCACAATATCTAAGACATGAAACCAACCTAAATGCCTGTCAATTCAAGATTGGATAAAGATATTATGGGATATATACTCTATGGAATATTACACAGTAGTGAAAAAGGAGAAATCTGGTCATTTGCAACAAAATGGATGAATCTGGAAAACATCATACTTAGTAAAATAAGCCAGTCACAAAGGGACAAATATCAGTTTTCCCTGATCTGTGATAACTAACAGAGCACATAAAAGAAAACCTGTAGAAGTGAAATTGACACTATCAGAGGCAATGACTTGAACTGCCCTTGTTGTGACTGATGAGGAACTTTTATTTTTATTTTAGTATTTTTATTTTTTTCTACTTAATATCATTGGTTGAACTCTTTACTTAACATAGAATTAATCATATGTGTATAAAGCCAATTGAAAATAGATCCCAGTAAAAAATAAGAGTGGGCATAAGAGAGGGAGGAGCTGTATATTTCTGCATACAGTACCATGGACTTACTTCTAAGGGTAAAACTAAAAACTTGCCATGGGACTCCAAGTCCCATTATGCTGGGTGGCAATAATGCCATCTTATGGTTAAAGTGATCATATTAAGTATTTAATTGATCATATAGATAGGATTTAGTGTCAAACGGATCATATAAATAAGATCAAGTGTCTGGTAATAACCATAGATAGACTTAAAAAGGAGAGAATGTTCCAACATGGGAAGCAATCCACACAGCAGACTCACAGAATAACAAATGTCCTAAACAGCACTCTGGCCTCAGAATCAGCCCTTAAGGCATTCTGATCTGGCTGAAAAGTCCATGAGGATATTCAGGCACATAAAGCTAACATACTGCGGGGGGGGGGGGGGGGTAGAAGTCCTATATGAAGGATCTCTGTGAGTGAGATCCAGGTAAAGATGGGGCCATCAAAGAAGGATCTACTTTTCTCTGAAGGGAGGAGAGGACTTCCATTTTGCTTATGGTTCTGTCTAAATAGTGACAGAGATCATGGACTCAAAAGTATTCCATAGCCTTAGCAGCTCACGTCAAGAGCCTCGGGTAATCACTGATGTCATACATAAGAGTGTTAATTGTTAAATTATCAAAGGAGTCACTGTGCACTTACTCCCCCAAGCAGGACCTCTGTCTTTAATGAGTTGTACTATGAGAATTAACTACAAAACTTGTTCTCAAACAGTTCTTTATATTTAGTGTGTTGGTATGGGTGCAGATTGTTGATGTCTTTACTTAGTGTAGAGTTGACATTTTGTACATAAAGTTAATTAAAAATGAATCTTAATGAAGAATGGGATGGGAGAGGAAGGAGGAGGTGGGATGGGAGTGGGGGTGGGAAGGCAGATATGGGGGGGAAAACCATTATATTCCTAAAGTTGTACTTATAAAATTTGTATTCATTAAATAAAAAGTTTCCTTAAAAAAAGAATCACAAGAATAGTTCAGGTTTTAATAAGTTGAGTTTTGAGGGAAAAGCCTGATGATGGTGGGAGGTGGGGATGAGAGTGAGAATAGGAGAAGGAATAAAGGCGAAAAGAGAAGAGAGAATGAGTCAATCAAATCATAACTTCTTAGAGCTAGAATAGTCTCCAGACTTCAATAAGACCAAACCATCCTGCTATGCAACCTAAGAGATTTTGTTACTGATAATTTTTTTAAAGATTTATTTACTTATTTGAGAGGCAGAGCTGCAAAGACAAGGAGAGACAGAAAGAGTTCTTCCATGCACTTGTTCGCTCTCCAAATGGTCATAACAGCCAGAGCTGAGCCAATCCAAAGCCAGGAACCAGGAGCTTTTTCTGGGTCTCTCACATGGGTACAGGGGCCTAAGGATTTGAGACACATCAGCTGCTTTCCCAGGCACATTAGCAGAGAGTTGGATTGAAAGAGAAGGAGGCGGGACTTAAACTTCTACCCATATGGGCTGCTGGTGCCATAGGTGGAGGATTAACCCTCTATGCTACTGTGCTCACCCCTACTGATAAAATCTTACTTGTCATTTAGGACGACTAGACTAGAATTCAGTGCCATGATGCTTGGAAATCAATGTAAGTGAATGACAAACAACAAAATATAGCAAATGTTGAGATGTATGAAGGGTTTTATAGCAATTCCTATTAAAAAGTTATTGCAAATGAGATTGACTGTGTTTAGAATTAGCACAAAGATAGCTTTAATTATCTTCACTGTGAAGTGACTTGCAGATGCTTTGTGAGATCTTGAAGCACATATCAAAGATGTCCACCCAATGCAGGTGATACCTTGTCCCCTTTGATAGATTTTTCACTGTTTTCTACAGTGTAATGTATTATTTTTTGAATTTAAAAGTTTAATCTTCATAAAGTGGCTATTTTTTCAAAATTTACCAAATACAAGGGAGTGAATTTGAAGAAAAGTAGCTTTTAGTCTCATCTTCCGAACATTTTTCTAAGAAATGACTGCTATTTTAATGAAATAGTTGTTTAACTTGATGAGTTCATCCATTTTCTGAAGTCTTTCTACCATCTCAGCATTTGGTGGGTCACCAATATCCTTCTCGGACCCTGTCTCTTTCGGAGAGATTTACACTCCTTCCAAAACTATGGAAAACACAGAGGCATCTTTAAAGTATAAAATAATAAATACTTCAAAGCATTGATGGAATCATATAGAATTATTTTAAAATATTACAAAAGGGGCTAGCATTGTGGAGTAACAGGTGAAGTCACCACTTGCAGTGCTGGTATCCCATATGGTTGCTGGTTCGAGTCCTAGCTGCTCCACTTTCCATCCAGCTATCTGATGTGGCCTGGGAAAGCAGAGAGTGGACCAAATGCTGAGGTCCCTGCACCCATGTGGTAGACCAGGAAGAACCTTCTGGCTCCTGTCTTTGAATCAGCCCAGCTCTAGCCATTGTGGCCATTTGGGGAGTAAACCAGCTGATGGAAGAACCTCTCTCTCTCTCTCACTCTCTCTCTCTCTCTCTTTGTCTCTGCCTCTCTCTGTCTTTCAAAGAAATAAATGAATCTTTAAGAAAATTACAAAAATAAAATGTGTGAAGAGTCTCAGCAAAGTACCTGGCATATCCTGTGTAAGCTGCCCCACCCCATATTCTCATGTCCAATTCAGCTCAGCCCTATTTCTCCTGTGTATGCTTCTTTATTTCCTTGGTAAGTCCAACTTTCAAGTAATCTAGTAGTGAAAACTAAATGATAGATTTAATTTAAAAAAGGAGCCAGTTAATTTGGTAAATCACCTCTTTTGTTGAGTTCAAGTAATGGCTTCATGTTGGCACTTCATTGGCTCCCAGGAATTATTATGTCAAATGCACCCTGTTTCTGGAACACTGTAGGCTATATGCCTACAACGAAAGAAATTCATTTATAAGACTCAGTATAGTTAAAATTTTCCTGATTACTTTGTATATTATCTGATACAATGGAATTATGCTATCTCGTGACTCGTTTACTCAAGAAAGATCTTTGGCCACCTATTGGTCCATTCTTGATTCTTAAAGTACATAAAGAAACAAGGAAATATTACTACCCTTTTAGTTGTCTGTATTTTTTGTTTTATAAATTATATTGTATGATCGGGGCATAATATGAATAGGCATGTTTACAAAGACTAAATCTCCATCAAAGTATTAAGCAGAATTCAATACTGATATTATTTTGTCATTTATATCCATATTATAAAGAAACTGGATAAAATTAGAGTTGTAGATCATTTCTGTATTCATTTTGGGTCATTTTATTTCTACCACTTATCTCGGATATTTTACAAATATTTATCAAGTGCTTGTAATTTTCAAATATGCTACAAAGATGAATAAATGAATAAGAATAAATAACTAAACACCTCTTATTGGCCAGGTAATTAAAATGTGGCACTTAATCCTTACAAGTCAGCAAGAATCGAAGAAACTAAATGGAGAAGGTGGCAATTGAGTTTTTTCATCTATGCACAATAGCCATTAGCTAACTGAAAATAGGTGTGTGTGTCTGTGTGTGTGTGTGTCTATGTCTGTGTGTGTCTGTGAATATGAATGTATAGATGTGAGTCCATGTCTTTGTAGGTGGTTGGGCCAGAATGGGGAATAGCACAAATAGAAGTGATAACTTTAATGCAGAAAAGTAGATCATGCTAATTTTATATAAAGCATATCGCTAAGTGCCTTGGGCATGAAGCAAACATCCTATATATGTCTTACTATAAATTAAAAAAAAATCAAATGTGTAGGCAGATGTGAATAAGGCATTGCCTTCTGCACTAAGGTCTACCACACCCTAGGTTCCAAACAAATGTCTGTTACACAAACAAATTCAGCGCTTACCACAATTAAAAATTTTTGGTTCAGTTGACCCTAACAAGGTTTCATTATCTAGGAGCTTCAAACTTGGAATTTTTTTCCTCCATTGACTCACTGATTATAGAACAAAAGGAATGCTTGGCAGTTTACAAGAAGCCTGGACATTCAGCTTTGTGCAGACCAACCAGCTTGTTGCCTGTATGAACAGTCTCAAAGTCCTGTACAGTGCTGTGTGAGGATTACAAAGTCAAGACCATTAGCGTTGCAGCTAATATACAAGAAAGAAATGTATTTTAGTGAGGCAGAATAATGCTTCTGGATGTAATAATGCAATTGAGACCAGCAGAAGGGTTAGGCAGATCTCCTTTCTTTCCTATTCTGCTGTCAGTAAGATTTTCTCTTTCAAAAATAATACAGCAGAGGAGGAAGCAAAGACACGGATGAGTTCAGGTATCAAACAGTTTTTTCTTTACCTGAGCTCTGAAAAAGAAGCAAAGAACAAGAGTGTGGAAACAAAAATAATCTAAGCCAAAGTGACATCATAAGCAATCTTTACTGACCAGAAATGATGGCATATTCAGTTCCTATAACGATCGGTACTTATAGAAATATTTTTTAAAAAACACATAAGGAGGACATTCACATTTCCAATCTTGTGGAGTTCAACTTAAAGTTCACCAGAATAGGCTTATTTAAATGCACTTTATTTGTACTTTAGTGGGAGTTTTTGATGCAGCCCCTATGTTGCAGTGAATATCCTAGGAATAGTTTTCTTTTAATCTGAATATGTATATATTTAAAAAACAACACAAGTATTAAACATAGTCTAACTTGAAAATAAACAACCAAAGCAATCAAGTTAGAGTGATGAATTGCTGTTTTCAAGAGGTCACAGGAGCTCAATCATTCCTACAGATGAGAAGCTATAATTTTCATCATAAATGAGTTTTCCTCTTATAAGTAATGTTAGTAGAAATGGAAAGTGATACCAAAACCCAGAGTGAAAAACTGACTGCAGTTCTTCCATGGATGAGGTAAGATCAGCACCTAAACATGGGCTCGCTTTTAAACAACAGCAAATTGTTAGTCTCATATACTGCTTAGCCAATAACAAATATTATTTCATTCGAGCTTCAGTACAGTCTCTAATGTGAAGGTGATTGAATATACTTTACAGATGAATAAATTAAGCCTCAGAGTTCCTCAAGTCCATATGATTAATCAGAAGAATAGTTGGTGTTGCTCAGTCTGGATGGAGGAGATAACCTTGTTTAAGGGACCCGAGGTTTTTATATGATAATATCATTTTCTTAAAATACATATTATATTTAGTTTTTGATCAATTATTAAGACTACTGCTCCAAAAATGTGCAGTGATACTTTGAGAAACATAAATCAAACCATCTATTAGCATTGTAGTATATGATTACCCATATTAATGTGATACAATTCTCTCTGTGGGATAGTTTGAGGATTGGTCTCCAGCACTCTTTGCTTTGAACTGTTTTGCGGGTCCTCAAGATAACAAGGGCTAGATTCTTTCCAGAGTTCAGAAGAGCTATTCTCACTACAACTTTGTAAAGGAAGTGTTAGCCTCCCGCATTTTTACAGATGAGAAATTTGAGATTCCGAGAGAGTAAATGATTTTCCCAGCTCACAGCCAAATACATTAGGGAAATGCCATGCACTGGTCTATCTGAATGAAGAACTCACCTGTTTTCTGTCGTCCAGCACAGCCTTTAGTATCAGGACGTTTTCACCCTGAACTCACCATATCCTCGAATTTTTCTGCACCTTTCTAAGAAAATGCACATTCACTTGTTTTTTTCCCATACAGAATATATATTCTAATAATTACTTTGGCTTTTCTGAGTCATTGGTACTTTGCTTTGCCTTTTCTGCTTTTGCCTCAGAGCAAGGAGTTGCTTATTTAAAGGTAGATGGGAAAGTACTTGTCTAGCATAATTCTACCTACATTTCAAATCATCTTATTTTTGCACGCGATAATCATTTCTTCAACTCTATGATTGATATTCACACATCATATTTCTTACCTAAGGTAGGAAGAGTCAGATACCAGATGCAGAAAATCTCAAAATAATTGATTTCAATTCTGACTTTCCTTCTGCTAAATGAAATTCACACGTGAAAAATGATTTCATGAATTAACAAGACTTCCAGCATCTTGAAAGCAAATACATTCTTACAACATTATTTTGTTGAAAATTGAGTATTCTCAGTTAGAAACTGATCAGCTCCAGCAGCTCACAATCACAGAGTGAACCTGAGAGAAGTGCTGGTAGGAAAAAACAGCAATTAAAATCTATTTTGAAGCAGATCAGTAGAGTAGATTACGAAGCAGCAATAGTATGGAAATTACATAAGAAAACATTTGTAAAAATTAGCAATTGAAGATGTCATAGATGATTTTAATGATAATATTTAGAAATGAAGAAAAAGGTATTCTGATCCAATCATACTGCAAATAAATTCATTTGTCAATGATACCTACTTACTAATTTTTATGCATTTGAGTGTATCTTCCATCTAAAAATGTTGCACAAAATTTACTTGCAGAAACATTGAGTTAATGAGGGGGAACAGTGGACTAGAATTTTTGTCATATTTTGGTCCCATTTGCTACTAGCGTGCTGTGTAAATGTGTACTTTCAATAGCCATGGGAGTTGAAAAAAAAGTTGTGTTTTTTTTTAACTTTTATTTATTTATTTATTTGAAAGGCATAGTGACATAGACAGAGGAAGGGACAGAGAAATCTTCCGTCTGCTAATTTAGTCAACAAATGTCTGAAATGGCTGGGGCAGGGTTAAGCTGAATTCAGGAGCCAGGAACTCCAGCCTAGTCTCTCACCTGAATGGCATGGGTCCAAGTACTTGGGCCATCTTCTCTTGCTTTCGCAGACACCTTAGATGGAAGCTGCATTGGAAGTGGTGCAGATGAGACTTGAACTGGTATTCCTATATAAAATGTCTTCATTACAACTAGTGGCTGAACCCAATAGACCACAATGCCAAACCTGAGATGTGGTTCTTAAAATGCATTCTTCAGACTAGAAGAATCATCACCATTGTATGGGAACATGTTCTAATTTCATTCTATTGCTCTCCAACCAGATCTAATGTATTAGTTTTTTTATGCAATAAAACACATGAGTAAGGCTACTTTTGAAGAAAGAGGTTTACTTTGTTCACACGTTTGGAGGCTCAAGGACATGGTGCTACCAGCTCAGGGCTGGTGAGGGCCGTGTGGATAGTCCCATTATGGTGAGCGGCAACAGCAGGACTTTATCTGGGGTAGAGTGATCACATCTCAGACAGGAAGACAGAGAAACTAGGTGGGGCCGTGTTTGAACTATCTTAATTCCTTCCAAGGAATGGGACCCCAGCAGTCTCCTGTTAGGTCACATCTCTTGTATTTCCCACCAACTCAATACCACCACACTGATGATCAACTCTTCAGCACACACACCTTAGTGACACAAACCAAATCCAAACAATGGCACCTGCCAAATCAGAAAATATGAGAGAGGGATCTAGCAATCTATATTTGAACAAGATCCACCATATATACCTGACGTATGCTAAAGTGTGAGAATCACTGAATTCAATTATCTATAAAGGGTTTTTCTTACATCAGTAATCTCTGGTTCTCTAGAAGTAATTCTTTCAAAACAGTTGAACTCTGGACAACTTCAGGTACTCTTCCATAAAATATATACCCCACAAAGAATAAAACCATGAAACTACCATATGAAAAAAGATCATGAATGAACTATTAAGAAAGTAGATATATTAAGAAGTCTACCAAGATAAAGACTTTATAATTCTATTAGAGGGATAAAATTAAGAGAAATATAATCTTAACAGTAAAGATTTAAAAATTAGATCAATAAAATATATTATCAAATAATAACAATCACAGGAGTTTATAATATTGAGATATTAGAAGAAAAATAAACCCTAACAATAATTTATTACAGCTGTCTATTTTGGTTGATAAGAAATATTAAGGCAGGGCCAGCACTGTGCCATATCGGATAAAGCTGCCACCTGTAGTGCCAGCATCCAATATGGGTGCTGGTTCTAGTCCCAGTTGCTCAATTTTTGATCCAGCTTTCTGCTATGGCCTGAGAATGCAGTGGAGGATGGCCCAAGTCCTTGGGCCCCTGCACCCACCTGGGAGACCTGGAAGAAGCTCCTGGCTCCTGGCTTGGATCGGCGCAGCTCTGGCTGTTGTGGCCATTTGGAGAGTGAACCAGCGGAAGGAAGACCTTTCTCTCTGTCTCTCCCTTTCACTGTCTGTAGCTATACCTCTCAGATAAATAAATAAAATCTCAAAAAAAGATATGATGGAATAGATTGAACACGACTCATTTACACATAATTTAAAGTTGAAAGTTAATCCTAGAAGTCTCCAGAATGTCTCTGGACAGGGACATAAGTATGTAAATGGTTTCTTATATGAATATTTTAAAGCTATTCCTAAATTGCTCCCTGAAGTGTGCAGAGTTAGGGTCTTCCATATGGATACAGGGTCCAAGCACTTGGGCCATCTTCTACTGCTTTCTCAGGCCATAGCAGAGAGCTGGATAAGAAGGGGAGCAGCCAAGACAAGAACTGGCACCCCAGAGGCATTGCAGGCAGAGAATTAACCTACTGCACCACAGCGCTAGCCGCCCCCCCGCCCATCATATCTTGATATGAAACAAACACAAGATTTTCATATTGGGTTAAATCTCATGGAACCCAAGCTATATGTAGGTCTGGGTTTCAAGTCTAAATATAATGAAAAACATACGAACACACAATCTTCCAATGATTCATGAAGCATTTCTTTATGGGCCAACATTGAATTTCTCATAAAACATTATTAACCTATATTGTTAACCTATATCACTTTGTTATGTGACACATGATAATTAACAAGTCATCTCTCCTGCTACCCAGTCATGGAACTAAGCAGGTTAGATGGTGTATAATTTATTGCTTCTGGCATATGTCAATTTTCTTTCAGTTCATTCAGCCTACTTGGTAACCTCACTATGTGTCTTGTCGATGCACCACACTTGAAGACTCTGAACATGAAGAACATGAGTCCCAAGGAGTTCATAGTCCAAAAAAAAGAAAAATCAGGAAAAAACAATCTTATCATTGTGATGAAATTATTGTTTTAAAGTTTATTATTTTCATCTATTAGAGACAGAGAGAGCTTCTATCCCCTGATTGACTTCCCAAATGCCTACAAAATATGTGACTGGAGCAGGACCCAGAAATTCCATCTGGGTCTTCCACATTTGTAGCAGAGATCCAAGTATTTGAGCCATCACCATTGGGAAGCTGGATCAGAAGCAAAAGTGGGGTTACATTATAGGCACTCTAACTTAAGATGTGGGCATCCCAAGAAACTATAGTACCATCCCAGACATTACCTTAAAAAAAACTTGAGCTCATACATAATTTATCAATGAATTTTGCTCATCAAATTTAAGACAAATTAATTCAGAATTTCCAGGCTAACATGAATTATAACTGATTCACTGCTGAGGAAGGCTCACCTGTTTTTCCTGACCACATCCTTGCAATCTCCTGTCCACTGAGCCTTCAGGCTGGGCAGTCAGCCCCCTTAGTTCTACAGATGAGTAGAACATACTGGGGTGAGGGTTGAGGGAAGGGGATGGCAGCTTCCTGACCCTGCCTTGTGATGTCTGTGCATGTGTGTGTTGGAGGAGGTGGGTGGTGGAGGTTTGTGGGCTCTTACCAGAACTTACATAGCAATGTGAAGGTCTGGTTCTGGCTGGGCAAGCGGGCCTGTGGTCCTGCCCTGCTGTAGGGGTCATAATGACCCAAAGTTATTTTCCGGGGTTCTGGGAGGGTGGCTCGATAACACTGCCTTGGACATTAATGTCCTGATTTAGATGGTTGCTAGCAATTCTTGCGCCAAGCCCACAAGAAATTCCAGTCCCAGTGGTTTTGTTGTAGAATTTGGAAGATTTCACTCCCGCCTCCTGGCCTTGGCCATTATGGGTCTTTGGGGACTACACCAGCAGATGGGGGAGTGGGTGTCTCTTTCTCTTGACGTTTTAAAGGGGAAAAAAAGAAGTAATTGTATGAATCATTAGATATTTATGAAAATTATAGTAGGATCAAGGTCAATTAATGTTTGAATATTTCTCATGTTTCAGGTAGAGAACTTGTTGTATTTATGTACTATTTTATTACTTCCTTAGAACAAACTTGCAAGGTGAAGCTTCCTATATTTTATAAGAAAAGAAACAGAAATCCAGAAACAAGCAATGACTTTCTGAAGTCACACATCAAATCAGTGTTCCAGGATTCATAACCAGGTCCAATTCTGAGAGCAAAAATTTTTATACTCAAATATAACATTTTGTTATTCAGCAGAAAAAAGAAAGATTGGAAGTGCAATGCAGAAAGAAAGAAAGAAAGAAAGAAAGAAAGAAAGAAAGAAAGAAAGAAAGAAAGAAAGAAAGAAAGAAAGAAAGAAAGAAAGAAAGAAAGAAAGAAAGAAAGAAAGAAAGAGAAAGAAAGAAAGAAAGAAAGAAAGAAAGATAGATAGATAGATTGTGGGTACAAAAGTTTCATATATTTTCTTCACATATTCAAATTCATTCATATATATATTATATATTCACATAACAAGCCAATTACTTATTCAATTTGGTAACCTAAAACAAATGTATTAACCTAAATATCATAGAAGTTTGGAAGAATATGGACTTTTAGTCAATCCAGTGATAGAAAAATGTAATATTTTCATTTCTTACTTATCTAGCTCCAGGTCATTTAACTCTTCCTTTTCTTACCTTTTGCATTTTGTTACTACATTTTAGTTTTTCTTTCTAAAAACTCACACCAGAGAGAGCATGATAGCCACAGGATATAGAGGTTCCAGTAAGCACAGAACCAATTTTTATATTTTTTTTATAATCTGAATAAAGTTGGAATGTTGTTATTTTAACTTGTGTTTGAGGAAGAATAGAACAATTTACCACTTGCACAGACTGGCTCTATATAACAATAATGATGAATTTTGTAACACCTTCTTGAATGGGGTTTGTTCTTGACAATATCAAAATGATTCCTGCCCTAATATGCCTTTCCCAGTAGGAAATCCCTAGGAGTCTACACAGAGAATCATAACGTTATCCAAAGATAGATGAAATAACAGCATTTTCCCCCTTTTCAATAAGAAGAAATTTAATTTTTTTAATTGCAGGAAGATGATATGTTTTTGTAAGACTGGCATCTTTGCCATCCTTGCAATTAATGTTGTCACAGCCCATTATTGCTCTGAGACACTTTGGAGCACCATCTCCCTCCCTGGATTACAAACTAAGACTTAATACAAAGTATATATTTTTCCACATCCTAGAATTGTCTACTTTTTGTGGTATTATATATTTGTTCCCCTCCATACCTGTCCTGCATCCAATCTGGAGAAAGAGAGAGAGAGACAGAGAGAGATCTAGATAGAATTTGTTCTCTCATCTCTAAAATGTATCAGTTCTAGGGCTTGAAATATCTTTCACATATCCTTTGACCTAGTGGATTTCTCCTCAAAACTAAGGTAATATTTGCAACCATTTCTAAAACCTCCTTCCATTCAATAGGATACTAATTGCCATGGTGTCTTGTGTTTATTGTTTTGTTATAGCACTCACTAATATATTCACAATTGTTTTGTCACATGTCCAAACTCCTGAGCTCATAAACCATGCCATAGTCTTCTCTGTAGCTCTAGCATTCCACACAATATAGCAAGCTCTACAGAATGCAGGAGGATAGGGAATACAGTTGGAAAACAGGAAATGTAAAACATGACAAGTATGAGATTGGTCTTTTTTGATTATTAACATGGAACCAGAAGAAAATATCTAACATCCAGAAAGTGCATAATATGCATCAAACATTGTCCTAATCTAAACATATGAACACATTTAATCCTCATTGTAACTTCATGGGGATGACACTATTTTAACCCTCGTTTTACTAAGCAGAAAACTGATGCACATACATTGGTTAGGTATTGTAGTTATCTCCCGGTTGGTGCATAGAATCAAAATGTGATCTAGATGGTTTAATCTACATATCATAAACTACCACCTCTTATAGGCCCTAGGAAAATATATATTTGAAAAAGACCCAGTAAGCTATCAGGATTAATTTAGATGCATGCATTCATTTAACTGCCTTTTCTACAGCATGTGCTTTAGTTCACCAAATAGCAAATAGTAGGGCGGCGATAGATCAAAGAACAAAAAATAGCGTTCTATTCCTAGATCGATGCCAAATACCATTTAAGCTGTGATCTCTGGTTAGAAATTTTGTGACTTTTTTCCAACTTCCCTGGGGCCTCAATATCTTTATCCAAGAAAGAAAAGTAAACAAGATCTAATCTCCTTGGATGTTTTAAAAATGAAAATAGAAACACACACACATACACACACACACACACACACATGTGTACCATGTTGAATCCTGTCATATTTGGCTCATCTGGAATGACAAAGTGTACGAGAATGAGAGAATAAAGCTGACTGGGAAGAAACAGAAAATGAGGCATTGTATCCTTTATTACTTTTTTCATTAAAAAGTAGTAACTTGAGTTTCAAGGTTGTTGAATAAAATCAAACACATTACTAGTAGACTTTCTTCATTATCTGTTCATGAAGATGCCTTTTATATGTCATGTTAGCTCAATCTGTCATATCCGTGACTCAGTATGTTGTGTGAACACTCTTCTGACCATCCATAATACAACCGAATTCAAACACTGAACTGAACTCCCTCCAACACTGCTGCAGGGAGACAGTTCAAGTATGGGGTTCCTGATCACAACCTTCGTTCATTCCCTAAGCTTCTAGTTCTTTTTTAAAGTCTTTGCCTATTTTATTGATGCTATCCTCTACAAAAGCTTAGTCAAGCAAGATATTTAAATTATGAAAAACTTAGAGATATAAAAATGAATGGAAGCAGAAGATATTTCTTTCACATACTGACCCTCTACTCTATGAAATACACTTTATGATGCAACTATAGAGAAACTTTTGTGCCTTTTCCCTTTCCTTTCCTTAAATTTAGGCTCCTTATTGGGGCTCTCAATGAGAATCAAGGAAATTAATATTTTGAGGCCACCAAAATCAGGATAATGACAATCTTCCAACATTCCCTAAAGGTATAGTTAATGTAAACTAATTTTAACATATTTTTCCCACAGATAATGAAAAACAGACAACATGAGACAAAACACTCTTTAAGTTGATAATTTTATTATACTGATTGAGTTGTATACTGTCCAGGAAGGAAACACTGATTTGATGCTAAGAGACAAATTTAGGGAAAAAAGTGTTTTGCACATTCATATAATATTCAACCTCTAAGTTTATGGACTAGTTACTCAGACTCCCTAGACACTTCCCTATCCCACCTTCTGTGCCTTCTCTCCCTGCAGCAAGCTGAAAATGCAACTGAAAATAAATCAAATATTCATCAACCTAAAAGAGCTCCTCACTTGTCCCTAGAGATCAGCCACAGGGAGAAATGTAACAAAAGAATACCTTTTAGAAACAACTCAATATGCTAGTATTGACTATAATATTCATTTGGTGTATGCTATCTTTATCATTCTGAAACCTTGTAATTCATAACTGTGTAGTTTCTATTTATATTTCAAAAATACCTCACAAAACATTGCTGTTGGAATCTGTTGTAAACTTTATGCTTTGTAATAATTTCAACTTTATGCACATTTTGCTTCTCTTTTTCTGACTGATTGTGTCTGTCTCAAGATGTCTTCTTATGCTTTGGTAAAAGCAAAATGTCAGAGGCAAATAAGAGTAAAGATTCAAGCTCACTGTCCTAAAAGTAATATATTACCTTCAAATTTGCATAAAATAATATTATACTCAAAAAACAGTATTCCTATCAAGGATTACTAAAGTTATTTTTCCTGTGGTCTTGACTGAATATCAGGTCAAATGCTTGATGGATTTATTATGGATGATCTAGTCCAGTTTCCCAGTACTCATACAGATTGTAGAATAAAATATATTTAAAATATAAAATAATTTATATATGCTCTTTTCATCAATAACAGAACCCAGCTTGACATGACACCGTTCAGTTAAAATATTTGAAAAAGCTAATTTAGGCATGCCTCTGATAAAATCAAGATGTGTAAAAGATTAGTTCACTTTCTTGAGCCAAAGATACAAATTTTAATAAAAACTGAGTATAGTCAAATCACACAATACACCTTTATTTCCATAAAGATAAAAACATTAATTCATATCATAAATGGCAACAGAAATATGGGCCAACAAGATCAAAACCAAAAAGAGGTTAAAAGGCAGTTACAGAAAAAAAAAAAAACTAAGCTAATAGTGTTTATTAATCAGTAGTGATCAGAGAACATGAACTAACCAAAAAACTGATGATAGGGTAAAGTAAATTTGTGACTTCATCATTCACTTTATGATAAAAATTCTGAAAAGATTTTCATGCACAGAGTTTATATAATGATTGCAAGAAGTTGTGATTATTATATGCCTACCTGGTCCACAACAAGTTATGCCAACAACCTGTATTTCTTTCAAACTGGATCCTTTTATTAAGAGTTGTTTTAGAGACAGTAATTTCAATAAAGGTTTGGTGAAGTCTCAAATGATCTTTATCAACAGGATGAAAGCATGTAGAATAAAAGATGCATAGTTAAAAGTATTTGCAGTCACTGTTGAAAATATGTGAATGAGTGCATCATTGTGAAACTGAGGTGAGACTTTCTACTGGATATTGCAGTCCATCTTATACAAAGTCACAGACGCAAAACAGATGACAGAGAAGACACATTTACTAAGTTCATTGATGACATACAGCTCAGGAGACTGAATTGACTGGGTCCAGTCATGGTTTTAAGGTTTAAAAAGTCTGAATATGTAGGCTATAGTAAACCTAAATTTATTATTTAAAAAAACTCATATGCCTATTATTGCAAGACACTGTGGAACACATAAAGATGTATCTCAGCATTTTCAAATCTTCTGTAATTGTGATAACAATCATGAACTAAAATTACTAATTTTCATATACTACCCTAGAGTAATATAAACAAAAATAATCATGATAGATTATTGGAAGGTATTATTTTCTTAAAATCTTAGTAATTTTATCACTGTTAAGGTTTTGGTGCTACCTATCTAGTGAAGAGCTCTTAAACTTAAGTAATTTACAAACAAGACACAACACAAAAAATGCAAAGTCCTTTGCAAACAATAAATGGCTATATGAATGAGAAACTTATTAGTAATCTTATTATCTTGATTATTATTTGGATCTAAGTTATGAAGCATGACATTTATAATGGATTTCAAATATTGAAAACTCAGGATTTTTTTCCTCAGAAATGCTCATAAAGGCAAAATTGAAATTATTACTTAAATTTCTTATATTTTCTTATTTTCAAAAAGACTTATTTATTTGCAAGTCATCGTGACAGCGAAGTGAGAGAGAGAGAGAGAAAGAGAGATCTATCTTCCATCTGCTGTTTCACTCCCCAAATGCCTGTAATAGCCAGAGTGGGGACAGACAGAAGCCAGGAACCAAGAATTCCTTGCTGGTCTACCTCAGGGCTGGTAGAGGCCCATCTACTGCTACATTCTCCTGTACCTTCCAAGCTGCATTAGCAGGATGCTGGATCAGAAGCAGAGCAACTGACACTTGAAGCATTTACTCAAATATGGGATGCTGATGTCCCAAGTGGAGGCTTAACCTGCTGCATTACAACACCATTCCCCATCCCTTTGTCTTTTTAAAGTTAAATAGTGGTCTATGTATCTTTTCTAGTGGGGACAGCGATTACTGTTATTTTAATGCTCTGATCAGTTTTGTGGTTTTTTTGTTCATTTGTTTGTGTTGTCTCTTTGTTTTACCTAAAGCTGTAGTTGGAAGAGATGAACTCAATTTGCTGAACAGAAAACAAAAGTGTGGGGAGTCTGGGAGATGGGAGAGACATCAGTCATACTTCCATACAAATGTGAAATCAGTTTTGAGCATTAAAAACCTGGATGATACGGCCAAGAGAGTCAGTGAAATCATAACAAATGGCATAAGAATTTCTCATATCTATGTACAAGGTGTTATTCCTCTGGATTTTTGACATGGACACCTACAGTGAAACTGAGGGGTTTATAAGCTAGGATGGTGTTTCTAGATTCTCCTTGCTGACTTTCTCTGTTTCTCAAATCCTTAGCTAAAGATTTTGTCCTTCTTCAACTACTATACATCAGACCCTTCAATCAAGAATACCCAGTGGACCTTTTGGCAGGCTTACTTGAGCCTGCCTGCAAAGCTGCTGACACCAAGTTTCATTAAGTCAACATTTTTACTTGGATTTGCCAAGCAAATGTTTCTCCTTCAGTCATTGTAATGTAAAATCCCTTGACTATGAGACATCATTTGACATATTATTTTATTGTTGTCATCAAAAATTCTTTTTGTTGATACCACATTCAAGAAGAAAAGTAAGGGATAAAAGTCAATACAACAGTAAAGGGTTAGAAAAAGCAAAGAACAAAAATAAATACAACTCATTTATTAAGAGGCTCAAATGATGAATCAGGAACTGGCAGCCAAAAATCAATGAATTTCTTGAGTACATGATATGGTCAGGATTCCTGGGTTAAAAATATTCTGGGGGGAGGGCAATATCATGGCATAGCAGATAAAGCCATAGCCTATGATGCTGGCATCTCACCAGGGCACCGATTCACGTGTCAGATGTTCCACTTTCAGTCCTGCTCCCTGCTAATTGCCTATGAAAGGCAGCAGAAGATGGCTCAAGTGTTTGGTCCCTGTCATCCATTTTGGTAGACTTGGATGAATCTCTTATTTCCTGGCTTTGCCTTGGTGCAGCCCTGGCCATTGTGACCAGCTGTGGAATGAACCAACAGATCTCTCTCTCTGTCTCTCCTCCTCGCTCTATAACTCTGTTTCAAATAAATAAATAAATCATTTTTTGAAAATTGAAAAAGATTATGAAAAACTGGCTCATTCAATCTGTGTTGCTATAGAATTTAAGATTTCATATCAATAAAAGCAAACTGAGTTTATCTAAATCTCGAAATTTAAGTAGAATAAGCACTATCCTTTTACTTGAAGATTCAGGAAGGTGATTTATAATCATTTTAAGGTTTTTATTTGTATTACTGAAAAGAAAGAAGGAATAGGATATGGTTTTCTAAATTATTGCTGCTAATATGATGATAATAAATATGAGAAAGGCAAACACATAAATGCACTCACTAATAAACATCACTTCGGAAATTTAGCCTAGGAAACAGAAGAGTTTATGTTGCTACATTCAACCATTCACAGCTTCAACTGACACAATATGAATGTTTTCTTCAAAGCTAAGAATAAACTGAGGGATCTGTCTGAAAAGTGTGCAGGCTGACCCTGAAGGTGTATACCTGAAGGTGTCAGCAAATGAGATGTTCTGTCTCTGAAGCAAATGAGGAAGGTCCAAAACCTGTTTGTTAAACAGGTTGATTTTTTAACTTATTGTGATTTATGCAGAGAATCTATAAAATATTCCAACTCATCAAAAGTCTAAATTACATACATTTAAAGTATATTGTTCAAAAATTGTTAACTCAGTGCATAACAACTCAGAGAATGAATGCTAGATGGGACTTTCAAAGACTTAAGTGAAAACTAGAAAGTTAAGTATGAGCAAATACATTGGAGTGTTAGAAAACAAGACAAGAAAAAACAAAAGAAGAAAGGGATGGAGGGAGGGAGGGCTGGGGGAGAGAGAGAAAGAGAGACTTGCAAGGTTTCATACCTTGAACTCATGTGAAATAAAGGACCTTGTTCCAATTTTGCCACAGTTGTAGTAGTGAATAGTTGTGTTGCTTACCAGCCATTAACTCAAAATGTAAATACAAATTAAAATGCAGATTAAGCATAGCCATCAACTCTAAATATATTAAAAGATAGATCCATGTGCATCTAGTAAACCCTTCTTAACCAAATTCTAGCTTACTGACTTAAAGGAAAGGGGCCTTGACTTGTGAAAATCAAATTAAATTGCAAGTCAAGACTGTTCCTTCATTAATGTATATAGGTAAAATTTCATTGAAAGTTCCTAGGCATTTTGTGGAGCATCTAATATTAAGTGATAATTTCTTAATGTTTAAGTATTCAAGATTATTACCTTATATATGGACTCTGTTTCTATAACAATGTTATATAGAAACTCTGTTTCTATAAACAATGACCCTCTAACTTTTGTTTAAAAAAGTGATTATTATATATAACCTGATTGCCATAATAATAATAATAAACAGTATGTGGCAGGTGGGGGCTGCTAGAAGTGGAGTTAACTCAAGCCCTAAACAATAAACCTGCGCAAATGATCCTAGCTACTATGTTCCCTTAAAGCATTATTATTAAACATTGAATCAAGGAGTTCACCAAGTTGTCTGACACTCTTATAGTTGTTTTTCTTTCTGATCTGAGTAGAATGCAAATAAAAGCAATCCTGGTTTCACCGGCTGTCTGTCACCTGCAACTAATTCTTCCACACTGAAGTTAACTGCCTGGAATTATTGTATCCCTTATTTACACAGTACTTTCCTATTTGCAATATATGTTTAGATAACTCCAGTTCCCAAACCCTGTTCTCAGTAACACTACTTCCAAGCAGTTGTTGCTACCTGAGAGCTATGCCTTCTATATGAATGCCAGTGACCTGCAGTACAGGAAGACAGGTGTACTGAAAAGGAATAAAACTAAGACAAGGTCTGCTACAGCTCTTACCTCTGACTAGGCAGTTTAGAGTCTTAAAATAGAGAATGACACCTTAAACAAGGGCTTATATTTATATGTGTTTATATTTTTATTAGATTCCCTTTTCTTTATATGGTTATATTCAAAGATATATAAGTGCTTTACGTATAAACATATAGATATATTCAACTTTATGTATGACAACTTTATACTTAATAAACTTTTAATATAGCAAACAGCTATATGTATTTATAAGCTGCATTATGATACTCTTCAGAAAACATATATCTTCATTATTTTTAAGAGTATTTTCCTCTTTGAAGTATTCTGATACATTGATAAGTTCAAATGGGTGTTAACTATGCACCACTGAATACACATAAAATGACACTTTTCAAAATGTGTGCACACAAGGAACAAAAGTTAGAATTGAAAGAGAGGATCATATCACATTAGAAAATGAGGCAGAGTGAAGAAATTTCAATTTTAACTAAGAAAATAATTTTTTTAAAAATTTCATTAAACACTCCTTTGCTATACAATAGAAAATAAGCAATCTCTTTCCTAATCATCAATGTGGTTAATCCAAAATATAAAGATTACTCTTCTTCACCACGAGGTGGCTCACTTTGTATACCTATGCCAGAGCACTGTGGCCCCAGAGGTCGGAGGCAATAAAATCCTCAGTAACTAGGACAGAATGGAGAAAATAAGCCTTTTAGAGCAAAGCTGAAATCTTGAACAAGAAACACTTGAACTACAGCTCAGATTCCTTCAGCAGTTCTCATCAGAGCTGTCTTCACAGACAGGATAATTAGAAGAGTTGGTTTTAGGCTGAAGACAAATAGAAAATCAGATGGAATCCTGTCTAATAACTACTCTGTGTTCAAGTTCAAAGTCTCACACACTTCTCAAATGCATTTGTAACATGAATCAGATACTCAAGGGAAGAGCAAGACAGGAAAGAAAGTGGCATCTTAAAATTAAAACAACAATAACAGAGAGTCACATTGCCTAATGTTCACTGATTTTGAATTAGAATGGAAGCAAATAAGGAGTAGGATTTTTAAAAAGCTACTGAAGATGGAAAATTTAACTTGGAGAAAGAGTTTCAAGATGGCTTGTAAGATCACTCTTAGCAGTCTGCCCCTCCAACAAACTGTATTTTAGTAGAAAAATATAATAGGGCAGTAGCCACAGAAGCTTGTAACACCATCCAATATATTGCTATAAAAAGCCTTACCATCTGGATCCTAATTCCACTCAATATTGAAACTGTAGAGCATTCTCTTCTCTTCATTCTAATTTACAGCTCTCACTTAGTGCAGCCCTGAAGGGTGCATACAATATGCCATTGTTAGAGCTAGGGTATAATCCAAGGCAATTTGGGGAAAATCAGCTTGTGAGTATAACTGTATGGTTTTCTCAGTATTCAGCACCTGCTTGCATTTTATGAAAGCTTATCCATTTTTCTGGTATTTTTTTTCTTCCTTCCTTTTGTCTTGGTCAGCATAGGTCTATAAAATCATCATGTATATGTACAAATGCCTATGGGCTACAGCATCAATCCTACCTTCCTGATCAGTGAGAATTGAAATGCATGTGACTTAAGGGCACTGAAGATTGTTTATAACCAACTCCTTCATTTAATCCATAGTATTCACTTCTTTGTTGAAAAAAAAAAAAAACAGAATATCCCAAAACATTCATTCACCGAGATACCCAGGAAATGCTATTAGATGTAGGGAAACAACGTGTTTAAAAACTAGAAGGCTGGTGACTAGAAGCCATCACAGTGACAGGGGAGTCATCACCTCTGGCTCCAAACAAAATGAAATTGATTCCCTCTCAGCAAAGACAGCTCTGAATGGCAATCCATAATGTGTAAGCAACTGGCTAACTCTTTAACCTGCCTCACAAATCTACATTACTGAGAAGGGTGAGTGACTGAGACCTTGCAAGAAATTGCAAGAGCCTACCTGTAAGTGGATTGCAAGGTAGCTAGAACATTAGGAAAGCTAGCTCAACAACTGAATTAAATTACCTTTCACCTCCAGAGAAGGCCTGGTTAAAATTATTTCTCTGACTCTCAGGTTGCTAGCTGAGTTGCATTATCTTTGGCAAAAAATAAACAAGAAGGGTATCCTCTCGCTCGCCAAGAATCCATTCCAAAGGCACAGCATTCATCCAACAAGAAAGCAATTATGTCCTCTCCAACTCTGTAGCTTTGTATCTCTGGATTTTATTAACAGCAATATCAATACTGTGGACTGAGAGCCCTCAGCTGCCACAGGACCATGGAGAATGAGAACAGGTGTATTTAAGTATGACTATGAATCAAAGTGTGAAGCAACAAGAAGTAAAGTTGTGTTATTCTCAAGTATTTGTTATTATATAACAGACTATAGAATATATTTTATCAAATTACTTTATGAACATTTAATGCGGTACCTTCAGATGTTATGGAAACCAAAGAGAATATTAGAAAATATACGTTCATTGTTGGTTACAAACTGAAAGTTTGTTGCTGTAGAGGAGTCAGCTGCATTAAATATTAATGACAAACGAAGTTTCCTTTCTTTCTTCTACTTTCTGAAGAGGCAATGGACATACTGCCTTGGACACATGCTCATTTTGCTCCAGGGAGAAACTCCTATAGCCATCACAGAAGAGGCACCTGACTCTCTAAACTTAAAAATACCCCTCTTGTCTTGACTTTCAAGCACAAACCCTGATTTGTCCAAAGTCATGTGCCATGCTCCCAAAACAGAACTAAAGTTATCCACAAGCGAAACACCACACCAGGACTTGGAGGCACCTCCCAGATGATTTAGCCCAAAAGACATAACTTTCATCAATGCAATACACATGCAAAGTGCTGCTTATGCAGCAGAAATCTGTGTCTTCTGATTCATTTTCTACTTACCATAAACTCCCTCCAAACCTCAGTCCTGAACCCAGTGGTGAATCAGAAGTACCATGAACCTGACTGACATGTAGGACTTACATCTTCTAAATAACATTTTGTTTATTATCATTTCAACAGAATTGTCTAACTGGTGGTTACTGGTATTTAGTAAAATATTTTGTGATATGATGCCCATGAAATAATTAAAATGAATATTCAGAGATTAAAATGGTAAAAAGTTGTTGAAATTTTTCTCTATTAATTTTACTTGGAATCAGGAATTCCAGAGCAGTCAAGGAAAATTAGGGGTGATAACGCAGATTAACATCATTAAGGCAAGGAGACTCAGGTCAACAAACTGTAGTTTTGTGTGAAGTTTTATAAAGATAAATCTGTTGACTAGGAAACCCCTAAATGCAATCCTGGAATCTGGCTCATTTCAGCAGAAGCAATTCTTTCCAATTAATTCTTTATCATGTCAAGGAAATGCTAACCAGTATCACAACAGACTGACTAATATCAACCAAAAAGTTCCCCTCTTCAAATCTGTATCATCTAGATATGCCTAAGAACTCAAAACGATGAAAACACATTTGATTCCTGGCTTTCTCTGATAAATACAGCAATTTGCATGAATATTAAAGTTCTGTGATTCAGCAACTTTCACTCCTTTCTATACCACTGAATGTTAATGCTGCAGAAGAGTTTGAATCCATAGCATCCACCACTTGGCTTTAAATTTAGAAGACTCCAGCAAGCTTTCTCTAGCAGAAGGAGAGAATACTTAAAGGTCTTTAAATCACACATGCAGAGTTGCATCACAACTGTCAATTACCTCAAAAGGTTAGAAACACACATTTATCTAAATGTGTTAGTTGCCCATGAATCACTAAATAAGACTGAGCCTCCTATTTGCAAATCATCAGGAAAAGGTGGGGAGAGAGAAGTGGAGGAACCATCTGCGCTAAAACTTTAATCAGAAAAATCACTGCTGAACTATGAAGCCCTCACTGCTCTGCTTCTTTCAGTGAAAAAAGACTTTTTCAGTTAAAGTGAATGCTGTAATTGAGGTTTCCGACACCAAAAACAAGAATTCGCAAGAGCCTACCTGTGAGTGGCTGGTGAGGTAGCTGGCACCTTGGGAAAAAGAGCTCTGGGTAGCTGACTTACCTGCACTGAGCAGCCTCCTCCCCAGGCAGCGTGAATTTTGGAAGAGGGTGTCCTCTTGCCAGGGCTGCGAAGCAGCTGGAAAGAAGTGGCTGTCTGCCACCAGCTGTGACAGCTATGCGTTACCGGATCCCTCCGAAACTGGACTCAGCGCTCCTCCGACAAATCAGGCAGGCAGTGGCCGCCGGGAGCTCAGCTGAGGAAGCTGGGACTGCAGCTGCTAATGCCGCCTCACTTAAGAGGAAAGCTCCGCTCCGCGTGCCTGCGTGCGTGCGTGTGTGTGTGCGTGTGTGTGTGTGTGTGTGTGTGTTCGCGCTCTAACTGCTGGCTCCAGGCTGAGCCGATGTGTTCTGCGTGCTCAAAAATGCTCATGCAGGGAGGAGGCTGATCCACACAAACCCCCGTCTCTCTGCTGAGGAATCACAGTCCACTGACCTTGCTGCTGGGGATTCTGGCTGAACGGCTCTGCTAGCTCATCAATACATTTAACAATCAATCAAATAAAGGAGATCGGCTCAGCCCAGGATAGACAAATATTTTCTCTACAAGAACCAACAATTTTAAAAAAGATATATCTAAGATCAATGTGTTTTTTTTTCCTTTGAGTTGCTATGTCTTGAGCACAAAGTTTAAATGATGAGCCCTTAAGTAAAACTTTTCATGTGGTTTCTAAGGCAGGATGGGATCTTACTCAGAAGCGAATTTCAAACATTTATTACACAGGGATATGTCTGATGCAGTCCCGAACTTAAATTTTGATGGCTTAAACCAATAAAATACTTTCAAAAATCAGGGGTTCCATGTCACAATATGTATGTTAAGGATTTCAGGCAGAACCTGGGTTCAAATCTAACCTCAGTTACCTTTAGTTTCCTTTAACCTAGTAAAAGTTATCAGGAAATCCCTATGCTAAGTGATGTGTTCATAATATAAAGAATCTCTTCATCAGAGGCACCTTGGGACCGGTATTGTGGCCTGGTGGGTGAAGCTGCTGCCTGCAGCATAGGCTTCCCTTACAATGCTGATTCTTGTTCTCCTAATGGCCTGGGAAAAGCAATGGAAGATAACCAAAGTAGTTTGGCACTTTACACTCACATGGGAGACCTGGAAGAAGTCCATGGCTCCTGGCTTTCGCCTTACCTAGCCCTGGCCATTGCAGCCATTTGGGGAGTGAACCAGCAGAATGGAAAGTCTCTCCGTTTCCGTCTCTCCGTCTCTCTCTGTTACTCTTTCAAATACATAAATAATATAGTAATAATAAAAAGGGGCACCATCATTAGTAGTCCTATTATCTTGTGCAGGTCATTTAACCCTATTGAGCCTCAATGGTCTCATCAGTAAAATGGTAAGGATTTCTATTATAGACCAGTCATTTTAAAGTGCACATTTAACACTGTGTAAACTATAAAGGGTTAACAATGTATTACAGAATGAATAACACATTGTCCCAAAAAAAATACCTGGTCCTATGAGATGCAAAAGATACGTTCAGGTTCTATTCAAATAAATGATACTAAATATGAAGTTGCTGAACTCTCAGCCCTAGGATTTCAGTCTAGGTCTGTTTCATTTGAAAAGTCAAAAGCATGTGATTGAGTACAAATTTTTTTATCACACTCTGTCTCTGCAAAACCTGGAAAACTGAGGCAAATATAATCACCTCTGATTTGCAGATTAGGACAGCAACACACAGAGAAGGAAAGTCATTGGTTAACAGTCTGTTAAGGACTCACGTTTATTAATGTGGGGGAATGTTGAATGTTAATTTTTGTAAATTTGAGTATGACTTCAACCAGAAAAGTTGTAAAAGTGAGAATACTACAAAACTATTGTAAGCCTTTATTCCTATTAGTTTGTATTGATATTTACTCCATTTGCATTATCACTTGATCTGCAGGCACACACAAGGAAGGAGAAAGAGATTTGGCCATTTGAGGTTAATATGAATATACCAGGTTTATTAATTGTTTTACTATACATTTCATAAAACTAAAGCTGTTTCTTTTATAACCAAATACTTTTAACCACTCCAGTAAATTTAATATTATTATAAGTTTAACATAGTTTATTTCTCATTTCTCTTTTTTAATTTGTACCAATAATATCTTTTCCATAGCTTTTCTTTCACTTTTATGACATTTTAAAAGAATATATTTTCCTCTTTTTAAGCAGAACATTCCTAAATTTGCAACACCATATGCTTTGTTTTTTAAATTTTTCAATTGAAAAATAATAATTATAGATTTTAATGGGGTGCAATGTGATATTTTGGTGGATTTAAACATTGTGTTTCAATTAACTCAAGATTTTTAGGTCATCCATTATCTGTAACATTTGCCATTATGTTGTGATGACAACATTAAACATCTTTTCTTGAAACTACACTGTTCTATACAGAACAGCACTCTTGGTTTTTTTTTTTTTTTCTGGAAAACAGGCAGAGTTAGACATCAAGAGAGACAGAGACAGAGGGAGTTATAGACAGTGAGAGAGAGACAGAAAGAAAAGTCTTCCTTCCGTTGGTTCAATCCCCTAATAACCACTACAGCTGGCGCTGTGCCGATCTGAAGCCAGGAGCCTGGTGCAGCTTCCCAGTCTTCCATGAATGTGCAGGGACCCAAGCACTTGGGCCACAGCAGAGAGCTGGACTGGAGGAGGAGCAACTGGGGCTAGTACCCGGTGCCCCAACCCGGACTGGAACCAGGGGTGCTGGCGCCACAAGCGGAGGATTAGCGAAGTGAGCCATAGTGCTGGCCCAGTACAGCACTCTTAACTATATCCTGTGTGATAAGACAGAAACACTTATTTTTCCTTTCTAACTGTGTCTTTGTACATATGAAGCAATCTCTCCCCAGCACCTCCTCTATCCTCTCCTCACCTCCCCTGTCTCTGGTAATTACTATTTTTTTTATTCTCTGAGCTCAGCTTTTTAATATTCCATATGTGAGTGAAGTTATGTGGTATTTGTCCTTCTGTACCTGGCTTAATTCCATTAATATTATGATCTCAAGGTTTATGCATGTTGCTGTAGGTGACGGAATTTGTCCCTTTTCATGTCTGAATAGTACTGTAGCGTGTATATAAAATATATTCTCTTTATTTGTTCATCCATTGATGGACATCTTAATTTTACATTTGTGTCATGTTTGTTAATTATTAGATTTAGATTATAAATTCTGAGATGGAATATTGCATAATTGGCATTGCGTTCTATGAGCATCATCCCCACATACATGCAAGGTCCATCTACCTTCATTGATTTTGTTAATTTTGTCATGTCTCTTTCATATTTTCACATTGTGTAAGTACTCTTTTCAATTATCAACCTACCGGTAGAAAAACATTTTAAAGACATGGACATATCTTGCATCTCATCAAAATCCTGACATATGTAACATTCATTTAAATTTTTTTAGGATTTATTTTATTTATTTGAAAGATAGAGTTACAGAGAGAGGTAGAGACAGAGCAAGCGCTCTGCTGCATCACTCCATAGATGAGGAGTGACGGCCACAATGGCTGCAATGTTTCGGCTGCAATGGCCGGAGCTGCGCCGATCCGATGCCAGGAGCCAGGAGCTTCTTCCAGGTCTCCCACATGGGTGCAGGGGCCCAAGCACTTGGGCCATCTTCCACTGCTTTCCCAGACCACAGCAGAGAGCTGGATTGGAAGTGGAACAGCCAGGACTAGAACCAGCGCCCATATGGGATACCTGCGCTTCAGACCAGGACTTTAAATGCTACACCACAGTGCCGGGCCCTTAAAATTCATTTAAAATATGATGATTGAAAGTAATACACTTTCAACTCCAATACTCTCCACATCTCCAACACACTATATATTCTGTTGCTGAAAAAACTCTCATTTATGTAATCTCTCTCTCTTTCTGTCATTCCCTTCCTCTCTGTTTTTATTTAAAAAAAATCCAAATGTTAAAATAAAAATTGACACCAGTTCTATACCATCTCTTACCATTAATCTTATATAAAAAGTATAAAAGATCAAAGTAGAGTAGAATTTCTCAACATGATTAAGAATACTTTCACAAAATGTATAATTAACATTATATTTGAAGATCACATAATGAAATCTTCCTAAGACCAATAACAAAGCTAGGAAGTTAGTTCTCACTACTTTCTCAGTTTAGTGCTAAAAGTGTTAAACTATATCATAAGGGAAAATGAACAGGGCATATTGATCGCAAAGAAAGAAGGGGTTAGTGCTGTGGCACAATGGGTTAAGCTGCCATCTGTGACACCAGCATCCCATATAGGAACAAAGTTCTAGTCCTGGCTTCTCCACTCCTGATCCAGTTCCCTGCTAATGTCCTGGGAAAAGGTAGAAAATGGCCCAAGTTCTTGGGCCTCTGCAACCCATGTTGAAGACCCCAGATGAAGCTTGTTGCTCCTGGCTTGGGATTGGCCTAAAGCTGGCTATTACAACACTCTGTGGCATGAACCAGCAAATGGAAAATCTCTCTCTTTCAGTAACTCTGATTTTTAAAATAAATTTAAAAATCTTTAAGTAAAAAGAGCCAGGGGGGCCGAAGCTGTGGCACAGTGGGTTAACGACCTGGCCTGAGGTGCCAGCACATTAGAGAGCCTTACAAACAGAATGGGTGAGGCAGAAGAGAGAATATCGGATTTAGAAGACAGAACACAGGAACATATACAGTCAAATCAAAGACAAGAAGAGGAAATTAGAAATCTAAAAAATATTGTTGGGAATCTACAGGATACTATTAAAAAACCCAACATTCGAGTTCTAGGAGTTCCTGAAGGCATGGAGAGGGAGAAAGGATTAGAACGCCTTTTTAGTGAGATAATAGCAGAAAATTTCCCAGGTTTGGAGAAGAACAGAGACATCCTAGTACAGGAAGCTCATAGAACCCCTAGGAAACATGACCGAAAGAGATCCTCATCACGACACATTGTAATTAAACTCACCACAGTGAAACAGAAAGAAAAGATTCTAAAATGTGCAAGAGAGAAACGTCATATTACTCTCAGAGGATCTCCAATTAGACTCACAGCAGACTTCTCATCAGAAACCCTACAAGCTAGAAGGGAATGGCGAGACATAGCCCAGGTACTAAGAGAGAAAACTGCCAGCCCAGAATATTATATCCTGCAAAGCTCTCATTTGTGAATGACGGTGAAATAAAGACCTTTCATAACAAACAGAAATTGAAAGAATTTGTTGCCACTCGTCCAGCCCTGCAAAAGATGCTTAAAGATGTCTTACACACAGAAACACAGAAACACAGCCATCAACATGAAAGAAGGTAAACAAAGGGAACCTCACAGCAAAAGATCACAGGGAATTCAAAGCATACATTTGGATAAAGAAATTATGGGACATGTACTCTATAGAATACTATACAGCAGTCAAAAAAACAATGAAATCCGGTCATTTGCAACAAAATGGAGGAATCTGGAAAACATCATTCTGAATGAATTAAGCCGGTCCCAAAGGGACAAATATTATATATTCTCCCTGATCGGTGACAACTAATTGAGCACCAAAGGTGAAACCTATTGAAGTGAAATGGACACTATGAGAAACAGTAACCTGATCAGCTCTTGTGCTGACTGTTGTTGTACAATGTAATACTTTATCCATTTTAGTATTTTTTTATTCTAGTAATATTGGTTGAACTCTGTAATTAACACACAATTATTCTTAGGTGTTTAAATTTTAACTGAAAAGTGATCCCTGTGAAATATAAGAGTGGGAATAAGAGAGGGAGGAGATGTAAAATTTGGGACATGCTCAATATCAGTCGTGCCCCAGATGATGGAGTTAGAAATGTGCCAGGGAATTCCAATAAAAACCCATCAAGGTGGCATGTACCAAGGCCATCTCACTAGTCCAAGTGATCAATTTCAGTTCACAGTTGATCACACTGATAGGTCTAAGAGTCAAACGGATAACACAAACAAGACTAATGTCTGCTAATACTAACTGATAGAATCAAAAAGGGAGAGAATGATCCAACATGGGAAGCGAGATACACAGCAGAATCATAGAATGGCAGATGTCCTAAATAGCACTCTGGCCTCAGAATCAGCCCTTAAGGCATTCGGATCTGGCTCAAGAGCCCATGAGAATATTCTAGGCATGGAAAGCCAAGACACTCTGGAAAAAAAAGAAGACCTAAATGAAAGATCTCTGTGAGTGAGATCCCAGTGGAACGAATGGGGCCATCAAAGAAGGAGGTACCTTTCTCTGAAGGGAGGAGAGAACCTCCACTTTGACTATGACCTTGTCAGAATAAGATTGAAGTCGGCAAACCCTAAAGGCTTCCATAGCCTCAGCAACTCATGACTAGACCCTAGGGAGATTACTGACGCCATAAACAAGAGTGTCAAATTGTTAAATCAACTTCAGGAGTCACTGTGTACTTACGTCTCATGTGGGATCTGTCCTTAATGTGTTGTCCAATGTGAAGTAATGCTCTAACTAGTACTGAAACAGTATTTTTACACTTTGTGTTTCTGTGTGGGTGCAAATTGATGAAATCTTTACTTAGTATATACTGAATCAATCTTCTGTATATAAAGATAATTAAAAATGAAAAAAAATCTTGGTGTTAAATTGGAAATTGCATAGAAAATTAATCAATTTAAAAAAAATATATCATGTAGGATCTCTGTCCTTAATGTGCTATACATTGTGAATTAATACTATAACTAGTACTCCAACAGTATTTTTCACTTTGTGTTGCTATGTGAGGGCAAACTGTTGAAATCTTTACTTAATATATAGTAAACTGATCTTCTGTATATAAAGAGAATTGAAAATGAATCTTGATGTGAAGCAAGGGGAGAGGGAGTGGGAAAGGTGAGTGTTGCGGGTGGGAGGGAAGTTATGGGGGAGGGAAGCCATTGTAATCTATAAGCTGTATTTCGGAAATTTATATTCTTTAAATAGAAGCGTTATTAAAAAAGTAATAAAATAAAAAGGCCTTCGATAAAAAAAGAAAGAAAGAAAGAAAGAAAGAAAGAAAGAAAGAAAGAAAGAAAGAAAGAAAGAAAGAAAGAAAGAAAGAAAGAAAGAAAGAAAGGAATCTTGCAATGCAACTGCTAGGTCCTGGCCAGGGCAAAGCCAGGAGCCAGGACCTACATGGTCTCCTACTTGGGTGGTAAGGGCACAGGAAGTGCTTGGACCATCTTCTGTTGCTTTATCAGGGAGAATCGGCTGATAGCTGGATTGGGAGCAGAGCAGCTGGGACTCGAATCAGCACTTTTGCTGACATCAAAAACTGCAGCTTAACCCACTATGCTATGATGTTGGGCCATTTTGATAGAGATTTGAGTTATTTTGTTCCTGTCTCATGTATTATTTGAAATTGCCCTGGAAGGTGATGGAAATAGGAAATGAAATAAAAAGTACAAAGATGAAAAAGGATGCATAAAGCAATCTCTAATCATAAACATGTTTATTTAGAAAACCCAAAGAGTTAACAAGGAAATCTCTAAAAAGCAACCTTATAAAGTTCCATCATAAAGTTAACTTTTGAAAGATCAGCTGTATTTCAATACATAAGAAACAAGCCAGGGCTGGCACTATGGCATGGCAGGTAATGTTGCCTCCTGAATTGCTGACATCTCTTGTGGACACCAGTTCTAGTTCTGGCTACTCCACTTCTGATTCAGCTCCCTCCTAATGCACCTGGGAAAGCAGCAAAAGATGGTCCAAGTCCTTGGGCTCCTGAATTCACATGGGTGAAAGGAAGAAGCTCCTGGCTTCTAGCTTTGGATTGGTACAGCTCCAACCATTGCAGCTATTTGGGGAGTGAACCAGCAGATGGAGGATCTCTCTTTCTCTGCCCCTGCCTCTGTCTCTCTATAACTTTGCCTTTCAAAAAAATTTAAAAGAATCTTTAAAAAACAGAAACAAACAGATGATATCTATATCTATATATGTATTAATTCCATTTACTATAGTTTCAAAATATACAGAATGTAGTGAAATAAATTTAGCATAGTGGGAGCAAACCCACTCATGAGTAGAACGTGATCTGAAAAAGATGCAACTCCTAATGTGGACTCTGATATAGGCCACTGCAATTCTCTCTTTAAATACACATCAGGATGGGGATCTGGGTGTTCCTC
This sequence comes from Sylvilagus floridanus, assembly GCA_949820135.1. Taxonomy (NCBI): domain Eukaryota; kingdom Metazoa; phylum Chordata; class Mammalia; order Lagomorpha; family Leporidae; genus Sylvilagus; species Sylvilagus floridanus. The sequence goes on along the minus strand of OX463224.1, from coordinate 56,030,508 downwards.
TTTATAAACGCAGCGCACACACATACACACAAAGTCTTCCCACAAAGTTGGAATTTTGCAGATCATGCAGTTTTTAGCCACAATTTTTATATAATTTATCATTAATCTTTATGATATTAAATATTAATGCATCTTATTTCTGTTAGTAGTATGGTATTCCACTATAGAGATGCACCATAGTTTATTTAACCAATATCCAATTTTTATATAGTCAAGCCATTGTCAATTTAATACTCGATATAAAAGAGTCTGCAGTGAAAGTCTTTATATAAAAATCATTTCTGTCATCCTATTATTTGCTTAAGATGTATTTCTGAAACTAGAATTACAAGGTGAAAGGACATAAAATATTTGGGTTCTACATACATATTTTTCTAAAATTGTTTTTCACAGAAAATACACAAATTTGTTTGCAGAAATAGCGTTTTCTACCATTATCTAGTCTCTTCCTACTGTAACAGACACAGCTATCCCTGAGAGTTTTGAAAAAGAGAGTAAAATAATCAGAAAATGAAAAAAATCTGTCACTTTTATAGTAACACTGTAGAAAATAAATAAAAAATGGGAATTGCCAGAAGAGAAATTAGCATATTTTATTCAGCATAAAATATTTTATTTCCTATGCAATGGCAGTAGGCATAAGACTCACAGGAAATAATGAAGGAGTAACAGAATTCTTGCATGAAAAGTGAGATTTTTAAACTTGAAACGTATTTTTTAAGCTCACAGATATTCTATAGTGAGAACATAAACAGTAACACTCATTTTTCCTTATTTCCAATATGGTCTGCAAGTTCTCAATCTTTTAAAATATACCCTTAAGCTCAGATCTTATCCTAATACAGATACATACATACATATACATATATATATATATATACATATATATATATATATAGTGTGTGTGTGTGTATGTGTGTAAATTACAGTTCTACTACTCACACGTCAATTAAAGAATGTCTTCTCTGTCCTGTAGTGAGTTTGTAGTAGACATATTTAGGTCTACTCAAAGATATTTTCCTAACTTCCTTCCAATAAGTTCACATTTTGGCTGAGTGGACATGCATTCTTCCACATGACTGGCTCTGTCCAGTAAGGATGTTCTCATTCACTCTCAGCAATCAGATGAGAGCTTGGTATGAGATACAGTAAGATTTGATCCCTATTCAGAGGGGCTGTTTTGTGTGTGTGTGTGTGTGTGTGTGTGTGTGTGTGAAGAGGAAAATACATTTTTGAGAAAAATGTTCTGATAATGGGCTTGTATATTCAGAGTAGTAAATTTACAGAGGAATTTGCTAAAGAGACTGCATGTATAAAGGTCTCCTCTGCAAGGCTGAAAATGTTGAATTTTCAATTTTTTAAAACCATCTATAAACATTTTGATATGCCAGAATTTTTCCTAGTGTGTAAGTTGAAGGGTGCTGTTAAAAATAAAAAAAGGAAAATGACATAGCTTTTTAATTATTAAGTAATATAAAGATATCACAACAAAGCAGTAGGAAAAGTATTGACAGAACAGGAAATGTCATATATTTGGAATGGATCAGCAAAGTAAGAAACTGAAGATTTTTGAGTGGAGCATTTATTAATAAAGTTATCCATCAGAAGCTATAAAAGGCAATAGTTTAAGGAAGAATGAATCACAGACTCAGACTTGAGGGCATAAAGGAGTTGTGTTGCTGAAAAGTAGAGAGTGTATTACATGCAGAGGCTGCATCCTACAGGTTTCTAGATATCATGGTTTAAAGTTGATATTTACGGCACCGGGTTCTAGTCCCGATGGCTCCTCTTCCAGTCCAGCTCTCTGCTGTGGCCCAAGAGGGCAGTGCAGGAGGGCCCAAGTGCTTGGGCCCCTGCATCCGCATGGGAGACCAGGAGGAAGCACCTGGCTCCTGGCTTCTGATTGGTGCAGCGCCGGCCATAGCGGCCATTTGGGGAGTGAACCAAGGGAAGGAAGACCTTTCTCTCTGTCTCTCTCTTTCACTGTCTATAACTCTACCTCTCAAATAAAAAAAAATGATATTTAATTCTCAGTGAAAGTATGAATCAGATTTTTAAACAGGGGAATAATATGATTGACCAACATTTTAAAAAATATCCCTGTATTTGCTGAGTGGAAGTCAAGTTGTTGGTTAGGAGACCAAAGTTAAGAACCCAAGGCGGGAAAATAGTTTCATTGTATAAATAAGGGATTATAATGTTCAGGTCTGGGCTGCATAGTGGATAAGGAGAAAAATTAAAGTCACATAGGATTTGCTATGTTTAAGTAAGAAAGACCTATTTTGTTTTGTTTGGGTTTGTTGGTTTGAGCATCTGTGTGAGTTGTGGTATCGTACATTGAAATACCAGAATTCTGGAGACAGAACTATTAGAGACAGATGGTAAATGAGTAATTCTTTGTTGCACATGTTAAATTTGAGATATATGTTGTATTCAGTTTTTGTTGGCTACTGTGTGAACACATAAAAGTGTATAAGTAATTGCCATACAGATGCTACTGCAGGTTAAAGTTATTAATATCCTGAGAGCTGCAATGGGTAATAGAAATATAATATAATAGTATCCAAATAGTTTTAGAAATAAGGCTTAGAGTTGTTGAATGTCTATTTTAGATCTAATAAACCTGTTCTTGATAATCTATTTGAACTCCTCAAACATTGATTTCAAGTTGTTTCAATGTTGAGAACATCTACTGATACTTTGTAATCTATCCAATTACCTTGGCTTAATTCAAAGTTTGGCCACATGAATTTTTCTTTTTCTAGACTTTCCCATGTCTTACTTCCCTAGTGCTGCCCATCAGTACCACTAATTAGTTGGAGTCCTACCTATGTTTTCTACAGCTGGATTGTCTTAACACCTTTTTGGAAAATCAACTGATCATAAATGTAAGGGCTTAATTATTGATCGCCAGTGTGTTTTTAATGATCCATGTGACTGTTGTGTTTCATATTACAAGGCTGTTTCATCAAATTGCTAGAGGGAAACTTTATAGAAATTTTGCAATACTTTGACATAGGCAACCACTCCCTGAAAAAGAGCCTAGAAACACAGGTAGTAAAAGCAAAAATGACCAATGGCATCACATCAAGCTAAGCAGCTTCTACGCTGCAAAGGAAAACAAATCCTTGATTCACTGTGAGTGATTTTTGTATAAGGTGTAAGGTAGGGGTTTTGTCATACTTCTGTATGCATAGGTCCAATTTTCCCAACACTGTTTGTTGAAGAGACTGTTCTTTCTCTGGGGATTGATTTTAACTTGTATGTCACAGATTAGTTGGTTGTAGCTGAATGGATTAATTTCTGGGATTTCTGTTTGCTGACATTGGTTCACATAGTTTATTTTCATGCCAACACCAGGCTCTTTTGATAATAACTGTCCTGTAGTATGTCTTGAAATCTGTTATTGCGATACATTTGGCTTAGTTTTGTTTGTTTAAGATTATTTTATTCATTTGGAGTCTCCTTTGTTTCCATATAAATTTTAGCATTGATTTTTTTCTAGATCTGACAAGAATGTCCTTAGTATTTTGATTGGTATCACATTGAATCTCTAAATTGCTTGGGTAGTATTGCCATTTTAAGGACATTATTTTTTTGTAATCCACGAAGTTGGAAGATTTTTCAATTTTTTGTCTTCTTCTATTTATTTCTTTAATGTTTTATAATTATCATTGTAGAGAACATTCTCATCTTTGGTAAAATTTCCAAAGTAGTTAAAATGTTTTGTAACTATTGTGAATGGTACTGATCTTACAAGTTCTTTCTCAGCCATGGCACTGTTTATGTATAAGGATATCTCAATCACTATAGGATAGGACATATAGGACTTATAACTGCTAATCTCTACAACTCCAAGCCTATTAAACACCCCACTAAAATGATGATAATGTACTTAGACCTCTTAAATATGTTGTCTCATTTTGTATGATTTCTTGTGTTTTTTATCTGTGTAAGAGTTCCTTTCTTAAACTATTAGTTTACCACTAAATAAATGTCTATCAAATATGATCTCAAACATCATAAAATACATTTTACCCACATCTCATGTATTTACCTATATTTGTGTGTTAACTATACACTTTTAACATTCCTCTATTGTTGCATGGGACTTGAACTGGTGCCCATATGGGATGCTGGCACTTCAGGAGGTGGCTTTATGCACTTTGCCTCAGCGCAGGCCCCAAAGATGTATCTGTGTAATACAGATACACTGCTTATTGCTATGAGGATTTTTCAAAAAGCTTCATGAGAAACTCATATTATAAAACTATGCATCAATTTCCAAAATGCATCAGAATAAACATATTTAATTACTTTCTCAACAAACATAAAGAAAATAGTTATACATTTAATTTTATTTAAGAGACAAAGGTACAAAAAAAAGAGAAAGAATGGAAATTCTCCTGTCCACTGATTTCCTCCTCAAATGCCTGCAATGGTCATAGCTGGGCCAGGATCTGGAAACAATCCAGGTTTCACATCCGGGTTGCAGAGACCCAAATACTTGAACCATCATTTGCTACCTTCCAGGGTGCACAATAGTGAGACACAAGAATCAAGAGCAGAGCTGAGACTTGAGCCTAGGCATGCTTTTATGGAATGAAAGCATTTCAACATATTAGCCGTTATGACATATGCCCACCTCAAGTTTCTACAAACTTTTAAAGGGGTCCTTGCTAAGTATCATATATATCCTATGCTAGAGGTGGCATATTAACTACAAAGTGTTACCTAGGTGCTGTAAATACCAAGTTGGCTAAGGTAATGGTTAATTGGAGCTAGACATTTGCAAGTATTCATATATCTTTATACTTTAACCTTCTGAACTGTACAGTGCATATTGTTCTACATTACAAAATTTGCTGAAATAGATAAATTTGGAATTTACAGACATGATAAATCCAGTCAGTCTAAATTCACTCTACTTATGGGTGGAGGAGCATGATTTCCAAACCTAATGGCCTTTCCTCTACATTCATTCCTTTTTCAATCAATCTTCCTGTTATATCAGCTCTTCAAGATCCTGGACCTTCTCTTTTCCCTGTTTCTCCTTTCACAATCCAAAGTTATTCACTCAGTGATTTGAAGCCCCCAATGAAAGACATAGTCATTGAAATTATGGGTATGATTTATAGTTCTTAATTGCTTCTATTTTAACAGCTATTAATAATTTTCCCTGAAGAGATTGAATGCCTAGCCTTTCACCTGGAAATACCTAATGGCATAGATCACATTGAAAATAATAACTTGGTTTTAAAAATGTAAAAGAAAGGACTATTTCTGTCCTTATTATATCAGGTGGTCATTTCCATAGGTGGCCAAAATACTAACTTAAAAATGGAACCACTTTTAACTAATCAGTTAATTGTCAAAAGACTTGGTACATTTGTGCTGCTAAACTTCAAATGCGCATATATAAACACACATAACTCAAAAAGTTAAAGGAAAATGGAATTAAAAGACAAGTTTTCTGGTGTAATTTTTTGAAATTCACGCATGTTTTTCATAATATTTATTTTCTTTTTTAAATTTTTTTCACAGGCAGAGTTAGACAGTGAGAGAGAGACAGAGAGAAAGGTCTTCCTTCCGTTGGTTCACCCCCCAAATGGCCGCTACAGCCAGCGCTCTGCACCGATCCAAAGCCAGGAGCCAGGCGCTTCCTCCTGGTCTCCCATGTGGGTGCAGGGCTCAAGCACCTTGGCCATCCTCCACTGCACTCCTGGGCCACAGCAGAGAGCTGGACAGGAAGAGGAGCAGCAGGGACAGAATCCAGCGCCCCAACCAGGACTAGAACCCAGGGTACCAGTGCTGCATGCGGAGGATTAGCCAAGTGAGCCAAGGCGCCGGCCGCATAATATTTATTTTCAATCAATGGTTTCAAAACCTTTTCATACATATGTGTACATCTATATATATATATATATATATATATATATATATATTTGCATATAATATATGAAATTTGTTTTCACAAAGGAGTTACAAATTGCCGTTAGTAGTAACATTTCTGTATAGCTGCCCATGTCTACTAAATACAATCAAAACTAGAAAACCAGGGTAGAACAGAAGTCAATGTCAGCACGTGCTGCTCACAGACTTAACCTACTTTCAGTGACTTGCCTTCAAATTTGTTTTTGAGTAAAGAAAGCAGTGGGTAACTATCCCCATTAATCAAGGAAAGAACACCTCTATATGACTAAATCTCCATAGGCTTCTTATAAGTGATTTGGTTGATACTATGTAAGCAAAAGAATATACGCAATAATATAGTTATTACTCTTGAAACATCACATGTATGTTTCTTATTGTGGTAATGACTTTCAAAAATCCAAGGACATAACTTGGAAACATAACTTTGTGAAGGTAAAATGCTTGATTTAAATTTAATGCACTTTGAAAAATCATCATAATTAAAAGTTAGAATTCCTAGAAGAATCACTGAAGACACTGTTCCTTAAATAGCTGGCCTAATGAGGACTCCCAACAGCATGAAACCAAGTGTATCGTTTGAAGGTTTCTGTATCTGTCCAAACCTCTGAATGAGAAGATAATGGAGCAGAGAAACAACCTCAAATCAAGCTGCAACATGGAACAGTCATCGCTGATCAGTCACCCAAAAATAACATGACAGAGAAATACATTTGTGTTGATGCAACTGCATGGAGTGATGAGGTTGCTTATCTTTGAGCAAATCCGATAAATACACTAAATATGTTGGCAGAATGTCTTTAAAAAATGAATTCGTTATATAAATTGGTATATAATTAAGATCTAAAAATAAATTATTATTTTTATATCCAGATAAACATGTGTGTCTACATTCACAAAAGAATAAAATAAATATATTTGCTTATTATTAGCCTCAACTACTGCTAGACATTTTAAATATATTCTTCGAATTAAAATACTAAAGAACTCTCTGAAAGAGTTATGTCTAACATTTTACAGATAAGGATATATAGACACGGTTTCCATAGTTCACAGTCAGTAATGTAGGAGGGACGAAATGTGAACCCAAGTATTCCTGTTTTAAAATTTTAGGTTTGATTTGTTGTTCTATGCCATATTGAAAGGTCTCTTCTCCAACCAAACAATATTAATTTTATAACAATACCTAAAATGTGATAAACTAAGTTTGCTGGAGTGCCTGGGATCAAGTGCCACCTCTACTTCCAATCCAACTTCCACTAAGGCTCCTTGGGAAACAGTGGGTGATGAAGGCTCAAGTACTTGGGGTCTGGCCACTCATGTGGAAGATCCAGATGGAGTCCCTGGCTCCTGGCTTTTAAACGTTCATTTTTGGGAATCAAAAAATTCAGCAAAACAGAGTCCAACACTGAGCTACCCCACTGGAAGTCTCTATAGTATCACTGCCAGTTAAATCAGTATCTAAGCAGTTCAATTCTAGTGTATCTATCCCACAAAGATTCCTTATTTTTCCCTCCTTTGCTGCTAATTTTATTCTCTTTCAAGTACCACTTTCTTTTCATTTTTGTTCTTGTATTTGACATTTCTTATCCTTATCTGACAATTTTGGCTTCCTAAACTGGGCCTCAATACTTGCTTATCAGTTTGGATCAGCAACCACCATTGAATTCATGCTTGCTTTTCTCAGGTAATATATCTCCAGTGTAGATCTAGGCATATATATATATATATATATATATATATATATATATATGTATATATATATATTTCTCATTTCTATATGCCAGAAAGCAAATTTTATATATATATTATGCATATGTTATATGAAAACCTTACACACCGAAAGATAAATGTGACTATAATGACCATTACAGAAATGATAAAGCTGTGATTTAAAATCAGGTACAAACCCCAAACTCCTGATATTTCCCCTACAAACTGATTGTTTCTGTCCTGTGTAGGAAAGATTATGTAACCACAAATAACTTACATTCTCTGAGTTTTCACTTGATGTTTGCATAATTGAAAATGAATCTTGATGTGAATGGTAGGGGAGAGGGATCGGGAAAGGGGAGGGTTTCGGGTAGAAGGGAAGTTATGGGAGGGGGGGGAACCACTGTAATCCATAAGCTGTACTTTGGAAATTTATATTCATTAAATAAAAGTTAAAAAATTTAAAAAAAGAAATGGAAGGTGGAAATAATAGTCTGTGTACCATCCCATTTACAGTATCCTATTAATTTTATTTCTGACACAGTAGAAGCCAGCAGTTATCCAAAAATAAATATCAATTTTTTCTTTTTTTTTTAAAGATTTATTTTATTTATTTGAAAGATAGAGTTACAGAGAGGTAGAGACAGAGAGAGAGAGAGGTCTTCCATCTCCTGGTTTGCTCCCTAGGTGGCCGCCATGGCCGGAGCTGTGCCGATCCAAAGCCAGGAGCCAGGAGCTTCTTCCAGGTCTCCCACATGGGTGCAGGGGCCCAAGGACTTGGGCCATCTTCCACTGCTTTCCCAGGCCACAGCAGAGAGCTGGATTGGAAGAGGAACAGCAGGCATTAGAACGAGCATGGGATGCCGGCACTTCAGGCCAAGACTTTAACCCGCTGCACCACAGCGCCTGCCCCTAAATATCATTTTTTCAAAATGATGTGAGTGGATTGAGATATTGCCAAGGAGAATAGCCAAGTCCTATCTCAAGAACTATCTGTACCCATAGGGTGATGTCCCTCACCTTACAACCATACTGTTTGACTATACCAAGACCTGGGCTGACAACTGTGGACCCAAGATAAAGAATTTCTGAAAGTATGCACCCTCTCATCTTACTGTACTGACATACTCCATTAACTTCCATGAAAAAGTTATTTTCCATATTTTTATTAAATTTTGGGGAGTAATCTAATTCAAGTAAAGTAAAACATTGATATCATTTAATAAGAAGACTCTATATTGTTCCTTCTCAAGTATAACCATAAATCAAAATTAAATTAATAAAATTTTAATTATGCCTTCATTTTGGAATAACACAATTCAAATAAGGACACTTCCTTCCAAAATAAATATGAACTATTTATATTTACATTATAACAACTGAAACCAACACCATATACAAAATAAGAAAGAAGAATGCCAGTGACTGATCTGTTGAATATTTGCATGATTTTTCTACTTTATATGATGTTGCCCAGTTTATTCAAATTTCCATGTGGAACTGGGAGAGTCTTTTCAAATGTTAAATCATTCAATTGGGAGATGAAGAAACACAAGTACAATAAAGTCTAACTGATTATTTTTTAATGTGGCTATTAGTGGTTAAGTAGCAAATGGCTTACATATTGAGCCATTTTTAGTCTTGTTAGTTAAACTTCAGAGGTATTTTGTTGCCTCATGTTTAAATTTCAGAGGGGGAATTAAAATTGCTTGGATTCAAAATAGCTTAACAATGGTGTTCTGAAACCTCTGAAGAGAAGAGGTAGAGGGCAAAGACAGGGATAGGATGATGTAATTTGTGGACTGAACACACCAGCATCTAAGTGATGAACTACTAAGCTATTGTTTTACACTTCACGTTGGTTAAAGGTGGTGACATTGTTGAGAAACTACCCTGTTTTCAAATGTACTTAAGTCTATTACAACAAAATGATAATTTAAAGAACTCTGTGTTTTTAAAGGGAAATGAAAGTCATATTTTGGAAATTATAAAAAAAAAATAAAACCCTTCAGCTAGGTCAGCACTGTCAGTATAAGTCCATGCACTTTAATGTGCCCTTCAGCAGCTGTCATAGCCTGTCTCCTGATAACTTCATAATGCCCACCTACCTTAAGTTTCTATTGTACACTACATTACAGTCCTATGGATCAAATGCCACAGAAGCATTGCAGCAATACATGTATAAAGATCTGATAAAATAATTTTGAGTAAGATAATCATCTTGGTCAAAAATGCTGTTTCCATTAAATGGCTGTAACTTAAAGAACATTAACTGTTGATAAGAAGCCCGATTCTACTGTTCCTTTATAATTAAAACAAGGACCTCTCCAATAGTTAAGAAACTTATTTGCTTAACACATTTGCATTGAGACTGAGAAAGAAAAAGTATGTGTATATTTTATCTAAACAATTTAGAAATGTTGACATCTTGCATGTGACATTAAAAAGTTTAGCCATATTATATTATAAATATAGATAAATAAGTAAGCATTATAAATAAATATTATAAGGCATTGTTCATAACTCATGTAGAATCTTATTTAAAATCTTGTAGTTCAAATATACATGACAAGGCTTCTAGTTTCAGCTCCCATATATGGAGACAGGAAACAGTCAGTCTGTCCTTAAGACAAAGATAAAACTGGAAAAACTGAAAACTAATCACTTTTCTTGGACCTCTTATGGAACTAAGATTGCAAGGCAGATTGTCACCTTAGAACCTGGGGACAGAGGTGAATCCTGAGCCCCAGAGGAGATTCATTTACCTGCAAAAGGATCTTGTGGAGATGAAGGCATTTACAGGAATGCTGAAGTGAGAATTTTGGTGAAATCCTGGAGGCTGAGTGTGAAATAGCCTTGAGGCTGAGAAACTCTTGCGCTCATGGAAAAGTTTCATACTTCCACACGTTGGACTTTATCTTCAGGAACTCCATGAAGCCTTCAGAGCAATGATCTAATAACAGTCCTTTCATGTTCAACGCAGGGGTGAGGGACCGTGATCATGTGATTTTATCCAAGTCATTTCTACCAGGAGAAATGACTATTCCAGAGTTTTATGCTGACTAACAGAGGGGTATTTTTCTCATTCTTGTCCCCAGTAGCCTTTCTGTCTCAATAAACAAAGGGGAAAAATAGTCACCTCCGTGGAGAAAAGCATGAAAGGGTCACAGTGCCAAGATCAAGGCCACTAAAATAAAAAGTGTTAAATAGGATTACCAGAATTCTTTCCCTCTCCCAAACCTATCACCACACTAACCTGGGCTGTTGTGTAGAAACTGTAGTCCAGCTGGAAGAGCCCCAAAGTGCAGACTCCACCTCCAGAGGAAGATGTAGGAAAGTCCAAAGTGAAAGGAGAAGATAAAATCAATGACCGTAGAGGAATTTCAGTTCCCTGGCACCCAAAGCTGTAACAAGCATTAAATATATCCAAACACATGGCTGTGCCACATGAATATTCATGTTAAAGGCCTGCTTGCCTCAGATTCTACTATCTGACACACCAAATATGACCTTCAACAAACAAAACTATCAACATATAAAAGGGAAAATGAAACTTGAAGGAACAAAGAGCAGTATTGTTTCATATATAACACATTGGAAATATCATGTATTATATGTTTGAAACAAACAACTATGATTACATTTTCAAAGCCTAATGGAAAAAGACAACATGTAAAACCAGATGGATAATCTAGGCAATAAAACTGAAACTCGAAGAAAAAAATGAAAATGAAATGCTAGAAATTAAACAGCTTTGTTACAGAAAATGAAATTTTTTTGTATATACATTAATAGAGTTGGCATAGCTAAGAAATAAGCTTGAAGAAGTAAGCTTGAAGATGTGCCAATAGAAACTTCCAAAAAAGAAAGAAAAAATGAAATAAAAGCAGAACTTTTAAAAAGGGTGGGAAAAAACTCAACTTATGTATATTTAAAATATCAAAACAGAGAAAGAAAAAAGAAACATTTGATATATAATAGCAACTGAGCACTTTTCAAAATAAAAAAAAGATCTAAGAACTCAGGGTTAAACAAGAATGAGTTGAAAACATGAGCACAATAGCAAGCAAACAAACAACTACATCTGTACATTACAGGCTAAAACTTCACAAAATCAAAGACAAAGTGAAAACATTGAAAGGACTCAGAATGGAGCAGCACCTTTACTATAGAACAGCAAAGGCAGGGAACTCATCTGGAACCATGTAAGCTTGAAGGGAAATGGCTGGGATATTAAGGCACTGAAGGAAGAACCACTAACTTGCACTTCTACAGTCACCAACATTATCCTTTAAACAGACAATACCTGTGGCCATGTGAACAATTGCAGAAGTAAGGGCAGTAGCTGTTCTGATACTCCCCTTTAATTCGTTATGTGTATTTGTGTGCGTATGCATACGTACAAAAATCTTGTCTTCTTCCTTCTCTATTCTCTATCATGTAACAGAAAATGTATTACAACTTCTGGGGAAGAGGTTAACATGTTTTCAATTCTGCTTTGGAGAGCCACATCATATCAGATGGAATTATGACCTGGATGCTGTCTTGATTTAGAGATTAATTATTAATTAAAGAGATGTGCATAGTGACAACTTGATAAGCAATGGACTTAGGTTTGTTATATTTAAAATGTTTATTTTTGTATTTATTTTTTATTTATTTGAAAGACAGAGAGAGAGAGAGAGAGAGAGCTAAACAGAGATAGAAAGGTCTTTCACCTGCTGATTCACACCCCCATATGCTCTCAATAGCTGGAGCTGGATCAGGCCAATACCAGGGATCTGGAAGTCAATCTAGTTCTCCAGTGTAAGTGGCAGGAAGTCAACCACTGGAGTAATCACTTTCTGCCTCTCAGGATGTGCATTCGAAGGAAGGTGGAATCAGAAACAGGACCAGGAATCAAACTCAGACAATTTGATATGGGATTTAGCTTTCTCAGTAACTAAGTGTCTTAAATTATTGCATCAGATACCTGTCCTGTGGGGGCCAGCACTGTGGCATAGAAGATAAAGCTGCAGACTACAGTGCTGGCATCTCTATGGACTGGTTCAAGTCTTGGCTGCTCCACTTCCGATCCAGCTCTCTGCTATGGCCTGGGAAAGCAGTAGAAGATGGCCCAAATGCTTGGACCCCTGCACCAATGTGGGAGGCCTGGAGGAAGCTCCCGGCTCCTGGCTTCAGATTAGCAAAGCTCTGGCCATTGTGACCATTTGGGGAGTGAACCAACGAATGGAAGACTCTCTCTCTCTCTCTCTCTCTGTCCCTTTTAAATAAATAAATAAATCTTTAAAAACAAACTTGTCCTCTGTTAATTTTTTTGTGTCAGTTTGATGGGAAAAAAGAGGAATACCAGGATATTTGCTAAATCCTTACCCTGGATGCATCTCTGAGGATGTTCTTTTGAATGCCGTTACTATTTGAATACTAGAATGGGTAAAGGAAATGGCTTTCCCATACATGGGTGGGCCTTACAGTCTCTCCACCTGACTAGGTTTTCAGCCAGGATATCAGAAACATTCTTAGGTAAACAATATCTGACAGAATTTGTTAACAGTATGTCCTCCATGCAGGAAATGTTGAAAGTTTTTTCAAAGAGAAGAAAAAAATAAAGTCAGAAATCTGAATCAACAGGAAGAGTAGAGAAGCAATCAAGAAAAGTAAAATAATAATATTGTTTTTTCTTGTTAATGGAGCAAGAATATAATTGTAATAAGTAATAGTAATAACATTGTATTAGTGATCATAGAACATAGATGTCTAAAAATAATTGAAAAAATCATAAACATTTGAGAAGCAGAATTGAAAATGTTCTTTTATAAAGGAAATGCATTGTGTCTCATGTTGCAGCATAGTGGATAAAGCTGCTGCCTGTTATGCAGGAATCCCCTATGGGCACCATTTCATGTCCCGACTGCTCCATTTCTGATCCAATTCCCTGCTAATGACCTGGGAAAAGCAGTGAAGGATGGCTCAAGTCCTTGGGCCCCTGCAGCTGTGTGGGAGACCCAGAAGAGGTTCCTGGCTCCTAGCTTCGGATCAACTCACCTCTGGCAGTTGCAGCCATCTGGGGAGTGAGCCAGCAGATGGAAGACCTCTCTCTCTCTTCCTCTCTCTCTCTCTCTTCCTCTCTCTCTCTCTCTTTCTCTCTCTCTGCCTCCGCCTCTGCCTCTCTGTAACACAGCCTTTCAAATAAATTAATAAATCTAAAAAAAAAAAAACTCCACATTTTAAATAGTCAGATTCTTCAAAGAACAGGATTGGAAAGATATATGTAAATCAAAATTAAATTGGAAAATCTATATTCATTTCAGAAAAGGAGATTTCAAAATAGAGAAAATTATAAAAGATGAAGTAGGATATTACATAATAACAAAGAGGTCAATTATCCAAGAAAACATAATAACATTAAACACATATGCATTGAGTTATAGAGCACCAAATCATAAAAGGTGTAACTAATTTAACTGAAAAGAAATGGAAAAATTCACCAATTTACTATGAAGGGTCAAAACCTCTCTTTCAGTGATTAATGGATCAAACAAGCAATTATATATTTGAGAATATAGTTAACCTGAACAGCACTAGCAATCAGCTTGATCTGACACTTAGAGAATATTTTACCTTAAAACCGAAGAATACACATTCTTTTCAAACTGATATAGAACATTCTCCATAGTGTAGCAAATTCTTGGTCATAAAATGTACTTTAGGGACAGGTATTTGGCCTAGCAGTTAAGATGTCATATGAGTTTCCTGTGTCCCACATCAGAACAGCTGGGTTCAGGCCGGCACTGTGGCTCACTTGGCTAATCCTCCACCTGCGGCACTGGCATCCCATATGGTCTCTGGGTTCTAGTCCTGGTTGCTCCTCTTCCAGTCCATCTCTCTGCTGTGGCCTGGGAGGGCAGTGGAGGATGGCCCAAGCGCTTGGACCCCTGAACCCGCATGGGAGGCCAGGAAAAAGCACCTGGCTCTTGGCTTCGGATCCCAGAATAGCTGGGTTCAATTTCTGGCTCTGGTTCTGGTTTCTGATTCCAGCTTCTGGCTACTGCAGATCCTGGGAGACAACAATAAAGCCTCAAGTGGTTAGGTTCTGGCTATCCATGTGGTAGACCTGAATTGAATTTCTGGCTTCTGGTTTTGGTCTCCTGGCCACTGCGAAACATTAGGGAATGAGCCAGTGGATGGGAGCTCTCTCTCTTCTTCCATCTCTTTCTTTTTTCTTTATTATTTTATTTGACAGGTAGAGTTATATACAGTTATATATGGCTGCTACGGCCAGCGCTGCACCTATCCGAAGCCAGGAGCCAGGTGCTTCTTCCTGGTCTCCCATGTGGATACAGGGGCCCAAGCACTTGAGCCATCCTCCACTGCCCTCCTGGGCCAAGCAGAGAGCTGAACTAGAAGAGGTGCAACCAGGACTAGAACCCATATGGGATGCCGGCACCGCAGGTGGTGGATTAACCACGTGAGCCATGGCCCCTTTTCTATCTCTTTCTATCACTTCTTCTCTGCCTCTCATAAATACTTTTTCTAAAAACATGCTTAAATAAGGTTAAAATAATAAAACTCTTAAGACATATTTTCATAAGCCACATGAATCACTGATAACAAAGATTGGCAAATTCTTAGAAATCTAAAAACACACTTCTGGTTGAAACATATTTAGGCCGGCGCCGTGGCTCAACAGGCTAATCCTCCGCCTTGCGGCACCAGCACACCTGGTTCTAGTCCTGGTCGGGGCGCCGGATTCTGTCCCGGTTGCCCCTCTTCCAGGCCAGCCCTCTGCTGTGGCCCGGGAGTGCAGTGGAGGATGGCCCAGGTGCTTGGGCCCTACACCCCTTGGGAGACCAGGAAAAGCACCTGGCTCCTGGCTCCTGTCATCGGATGAGTGCAGTGTGCCGGCCACAGCGCACCGACCGTGGCGGCCATTGGAGGGTGAACCAATGGCAAAGGAAGACCTTTCTCTCTGTCTCTCTCTCTCACTGTCCACTCTGCCTGTCAAAAAAAAAAAAAAAAAAAAAAAAAAAGAGATCAATAGCAAGGCAAAGAAGTCCTCTCTCATAATTCATTTTTAAGATTAAATTAAGGAGCTGGCACTGTGGCTTAGCAGTCCCAGCATTCCATATGGGAACCAGTTCAAGCCCCGGCTGCTCCACTTCTGATCCAGCTCTCTGCCATGGCATGGGAAAGCAATAGAAGATGGCCCCAGTTCTTGGGCCCCTGCCCCAATGTGCAAGACCTGAAATAGCTCCTGGCTCCTGGCTCTGGATAATTTCAGCTCCTGCCATTTGTGGCCCTCTGGGGAGTGAGCCAATGTTTGGAAGACCTCCCTCTCGCTCTCTCCCTCTATCTCTGCCTCTCAGTAACAATGCTTTTTGAATAAATAAATAAACTTTAAAAAAAGATTAAATTGAAATTACAAAGAAAATATATGCAAATAAAAAATAAAGTTGTCTTAATTTGCATATGACATGGTTATTTGTACAGAAAATTAAAGAAAATATATAGGAAAATAAAGCTCATGGTACTAAAAAGTAAATGTAACCAATTCAAAAAATACAGGGTTAATATACACAAATCAATGTATTTCTTACATATATATGCAATAAACAATCAGAGTTTGAAATTTTATAAAACACAATTTGTATCATTACTTATAAAAAGAGTTATAAATTTAACAAAATATGAAGAAGAATATATGTAGACAACTAAGACACTCATGAAAGGTATCACAGGTGATCAAAATAATCTGCATCCATGGATTGTAAAGGTTGGTATTGTTAAGATCTCAATTCTTCCCAACTTCATGGAATCTCCATCAAATGCCAGAATACTGCCTTGTAGACATTAAAAAATGATTCATTTGGGAATATAAAAATACATATAATCACCAAGACAATGGTAAAAATAATAAAGCTGAAGTACTCTCACTGCTTGACTACATGACTGATGGCAATAAAAACACTGTGAAATTTCTAAGAACAGACACACAGATCAGTGGAACAGAAGCGAGCAGAGAAGCAGGAGAGGTGCCAAATACAGTCCACTGAAACTCCACGAAGCACGAAAGGCCACCCGATAGAGAAATAATGGGCTTTTGGCAAATCATGTTGGAAGAAATCGAGCTCTAAATACAAAAAGCAAAAAAATCTGCGAAACAACGGTCTTTTTACTTTCTCCATATTGAATCTTTATTAGTGGGACATTAACTTTCATCTATAATGTAGATTAAAAATATGTTATCTCAAAAATTCAGAATGAAAAAATGAAAGAAAGAAGTAAGGAGGGAAGAAGAGAAATGCCATGATAGTCTTAGAATTTTACTCAGAACTAATTCAAACCTATTCTATTTGTGTTAACGTCACATTAACATGAGAATTGATGGGAAAAATAAATTACAAAAATTCTTTCAAAAAATAAATAAATACTAACCAAAAATATATCATAGGCCTCATCTAAAATGGAAAGCTACAAATTTCAGGAAAAACATTGGAGTTTTTAAATAAGTATTTGACTTTCAGCTTGGTAAGAATTTAATACAAAACTTAAGTAATGATTCATGAAATAAAAATTAGATATTTTTAGCTTCATAAAAATATAAATCTTCTGCTCTGTAATACAGATATTCTTAAGAGAATGAAAAGAAAAAAGACATATAGAAAGAATATTTACTAAATACATAAAATATAAAGTATGCCAAGCCACTTTAAAACTCATTATTAATAAAATAAACAACCCAATGAAATATGGGCAAGAGATTTGGGCAGACACCACACCAAGAAACCAAACAGATGGTCAATAGGCGTGTGAAAAGATGTTCAACATAATTTGTCACTAGGAAAATGAAAATCAAAACAACCAGATATCTATTTTGTATCTGGTACCCAGCTCTTCATTGTCATTTTTACATTAGGTTTGCTTTCTTTTCCTGTAGATTCTCTTGCTTTCCCTATTTTGAGGGTCATATCACAAGAAGAGATAACTTGGGTTTCCAAATATTTATTGTCACAATTGACTCAGGTTGGATGGTGAATCCAGAATAATATTAATTACGAGTAACTAGTAATCATATTTTATCAAATTTAATGAAAGTGAATTTATAAATTATTTGTCATGATTCATTATATGACTTGAAATATACATCACATTCTCCAGTAATTCTGAATTATATACACATATGCATACATTTAATCAAATTTTAAAATCTTTCATGTATTCCTTTTTTTTAAAGCTTTTATTTAATGAACACATTTTCCATAGGTACAACTTTAGGAATATAGTGGTTCTTTTCCCCATACCTGCCATTCCGACTCCTGTCCTACCTCCTACTCCCTCTCCCATCCCATTCTTCATTATGGTTCATTTTTAGTTTATCATTATATACAGAGGACCAACTCTGTGCTAAGTAAAGATTTTAACAGTTTGCACACAAATACATACACAACATATATAAAGTACATTTTGAGAACAAGTTTTGCAGTTAATTCTCATAATACAACTCCTTAAGGACAGAGGTCCTACATGGGGAGTAAGTGCACAGTGACTTACGTTGTTCATTTAACAATTAACAAACACTCTTATTTATGATGTCAGTGATCACCCAAGGCTCTTGCTAAGGCTATGGAAGCCTTTTGTGAGCACAGACTCCATCAGTATTTGGACAAGACCATAAGGAAATTGGAAGTTCTCTCCTCTTTTCAGAGAAAAGTACATCCTACTTTGATGGCCCCTTCTTTCCACTGGGATCCCATTCACAGAGCTCCTTCAAGTAGGATATAGGATATTTTTTGCCCCAATGTCTTGGCTTTCCATGCCTGAAATGCTCTCACAAGCCTTTCAGCCAGACCAGGAAACCTTAAGGGTTGATTCTGAGGTCAGAGTGTTATTTACAGCAAATGCCGTTTTATAGGATTCTGTTGTGTGGACTGCTTCCCATATTGGACATTCCCTCCTTTTTAATCCTATTATTTTTAGCAGGCACTTGATGTTATTTATATGATTTCCTTGATACTTAATCCTATCTATATATTCATTTTAACATTTAATATGATCACTTTAACAATTAAAATGGCATTATTACCTCCAACTTTAATGGAATTAGAGCTCTATGATAAATTTTTAAACTGTACCCTTAGAAGTAAGTCTGTAGGACTATATGCAGTACTGCACAGCTTCACAGTTATAAACTACCTCATCCCTCTTTTATTCCCCTTATTTTTTTAATGTATTCCTTTTTCAATAAAGTTTTTTAATTTACAAGATAGATGTATTATGATAATATAATAATATAGTGCTTTATAAACTTCACACTCCAGAAAATACATTTCAAGCTTTCAAAGTGATATTGTTAAATCATTTTGGCTTGATATGCAACAAGGGCAAGTTTCCCCAGGAATCTATGTATATAGAAAGAGAGTGAATTTCATTTCTAGGTATATATAAATAGCTCATATTCATATGTAAAGGAACAAATAATTTTTGGTACCCAAAATCCACTGGACAATGAATAACAAATAGAAATATGCGGTTCCTACTTGTGGAAATGCTGTTCAATTAGTACATATATAAAATTGCTCAAGCTCACTAAAAGATATAGAATTGCAAATTAAAATGGTAACTCAGTATTTTCCACATGGCCTAGAGAAGAATGTGCAGAATAATGCACTGCCATGCTTTGTGGGTGGAGGTGTAAATTAATGAAACCCCTAAGGAATGTAACTTCTATCAAATAATGTTTATATTCAGATTTAAACTTTAATTTGGACCGGTGCCATGGCTCACTAGGCTAATCCTCCGCCTGCGGCTTCCAGCACCCCAGGTTCTAGTCCCTATCAGGGCACCAGATTCTGTCCCGGTTGCTCCTTTTCCAGTCCAGCTCTCTGCTGTGGCCCGGGAAGGCAGTGGAGGATGGCCCAAGTGCTTGGGCCCTGCACCCGTATGGGAGAACAGGAGGAAGCACCTGGCTCCTGGATTCAGATTGGCGCAGCGCTCTGGCCATAGCAG
Organism: Sylvilagus floridanus; assembly: GCA_949820135.1. NCBI lineage: Eukaryota > Metazoa > Chordata > Mammalia > Lagomorpha > Leporidae > Sylvilagus > Sylvilagus floridanus. The sequence goes on along the minus strand of OX463224.1, from coordinate 56,010,858 downwards.
CCACTTTGGGGGTGTACCAACGGAAGGAAGAACTTTGTCTCTGTCTATCTCTCTCTCTCTCACTGTCTAATTCTGCCTGTCCAAAAAATAAAAATTAAATTAAAATTAAAAAACCTTTAATTTGGGGAATTTATTACTATAGAAAGTTACAAAGATAAAGTAAAGAGTTGTTCATTACTGGATGTTTATGATAGAGATTCAAAATGGTATCTGTGTGTATCAATAAAATTTGTTTAATGAAATAGAGCCAGTCCCTAAGGATTGACTTTCTGTTTGATAGACAAGAGCATTTGTTTCCACCTGCTTCCTCGCTTTCTGACCTTATATCTATGTTCTGAGTCACATACTGTGTTTTAGCCCATGATGTGTGAGCACTCACAACGCTCTGAATTCCCAAGTGTGGTTAGGAAAATTTGCTTGAATTTGTAACATCCATAGTCAGATTATTCCCTGACGATTATTTGTTCTTTCAGCCTAGATGCCAATGTGAGAAACATTAAAGCTAATTGAACTAAGAAGAATTAGCCAGGCACAGGAAAAAAAAAAAAGATAGCACATGGTTTCACTTAGATGCAGAACCATTAAATAGTCAAATACATAGAAATAAAGATGAGAATGGTGGTCACCAGTGGCTGAACAGAGGGTGAGGAGATGATGGAAATGATGGTAAAGGTACTGATTGATGGGAACAAGGCTGCAGTTAGAAAGGAGAAATAATATCTGATGGTCTATCAAACAGCACAGTGAGTATAGTTAATAGTAATGCCTGTTTCAAAATAGCAAATGGAATATTTTAATTACTTACCACATTGTGCCCATTTAATGTACATATTTTTGTTGAATTAAAATGAATTTTTTAAAAAATGGTTGTAGACTCAGGCTGGCACCATGGCTCACTTGGTTAATCCTCCGCCTGCAGTGCTGGCATCCCATTTGGGCACCGGGTTCTAGTCCCAGCTGCTCCTCTTCCAGAACAGCTCTCTGCTGCGGCCTGGGAGTGCAGTGGAGGATGGCCCAAGCGCTTGGGCACCTGTACCTGCACGGGAGACCAGGAGGAAGCACCTGGCTCCTGGCTTCAGATCAGCGCAGCACCGGCCATAGTGGTCATTTGCGGGGTGAACCAACGGAAGAAAAACCTTTCTCTCTGTCTCTCTCACTGTCTAACTCTATCTGTCAAATAAAGGAAAATTTAAAAAAGATGGCTATAAACTCAAGATTAAGATTGAAGTTCTTATGATTCAAATGATTGAAATTCTAAGACACTAAAAGTTTCTGTTGTTGGTAGTGACGCTATGACACCAATGTTTGTTCTGGGTGGTCAGGCAACTATTCTGATTGGACAAGGCTAGTGCTGATTATTGATTTTTCTTCATGCATGCCTGTGGTGAAATATAATTTAATATCATGGGGAAGGAGCTTTCTATGTGATTAATGAAAGTATTATCATGATTCATTGTAATGTGATAAAAATAAGATGTAGAAATATGTGTGCCTTTATTTCTGAACACCCATTTGTATGCACTTATGTGTCTTAGCAAAGAAAATTTCTGAAAATATATATGACAATGCCTGCAATCACTCATTCTGTAGTGATTGAGTTGAGCTAATACCTCACTCAATCTGTAGTGATTGAGTTGTTATTTATTAAATAACACATAATAAATATGTTATTTATTCCTTTTATACCTTCAAAAATTGAAGCTTGTGAGTACATGATTATTTCAATAAAATGTATAATATTTTAAAGCTAAGAAAAAGGAAAACGAATAAAGCATTCAATTTGGCTAGGAATTGTTAGTTTTGTCAAGATAATTAAAAATAATCAGTGACTATCTTAGCTGTATGATGTAGATTTCAGTTTATACAACTTGCTGTGAAAGAGCTTGGTTGAGCTCTGTCTTGATTTCCCTTTAATAATATAAAATCCTAGTTGGCATTTACTTAAATTTATTTTATTTTTTATTTTTTTTTTTAGGCAAAGATTTTTTTTTTTTTTTTTACAGGCAGAGTGGACAGTGAGAGAGAGAGACAGAGAGAAAGGTCTTCCTTTTGCCATTGGTTCACCCTCCAATGGCCGCCGCTGACGGCGCGCTGCGGTCGGCGCACCGCGCTCGTCCGATGGCAGGAGCCAGGAGCCAGGTGCTTTTCCTGGTCTCCCAAGGGGTGCAGGGCCCAAGCACCTGGGCCATCCTCCACTGCACTCCCGGGCCACAGCAGAGGGCTGGCCTGGAAGAGGGGCAACCGGGACAGAATCCGGTGCCCCGACCGGGACTAGAACCCGGTGTGCCGGCGCCGCAAGGCGGAGGATTAGCCTGTTGAGCCACGGCGCTGGCCCAAATTTATTAAAAATTAATATGAGCCAGGAACTTATAGAGAACTTAACATGCATTATCTTATTTATTTATTTATTTTAGACAAATATATTGAAACATACAGTGTGTTAGCAGAAAATCATTCAGTGGTATGTTTTATCTTTCCACTACCTTGATGGTATAATTTTAAAATTATGAATATATATTTCATAACTAAGCCTTTGGCCCAACAATAAAACATCATTTAGCACATTTGTTAGAGATCACTAATAAAAGGATTTTGAACATTAAAAAGATCAAGTTATAGAATTAAACAGCTACAACCCTTGCTAGTCTAGAACCCCTTAGTGTTGAATAAAGAGGCATCTGTTTAGAACTAGTCACTTCTTCCAGCAATCAGAAGAGATGGGCAGGTGCACCTTGCAGAGGTGGCAGCAGAGCTGACGGGGCAGGGGCCAGGCCTGACTGGACAGGGGCCAGGCCAGAAGGTGAGCATGTCCAGAGACAGCAGCAAGAAAGAGCAGTGCAGCAGGCTGTGAGGCAGGTCATCTCTTCTTTGGTCTTCCATCATATGCACTGTGGTCTTAGGAGGCCCCTGAGGCCTTACCTGACAGCCATACTGTGGATCTCCTTGGTAGGGGTATCCCTGAGGTGGGGGAAGGGCACCCCTATAGATTCCATTGTTTGTTGTGGATAAGATGGGTTTGGGGCTGTTGGACCAGGGCCCAGATATGATGGGGAGTTTTCTGGATTCATCAGGGAGCTCTCCTCTCTTCCAGGGGGCTGGACACCTGAGGAGACCTTCACATTATCTTAATACAATACCTTTTAACTTAAGTGTATGAATAATCCAGGTTTACAGATACTTTTTTATATCAAAGTATTTTTTGAATATGCTTAGCTTATTGAATTGCAAATCAACTACTTTCCTTCCAAATCTTAGTCACTACATCTTCTCCTCATGATTATGTTATCTGACATTATAATTTATTTTCTATTGCTTTTATTTTGAAACCATTTAAAGCATAAAGATAGATAAATAGCACACAGAATATTGGTATCATTTACCCATCGGTGTAATGCCTCCATCACTGACTCAAAAGATCTCAGTACAAGAGTATCCAAAATAGGAACACACTCCAGCCAAGTATCACATATTTCTGTTTCCATCTGATGGCACACAGGCCATGTGGTTGGGGTCTGCAAATCACAGAAGTGAGGCTGAGTCCTTCACTGCATCCTGAGGTGGCACAAATGTGGGATTGCCTCATTAATGGTGCTTTATTCCCATTGAGGAAATTTCATCACGATGCCTCCTGTGAAGATTCTCCAATATATAACATCTTTTCAAAATCTGTTTTAAATTAGTACACATTCTGATGGGATGTATTTTGAGACTGTGAAATTATTGTGTTTCTTATTCTACATACTAGTTTCAGCATCATGTATCATTGTGTGTTTATCAAGATGATTATGCTATAAGAATTTTTTTTAATGAGGTGAAAGTCGCATAATGCATATTGATCACTTTAAAGGTAAAATTAAGCGGGATTTAGGACTGGTAGGACAGTCACACATTGTGAGAATAACACCTCTGTGCAGTTCCAGTCATTTTCATCATGTTGACATGAAACCTCAGAACTGTTAGGCAAAAGCATCTCATTCTCTCCTTCCCTTGGCAAACACTGATGTGCCTGTCTCTGTGAATTGACCTCTTCTGAATATTTCATAAAGAAGAATCACACAACAGATGACCTGATGTCACATATTGTTTGCATATTACTTCTTTCAATTAGCCTAACGTTTTTGAGTCTTATTCTCCTTGTAATATTATCAGCATTTATATATATATATATATATATATATATATATCAATATACATATATATTTCACAAGCATTTATCCACCATTTGTTGATAGACATTTGGGTTATTTTCTCCTTTTGATTGTTGTGAATAATGCTGCTACAAACTGAAAGCATTCACATAAAAGTAACTATTAGATCTCCACATTCATTACCTAGAAATGAAATTCCTGGGTCATATGTTGCTTTTTAAGGCACCACCAAAGAGTTTCCTGAGTATCTACACCATTCTCTCCAGCAATGCAGGAAGTGCCCAAATCCTTCACATTATATCAACACATGATTATTTTTCTTCTTTATTTTAGCTATCCTGACACGTTTTATTTAAGGATTTATTTCTTATTTATTTGAAAGGCAGAGTTAGAGAGAGAGGAGAAGAGACAGAAAGAGATTGTCCATACACTGGTTCACTCCTCAAATGGCTGCAATGGTCAGGGCTGGGCCACACTGAAGCCAGGAGCCAAGAGCTGCGTCAGTCTCCCACATGGGTACAGGGGCCCAAGGACTTGGGCCACCTGCTTCTGCTTTCCCAGATGCATTAGCAGGGAGGTAGATTGGAAGTGAGCAGCTGATCTTGAACTGGCGCCCATACGGGATGCCATTATCAGAGGCAGAGGCTTAACTCACTATACCACAAGGTCGGCTCCCAAACATGTTTACAGTGACATCTCACGGTGATTTTTCTTTGCATAATATTGAACATATATCTGTGTGATTTTTTATAATTCTTAAATTTTCACTAAAGGAATGTCTATTCAAGTCCTTAAACTTTTTTGTCATCAGTTATCCTGTAAAATGTGAATTTGACACAAATAAAACAGATTTGATTCAGTTCATAGATGCAATTCTAAGAATATAATTTATAAAGAGAGGAAGGGAAGTATCGTTACATTCTTAGAGTACTTCCCTCCCTCTTTCTTTTCTCTTTCTTATTTCTTCCTTTTTTTCTTTCTCTCTTACTTTTTTTTTAAAGATTCATTTATTTACTTGAAAGAGCTACAAAGAGAGAGGGAGAGACAGAGAGAGACCTTTTATTTGCTGGTTCATTACCCAGATGGCCACAATGGCCAGGGCTGGACCAGGCCAAAGCCAGCAGCCAGAGTTTCTTCCAGATCTCCCATGTGGGTGCAGGAGGCCCAGTGCTTTTCTCAGGCCATTATCAGGGATCTGGATTGTAAGTGGAGCAGCTGGGACAAGAACCAGCAGCCATATGAGATGTTGCCTTTGCAGTCAGTTGCTTTACCTATTATGCAACAACACCAGGCGCTCTTCTAATTTTTTTTTTTTTTTTTTTTTACAGGCAGAGTTAGAAAGTGAGAGAGAGAGAGACAGAGAGAAAGGTATTCCTTTTTCCTTTGGTTCACCCCGCAAGTGGCCATCTGCTGCGCAAATCTGAAGCCAGGAGCCAGGTATTTCCTCCTGGCCTCCCATGGGGTGCAGGGCCCAAGCACTTGGGCCATCCTCCATTGTACTCCCGGGCCACAGCAGAGAGCTGGTTAGGAAGAGGAGCAACTGGGACAGAATCTAGCACCCCAACCGGGACTAGAACCCAGGGTGCCAGCGCCGCAGGTGAAGGATTAGCCTAGTGAGCCGCAGCGCTGGCCTGCTCTTTTAATTTTTGAGGTAGCATCTTTTATTTTATTTTTTGTATGTTAGCCATGCTAACTAGAGTGAAGTGATTCCTCATTGTGGTTTTATTTGCATTTATCTGATGTCTACTGATCCTGAGCATTTTTTCATGTGTCTGTTGGCCATTTGTATTTCATTCTTTGAAAAATTTTAAAGTTTTAAAATCTGGAAGTATGACTCTATGAATTTGTTCTTTTTCTTCGACATTATTTTGGCAGATGCTTTTTCGGTTTCTCTTCTTATAAGGATACCAATTATATTGAATTAGGACTATCCCAAGATGTCTAATTTAAATTTTACTCACCCTTGAAAGACATTATCCAAGGCACTGAGGTTAAAGTTTAACAGGAGGATTGTAGAAAGACATTTCAGTTCAAAACAGACATTGTCCCTGTGCTTTGCTGCTCCTTGCTAGACCACAACCTTGCTCTTACTCATTCCTGCAGGTGCCACAGCCACAGCTAGCCTGCCATAGAAAGGACAGAGTCTGTAAAATCATTATTTTAATAAGGTTGACTGATTTGTATTTAAAATGTATAAAGAGGGGCCAGCGCTGTGGCTCGCTTGGTTAATCCTCCGCCTGTGGTGCTGGCATCCCATATGGGCATATGGGCGCCAGGTCCTAGTCCCAGTTGCTCCTTTCCCAGTCCAGCTCTCTGCTGTGGCTCAGGAGTGCAGTGGAGGATGGCCCAGGTGCTTGGGCCCTGCATCCAAAATGGGAAACCAGGGGAGGCACCTGGCTCCTGGCTTCAGATCGGCGTAGCTCTGGCTGTGGCAGCCATTTGGGGGGTGAACCAACGGAAGGAAGACCTTTCTCTCTGTCTCTCTCTCTCACTGTTTAACTCTATCTGTCAAATAAATAAATAAAAGAAATTTACTAAAAAATAAATAAAAAGTAGCATGAATCACAAAGAAGTGGGGAAGCTGCCCTTGCACTGTGGAGGGAGGCACAGTGGAGTGGATTTATGGGGTGGGAAAATTATTGGTAAGTTTGTGAAATGGCCCCTTTGAATACTATAGATGCTGTGGCATCTGTTTTCTCTTTCCTTCCTACTTAACTCTCTTTAATTTTCTCTTTTATCTTGCTAATATTTATGATCACATCACTCCAGTTATTTTTCCTAATGTGAGAAATTCAGAAATTCTGCTTACTCAGTGATTGACTAAAAACGTTCAGTTTCCTTAGGCATGGGTGATATTGTATCAGAGTCTATATTAGGTTGGTATATATTTATATTTCCTTTGAGGAAATCATGCCTATACAGAATCTCTCTCTGTAGGAGAAGGCCAATGTGTTTTATCTGGGTAAACAAATTTTAATGAGTCAATTATTAATCAAGTATTCAAAGGCCTTTGTACTAGAGATTACACATAGGTTTTGACCTAAAGGAACCAACAATCTAGTAAGAAAACTCACAAGGGAATATTAACTTTAAAATAAATAGGGAGGGTCCGTGTTTGACATAGTGGTTAAAACATAAGATGCCTGCATTTTAGAGTGCCTTGGTTTGATACCTGGTTCTATCCCTGACTCCAGGTACTTGCTAATGCAGACACTAGGAGGCAGCAGTGTGTCTCAGGCAATTGGATTCCTGCTACCCACATGGGAGACTTGTATTGAGTTCCCTGCTCCCTCTAGCTTCAAACCCAGTCACAGGCCACTGTGAGTATTTGGGAATAAACCAACTGATAGGACTGTGCATTTCCCCCTCTTCACCCACCCCACCTCAAGTAAATTAATAAATAAACAAACAAATAAATAAAAATCCATAGTGACAAGAATGTGCATGAGTCAAAGCACACTGAAGAGACACTAAATTACTTCTATAGTGAAACCAGTGACTGATCTAGAACAGAAAGTATGAAAGGACACAAAACACTCATGGAAAAATTGAATTAAAGGGTAATTTTTTTTTTAAAAAAAAAGCTACAAGCTTATTTTTCATGGTAATCTCCATCAGATTCAATAAAATTTTGTAAGTGGTGATGCCTGGTATTTAGTTTATCCTTAAAGAACAGAGGATCCTGTAAAATTACCCATGTCAAGGCTGTCTTTAAAATACCAATAACTGGAGCAAAATTGGTTCAATGTAAGTACTTCTTAGGATTAGAAACAAAAAGAAGGGCTGGCATTGTAGTGCAGCTGATTAAGGGACCCCTTACAATAACAGCACCCCATATCAAAGTGAAACATTGAGTCTACTCATCTGTTCCTAATCCATTTCCGTGCTAGTGTTCCTGGGAAAGCAGCAGAAGACAGCCCCAGTACTTGGACTCCTGACACCACCATTGGAAACCAGGATGGAGTTCCAGAATCTTGGCTACAACCTGGCCCAGCCAGGAACATTGTAGCTATTTACAGAGTGAAAGAAACAGTTGGGCAATCTCTCTCTCTCTCTCTTTCTCTCCCTCCCCCACTGTCATAAGTAAATAAATAAATGAATAAATAAAAAGATTTTAAGAAAAAAGAAACAGAAAGAAGGCAGAAGGAGCCAAATCAGGATTGTAAGGATTTATGCCTAATGGTTTTCCAATGAAATTCTCACAAAATTGGCCTTGCTTGATACGAATGAGTAGGAACATTGTTAGGGTAGAGAAATGACTCTGTGATGAAGCTTCCCTGGGCATCTTTTTACTACTAAAAAGTTGGCTAACTTCCTCAAAACACTCTCGTAATATGCAGATGTTATTGTCTTTTAGTCTCCCAATAAAGTCGGTAAGAGAAATGTGTTGAACATGCCAAAAAAAGCTGTCGTCATGGCATTTGCTCTGGATGCCCACTTCACCTCTGGGAGTCATTTGGTTAATTGTACTTTGTCTTCAGATCATACTGATTAAGCCAAGTTACATCTTCTGTCCCAAAACTTACAAGAAATGCTTCAAGATACCCTACTTTGTTAAAATGTCCAGTAAAATCTCTGCTCTTGTCTACAACTAATTTTGTTAGCAAACGCAAGGTATCCATTTACTTGGAATGTCACCAAATAATCAGCCTCAAGTAGGATTTCTCAGATAAATGCTTTACTTACTTAGGATAAGCAAAAGAAACAGTGGGGGGATATATTTATCTAAAGAAACTTCTTTCCTGAGAATCCACTTTTTTTCAGCTTGCTTATAGTTGTAGATGAGTATCCAAGATATAGAAAAGAGGGATTTGGAGACTCCGTCATGTTTGCCATTTATATCTTTATACTATGCTCTTCAAAAGAAGATTTGTTTGTTTATTTGAAAAGCAGAGTTAGAGAGAGACAGAAGGCTGCACCATAATGCTGGCCCCTAAACATTGTGTTTAAAAAATCAGATTCAAATTGGTTTCTTGCATTGTTCCTTGTTTGTGGTGGCCTGGCTCCTTGTGAATACAGCATTGCAAGATAATCTACCCTGGACAACCCTCTGAAAAAAGCAAACTGATGAGAATAAGACTGTTTCAGATTCTCTTGCCTAAATCCTACATTCTTGGTTACAATCCAGGTACAATGGTTTTGGCACCCATCAAGTGAAATGGATGGTCTACTTAAATTGTTCAGTAGGAGTGGTGTAAACTGAATCAAGTGAGATATCTTTGGCAGTTGGCTAGGATTCGACTACTGTTTCTGCTCATAACCATCAGTTCTCCGCAGTTAGGGCACAGACAAGGTTATTTTTTCACAGATTGGTGTTGATAGTCTGCTGCTGTGGATTTTATCTCCAGCATTGTCTTGGCTTTTCTCAAAACAAATTATCCATTGATGAGCTGATGGTTTCTTTGTCCCTGTGAACTTTTCATAAAGCATCATTAATTTCTCCATTATCTCAACCAAGCTTCATCATAAATTAGATGTTTGTTTTTGCTTCAATCCTAGCAGAGTTCATGGTGCTCTGATGAAGGCTATTTTCAAATTGGTAGCTCATTCTTGTTTGTATCTCAAACCACATCCTGTTCAGACATGCCATCACAAGTTAGTAAACATTCATTTTGCTGCAAAAACTTGAAATTCATGCATTGAATATTTTAATTATATGCATTTCCTATGAATATTTGAAGATGTTGTGTGTGTGTGTGTGTGTGTGTATGTATGTGTGAAACTGGGCCTGCAATTACCAAGAAAAGTTAAAAGGGTGCTGGGTAAAGAACTATTCAGCCAGTAAAATGACAACTTGAGAGTGCAAAGCCCACTCAGGGGAGTACTATAGAATTCTTACAGTAAAGTGTATGCATGGAAGATAGAGGAGAAGGTCAAAACCTGGCAGGAACCGGCACCGGGACACTGTCTATAGCTTATGAAGTAATTTAGATTTATCTTCAAGGCAGTCGAGAAACACTGAATACCTTGAAGGCAAAGAGTGAAATCATTCAATTTACATTTTGAAGATTGCCCACAGACACTGTGCAGGATGAATTAGAAGGGCATGAGATTAAAGGCAGAAAGTTAATGCAGTTTCACAGATATAAGAGTCAATCACAGTATATCAGGGTTGTAGACTTTTTAACCTTATACCACATTTCACATATATTCACAGCATGAGAAAATAGAAGTTGTGAGTATAGAAAAAATGTAAATTTTAACAAATAAATAATGACTTACACATTGAAATTAATGTTTCCAAGTGTTCTTCTGAAAAAAGCATGTACTTACTTTAATCCCACTAGCACTGCTCAAAATTTATTTGTGTCTCTTCTCTTAAACTTGCTTTCAAAGACCATTTGTAAGCCCTACTAAAAATATGTTTTATTGCTTCATAAATTATTAAATTTTTGCTGGCAGATATTTGAACAAAAAGCTTGTTGCCTTACTTAATCAGACACCTTATTTACAAATACCCTTGCCTCTTCTTTAAATTTAATGGAATGAATTCGGATGCTTTTAGAATAAAAAAAGAACTACATTTGGCCTAAAATAGAGCAATTCCTTTAGGTGTTTTTAAAAAGCTCCTGCTTTTTTAAAGAATATATGTTTTTTCTCTTGTTCAGTACTTTTTTCACTACCCTTTCTTTTACTCATTCTAGGTATTTGATTTTTTCCCACTCTTTGCCTCAGTTTCTCTTCTAATTAAAGAATAATCAAATTTAACTTTCATATTTGCTGCAAGGATTTATATAAAGATTAAAGATGATGTGTGCAGAGTATTTATCTTTGTTTATTTTTAAACAGTCATTGATTATCCCAAGTGAGAGACATAAATAATAGCATTTAATTATACTGTTTCCTAAATAACCCAGGTTGAGAATTTAAAGAGAATGCTTTAAGAAGCACACATTACTATAACATTAGGGTTAGGAACAGGTATTGTGGCACTGTGGCATAAATTGCCCCTGGGATACCAGATTCTCATATAGGAGTGCATGGAACTGAGACCCACCTCTGCTTCCAGCTCAGCTTCCTGCTAATATGCATCCTGAGAGGCAGCAGATGATGGATAAAGTACTTGGCTCCCTGCCACCTATGTGGGAGACTTGCATGGAGTTCCTGGCTCCCAGCTCGAGTCTGGCCAGACTCAGTTGTTAAGGGCATTTGGGGAGTCAACCAGCAGATGAAAAAATTCTCTCTCTCTTTCTCTTTCTCCTCTCTCTCTCTCTCTTTCTCTCTCTCTCCATCTCCACACACATTCAGCTTTTCAAATAAATAAAAACTTTAAAGATATTATACTGAATAAAGGTAACTGAAAACAGTGAAAATTAAGAATGAGAGTAGGAGAGAGGGGAGGCAGAAGGGTGGGAGTGCTGGAGAAAGGGAGAGCAGGATGGGAAGAATCACTAAATTTGTATGTATGAAATGCATGAAGTTTGTATACCTTAAATAAAAGGTTTTTAAGTTTAAAAAACAGAACAACAACAACAACAACAACAAAATATTAAACTGAATACAAATTTATCTGTATTTCGGTTAGAATTAAAATAACATGATTTCATAGGACCTCTGGTTATTTTTATGGGTATCATCTTTATTTTATTACATTCCACTCAGATGAATTATGGAAATATTCAAATGTGAATTTCTATGTAACTTTACTTCAAGTAATGTATTCATACTAAAGAGGAACCTGTGCCAGCGCCGAGGCTCAATAGGCTAATCCTCTGCCTTGCGGCACCGGCAAGGTTCTAGCTGGGTTCTAGCCCCGTTCGGGGCACCAGATTCTGTCCTGGTTGCTCCTCTTCCAGTCCAGCTCTCTGCTGTGGCCCAGGAGTGCAGTGGAGGATGGCCCAAGAGCTTGGGCACCTGTACCCACCTGGGAGACCAGGAGAAGCACCTGGCTCCTGGCTTCGGATCAGCGCAGTGCGCCGGTCGCAGCATGCGGGCTGCGGCGGCCATTGGAAGGTGAACCAACGGCAAAGGAAGACCTTTCTCTCTGTCTCTCTCTCTCACTGTCTACTCTGCCTGTCAAAAAAAAAAAAAAAGAGGAACCCAGTTCATAGTCTGAAACGAGTTTAATTATATCGGGTTTTAGGACTTTTTTTTTTATAACGCTTTTATTTAAAGAATATAAATTTCCAAAATACAGCTTATAGATTACAATGGCTCCCCCCCATAACTTCCCCCCCACCCGCAACCCTCCCCTTTCCCACTCCCTCTCCCCTTGCTTCACATCAAGATTCATTTTCAATTCTCTTTATATACAGAAGGTCAGTTTACTATATATTAAGTAAAGATTTCAACAGTTTGCCCTCACATAGCAACACAAAGTGAAAAATACTGTTGGAGTACTAGTTATAGTATTAATTCACAATGTATAGCACATTAAGGACAGAGATCCTACATGATATATTTTTTTTAAATTGATTAATTTTCTATGCAATTTCCAATTTAACACCAAGATTTTTTTTCATTTTTAATTATCTATATACAGAAGATTGATTCAGTATATACAAAGTAAAGATTTCATCAGTTTGCACCCACACAGAAACGCAAAGTGTAAAATACTGTTTGAGTACTAATTTTAGCATTACTTCACATTGGACAACACATTAAGGACAGATCCCTCATGAGACGTAAGTACACAGTGACTCCTGAAGTTGATTTAACAATTTGACACTCTTGTTTATGGCGTCAGTAATCTCCCTATGGTCTAGTCATGAGTTGCCGAGGCTATGGAAGCCTTTAGGGTTCGTCGACTTCAATCTTATTCCGACAGAGTCATAGTCAAAGTGGAGGTTCTCTCCTCCCTTCAGAGAAAGGTACCTCCTTCTTTGATGGCACCGTTCTTTCCACTGGGATCTCACTCACAGAGATCTTTCATTTAGGTCTTCTTTTTTTCCCAGAGTGTCTTGGCTTTCCATGCCTAAAATATTCTCAAGGGCTCTTGAGCCAGATCCGAATGCCTTAAGGGCTGATTCTGAGGCCAGAGTGCTATTTAGGACATCTGCCCTTCTATGATTCTGCTGTGTATCCCACTTCCCATGTTGGATCATTCTCTCCCTTTTTCATTCTATCAGTTAGTATTAGCAGACACTAGTCTTGCTTGTGCGATCCCTTTGACTCTTAGACCTATCAGTGTGATCAATTGTGAGCTGAAATTGATCACTTGGACTAATGAGATGGCCTTGGTACATGCCACCTTGATGGGATTGTATTGGAATCCCCTGGCACAATTCTAACTCCATCATTTGGGGCCGTTATTGTTTTTGACTGCTATATAGTATTCTGTAGAGTTATGTCTCATAATTTCTTTATCCAAATGTATGCTTTGAATTCCCTGTGATCTTTTGCGGTGAGGTTCCCTTCGTTTACCTTCTTTCATGTTGATGGCCGTGTTTCTGTGTTTCTGTGTGTAACACATCTTTAAGCATCTTTTGCAGGGCTGGACGAGTGGCAACAAATTCTTTCAATTTCTGTTTGCAATGAAAGGTTTTTATTTTACCTTCATTCACAAATGAGAGCTTTGCAGGATATAATATTCTGGGCTGGCAGTTTTTCTCTCTTAGTACCTGGGCTATGTCTCGCCATTCCCTTCTAGCTTGTAGGGTTTCTGATGAGAAGTCTGCTGTGAGTCTAATTGGAGATCCTCTGAGAGTAATCTGACGTTTCTCTCTTGCACATTTTAGGATCTTTTCTTTCTGTTTCACTGTGGTGAGTTTAATTACAATGTGTCGTGATGAGGATCTCTTTTGGTCATGTTTCCTAGGGGTTCTATGAGCTTCCTGTACTAGGATGTCTCTGTCCTTCTCCAAAACTGGGAAATTTTCTGCTATTATCTCACTAAAAAGGCCTTCTAATCCTTTCTCCCTCTCCATGCCTTCAGGAACTCCTAGAACTCGAATGTTGGGTTTTTTAATAGTATCCTGTAGATTCCCAACAATATTTTTTAGATTTCTAATTTCCTCTTCTTTTCTTTGGTTTGACTGTATAGTTTCCTGTGCTCTGTCTCTAAGTCCGATATTCTCTGTTCTGCCTCACCCATTCTGTTTGTAAGGCTCTCTAATGTGTTTTTCATTTGATCTATTGAATTCTTCACTTCATTATGATTTCTTGTCACTATCACAGTTTCATGTTCTACTAGTTGTTTCATTTCAGCTTGATTCCTCCTTAATATTTCATTTTCACGAGAGAGATTTTCTACCTTGTCCATTAAGGATTTCTGTAGTTCAAGAATTTGTTTTTGAGTACTTCTTAGTGTTCTTATCAATTTTTTGAGATCTGCTTCTTGCATTTCTTCTATCTCATCATCTTCGTAATCTTGAATTGGGGTGTCTTTTTCATTTGGGGATGCCATAGTGTCTTCCTTGTTCTTATTACGTCGGTTTTTGCGTTTGTTGTTTGGCATATTGGTTTCTTCACTGTGGTGTTTTTTTCTTGTTATACTATGACTCTAGATTAAGTGGACTGTCTGTTTTTGATGGAGCCTTAGAGGCTTGAGATGGGTGTGGCCTGAGAGCTCTGTTTGGTTCCTGAGGGTTGAGGGTGTGTCAAAGGAGACACTCCCAGGTTAGGCGTTTTAAATCTCTCTCTGTTACTTTTTTTTTTTTTTTTTTTTGGTTCAAAAGGGAAGTAATTCCACACAGCTGAATGGAATTGGGGGTGGTTAGCAGGCGAATGATATACCCACAGGAGCCAGAGATCGGAAGCTCTTTCCCAAGGACCAGAGAGGGAATCTTTGCGGCCCTTATTGTGGGCTCAGATTCTCCTGTAGTCTCCCACTGGGCTGCCAAGCCTACGGAACTGTAGCATCTCTGGAGAGTACTCACATGAATTCGTGATTTCCGTGAGTTCTCTCCCCCACCGTCTCTTTTTTCACAGTCTCAGTTCATTAGCACCACACATTCATTAGGTTCTAATCTCCTGTTATTTCACCCCTCCCACCCAGAGTCAGGTTTTTCTGCTAGGCTCGGGGACAGTGCCGACCTGAGGTCGCCCTGCTTATGACGTATTCCAAAATGGCACCTGCTCTTTGTCTTGCTCACCTTTGAGAGGTGAGCAGAGAGAGAGAAACTCGTGTCCGTATGGGTCACTTTTTTTTTTCCCTCTCTCTCTCTCTCTCTTCTAGTTAGCCTGGTGAACTTTTCCCTGCAGGGTTTCAAGCCTTGTTCACTCTAGTCTCCTCTTTCTGCTTCCCTTCTGGTATCTCGGGCTATTGAGTTTCGGCTCACCTGGCGTTCCAGCGCTGGTGTGTTGAATCTGCTGCTGGTGTCCCAAACTGTGGGCTCCCACGCTCTCCACGCAGGTCCACTGTGAATCACTAGTTCCGGAATGGTTTCCTCTGCTGTTTCTTCCCTACTCTTCCTTGAACCTGCAGTATCTCCACTTTTATTAAACTGTCTCTCCCCAGACTATCGGTGTGCTCCCTTCCTATTCCGCCATCTTGCCGCTCTCCAGGACATTTTTAAAATTCAGCTTTTACTTTAGCAGCTGCATTTTTCTTCACAGTATGTGTTAAAAATATCCAGTGGGTTATGTCGGGCAGGCAAGTACCTCTTCATCCCTTGTTTTCACATTTCCTTTCAAATCTGAGTATTAGTAATTTTTTTTTAGATTTTTATCTACTTATTTGAGAGCTAGAGTTTCAAACAGAGAGGGAAAGATACTAGATACAGAGAAATGTGTTCCACTGGTTCACTGTCCAAATGGCTGCAATGGCCAGAGCTGAGTTAATCTGAAGACAGGAGCCAGGAGTTTCTTCCAGGTCTCCCATGCAGGTGCTGGGGCCCGAGCACTCAGGTCATCTTCCACTGTTTTCCCAGCAAGGCAGAGAGCTGGATCAGAAGAGCAGCATCTGGGATAGGAACAGGCACCCATAAAAGATGCCAGTGCCATAGGCAGTCTTAGTCCACTATGCCACAGCACCGACCCCTATATTAATTTTTTTAAAAGATTAATTTATTTATTTGAAAGGCAGAGGTACAGAGAAGCAGAGGCAGAGACAGAAAGAGAGAGATTTTCCATCCACTAGTTTACTCCTCAAATGGCCAATCCGAAGTCAGGAGCCAGGAGCTTCTTCTGGGTCTCCTACACAGGTGCAGGGGCCCAAGGACTTAGGCCATCCTCTACTGCTTTTCCAGGCCATAGGAGAGCTGGATCAGAAGTGGAGCAGCTGGGACATGAACTGGGGCCCAAGTGGGATTCCAACACTACAGGCAGCAGCTTTACCCATTACATCACAATGCCAGACCCCATTAATAAATGTTTTAAGAAGCTGTGAGTTTTAAAAGTATTCTTGTTCCATAGAAGTTTACCTAATGTAACTCTCAGGATGTCTTTAACTGAGGTGTGCTCTCTCTTTATCAGAGACACTTCCTCAACTTATATCAATATATTCAACAACTTATATTTAATTTGCATCACTATATTCTGTTCTGGGAACTAAGAAAACATCACATTAGAAGATGCTGTACAGGAAAGGATGAAATATGAAAAAGTGAAGGCTTCTGCATTTTACATGAGTACCACTTGCATTTTATTAAGTTCAGTTTTTTGAAAGATAGCTTGTATTTAATGTAAATATTCATTATCTAATATCTTGCTATTAATTATCCCTCAATTAACAATTCACACTTTCAGTTTTACCATGATGTTCTGAAGACACTGAAATACATGAGATATTTCAGCATGGATTATACAAGATATATGAAAACACAAGACAGTATGTTTAATATGGATAAAATATATGAAGAAGAAAAAGTCACAGTGTTTTAAGATCATGTAATTAACAGAATTAACCTTGAATAACCATAAATTATCTGCTTAAGATTAGTCTAAAATTATTTTAAGGAAAGAATTTGTCTTTTTAATTTCTGTATTTGTATCACCTTTACAACATCCAACTTTTAGTTGCATTTTTATTTTTAGAGGCTGTGTCTATTGTTCTATTTGATCTAGATGTTTAACAACTTTATGAGTCAATCATATCATTTAATTTTGTATTTACAAATACATCACTTTTTATTACATAAAATAACTATAAAAGTTTCTTTCCTTATTTCAGTTTTTTTATAAAATTAATTTGTATACTTATGTTAAGTAGTTGATGTAAAGGAAGAGAGAGAAATTGAAAATTTTCCTAGGTAAAAATATGTTAATGAAGCTGATTTCCTATGTGCTCATAAGAATTTTCCTGTATTGTCATCCTCTATTAAGATGACATATTTGTTATAACTAATGGAGCAATACTGGCATATAGTTGTTAACTGAAGCTCTTTTTTATTCAGATTTCCTTAGTTTCTACATCATGTCCTTTTTATTTTCAAAGATTCCATCCATCATACCGTGTTAAAATTGGTTATCATTGTGGATTCCAAGATGGCAGAACAGGAAGGGAGTTCACTGCTCTAGTCTAGGAGAAGACAGTTAAAAAATAAAAAGGAGAGAAAAAAAGACTCTTCTGTGTATAAAGTTAGTTGAAAATAGCTATTAGTAAAAAATAAGCATGGGAATAGAAGACAGAGGAAGGAGAAGGGTGAGAGTGTGTGAAGGAGAGAGGGAAGGTAGGGTGGGAAGCATCACTATGTTCCTAAATTGTATTTGTGAAATGCATGAAGTTTGTCTACCTTAAATAAAAGGTTTCTAGGTAAAAAAAAATAAATAAAATTAGTTATCACATACCTTGAGACTGCTGTTGTGACAGTTTCTCTGATTACCCTATTTCTGGAGACTTTAACAGCTTTGAAGGATAGTACTTAATTGTTCCTTGGTGTATATCTCAATCAGTTTATTTACCCTACATTTTTCTCATGATTAGATGAGTAATGCAGTTTATTGGGGGATAACTCTAGGATTAAATTGTCATTTCCATTACATCATAACATGAGCACATACTATCAACATGAAAACACTCTTTGTCAATCTTGATTGCCAGGCCAAGGGGAGTTTTTACATTGCTTCAATGTAAAGTTATTCTTTTCACCTTTCCTGTGTTGTATTCTTTTTATATGCATATCATTAAAGGCAATTTGATGAGGAGTGATAAGTTATATTCCACCTTTCGAGAGAAGAATATCTACAAAAATTATTTGGAATTCCTTGGTGTGATAGTTTTCTCTTCCTTCATAAGAAGTGGTTTTAATATATCATCTTTAAGAATGACAGAAAATGGGGTGAGTTTGTGGTACAATGTGTAACTGTATGGAACACCTTCATGCCATATCTGAGTGCTTGGTTTGAGTTTCGACTCCACTGCTTCCAATCCAGTTTCCCAGGAGGCAATAGATGATGGCTCAAGTACTTGGATCTATGCCACACACACGAAAGACTTTCATTGAGTTCAGGTTCCAAAATTTAGCCTGACTCAACTATAGCAGTTGCAGTCATTTAGTGACTGAGCTAATGAGTGGAAGATCTCACTCCATCAGTCTCTATGTCTCTCTGTCTCTCGCCTATCAAATGAAATTAAAGTTTAAAAAACTAAAAATTAGGCCGGCACAGCAGCTCAGTAAGCTAATCCTCCGCCTTGCAGTGCCAGCACACCGGGTTCAAGTCCCTATCGGGGCGCCAGATTCTGTCTCAGTTGCCCCTCTTCCAGGCCAGCTCTCTGCTCGGGCCGGGAAGGCAGTGGAGGATGGCCCAAGTGCTTGGGCCCTGCACCCCATGGGAGACCAGGAAAAGCACCTGGCTCCTCCTTCAGTCCAGTACGGTACGCCGGTCGCAGCACGCGGGCTGCGGTGGCCATTGAAGGGTGAACCAACGGCAAAGGAAAACCATTCTCTCTGTCTCTCTCTCTCTCACTGTCCACTCTGCCTGTCAAAAAAAAAAAAAAAAAAACAACTAAAAATTAAACAAGTGATAGAAAAGTAAGTAATATCATTATAGCATTAAAGATATAGATTTAGACATTGTGAACCACAATAATTACTTGATGTTCACATGCCATGTTATTCGGCATTTGGACAGAGCTTTCATTTTTTTCAAGTATACATATTATATTCACCAAGATAAATAAACCAAGAGCTAGACTATAAACAAAGTATTGACTTTCCAAATATTAAGACATATATGATAGGTTCTCTTAAATAATAACTATAATATTTAAAAAGTAATCAATGTACTTCCAATAAAAAGCTATCAAAAAGAAATTGTAAAAGAAGCTTAGAAAGTTTAGAAAAAATATTTGAGGGGCCAGCATTATGGCACAGTGGGTTAAGAAATGCTTGTAATGCCAGAATCCCATATGAGCTCCAGTTCAAGTCCCAGCTGCTACACTTCGCATCCAGTTCCCTGCTAATGTGTTAGGGAAGGCAGCAGAAGATGGTCCAAGTGCTTGGGTCTTTGTTACACACATGGGAGACCTGGATGGATTTCCTGGCTCCTGGCTTTGGTGTGACTCAGTACCAGGTGTTGCAGCTGTTTTGGGAGAGAACTAGCAGATAGAAGATCTCACTTTCCCTCTCTCTCTCTCTCTCTCTCTCTCTCTCTTTCTCTCTCCCTCCCTCTGTGTGTGTGTGTGTGTGTCTCCCAATTCTCTCTCTGCAAATCTGCCTTGCAAATTATAAATGAATGCATAATTTTTTTAAAAAAATTATTTGAGTCAAAGAGAGAAAGTGAAAAAGAGAGAGAGAGAGCTCCCATCAGTTGGTTCACTTGACAAATGCCAAAATTGGCTGGAACTGGCAACCAAAGATGCTAGGAGCAGAAGGCCATAGAAAGAAACTCAATCCAGGTCTCCCATGTGAGAGGAAGGGACCCAATCACTTGAACCACTTCCTCCCAGTGCCTGCATGGATGGAAGCAAGTTTAAAGTCCAGGCATTCTCATATGGAATAGAGATATCTGCACCAGTAGACTAAATCCCCATACCCCAGAAAATATTTTCAACTTATAGAAGATAACAACATAATAAGCATTTGGGAATGCAAGTAACTATTGCTTGGAGGAAAATACCTAGCGTAAAACGTATACATTAGAAAAGAAGAAAGATTTTCCATAAATAGTCAAAATTTTTATTCCTAGAGACTAGAAAGATAAAATATATTAAAATCAAAGTAAATAGAAATAGTAAAAAAATAAAAATAAGAGCAAATATCAATGTGATATAAAAACATAAAAATTACAAAGAAAATCAACAAAATCGCAATTGTTCCTTCAAACAGATGAATAATGTTTTTTTTTAAAAACAAATATAGTCCAGTAAAATGGGCAAAAAATCGAAGTTACTAACATCTGAGGTGAAAGAGAGAAAATCACTAATGAAAAATAATGAAATCCTATAATAAACTGATGCCAGTCAACTTTTTGGATGATGAAATATGTAAATTCCTTGAAAAAATTACCAAAACATAAATAAAAATATTCAAATATGAGCAGCCCTGTAGATACCAAATAAATTTAACTCGTAGTTTAAAAAAAATCCATAGATGAAACTCTAATTCCAGATATCTTCATTGAAGACTATTACTAAATATGTTAAGAAGAAATTTTAGAAAGAGATGAACTGACAACTTTAGCAAATTAAATATTTGTTTTAGGGGTTTGCCATATGGCACAGCAGATAAAATGTTGCTTGGGATGTCTGCAGTACTTGTGTCCAAGTACTGAGTATGCTTCCATCTCCATTGTACTGCTAATGTGCACCCAACTGGTGACTCAAGAACTTGGTTCCCTGCCACCAATGTAGGGGACTCGGATTGAGTTCCTGGCTCCTGGATTTGGCCTAGCCCACTACCATCTGTTGTAGACATTTGAGGAATGAACCTGTGGTTAGAAATCTCTCCCTGTCTCTCAATTCCTTTGATTTTCAAATAAAAATTTAAAAAAAATTTCTAAAGATACTGCTGAAACATCAAAATGAAAACCACTTATGGGTAGTAAATAGTATATCTAATATAAGGAGGCATGATATAATATAATATAATATAATATAATATAAACTGGAATTGGCACAGTGATTGAGATGCTGGCGTCACAGGCTGTGGCTAACTCTCTGTGCCAAATTGCCAGCCACAATTTAATTACCTTTTTAAATCAAACTCCAAACACCTTTGAAAACTCAATGTTTTAATGTGGAATCTTCTACTGACTAGTATTTCAGCTCAATAATTATTTATCTAGGGTACAGTGGGCTAAGTTTCCATTTACAAAGGCAGCATTCCATGACAGAGTGCCAGTTTGAGCTGTGGCTACACTTATTCTCTTCTTTAATACTTAATTTTTTTTATTTGAAAGGCAGGGTTTCAGAGAGTGAGGTCTTCCACCCACTGATTCACTCTTCAAGTGACTGGCCCAGGGCTGGGCCAGGCTGAAGCCAAGATTTGGATGAATTCTATTGGATCTCCCGTGTAGGAGGCAGGGGCCCAAACACTAGGAACCTTTCTGCTGCTTTCTCAGGCACATGAGCAGGGAATTGGATTGGAAGTAGAGCAGCTGGGAATCAAATAGGAACCCATATGAGATGCCCACATTGTAGACAGCCTAGCCCACTGTGCCACAGAACCTCCTGAGGCTCCACTTCTGATCCAGCATTCTCCTATTGTGCTGATGATGGACCAAGCACTTGAATCCCTGCCACTCACATAGGAGACCTGAATGGAGTTCCAGGCTCCAAGCTTTGAAATTTTTTTCCTCTCAAGTTTTCTGCTACTGCTTAGATATTTTGGAAAACAGTGATAACCATGGGCAATTGTTGACACTATGTTTCTGTCTGTCCATCTGGAATAATGTGCCAACTGGTACAAGCTTCTTTGTTGAGATCCCCAGTGGCCTGAGCTTTGTTAAATGGGTTCTTTGTCTTTTCTTAAGGACGGGAACAGGGTCCTGATACAAAGATGGTTCAAGAAAAAAGTCAGCCCAGAATAACCATGACCAATACAAGAAAAAATAAATGAATGAACAAATTAGTGAATAGTAATAAATTTATGGTATTTGGGAAAAAATTTTTAAAATTTTAGGATTTACCTAAAATTTCAGGAAAATAAGTTGAACTGATGTGCATATATACTATTTAAGATGCTTCAAAAGGATTCCTATCACTTATCTAATGTAAGCATTCAGAATAACATACAGATGAGACAAATGTGGCAGAGAGCAATGTGCCTAATTGAGTAGAGATTGTAGGTGGTAGAGAGGTTGATCAGCAAACAGGGTTCCTGGATGTACCTTTCTGCACTATCATAACATTACATGAGTGATATGCTGCTTCACATGATATTCCCATGCTGACTTAGTGAAACTAATCCCATGTCCTCCTAAATTTCCCCTTCTGACCAGACACCTTGGAGAGCTCTAATGTTTACATTAAAACTTGGTTGTTTTGCATCATATATGATTTTCACTTTTTACATTTTTCATGTTTTCCTAAAAGCCATACTTTCTTCAAGATAAGGCTTGAGATTTTTGATATAACAAGTCAATGCAAACATGTAAATGAAATTAAATTCCACATCAAGAATATAGAAAGAAAATTCAATAAAAGTAGTAAAGAAGGGTTGGAAGAGAGGTGATGAACATCATTCATTGATATTCCTAATTAAAACTGAACAAATATTTTTTTGGAGAACTGTTGCTGGATAAACATATCTGCTCATTTCTGAGGTTCCTATATTCACATTCTTTAATGATGCAGTTCCAAAGGATTTTTAGCCTTTACTCTGTATTAGCTCTATTACCTCAGGGATTCTTTTTTACTACTTAGGGAGATATTTCATCCATAAAGTAAAAGGAAAATACATAAGATATATCTCTAAAATTGTGTATGTCTCCCAAATAAATCAATAATTTTATCATAAGTAAAAGAAAAAATATCATCAAAATATAAAATGCTGTACTTGGTAGACTTTCATTGTGCCTATGTATTGGGGAGTTTTCATTTGGTAATGGAAACTATAATTCCTATAGCCTTGAAGTGCTCTCTCCCAGTCAATGATTTTACTATAACTATCTAGAGTTTTCCTTTTTTTATTCTCCAAAAAGACTTTTTAAATTCTTCCTTTCTTCTCTAGCATGCTTTTCTCCAATTTGCTAATAATGCTTCATACTTAATTGAAAAAAAGGAAATAATCACAGCAAATTTTCTCTTTTTACAGTAAATTGTCAGTCTACTATTCTCTACCAACTATCTGCACGTATTTTTTCCCTAGCTACTGGAGATTCAGCTTTGTACTCTACGTGGACTCCAGACTCCAGCCAGAAATTTCTACTTCTTGCCATTTCCACTATTAATAACCTGGGCAGAGCTACTGTGATCTCTTCCTTGGAGTACTAAAAAGATTTAAATAATGTATTTGTCCCCTAAAATCCATTTCCCCACATAATCTATACTGTCAATTTACTTTATTTATTAATTAAATGAAAAGTCATTGCTTATTGTGTCATGTACTATCACAGTAACTAAGGATACAATGACACATAGACAAAACTTACCATCGTGAAGTTTATATTTTAGAGAATGAGGAATCTAACAGCTAAGTTAAACACATTGCATGTGTCACATGGATATGCATGCACATATACATGCCATCTCTATACATGTAATTTTTTCTAAAGAAACATTTCATTTAATGAATACAAATTTCATAAGTACAACTTTAGGAATACAGTGATTCTTTCCACCATAGCCACCCTCCCACCCTCATTCTCAACCTCCCTCCTTCTCCCTCTCATTCCCAATCCTGTTCTCCATTAAGATTCATTTTCAATTAACTTTATACAGAGAAGACCAGCTCAATATTAAGTAAAGATTTCAACAATTTGTGCACACATACACACAAAATATAAAAAAGAACTTTTTGAGAACAAGTTTTACAATTAATTCTTCTAGTACATCTCATTGAGGACAGGGATCCTGCATGGGGAGTAAGTGCACAGTGACTTCTGTTGGTAATTTAACAATTAATATTCTTATGTAGGATGTCAGTGATCCCCAGAGGCTTTAATATCTGGTTGAATTCAGCACTGAAGCCATCTGGTCCTGGGCTATTCCTTGTTGTGAAGGTCTTTATTACTGATTCAATTTTTGTCTTGGTAATGGGTTCATTTAGGTTTTCTATGTCTTCATGCCTCAGGTTAAACAGATTGTGTGTGTCCAGGAATCTATTCATTTCTTCCAGGTGTCCCAGTTTGTTGGCATACAGCTCTTTGTAGTAGTTTTTGATGATTTGTTTTAATTTCTGTGGTGTCTGTTGTTATATTTCCTTTTTTATCTCTAATTTTATTGATGTGGGTCTTTTATCTCCTTTTTTGGTGAGTGGGGCAAATGGTGTGTCAATTTTGTTTATTTTTTTTTTAAAAAAACCAGCTCTTCATTCTGCTGATCTTTCATATTTTTTGTTTCAATTTTGTTGATTTTTTCTATAATTTTAACTATTTCTTTTCTCCTACTAGTTTTCATTTTGGGTTGCTGTTGTTTTTCTAGATGCTTGAATGCATAGATAGCTCATTTATTTGGTGGCTTTCCAATTTCTTGATTTAGGCACCAATTGCTATAAATTTTCCTCTTAACACTGCTTTTGCAGTATGCCATATATTTTGATATTTTGTAATGGCATCTTCATTTGTTTTCAGAAATTTTTGATTTCTCTTTTGGTATCTTCTATGACATACTGTTCATTTAGGAGCTTGCTGCTTAGTTTGTTTCCATGAGTTTGCAAATGATCTAGGGATTCCTGAGTTGCTGATTTACAGCTTCATTGCCTTGTGGTCCTAGAAGATGCATGGTATGATTTCAATTTTTTGATGCTGCTGAAACTTTCTTTATGGCCTTACATAATACTCTCAATCTTAGAGAAAGTTTCATGCAATGGTGAGAAAAATGTTCATTCTTTGGTTGTGGGTTGGAAGGCTATGTAGATCTCTGCTATGAGTATTTGGTCTAGAGTGCCAATTAACTCTGTTTTTCCTTGTTGATTTTCTGTCTGGATGATCTACCCATTGCTGAAATTGGGATACTTAAATTCCTCATTACTGTTGTATTTGAGTCTATATCTCCCTTTAAATTAATTAACATTTTTCTTAGATAGCCAGGTGCCCTGTAATTAGGTGCATATACGTTTATAATAATCACATCTTCCTGTTGAATTGATTCTTTAATCAGTATATTTGTCTCTTTTAGTAGTTTTTATATTAAAGTCTATTTTGTCTGATATTAGGATAATGACATCAGCTCTGTTTTGGTTTATTTTAGCATGTATTATCTTTTTCCATCCTTATACTTTCAGTCTGCATGCATCTTTATTGGTAAGATGTATTTCTTGTAGGCAGCAAATAGATGGGTTTTCTTTTTTAATCCATTCAGCTACTCTGTGTCTTTTAACCAGGGAGTTGAGACCATTTACATTCAGGGTGACCATTCTTAAGTACCAACTTTGCCCTGCCATGTTTCAGTACATAGTCCTGATTTCATACTTGGGGTTTCGTTTGTGCTTCTACTGTGTCATTTTCTGTATTCACCTCCTTTTGTAGTTAGATTCCTGTTTCTGTGTTTCTGTGTGTAGCACATACTTGAGCATCTTTTGTAGGGCTGGGTGAATAGTTATAAATTCTTTGAATTTCTGTTTGTTGTGGAAGACCTTTATCCTTCATTCATAAACGAGAGCTTTGCAGGGTACAGTATTCTGGGTTGTTATATCGCCATCGTGGAACCCCCCCATTTTCAAAATATCTTAATAACATATAAATAAGTTGTGAAATAAATGTTATATGCAGATATAATTTCCAAGTAAAGATAAAGAAGAAAGGAGTTATTAAATACTGGCAAGTTAAACATTCTAGTTAAGGTGTCCAAAAACTGCTCCACAGAGTAGGTAAATTTTGAGTAAAGCCCTAAGGAAATAAAGAATTCACTTAGGAGAAGAATTCTAAGTATATCTTTACCTCTGTGCTGAGACTATAGGATCAGAGGCAGGAAGACCATTTAGGGGGCTATCAGAGCAATTATAATGCCTCTATGGAACAAAGTTGTGTTGATAGGATGGTAAGAAGTAGACTATTCTGAAAACATTCTGTAAGAAGTGTACAGGTACAGGTGAAAGAGAAAGAGAACCACAAATATCAGGAACTTAGAGTTGAAGAGATTTAAGAAACACTAGGGATGTAAAAGCCTGGAGCCTAAGTGAGAAATCGGGACCTAAAATGGACTGAATATCCATGCTGCGTCCCTAATCCATATGTTGAATCCTTAACGCTTAGTTAATGATATTTGTAGATAAGGCCTTGGGGAAGTAATTATTGTTAGGTCATGCGATGGGGCTTGAAGAAAGGCAATGGGAACATAAAGCAAGAAGGCGAAGGTTTGCAAGCTGAGATGCAGGCAATCACCAGGAGCCAAATGAACCAACACCTTTATCTTGACCTTCTTAGCCTCCAGAACTGTGAGAAATAAATCATGATCCATTAACCACCCAGTCTATGATGTTTTGTTGTAGTAGCATAAGTAGACAGTAACGGACCTGACAATAAAAAATCTAGAATGTCTGTGCACAGATATCACCCAGGAACTGGGTGTAGACAAAGAAAGCACCTAAGCTCTTGTAGATAGTTGGATGTGATATTGTGATGCTCTGGGAAAAATGTACAAGATAATTTCCAAGGAGAAAAGGATAAGCAAAGTTTTCAAATCATGCTGGTGAGTCAAGTAAGATGTGGATTAGCAAATGTCTATTGGATTTGGTAAAGTTGACTTGTGAAGGTAATTTATGTGTGTAAAATTCTGGAATGCTTTTTCATTACTCTAGCAATAAAAATATAAGCTTGTCATAACTGCCTATAAGGATCTGCACAGTCTATCCCCTGCTGAGCACAGTAATCCATCCGGCAACCTGCTTTCCCTGGTCCACTGTGCTCTAGCCAGTGAAATTCCAAATGTTTCAAGATATGGAAAACTTATATTTGCTTTGTGGTCTTTATGAATTTGCTTAGTCGATTGACTGGGCTGCTTTTCCTTTCGATAACGTGGCAATGCAGCTATAATTTTTCTGTCAGATAACAGCTTAAATAACATCTGTTCAGAGAAGATTTCCCCTTCTATCTTCATCTTAAAAATTCCTTTTAATCACCACCTGTCAAATCATCAGTGCATTTTTTCTCCTGTGTCTTAGTCAGTCTAAAATAAATGAACTTGTTGATTCACTTTGTTATATTTTCCTCTCTCTAAAAGAGGAATCATGCATGTAGGGACTCTATCCTGTTCACCATTGTATCACTGGGGCTTTGTAGAACAATTAGAGTGTAGCACCTGTTGAGTAAATATTATTCAGTAAGTGAACATTTAAAGGAAAATAACCTTTTGCTTTTCTTAGAAGCAGGAAATGGAGGTAAGTATAAAGTAATTGTATCCTTGGCCTTAAGCTAAACTTTAATACAGAGTTTGTGTGACTTCCAATCTTCTGTCTTTTTTTTTTTTTTTTTGACAGGCAGAGTGCACAATGAGAGAGAGAGAGACAGAGAGAAAGGTCTACCTTTTCCTTTGGTTCACCCCCAATGGCCGCCGCGGCCAGCACACCTCGCCGATCTGAAGCCAGGAGCCAGGTGCTTCTCCTGGTAAGTTCCTGGTAAGTAGAGTAAGTAATTGTATCCTTGGCCTTAAACCTTAAGCTAGACTTTAATACAGAGTTTGTGTGACTTCCAATTTTCTGGTGTTTTTTTTTTTTTTCTTCTTTTTTTGGCAGGCAGAGTGCACAGTGAGAGAGAGAGAGAGAGAGAGAAAGGTCTTCCTTTTCCGGTGGTTCACACCCTAAAGGCCGCTGTAGCCAGTGCGCTATGGCCAGCGCACCACGCTGATCAGAAGCCAGGAGCCAGGAGCTTCTCCTGGTCTCCCATGCCGGTGCAGGGGCCCAAGCACCTGGGCCATCCTCCACTGCACTCCCGGGCCACAGCAGAGAGTTGGACTGGAAGAGGGGCAACCGGGACAGAATCCAGCACCCCAACCAGGACTAGAACCCTGTGTGCAGGCGCCACAGGAGGAGGATTAGCCTATTGAGCTATGGTGGCACCCAATCTTCTGTCTTAAAAATGGATTTGGGGTCCAATAATATGTGAAGGGGGACTTTTTCATTTTCCAAAATTGTGAATTTCAAAAGCTAAAGATGAATGGCACTTCGTATCTCAAGGCTTATGGAAACATCCATCATTAACTTATTAAATACACATGCACACACTCACAAACATACAATTCACATCAATCTTTGTTGTGTTAATCTTTAATAAACTATCCCACTCCAGTATATATAAAAATCAGAATAATATAATTCTTACATGTAGCAGGCATTAGTCTAGCAAGGAATGATTATAGAGACAAGAATGGGTGCCACCCCAGGAAATAAATGAGAGTGCTCTCATAGTATCCTGAGCAGAAAATTAGACTGGTGTCTTGTTTTGTAGCTGAAGATTTTATGAGCTCTAGGAAGTTATGCTTTTCCATTACTCTCATAATGAGGGCCTCATAGGTGCACTTTCTGTGAGTTAAATCAGGAATAAGTTCCTATTTCTCGTTATCTGAAAACTCCATTATATCATATAGGTTTATCCTACAGTGGTTGAAGTCATTGTGATCTCCAGTAGAGGGCACCACTGAAGAGAGTTAGAATTCCAATCAGCACAACTCAACTGCAGCAAGGACATTTGGGGTCATCATAAAATATACTATATGCTGTGAAATGCTGAAATTTTCCTGGTTTCCTAAACTGGGAGCTCCTTCCACTTTAATTCAGAAGCATTTGAGGAACCACACTGAGATATTTGAAATGTAAACATGGAATAACAATTGTTTTCAGGGTCAAATTTCAAGGACAACATTTTTCAAAAGAGTTTAGTGTTCCTTTCTACATGTACAACCATCTAATTAACACAAGTAAGAAGCACAAGTCTTGTGTGAATGTGTTTTACGTTGCTAAAAAATGGCAGTTGTCCCTTGACAACTTGCAAAGATATCTCTTTGCTCTAATTTCCTCATTTGTAAAACATAAATGGTACAACATATATTTATAATATGTTTACATATGTATGCATACATGTGTGTATGTGTATGTATGTATTTCAGATTTAAGAAATCTGTTCTTAATGCATATTAGCTTCATGTTAATGAATGGAGTATTATTATTATTATTTGAATTTAAATTTTTAAAATTTTTAAAAGGTCTTGATAACACGAGATAGAATTCCCCAGGTCCTCTTGAAGTTTTTTATGTTTAAAACATATGTAAGTATTTATTTGGAAAATATTTCTTAACATTCAATACATGACAATATAGCAGTTGAAACAATTCAAATTAGTAATTGGAAAATCATAAAATTGATTCATCTAAGTGACTGATATCTCAAGTTGATAGATAAACCAAGTTAGCTGTGGTTATTATTCTTATTCAGAAAGTCATGGGCTGGCGCCGCAATAGGCTAGTCCTCCACCTGTGGTGCCAGCACACTGGGTTCTAGTCCCGGTCGGGGCTCTGGATTCTGTCCTGGTTGCCCCTCTTCCAGTCTAGCTCTCTGCCATGGCCAGGGAGTGCAGTGGAGGATGGCCCAAGTGCTTGGGCCCTGCACCCGCATGGGAGACCAGGAGGAAGCACTTGGCTCCTGGCTTTGGATCAGCGCGGTGGGCCGGCTGCAGCGGCCATTGAGGGGTGAACCACCGGAAAAGGAAGACCTTTCTGTCTGTCTCTCTCTCTCTGTCCACTCCGCCTATCCAAAAAAAAAAAAAAAAAAAAGAAAGAAAGAAAGTCATGATATATTTTTTCTTCCATCCTCATTATAATTAAAATGTTCTTCACCCTCTATTAGATAATTGCAAAAGGCATGCTCTGTTGAACTTTCCTACACACCAAACTCTGATTCATATAACTAAAGCATTACTTACATGATGCTATCACTATTCTGATAAATTTATAAAAAGTCTCCCCCGCCCAGTTGTATTACAACCAAAAGCCTCAGCCTTATTTTCCTTTGTGGAAATAATTATCTTGAAACAAAACTGTTAAAAGAAATTACTCCCAATGCAATGTTACAGGTAACTCACAATTGTATTTTAAACTCAACTATTTAGGTGGTTGCTATTCTCAAACCACTGTCTTATTCTTATATCTTTCAATGATTTTATTTGTGCTTGACTGACTGATATTCTCAATGCAATTGTCCAAAGCAGACTGGATAAGGAATCAGAAGAAACAAAAAAATAATTGGAGATTTTACATGTAAGTTCAGATTCACTTAAAAATATAAATTTATATATGCATATAAGATTCATTATTCCACTTTATGCTGGATGGTAGAATTAGACTGGCATGAATATTTTTAGACCCAATTCTCATTACAATAAAATAGTAAATACATAAATATCCACAGTATATTTATTTATAAACTTAATATATCATTTGACATTTCTGTTCAGTGCTTGGGATGATTTAAAAGTAGGACAGTGAGGTCAATGCAGTGCAAGGTAGGAGCCCCAATCCCTTGCTAAGGGTCTGCATAAAGAATAACCATGTATAGCACACTTTAAACAAAGTGGCCAAGCACTTGGGCCATCCTCCACTGCACTCCCAGGCCACAGCAGAGAGCTGGACTGAAAGAGGAGCAACTGGGACAGAATCCGGTGCCCCGACCGTGACTAGAACCTGGTGTGCCAGTGCCGCAGGCAGATGATTAGCCCGGTGAGCTGCAGTTCCAGCCAAAAACTATATTAGAAAAAGGTTTCAAAAAAGTCATTACTTTTCAGATTGCTTTAAGCTAAATAGTTAAGATTTCTATGATATGTATTTTTTTTTTGGCAGTTGAGGAGAGTAAGTATTTTTCATCTAGGAAAATTTAATAATTATTTTAAAATTATGTATATCTATGTGAATTATATTGTGAAACTTCACCATAAAAATAATAAAAGCAAAATGATAATGAAAAATAACCTGTAACATGTCTGTCATTGTGCCATAGCTGGTAAAACCTCCGCCTATGGCACCAGCATCTCTTATAATCACTGATTCATAGCCCTGCTGCTCCATTTCTGTTCCAGCTCCTGGCTACTGGATGCTGAAAAGCTTCCATATATGGCCCAAGTGCCTGGGCCCCTGCCGCCCATGTGGGAGTCCTAGATGAAACTCCTGGCTCCTGGCTTCAGTTTGGCTCAGCCCTGGTCTGTATGGCCATTTGGGGAGTCAAGCAACGGATGAAGATCTCTTTTTATGTTTTTCTCCCTCTCTCTGTAACCATGAATTCTAAATAAATAAATAATTTTAAAAAATCACCTCCCATGTCATCATGTAAGAGCAACAAATGTTAATGTACCACATTCTTAGTAAATTACAGTAGTTATTTTAGTGATGCAAGAAACACCATTGAGAAGTCTTATTTTGCAAGGACATTGCAGATTTGTACCAGATTGTTCAAGGATAGCTTAATGACCACAATTTGCTAATATGCAATGAAATATCAATTGCAAAAAAGTGTATAAATGATCATGGCAGGTGTGCATGGTGGAAACTAAATCTGAATAAAATAAAGTGGATGAAGAATAACATTATCCCATAAAGTTGCTTTCACACAATGCCTGTGCTCCATATATATAAAAGTGGTAGACAGCTTGCTTGAGTTTTTATGAAAGATTTTATGGAGAATAACCAAGATCAAGTGTATTAATGTTCTTGCCATTAGACTTTATGTAGAGGTGACAGACTATATTTATGTCTGCCGATTTTAAATTACAGGGTCTTTTGCCTAAGATCATAAAACATGTGCCTGCTACTCGCCCTAATGATTATAATAGTTTCATACAACAATATTTTTATCTTTCGTTGGTCATCTGTAACATTTTTTTGAAATCAATATTTTCACATTAAAAAAGACATTCAAATGAAGAATGGAGGTATAAACTTACATATGACCCTTAAACATCAAAAGTTAAACTAAAGGAATTTTTAAAAGTTAAAAGTTTAAAAATTCAGCTGATGGCAAAAATATTTCAGGAATTACTTATTTTCAATTCTTAAATATTTAAAAATTTTAGGAATTTGTGTTTTTTTAGATTGCCTGTTCATTATTTATCATTTTGAAAATATAAAACATAATACCCTGTGTGCTCAAGTTTTATCAAAAGTTGAGGACCTCATGGTAGCTGGAAACTTGTGTCTTTTTTAGCTTTTTTGTGTGAGGATTCAATGACACATCATCAAAGCAGACTGTGACAGAGCACAAAATTTCACCCTGTGTACATTAATTACATCCTCCCTGTTCCCCACCTGAAGAGCTACCACATGAAAAAATGAGAACCTGAACAGAGCACACATGCAGACACAAGAATATGGGAAACTGAAAAGTCAGGTTACAGGTTTTTCCTGCAATATCCATAAGGATTTCCTTTTAATTATGCTTATCAAAAGAATTGGCCCATTTTTAAGTCTTTTTTCCTTTAAAAATGAAGCATTACTTGATAATAGCATAGACAATGAAAAACAAGCTCTTCATATATTTCCTGAGATATATTTTATTTCAACATGTCGTTTAATTTATTAAATGTATCATTTTATTACTATTGCTTCATGTTTGTTCATAACTTATCATGTTTGTTCCCAAATATGTTCTGTAAAACTGTCTTGATGATTAATAGAAAAAAATAAAATGCATATGCATTTTAAAATAAATATATATGTGTGTATATGTCTGTGTGGTAATATCCACTGCAGCCAACATGGTATCCAGCATATAATACCAGGTTAACAACTGTTACTCACCATCAATGTTCCATATAACAACCTGTAAAAATTGAATTAATTAAATTTAAAGCTTTCTGGGTTCATATAATTATACTTTGGAATAAATGACTTGTGATACATAAGTAGCTCTAATTCCTTTAAAATAAATTTTCTAAATCAATTTACAATTTATTGTAATGTTCTTGCTAAGGACCACAAAATGAGATATGGAGTATGTTGTGCTTATAATTCTTATTAATTGACCTAAGATCACTCCTCTTTCTAAAAGAACATTGGGCAATGTTGACTTGGATTCTTTTGCTCTTTATTTGACCATAATTTAAACAGCTGAGGTTCAAAGGCAGTTACTGAACCAGAACACAATCTTTCTATGTTACTCTTTAAAGATTTCAGAATCTCACTTTATACAAATGATAGGATTGAGTCTGTTAAAAGATGATTATCTGTGTTCCAAATTGTTTTAGGAAATAGCTTAACAGAAATAATTTTAAAATTTGACTTCAAGCTTGTTGAGCTAATACCTAAAGGATTTAGGTGGAGCAAAGAGAAAGAAGAACCTAAAACATGAGGATACTTCATGGAAAAAATTGAGTTAAAGACGTTTATTTTGGTGAAAAAAATAAATTACATGCTTTTTTTAGATTTATTGATTTATTTATTGAAAGGCAGAGTTACAGAGAGAGAGAGAGCGCTTCTATCTGCTGTTTCACTCCTCAAATGGCTGCAATGACCAAAGCTGGGCTGATCCGAAGCCAGGAGCCAGGAGCTTCTTCCAGGTCTCCCACATGGGTGCAGGGGCCCAAAGTCTTGGACCATCTTCTACTGCTTTCCCAGGCCATAGCAGAAAGCTGGATTGGAATTGGAGCATCTGGGACTCGAACCGGTGCCCATATGGGAAGCAAGCACTGCATGTGGTGGCTTTAACTGCTATACCACAGCACTGGTCAAATTTGCATTTTTTTTAAAGTACATACCATCAATTATTATTTTTTTTTAGACTGCCTCCCTTGTACTGGTCTTGCTCTGAGAAACCAGACTATACTTAAAAGGGAATTTAGGATGGTTTTCTCTATAAAAATCAAATTCTTTTTTTTTTTTTTTGGTGGTGGGGGGGGACAGGCAGAGTGGACAGTGAGAGAGAGAGACAGAGAGAAAGGTCTTCCTTTACCATTGGTTCACCCTCCAATGGCTGGTGTGCTGGCGCCGCAGGTGGATGATTAGCCTAGTGAGCTGCGGCACCAGCCTAAAAATCAAATTCTTTGTCCATAAATTCTACTTTGTTTATCCATTATATGCAAATATTTGAATGTACACAGTTACCCCACACAATGTATTTCTACTTGTGTAAGGACTTCATAGCATATCACAGGATGAACTGACGTAAGTATTAGCCTGGAAAATTATATATCAGAATAATGCTCACATAGCAGAATTAAAACTGAGGCAATGTGAATAAGACTGTAAAAGTCCTGAAAAATTTGAAAGCACTAATTGCTATAATAAGTTATATGCAATGAACAGATGATTAAGTGAAAGTTTTCTACCATTAACGAGTTTTAATAATAAGTTAGACAAACTGGACTAGACTCTACCAACTTAGTAGTCAGATTTCATGTATGATTTTCTAAAGAATGGTAGATTGTCAGTGGTGAAACTATGAGTACAACAGTATAGTGACCTATAAGACACACACTGTAATTGTATTTTTACATCTTTCTCTTGATGGGCATTAGCGCTTTTTACTAGAAATATGAACTATTGAGATATCATAATGTACTTAGAAAATGTGTATCACTTACAAATAAATAATATACCATATGCTCATCCTTCCTAAAGATATTACTTATTTTTCCTTTCTGAGAATTTAAAGAATTCAGATGTCAAATAAAAATGATAAATAACTACAAAGTTTCCAACTCTAACTACTATCACATTGTGGTTTAATGTTTCAAAGTATGAGTACAGTACACAATTATTCAGTCTACAATCAGTTCATGTTAGCATAGAAGACCCCTAACCCATGACCCCAAAAGTTTTTCATCCTGTTCTAAGGTCAGTCTCTAGACATTTACTACTATTATCTACAGGTCTCCTCTGATTGCTGTAGCTTTTGTGACTCAACCATCTCTCCACATTTGGAGGTGGCAGATCTTCCTGCAACTTGAGTTTTTTGATGTGTTTAATATAAGTGACTGGGAATGAGTACTTAGTTTTTTAACTTCTAGAGCTAAAATCATAACTCTAGGCTGACTTTTCAGTCTTGTCCTTGCTCCCTAGCATTCTAGTACAAGAGTGTTGACGTAGCTTCCATCTAGTTCACTCTGTGCATGGAATATTGCTTTCTTCACTTTCACATAATTGTTCTCAATAGTGCTTGCAATTTTCAGCTCAGTTATTTTGCCATTGGTTTGTTCATTCTATCTTTGACTAATCATGAAGAGACATCAATCTAACCTACAGTTAGTTACCTGATTTCCTCAGTGTCACATAGCAAATGATAAAAATATACTTTAATACATAGAAATATTTAGTAATTTTCAAGAACATCTAGCTAATTTATGACTTAGAAATAAAACAAATACAACTTAATTTTACTTAAAATTTCATCGTGTACAGTACAGTTTAAGAAAAATGTGTGGGGGCAGGCACTGTGGCATAGTAGGGTAAAGCCCTGGCCTGCAGTGCCAACATCTGATATGGGTGTAGGTTTGAGTCCTGGCAGCTCCACTTTGATCCAGCTCTCTGCTATGCCTGGGAAAGCAGTAGCAGGTGGCCTAAGTGCTTGGTCCCCTGCACCCATATGGGAGATCTGGAGAAAGCTCTCTCTGTAACTCTGTCTTTCAAATAAATAAAATAAATCTTTAAAAAATGTGTGAATCAATTACCCAAATTTACTGGTATTTTTCACAGAACACACAACCATATTCATTAGGATTTGGTTTGATTATGCTGTATATGTAATAATAGAAAATTAATTAGAGAAGGCTGGCGCCGCGGCTCAATAGGCTAATCCTCTGCCTTGTGGCGCCAGCACACGGGGTTCTAGTCCCGGTCAGGGCTCCGGATTCTGTCCTGGTCGACCCTCTTCCAACCCAGCTCTCTGCTGTGGCCCGGAAGTGCAGTGGAGGCTGGCCCAAGTGCTTAGGCCCTGCACCCGCGTGGGACACCAGGAGAAGCACCTGGCTCCCAGCTTCGTATCAGCGCGGTGCGTCGGCTGCAGTGGCCGTTGTGGGTTAAACCAACAGTAAAGGAAAATCTTTCTCTCTGTCTCTCTCTCACTGTCCACTCTGCCTGTCAAAAATTAAAAAAAAAGAAAATTAATTAGAGAAGCTTAAATGATTTTTATATTATTTTATTTTTATTTCTTATTTAAAAATGTTATTCATATAAATTCCATGTACACATATTTAAGAACATAGTGATGCTTCCCACCCTACCTTCCCTCCCACCTATGATCCCACCCTTCTTCCTCCTTCCTCTCCTAAAACCACTGTTAATTTTTAAATGATCTAATTTCAGTTTACTTTATACTCATAAAATCAATCCTACACTAAATAAAGAGTTCAACAAATAGTAAGAAAAAACAAAACAAAACACTGCTCAGGTCTGTAAATAATCATCAAAGCACAAAATGTCAATTCATTCTTATATATTACATTTTTGGTAGTTTATTAGTTACCACATTTAAATCTGTTATCTTATAGGATGAAAAATCTATGTTTATGCCGTTCACGTGGGTTCACTAGCCCAAAGATGCAATCAAAGACCCAAACTATGCCTTTTGTATTGCTACCATTAACATTAGAGTCTCATCTTCAGGTAGGCAATTTCATAATTCCCAAATAACCCTGAGGATTTACATCAAATTACAAAGGGAAGGGGGAAAATGGTAAAGAGTAAAAGATGGAACCATATCTTTTTAGAGCAGAAGGAGTGAGAAAAAGAAGAGTGTTGACTCCACAGCTTTCAAACTCTACAGTTGGTGTCTATGGTACATTTTCAACCTCTGTAAACAGATTATGTTTTTAAACTTAACTTTGTATGTGATTGCTTCATACAATACTGTTTTGCTGTTGTCTCAGATTCAAACTCATTTCTTTGTGATGCTGTGTGCTAAATTTGAGATTGTGTCAATCTCATTTCTTTCTTGCCAGTTGTTTCCCTGCTTGGCTATAGAGTACACTACAGGTAAACTGGGAAGTGAGGGAAAAGAGGAGGGATTTGCTGTCTGTTTTGCTTCCTGTCAATATTAACAAAACTGTGCTTCACTCTTCTTCAACAATTGAATCTATATTTCAGGTTTTTCATTGTTTTACACATTGCAGAACTGGACTCATCCCACTTAACTCAAGCACCTACAGCTCACCAATTCCCAGCTCAGAAGGGCTCCTTGACCAAGATCCCTAGCCCTCCATAATAATAGGGCCAGAATTCCCCTCTCAGTAAATTTCTCAACTCTGCCAAGAACAGTACTCCAAATTTCTGAATTATAACACTTTTAATTACTTCCCTGTGCTCTCTTTGAAGAAAAATGCTGCTTTTTTGAGATTATACTACTTATTGTGTTAACATAGTGTGATCCCATTGGATTTCTAGTTGCCCAATCCTCATAAACAATTATTTTTCAATTTAACACCAAGATTTTTTTCCATTTTTCATAGAAAATTAATCAATTTAAAAAAATATATCATGTAGGATCTCTGTCCTTAATGTGCTATACATTGTGAATTAATACTATAACTAGTACTCCAACAGTATTTTTCACTTTGTGTTGCTATGTGAGGGCAAACTGTTGAAATCTTTACTTAATATATAGTAAACTGATCTTCTGTATATAAAGAGAATTGAAAATCAATCTTGATGTGAAGCAAGGGGAGAGGGAGTGGGAAAGGGGAGGGTTGCGGGTGGGAGGGAATTATGGGGGGGGAAGCCATTGTAATCTATAAGCTGTATTTTGGAAATTTACATTCTTTAAATAAAAGAGTTATAAAAAACAATTATTTTTATTAAATTCTCTCCTTTATATTAAATTTCTATCTCTACAGAAATCCTGACTATTACAATAAATGAGTAGTAGGAGTGGCCTCAAGACACTGACACTCAAAATTTCTTTTTCTTTTTGTTGTTGGTT
The DNA here is from genome assembly GCA_949820135.1 of Sylvilagus floridanus. NCBI lineage: Eukaryota > Metazoa > Chordata > Mammalia > Lagomorpha > Leporidae > Sylvilagus > Sylvilagus floridanus. Next base: position 55,972,897 of record OX463224.1, on the reverse strand, counting down.
TGATTGTGCCCTTGGGCTGAAACACAGATGTTGCTTCCTTGAAGATAGAACATGGGTGCTAAACATCTATGTTATACAGTATTGTCCTGATGAATCAAATTATCATCTAAAGTTACCTGTGATAATTTCATTTTTGGACCAAGTTCCTTTAGGGACCAAGCAGCTATTATGCCATTATCTATTGTGGCAGTGACAATGCCTAAGACAACTGTAGAGGTAGATATTTCCCTTAACTAAATTTCATAGGGCTAAAACAAACAAACAAAATAATTTCCTATATTTAATTCTTTAGGGCTCATTTCACTGAGATTGTAATCTGAAGTGTTGTAGAATTGGTACATAAATTAATTTCCATGGATGCTATAATGTGTCACTCATATTTTCATTAGAAAATGCATACCTTTACTGAAGAAAAATCCCTCTCCCTAGTTGCTGCCTCATCCCAGGGTCATGCTCCAGCTCTAGTAACTGGCTAGTACTTGCTGTGTAGACCAGGTCCTCTTACTTCCACTTGGTGTATGTATGCTGAAATGATATCTCAGCTCCTAAGATTCCCATGGGGTTAGCAGAGACCCAATATTTCTCCTTCTCACTACTTTCCCACAAATGTTGATGCTGCAAATATTACCAAGTAAGTGTATTACACACTAATCTCCATTTGAAATTTTGTTTTTTATAAAACTTAACCTGTGACCAATTAACAGCTTCATCAAAACTCTAATAAGAAAGAAAGATGAAGTAATAAGGCATTGATAGGAAAGCACTGAGACTCGGAGACTTAGAATATGAACATTTAGATGGAAAATGGAAAACTCAGAATCATGAGATCCCAGGCAATTCTGAGCCTCTTTCACAGAAGTGTAAGATTCTCTTCTCTCTGAATGCATTAGTCTCCTCTTCTATATATATCATAGAACAACCTCCCTGGTGTAGTTATCTGCTAAGCAGCTGCCTAGTCTCAAGACCCCTTACAATTTATTCCTGTCCCAAGAACCGTAGCTAGACACAGATTTAAACAGAAACCACAAAGAAAAATAGATCATAGAGGAAGCACCAAAAACTATTTAAATATATATTTTTATGAGATAAATGGCAAAAACATACTGAGTACATATGGAAATGAATTCTAAGGTCACTAGTCCAAGGAAATAGAATATTTGCACTTAATTGATATATGTTTATTCATGAGTATAATTATCAAGGATTCTGGGTTTTATGTGTTAGGTTACATAGCCAAAGGTTTAAAGATTCTGTAGTTGACTGACTAGAGATATAATTAAATAACAACCTGTATTTAATTAAGCTGATAAATCTTATAACTGTCATAATATAAAAGATGAAATACAAAATCTTCTGAAGACAAGGTCATTTGTGCTAGTTTATCATAGATGAATTATGTAAGTGCAACCCATTCCCCCTACTACACCTTCCAAGAGTCTCCAGAGGGCAATCCCTTCACTAAGACATAATTAGTTGGGGAAGGATTGATATCCTAGAAAAGCTCGGTGAGAGCTGCCTCTACAGACTGAGTGTAACTAGGGAGATATCATCGATGTCAATGCTTGTGCTGGGATTTTGGAATAACAGGGATCACATGGTAGTAAGTGCTTTATTGCCATTGGCAAGGTTATTACATCTAATATAATAGATAAAAGAAACAGAGTAGTAACTGGAATGCATTGATCTACTTAAAATGTTTACATATAATATATAAATATATATATGTATATATCTAACTGATCATAGTGTTCCTAGTAATGGAAAAAAACAGGAAATCTGATAAGTATTTCTTGATATATACATTAATTTCTGATTAGTGCTTTAGCAACTTAGTGTCAACTTTGTGATTTTAAACCATATGTGGTTATTATATTACAGTTCTGAAGGTCAAAATTCCCAAAGTCAAATTTCAACAGGATTGCATTTTCTCTGGAGACTCTGGATAAAAAAAATATACCTTTTGACTTTTCTAGTTTCTACAGGCCACTTGTATTCCTTGGCTCAGAAAACCCTCCTCTGTTTTAATCTTCAAGACCAGTGAAATAGCATCTCTCTCTCTCTCTCTCTCTCTCTCTCTCTCTCTCTCTCTCTCTCTCTCTCTCTCCCCTTAAGAAAAAATGAGGCAGGCCAGTGCCATGGCTCACTTGGTTAATCCTCTGCCTGCGGCGCCGGCACTCTGGGTTCTAGTCCCGGTTGGGGCTCCGGATTCTGTCCTAGTTGCTCCTCTTCCAGCCCAGCTCTCTGTTGTGGCCCAGGAAGGCAGTCGAGGATGGTCCAAGTGCTTGGGCCCTACACCAGCATGGGAGAGGAGGAGGAAGCACCTGGCTCCTGCCTTCAGATCTGCACAGTGCGCCGGCTGTGGAGGCCATTTGGGGAGTGAACCAACGAAAAGAAGACCTTTCTCTCTGTCTCTCTCTCTCTCTCTCTCATTATATAACTCTGCCTGTCCAAAAAAAAAAAAAAAAAAAGAAAAGAAAAAATGAGGGAAAAGACAAAAAGAATATGTCAATTCCAAACAGTTTTGAAATCCACCCACCTTGTGATACTCCTGTGGATCAAGTCTCCTGCATTGAAATCTGTTTTTAACAGCTGAGTCATCATTGCTATTTTTTTCTTATTCTTCTTCTTCTTTTTTTTTATTTGACTCGTAGAGACATAAACAGTGAGAGAGAGAGACAGAGGGAAAAGTTTTCCTTCCTTTGGTTCACTCCCCAAATGGCCGCCACAGCCAGCGCACTGTGCAGATCTGAAGCCAGGAGCCAGGTGCTTCTTCCTCCTCTCCCATGCAGGTGCAGGGGCCCAAGCAATTGGGCCATCCTCCACTGCCCTCCTGGGCCACAGCAGAGAGCTGGACTGGAAGAGGAGCAACCAGGACTAGATCCCGGCACCCATATGGGATTCCAGCACCGCAGGCGAGAATTAATCAAGTGAGCCATGGCACCGGCCCCTCATCATTCCTATTTAATGAAAAGTAGTGCATGTAGGAAAGTGAGTAGATTTATCAGCCTGTTCACTGCCTATATAATCTTGATTGTGCTACATCTTTTCAGTTTATCCTACCCCTTTTATTTATGTCAAATTTAAAGCAGGACTGCTAGTAGAAGATTGTTAAGATTTCTTTGGGTCTCTCATGGATCCATGAGATACTCCATTAGATACAAGTCTCTTCAACAGATTTCTTGTATTATTCCATCCCTATTTCTAATCTCTGCTGAGATATGTATGGGGACACATGAGTCAAAGGTGCGATTTATTTTAAAAGTCCTTCTCAGTGTTTAGATGTTCTGATTTTTTGATCTTTATGAAGTACTAGCAAAGGATTGTTCACCCACTTTCTTGGCTTTTTTTTTTATAAAACACACTTTCCTTACAGTGAATTCCTTAATTTTAACATAATTTGCAGTCTTCATAGGTCAGACTTTACTACAATTTCAATTAATGATCTTTGTGACTTAATAGTGCTCCCTTTTGTGTTTAATAGTTTAATAGTCTCCTTTTGTCTTTCTTTCCTCTGATATTTTATTATAAGTGGCAAGAATAGTCCTAGCCACCATTTAGCATTTTACATGGAATTACCTTTAACTAAATTTCCAAGCATATCACTGACAAGTTCTGTTTACCCATTAACTGTACAACATAATTTTGTTAACCTTTCTGTGAACAAAAATTTCCACATTTTTAAATGATTCTCATCACTTTCTGAATGACTATGCTTCTACCAACAATCTATTTACGGTGACTTAGGCCCTCCACAATGTATGCACATCAGAAAGCACTGTATATAAAGATAATTGAAAATGATTAAAATTTCTTGGTGTTAAATTGGAAATTGCATAGATAATTAATCAATTCTTTAAAAAAAAATCATGTTGGATCTCTGTCCTTAATGTGCTGTACATTGTGAATTAATACTATAACTAGTACTCCAACAGTATTTTCACTTTGTGTCTCTATGTGAGGGCAAACTGTTGAAATCTTTACGTAATATGTACTAAACTGATCTTCTGTATATAAAGAGAATTGAAAATGAATCTTGATGTGAATGGAAGGGGAGAAGGAGCGGGAAAGAGAGGGTAGCGGATGGGAGGGAAGTTGTGTGTGGGGGGAGCCATTGTAATCCATAAGCTGTACTTTGGAAATTTATATTCTTTAAATAAAAGCTTTATATATATATATATATATATATATATATATATATATAAAGAAATCTGGGACTTATTGACAAAAGATTTCCACACAATATCACAGCTGGATAATCTAAATCTCCCTCTAACCATTCCTAAAGGGAGTTGCAGCCATTTACTGAGGTAACTATCCTGAAAAATTTACACCAACACTGAATGGAGATATCCTTCAAAACACAAGATACCACCATGACCCATTCATTAAAATGGGTTCTTCTGGACGGCAGGTGACAGTTTCAAATCTGATTTCAAGTCTCACTGGGCCCTCTAAATGCACCTGTGCTTGTTGCCCCAGTTTTTGAATGTATAATGATATCTGCATGTACCATTGACATTCCTCCTACCACAAGATGAAAATCAAATAACAGGCCCTGCCTCTAGTTGATATAATGAAGTCATAAAACCAGAGAGGTACCCAATTGCAAGAACAACGATGAAAGAGAATTGATTTTGTTTTCAATACTGTCAGTAACTCAATTTAGATATGAAATGAGATGGTTCCTAAAAAATGCACAATGAAATCCATAAATGCTGGTTAGGAGAAGCAGAACTTCTATGTCAGGAGCATTTTCTCTGACCTTCAGCAAAACACAGATCATAGAAACAAAGGACTATGGAGAATGTTCATGAAAAACATTCATTTTCAGCAGAGGAAACTGTTGTTGGGAGAAGAAAAGTAAGTAGTCTAAGAATTAATGTACAAAACACTCACAAAGAAGAGATTAAAATCATTATATTTTGATCTACCAGAATGGTCTAATTCTTCGTGATGATATTCCCAGCACTCAGTTTCTTGAACAAGGAATCAGTCAGCTCCAACAGAGGATCCACATCTCAAATTTCCTTAACCATACTACATTTTCCTTCTTCTCTACACTAAAGAGAGTATGGTTTTTGTTTTCTTTTTAGTATTTCAGTTTCAAAGTAGCTAGGGGGCCAAGTAAGAGAGGTGTTCTTGTCAGATTAGGAGGAGAGTGCCGTCACTGTTTAGAAGACAGTGATGAGTCCACTCAAGTGAGAAGAGTATCAAAAAATGCATATGTTGGGCCGGCGCCGTGGCTCAACAGGCTAATCCTCCGCCTTGCGGTGCCGGCACACCGGGTTCTAGTCCCGGTCGGGGCGCCGGATTCTGTCCCGGTTGCCCCTCTTCCAGGCCAGCCCTCTGCTGTGGCCCGGGAGTGCAGTGGAGGATGGCCCAGGTGCTTGGGCCCTGCACCCCATGGGGAGACCAGGAAAAGCGCCTGGCTCCTGGCTCCTGCCATCGGAGGAGCGCGGTGTGCCGGCCGCAGCGCGCCGACCGCGGCGGCCATTGGAGGGAAAACCAACGGCAAAAGGAAGACCTTTCTCTCTGTCTCTCTCTCTCACTGTCCACTCTGCCTGTCAAAAATAAATAAATAAATAAATAAATAAATAAAATAAATAAATAAAAAAATGCATATGTTGGTGTATAGTGCAGGGTGAGTAGTCCTTCAGCACAGGAAATAGGCTACACATGGATTAGACTACAAATTAAAAGTTAAGTGAGATATTTAGTTGGTCTCAAACTCTATAAAATATTACCAATTACAGTGAGTGAAAAGAGTGGTATTAAAGTGAAGACAGGCAAATGTCTTCCTCACTAAGGAATCAAAATGAACACCAAAAGTAATAGTAATGGGAAAAAGTAAATTAAGTAGAATGGGATGAGAGTATAGAACATCACATTAGAGATTTTCCAGCCAAAGAAGTCCAGCTTAATTATTTTTATTTGGAAACATAAGACAAACCTACATTGAGGGATGCTTTTTAAAATACATGATCTTTAATCACTTAATCACAAAACAAGGAATGAGAAATTTATGTTGAAGGATATAAACAGGGCAACAAAATGAAATGTATGATTTGGACCTGAGTTCTCTTCCTATAAATGATGCAACTTGGAGAACTGCTAAAAGTTTTTGTAGAGATAATAGGCAATCTAGTGAACTATGTTGTAATGAGGATTAAATAAGATACTTAGCCTTCAGTCAGAGAACGGCTTTACCTGGAATGTTATGTACAAGCAGCCTGATATTGTGAGTATGTTCTTTAAATTTAGTTAATATGCTTTCATTAACCATGATTTTCACTTCCTGTAAAAAATTCAGGAAAGGACTTGGGAGAAGTCTTCTGACCAGCTCCATAATTATCTTTTACACAAATTCTTCCACTGTTTCACCAGATGGAAGAAGCATTGACTTATCTGTTTGCTGAGATGGGCAAAAAGGTATAATTTGATCTCTTCTTCCATATAGATTTCTATCTTTTAAAGAGGAAGTGTGAAGCAAAATACAAAGTGGTAGCAGATCTAGATTTAAGATAACATAGAATATCTTCTTCACAAATGTTTGTTGCCAGAACAAACCCAGGTCTATTATTAATAAAGCAGGTATTAATATTTAATCTCCGGGGCTGGTGCTATGGTGTAGAGGATTAAGCTCCCACCTGTGGTGCCAGTATCCCATGTGGATACCGTTTTGAGTCCAAGCTGCTCCACTTCTTATTCAGTTTCCTGCTGATGTGCTTGAGAAAGCAGTGGAAGATGACACAAGTCCCTGAACCCCTGCACCCACATGGAAGATCCTGAGGAAGCTCCTGGATCCTGGCTTTGGCTTAGCCCAACTCCAGGCCATTTGGGGGAGTGAATTAGCACATGAAAGATTGATCTCTCTCTCTCTCTTTTTCTCTATGTCCCCTTCTTTCTTTATATAAAAAGAATTAAAATAAAAAAGATACTTAAGAAAATATTTAATTTCTACAGACTCAAAAGAATAGTGCTTATTATGGTTCAAAACGTAGAAGAAAAGAGAATTTTATCAAAAGTCACTCTCAAAACTTCCAAATTAATCATAAAGAAAAATCCCTATGAAAGAGAAATAGACATTTGGAATTTAATAGACAACCAAATTTTCTCGAGCAGCTCCGAATTTAGTAGTTTGGGGTCATGAAGGCCTTTGAATTATTGTGTTGTTAAAAGTATCACTGTGCTTAATATTAACAGTCATGTAGCTTTGTTAAATGTTGATTTGAAAGCAAATAGCTTTATTACTTTTACTGGTTTACTAAGACTACCAAAGTAGAGTACACAGATTGAGTGGCTGCAACAACATGAATTCATTATCTCACATTTCAAAAGGCTGTGAAAACAGCATGTTTTTGGGATTGTGAGGATCTTTTTCATGTCCCTCCCTTAACATCATATCAGTTGCTCACCATCTTCAATATTCCTTGGCATTACCTCCATTTCTATGTCCTCCCTATCTCTGTCCAAATTTCTCCATTTTAGAAAGGGAATTAACCATATTATGTTAGGAGACTACTATCGCCATGTGTGGTTGCAGTTTAATTTAACTAATCATAACTTTAATGACTTTATTTCCCAATATGCTCACATTCTGAGGGGTTAGGTATTTTAATGTCAACATATGAATTTTGGGGGTCATAACTGTACCCATAATGGGACTATTTGGTCAGAAACTTTATGTTAAATGTTATGCTTAATTTCATATATTGAAGTACCTAGAATAAAGGATGCCCGGAGAGACAATTTCATTTCTAGGTGTGTCTCTGAGTGTGTTTCTGAACAAGATCAGCATTGAAAATCTGAGAAAAGAAGATCTGTTATCATAAAGGCAAGAAGACAACATCTAGGTCATTATCCATTCCATTGAGGGACTGACTAGAACAAAAAGTACAGGAAGTATGAGTGCTCTCACGCTTTCCCTTTCATTCTCTCTTCTTAAGCTGGCAAATCCTTCTGCTGTCCTTGGAAATCAGAACTCCTGGCTCTTGGGCTTTCAAATTCCAGCACTCAGGTAATCGACTCCTGTAGATCTCAGACCTTGAGATTCAGACAGAAGTACATCACCAGCTCCTCATTCTAATATGTAGAGAGCACAGCATAGGACTTATCAGCCTCCATCCTGTAAACCAGTTCCCACAGCAATCCTCCTCTTACGTATATTCTTGCTTCATACTTGTTCTACTTTTCTGGGGAATTCTGAGTAATACATTAAGCAGCTGCTGTTCATAATTGGACTTCAAAGTCCAGACTTCAGGCTCCTTTCAAAATGATTGTAGGTTTTATTAAATCTCAAGATTAAGGATTTCATTATATAAGAAAATGCTACTTTATTGAGTTTTTAGTAACTTTTATGAAATTATTATGAATGATCTAATAGATCTGCAAAAATAGTTCATTTTAAAAATATTCTGACTGTAACATTTCTAATGATGGAGTGTACTAACACAAATAATTGAAAGAGGACTCAGACTGCATTTTGAAAGAAATTACTATTTTTTGTTTTTTGAATATTGACTCTAATCAGAAACGCAAATAGGAAGGGAATAGGGGAAATTGAAAGAGGATGGTGTATAACAGAGATTTTATTAGGTTATGATAACTGCTGTTAACAAAATACCACTAAATTTCATGGTTTAAAGCAACATGGATTTGTCTTAGATTCCTATAAGTGAGAAAGAAGTCTTACTGGATCTCAATGGGCTAAAATCAAAGACTCAATGCAGTGACATTTGTTTCTGGAAACTACAGGAAAATCCATTTCCCTGCCTCTTCCAGTTTCCTGAGAACATTACAAGTCCCTTGACACCTGGTTTTTTTCCTCCATCTTCAAGTAGCAACACTGTGTCTCTGCCTATCCTCCCCTCATGGCTCATCTGAATACATTCTTCTATCTCTCTCTGTCATTTTAAATTATACCTGAGATGACATAATGCCCAAATTGATAACACAGGGTATTCTGCCTATGTTAAAGTCAGATGAATAGCAACCTTAATTTCATTTGCAACCTTAATTCCAGCATTTCATGTAAAGAAGCATATTCATATTATCTGGGGATGAGAACTTCAACCTTTTGCAGGGGAGGCATTATCCTGCATGCCGCAGATTTCCTTTGTGGGGAAAAAGTGTAAAAACAGAATACTGAGGGCAGGCCAAAATATACGAACACACAAAAACATGTGTGTACATCAATTATGTAAAGATGGAACTAGAAAAGGGGATGTTGAAGCTGTTGTTTAATCAGAGAAGGTAATTAAAGAATAAAGATAAGTCAAAAAGAAGTCACCGTCTAAAGGAGTGTGCAGTGACTCCAGTAGGATGTTTCCATCAAAGGAACTTTTTCAAACCAACTTTTAAAACTATAGAGGTCTCTCAATGAAAAAAGTAGGAACAGATTCCTTAATGAATTGGACATGGTGGTTAATAACAATTTGTAACATTTACTAATTGAAAATAATACAAGCACTGAAAAAATATTTAAAGTATATTTGATGAACTACAAAGAGAAAGTTTGATTTTATAGAATAAACCTATTAGAGGAAATATTCCCAGAAAAGTTTCTTATAGAACAGTACATTCATTTTAGTCCTTATTTCAAAATTGCCTGATGTCAGGATAGTTCCATTAAGAAACAGCCAACCTGAGTGTGTGATGGTGGTCAATACATTGTAAACTCTTAGCAATGTAAGTGTGTATTGACTTCACATCATTCACAGCTGCAGTCACTAAGAGACAATTGGTGAGTATTATTCCCTAGGAAGAAGCCAAAATGACAGAAATCTTGATTAATCCTTAAAATACTCCACATCAAAGCCTCATAATTCTAGTTTCAGCTTCCGTGTTTAAAAGCTTACAAGTAACCATTTCCATACTTGTAAGAAAACTGGTGAATTTTCCTAGTTCCATCTGAGCTCAGCTTTTACTACATTTCTATTTTTTTGTCATTGCCCAAGAGTTTGCAATATACTCTTCTAGATATGTTGGCTTATGAGTAATTCCATGCTACTTCATGGATATTTCAGCTACCTTATAATTGAGTATTTTCAATTTCTCTCTCCGTCCCATTTGTGGGCCTGTTTCTTTGTTCTGTGACCCACATAATTGTTGGCAATATATTTTTTTCTCATTTTTGAACTGGTGCTCAAGGGAATGCTATTGTAGCAGGTGGCAGCTTAACCTACTGCACCACACCCCGGCTGCTCTATTAATTTTTAAAAAACTGACTGTGGGTTTTGAGTTCTGTGCTCTGAAGGAGTTGTGGAGGATGTATTTGTCACTTTACTCTGAAGAGTAAAGAATACAAATCTGGGTGAGGAAATGAAATTTACTGGGAGAAAACCCAAGTCACACTCAGCCTAATGCTGAAAGGATAAGCAACCTGTATTTGGAGTAAACAGTATAGGAAATAGGAGTTTATCAGATATTCGAAGATGAAAAGATTTGCTTGAAAAATAAATAGAACTCATCCAAAGAATGGTATTAAAAAGAGAAAACCTTAGAGGGAAATACCACAGATACTTGAATAGCACACATTCAGGGTATTCATAATCCTGTTAAAAACAGTGATTTGTGAAACATCTAAGTATCACTGACATGGGAAATAATACTGTTGCAAATAGGACTATGGAAGACACTGAGTGATCAAGACAATGAGAGTAATGTGTGCAAGGCATTAATTGTTGAGAGTCAGGGGAATAACCATTATTGCACATTGCACATGAGAAGGCTATTGTGCCACATGCTCTGAAGAACATGCACTGGACATTGATGGAGACAAACAATTCAGAGAGAAGACACAGGCAACATGGTGCACATTGATGGGTAACCTGGAAGAAAGAACATGTTTGGTTTAAAATCTTTCTTAAGTTAGAGAGTCTCTGCTATCTGGAATAATTCACCTCTGGAAATACTGATAAGTCAAAATTTCTTTGTGAAATGGAAGCACTGGACAAATTCTGAGCTAGAAACTTTTAAGCTGGCCCTTAAGTTCTATTTTTGAATTACTTTATCAATACAATTTTGTGATATTTCTTGAAAGCAAAAATTCTTGGGAAGACACAATGGGAAAGGAAAAGTAGATCTTATAGTTTGCAAACATAAACTGCCCAGAAGTAATGAGAAAGAAATATTGAGAAAGCAATCCTCAAGACATACTCTGTATCTTCTTAAAACTGTAATCTAAAGAACACATAAGAAAAGACATATCATTGCTAATCAGGTCCATGAAGACTACTGTGGCACTAGGTATGCACAATTTTCCTCTTGGGGTGAATCTGGAAAGAGTAAAGAAATCTACTCTGGGAAGCTAGCTTTTTATTCTCAAAGAATTTCACATTTTATTTTTCATTTTATTTCACATTTTATTTATTTCACATTTTATTCTCAAAGAAAGGAGAAAGCAATTAAATTCACTCTAACACAGAGAACAAAATAAATTTCGATCCTGTTGGAGGTGGAGAAATAGTGAAAACTTAAAAGAAGTTTTAAAAATATGTAAGATAATGAATTTTTCATTTTTAGTAGCTATTGGTACAGGATTCTCAGAAAGAACCCATATTGACTGTAGCACTACAGGGCCAATCATAAAGACTTAAGAGAATAGAGACAAGCATAAATTCAAATATGAACTTTGAACAAGAAGAAAAAGCTGAGACATCTTCATTATTAATGTATACTATTGCTGTCTTGTAAGAAAACAAGACTGTCTCAAATACACTCTCTGTAAGTACTTTGGTAAGTGATTTTATTTCTTCATTTTGCTTATTGTACCTTTCCAACTCTCAGAATTTCCATTTGTTTAAATTAATATTTCTATCTCATGTTATTATTCACTATTTGATGTATATTTTCTTTTTTGTTGTTGTCAAATATGGTTATCTTCAGTTCTTTGAAAGTATGCTATCTATTATTCATACACAATTTCCCTTGCTTGTTTTCATTTTTTCTTCTCCTGTACACATGTAGGTCATACTTACTTACTATTTTTGTAAATGGGCACTTCTATTTTTCTTTACATTTTTCTTTATTTTCATTTTAATTAAAAGACAAAGAGACAGAGAGTAGGGGAGGAGAGAGACAGAGACAGAGAGCCAGACTGAATGACTGCTCCAATCTGCTGGCCTATGACAGTAAGATCTGGGTTAGGCCAAAACCAGGAGTCTGGAACTCAATCTAGGTATGCCACATGGGTGACAGGTACTCAATAACCTGTCAACCATCATTAGTTGCCTCTCAGGATGTAAATTACCAGGGAGCTAGATTGGAAGCAGAGGAACCTGAACTCAAAGCAGTCAGGCTGCATGTGGGATGTCAGCAAGCTAAGCAGCTAATTGTTACAACCAAGGTCCACACTTGTTGATTATTTTCATGTTTTGTAATTTTTTGTTGTTGGAAACTAGAATCTGGAATTATATGTTACTTCAGTGCTAGGTTCTAGTGTTTTGCTCTGGGGCTACAATTGTTTGTTTAACAGTTTGGAGACTGGTAAGATTATTGGGTCATCTCATTCCTTTTTGCACTATGAAGTCTCTGATGTTGCTCCTTGGGCATCTAGCCATGGGTATGTCCATAATCACCCTGGGTCATTGAGCAATACATTTGGAAAGGCTCTTTTTGACTGTCTCATTTCCTGACCACACCTATCTGTTATACTCTACTAATTGTTGGCTGATTGTTTCATTTATTTTTGTTTTAAGATTTATTTTATTTATTTGAAAGGCAGAGATAGAGAGGGAGGTGGAGATAGATAGAAAGGGGGAGAGATCATCCATCTGCTCTTTCACTCCCCAAATGGCCAAAACAGTGGTGCTGGGGGCAAGGACTTGGGCCATTCTCTACTGCTTTCCCAAGCACAACAGGAGAGAGCTGCAATGGAAGTGGGGCAGATGGGACTTGAACTGGTGCCCATATGGGATACCAGTGTTGTAGGCCAGGACTTTAACACTCTGTGACACAGTGCCAACCCTTGTTCCATGGTTTTAGACAATGTCATAGAATATAAATTGTTCATAGTTTTATCCAATACAATTTGTACTCCTTTGAAGAGACAGTTTGATGTCAGTTTTAAGATGTGTTCTGACTCCAGAGGGCTGTTCGCAGATATTTCTTCCCAATCTCTCATTGGTGAACTAATCACTTTATAGTTCAGCCTAAATCTCTGATGATTCTGTAGTCTTCTAGGTAGTGTCTTTAACTACAAGTTGAACTTCACATTCGGTTCTGGATAAGTTAGTTCTTTTCGTATGGAATTTGAAACTGTTCTATGGCCAATTTTTTCATTTCTGGCAAAAATATGAGCCACAGCTCTAGTACTCAAGGTCAATGGGTCAATGATGCACTTCTCTCTGAATGAAAGCCCCACCTTAGAATCTGGTAGCTTGCTATATGGGGGAAGGGAATACATTTTAATCCCTTTATCTACTAAACTAGCATCTCTTACCCCTGGAACTAGATAAGGTTTATTAGAGTAAGAACAATCATAAATATATATATATCCAACACAAGACCACCCAGAATAATACAGCAAATACTAGACCTAAGGAGGGAGTTAGACTCCAGGACAGTAATAGTGGGTGACTTCAACACCCTACTCTCATCAATGAACAGATCACCCAGGCAAAAATCAATGAAGATACATTGGAGTTGAAACATACTATTGAGCAAAAGGACCTAACAGACACACACCTTACAGTACGTTTCACCCAACATCTACATAAGATACATTCTTCTAATCAGCACATGGGGCATTTTCTAGGGTAGACCATATATTAGTCCACAAATCAAGTCTCAGTAATTTAAAAACATCGAAATGATACTATTTATCTTCCCAGACCATAAGGAACAAAACTGGAAATCAACAAGAAGAACAATAGAACACTCATAAATACTTGTAAATTAGGGTTAATAGTTAATGAAGTAATCGTGGAGTATTTATCTAGATGTGTCATCTAGCAGGTGGACCTACATCATCCCCTGAATGATCAGTGGGTCTTACAAAAATTTAAAACGAAGTCAAAGTCTTTCTTGAAATAAATGAAAATGAAAACACAACATATCAAAAACTGTGGGAATATAGCAAAAGCAATATTAAGAGGGAAGTTTATATCTTATTATTCTAACTAAAGTAATCTGAAAGGAGCCATTTAAGAAGATGGAAGGTCTATTTTGGCTTAGAGTTTTAGAAGTTCAGAGACCGGGTTTATTTCTCTCTTGAAAACCCCCTTCCATGCCACTCTGGCTGGAGTCCTTTGACTCTGATACTTTAGGAAAAAAAAAAAGAAATTCAGAGGCGATGATTGGGCAGGCCCATTGGTTTAGGCATCTGATAAAGCTAGTGGTTGGTGGAGGGATAATCACCTGAAAACCAGGAGGCCAGCCCATGAGAACTACCTTCCAAAGGCAAGCCCAAATCACCTAAATATCTCCCAGCTGGTCCACTTGCTAGATGCCACATCTACATCAAATCTCCATAATTATTCCTGTAACTATTAACCTTAATTCATTAACCATTAATAGAATACTTTGTTGATGAACACCCCTTTCTCCTGGGCCTTTGGGGGGGACATTCAAATTATCATCCAAACCATCCCAGCCTTTAATGGGAATTGATCTTTTTTGGATTTTTTTAATGATACAGTTAGGTAAAAACTCCCAGGATCTTCTCTGAAAAACAGACCTCCCACTATGTCTAAAAATGGCCCTTAGCTGGTCAAAGGGATCAGAGGGGCACCAGACTACGTATGAACACTTAAATTGGTTTATGGCATATGTAGAAAGAATCTAACAATATGGATTTGTAGTCAGTAGACCAAGAAGTCTACATGAGGGTGAGAATCAAAATAATTTATAAGATTGCCATTTGCATAATGCTTTGATTGCTTCAGTATGTAGAGCTTTGGGATATCAATCAAATGTGCTTTAGCCACAGACACACATTTTATGGAAAGATATACAGTGGAAGACGAGATGAATCACCAGTAGACTATACAGTGAGAGAAATATGACACATTCCTGTTGCGTCAGGTATGCTGGGGTATAAAGAACTGCATGTTTGATCCACTGGACAGGCTGTAAAGTTTTTAAATGCTTTCCAGTGTCATATACCACTTTCTGAGGAATTCAAATAGCTTTGGAATATGAATAGAAAGGTCATAAAGTTTTGAAACATTGATAGCAGTATGTTAACTCATTACTGATAAATAAGCCATTTATTATGCATTTTGCTTATATTCCCACATTTAGTGGCTTGTATATATACAAGACTTGAACCAGATATATCAAATATGGGTGTACTAATGTCCTTAATCATCTGGGAGAATTGAATCTAGGACTTAAGCTTGAGGAAATCCAATCTCACTTGAGATGGCTTTTCTCAAATTTTGGTTCAGAGGGCTAACACATATTGTTCATACTGGTCTATAAATAATCTTGTTATGGAAGCTTTAATAAGTACAAATTAGAATGGCTACAGGAGTTGAGATTCTTTATTCAAATGTCTATAGCATCCCTATGACACCTGATACTCCAAGTGCTGAATCCTAAAATTTCCAGCATTGATTATTTGGGGAATCTTTTGTTTCAACCCATGCCCCAGTACATCCTTTCAATAAAGAATCAATCATCAAAGATAATTCATATACCTTTTTAAAAATTTCAAGAGCCCATGAGAATATTCTAGGCATGGAAAGCCAAGACACTCTGGAAAAAAAAGATCTATATGAAAGATCTCTGTGAGTGAGATCCCAGTGGAACGAATGGGGCCATCAAAGAAGGAGGTACCTTTCTCTGAAGGGAGGAGAGAACCTCCACTTTGACTATGACCCTGTCGGAATAAGATTGAAGTCAACGAACTCTAAAGGCTTCCATAGCCTCGGCAACTCATGACTAGAGCCTAGGGAGATTACTGACGCCATAAACAAGAGTGTCAAATTGTTAAATCAACTTCAGGAGTCACTGTGTACTTAGTCTCATGTGGGATCTGTCCTTAATGTGTTGCCCAATGTGAAGTGATGCTATAACTAGCACTGAAACAGTGTTTTACACTTTGTGTTTCTGTGTGGGTGCAAACTGATGAAATCTTTACTTAGTATATACTGAATCAAACTTCTGTATATAGATAATTAAAAATGAAAAAAAAATCTTGGTGTTAAATTGGAAATTGCATAGAAAATTAATAAATTTTAAAAAAATATGTCATGTAGGATCTCTGTCCTTAATGTGCTATACATTGTGAATTAATACTATAACTCGTACTCCAACACTGTTTTTCACTTTGTGTTGCTATGTGAGGGCAAACTGTTGAAATCTTTACTTAATATATAGTAAACTGATCTTCTGTATATAAAGAGAATTGAAAATGAATCTTGATGTGAAGCAAGGGGAGAGGGAGTGGGAAAGGGGAGGGTTGTGGGTGGGAGGGAAGTTATGGGGGGGAGCCATTGTAATCTATAAGCTGTGTTTTGGAAATTTATATTCTTCAAATAAAAGCGTTATTAAAAAAATGAAAAAAAATAAAGAAATGTTTCAAAGAAAAAAAATTTAAGTGAAGGACCAGCATTTTGGCACAGCAGGTAAAGCCACCACCTGCAATTCTGACCCATAGGGTACTAATTTGCTCCTGGATGCTCCACTTTCTGTCCAGCTCCCTGCTAATGGCATGGGAATGGCAGCAAAAGATGGCCCAAGTGCCACCCGTTTGGGAGACCCTAATGAAGCTCCTGGCTCCCATGTTGACCAACCCCAACTGTTGCAGCTATCCAAGGAATGAACCAGAGAACAGAAGATCTCTCACTCTATTTCCCTCTCTTGGTAACTATGATTTTCAAATCAATAAATAAATATTTCTAAAAATTAAGTTAGTCAGATTAAAGTCAAAGGATGTGTGCACTTATTGCCCAGGAAACATAGGATGTCCTTTTATAAAACATTTAGTATGCTTCTCAATAATAAGTGAAACACAGTATTTTATCATAATATTCTTTCTTTATTTTTAAAAATTTATTTAGTTATTTGAAAGACAGAGTTATAGAGAGGCAGAGGCAGAGAGAGAGAGAGGGAGAGAGAGAGAGAGAGAGAAAGAGAGAGAGCAAGGTCTTCCATCAGCTGCTTCCCTCCCCAAATGGCCACAATGGCCAGAATTCGGCCTATCCAAAGCCAGGAACCAGGAGTTTCTTCCAGGTCTCCCACATAGGTGCAGAGGCCCAAGGACTTGAGCCATCTTCCACTGTTTTCCCAGGCCATAGCAGAGAGCTGGATCAGAAGTGGAGCAGCCAGGATTTAGCTGTAGCCCATATGAGATGCTGGCACTATAGGCACTGGCTTTACCCACTACGACACAGTGCCATCCCCTATCGTAATATTCTACTTTTGACTTATTTTATCATCATATTCACTCTTCATAAATGGCAAGTGAGATTTAGTGCACTCCTGCACCTTATTCAATGGTATACACATAAACTACAGGATACAAAATTTAAATAATCAGATTCTACATAGTATTATAATCTTAGATTCCTGGTACATCTTAGATTACAGATCATCTAATGCTTCATAAACTGAGCCTGGGAAAACCTAGCCCAATACCATTCATTTGACTCAGTTCAAAATATGTACTCTATGTGAAGTAGCATATTTATTGCCATATATTAAGAAGTCTTCTAAATAGAAGGGGATGTCTGTTTATTCTTCCTAATTAACACATTTCCAGTTTCCTAGGTCTTCTGAAATCAAAATCTTTCAGAATTCCAGGCTCCTGGAGAACATACAAGTGACCCCGGGGGCAGGGGGCATAATGTCCATAGAACTCTATGGCAGAAGTCAAAGTTCATTTTTATTTTTTTAACACATTAAATTTTAAAAAAGCAAGCAAACAAACAAAAAGCATAGATTTAGAAGTAATGTTCTTGATGAGACTCACTGTTCAATTTGACTGGAATGAATATTTTTTACAAGACAATAGGAGAAAGGTAAAGCCAGATAAGATCACTTGGAGTAGCACTGTATAGAGTTTTAAATGATAATTTTAAAGAGAGTTTGTATGATTAGAAACTAAAATTGGAGTCCATTTCTGTGAGAATACAGAGTTCTTATATGCAGTTTCTGCTACACCATCACACTCTCAGAGCATAGTCCTGTAGCAGGTCTTATAGATGGTCCCCGTGGAGGGTCCTGCAGATGATGTACAGGTTCCATAGTCAGTGTGTGTCTTGTAGCAGTACTCTCATGGATGGTGTCCACATCCAGTCAGTGCCTGGTCCTGCAACAGGTCCTAGGGATGATCCCTACATGGTGAGTCTGTACTTGGTTCAAATGGTGGTGGTGGGATGCAAAAAGCATTCTTGAGTAGCCATCAATATAACAAAATATAAGCAAGTACCTTTATCCAGAGTGTATATTGAATGTACTTGATGCTGATAAAAATCTTTTAGCAAAGATGACTATTTGAGAAATTTCTTTAAGCATTAGTTGTATTGGAAAGAAGCTAAAATTATTGCCCAGAAGCTCCATCAGAGGTGGAAAATAAATGTACAATGGCATCAAGATTAATGTGGTTTTAATGTGGGACACATGTTAAACATGTTAACACAGCAGACTCATAGAATGGCAATTGCTTTAAGTAATGCTCTGACCTCAAATCAGCCATTAAGTCATTCAGATGTGGCTGAAAAGCCCAAGAGAGCATTGCAGGCATGGAAAGCCAAGACACTGTGGCAAAAAATATCCTACATGAAGGATCTCTGTGAGTGAGAAAGGCAGCCGGCGAAGACTCAAATACTCAGGTTCCTGAACCCTCATAGGGTACCCAGACGAAGCTTCTGGATCTTGGTTTCAGCCTGGTCCAGCCCTGGAAAGAAGGGGCCATCAAAAAAGGATGTACTATTCTCTGAAGGGAGGAGAGAACTTCTCCTTTGCTATAGCTTTGTCCAAATACTGACGGAGTTTGTGCTCACAAAAGGCTTCTAGAGCCTTGTCATCTCATGGCAAGAGCCTCGAGTGATCACTGATGTCATAAGTAAGAGTGTTACTTGTTAAATTAACAGCAAAAGTCGCTGTACACTTACTCCCCATGTAGGACCTCTGTCCTTAATTAGTTATTCTATGAAAATTAACTACAAAACTTGTTCTCAAAAAGTATTCTATATGTTGTGTGTGGGTGGGTGGGTGCAAACTGTTGAAATCTTTCTTTACGTAGTATACAGTTGGTCTTATGTATATAAAATTAAATTAAAAATGAATTTTAAAGAAGAATTGGATGGGGGGAGGGCGTGGGAGGTGGGGTGAGAGTAGGGGTGGGAGGGTAGATATGGGGGAAAGAACCACTATATTCCTAAAGTTGGACCTATGAAATTTGCTTTCATTAAAAAAAAGCTTTAAAAAAAGATTAATGTGGTTTTAAAAGCAGTTTTCACACTAAGAGATTACCTTATTAGTTCAAACTATAGTATTCATTTTAAAAACAAAAACAAGGATACCAAGCCCTAATGTCATATATTGGAAAATAGGAAAATTAGATAAAGAAGTAGGGAGTAGATTTTTTTTTTTTTTTGCAAAAATCTACATTCATTTTGCTGTTTGGAGTAAACTGTGAGGAAACAAATTTAATCCTCACCAAAAAGGTGTCATTCCTGAATTTTATTATCTTATTAACAGACTTAAAAATCTTTCTCACTTACTAAAATTATTCACTTAGGAAATTGGAGTATAAGTTGTAACTGCAAAAATTATTCTCACTCTAAACAAAAATAGGCCTCTTCTGTATGCAAACTATAATTTTAGGGGCCTCTGTCATACCTATGCTGTATTTTAATTAAATCTTGTCCCAGTACATGTGATAAGAAAACACATATACTTCCTGTTACTCCACCCCTATAAATTTCTCCTATTGAATCAGTCATTTTAGTGATCCTATGTCTCATTTTCTGTTTTGAAAATAGGAAAATACATCAAATTGAATACTGATTACATGCTTTATTAAGCAGTGCATGCTGAAAGACATACAACATATGAAGGTGATCTCTGCCCTTTGATTAGTCTCACTACTACTCTGTGGAGCAATGCACACAGTATGTACCTCATCCCAAAAGATTAGAGGTGATAGTATATTATACCACTGCGAAAAACTCAAAAGAGAGAGATGGTTAGTTTTAACCCAAAATACATTCTTTCTTCAGATTTGACCCTTATAATAACCAAAATCAGGTAAATTTACAGGGATATCCACATTTATAAATTAGGTAACTGAGTGAGTAGCAAAGATAAAAAGGGATGGAGCTGGTATTGAAGTCCCAGAGCCTTTTGCATACTTTACCATCTTCCTCATGATTTCGTGTGCATTGAAATGTCACGTGTGGAGCTGGTGCTGTGGTGCAGTGGGTTGAGCCACCATCTGCAGGACTGGCATCCTATTTGGGTGCCCATTCAAGTTCTGGTTGTTCCAATTCCAATCCAGCTCACTGCTAATGTGCCTGGGAATGCATCCAACCAAGACTCAAATGCTTGGGTCCCTGAACCCTCATAGGAGACCCACATGAAGCTCCTGGATCCTGGTTTCGGCTTGGTCTAGCCCTGGCTCTTCCAACGATTTGGAGAGTAAACCAGTGGAGGGATAGATTTCTCTCTCGGTCTCACTCTCGCTCGCTCTCTCTCTCCCCATCTCTGTCACTCTGATTTTTCAGATCAGTAAATAATCTTAAAAAATGAAAGAAAAAACCAAGTATGCTGGCTATTCTTTTGAGTATTTTTGTGACTACAATTTCATTGAGGTTCAGCCACATTAATTTGTTTAAGTATTGGCTATGCTTGCTTTTGTAGCTATAACAGGATTGAGTAGTCCTGACTGAGACCTAACAGCCTAAAATGTCGAAAATGTTTACTATCCCTCTGTGGTCCTTTATGGAAAAGAATGCTGACCTTTGCATTCTTTCATTAATAGTGCAGAAAATATGACTTTTTTTTTTTGACAGGCAGAATGGATAGTGAGAGAGACAGAGAGAGAGAGAGAGAGAGAGAGAGAAAGGTCTTCCTTTTGCCATTGGTTCACCCTCCAATGGCCACCGTGGCCAGCGCACTGCGCTGATCCGATGGCAGGAGCCAGGTGCTTCTCCTGGTCTCCCATGGGGTGCAGGGCCCAAGCACTCGGGCCATCCTCCACTGCACTCCTGGGCCACAGCAGAGAGCTGGCCTGGAAGAGGGGCAATTGGGACAGAATCCGGCGCCCTGACCGGAACTAGAACCTGGTGTGCTGGCGCTGCAAGGCAGAGGATTAGCCTAGTGAGCTGTGGTGCCGGCCTAGAAAATGTGACTTTTAAACATTTATATGTGTCCGGACTTTGCTTGGATTAGCCGATTATTAGAATGTGTTATTGAAAGAAAGTTGAAAGAAACAAGGGTAGGAAATAGAGGAGGAGGGTGGGAAATCACAACTGAGAATATGTCTAGATTTTGGTGTACGTAATTTCTCAATGCAGGCTTTCTTATCAAAAAACTAATCACTCAGATTTTATTTATTTGTGTAGCTTCAAGGCCATAACTGAAGTGTCCTTAGGTGGATCACCATCAGAGAAAAATGATAAAGAAGTCCTAGGAGGGGTCAGCACTGTGGTGCAATGGGTTAAAGCCCTTGCCTCCAGTGCCAAAATTCCAGGCCCAGCCATTTCATTTCCAATCCAGCTCCCTACTAATGCACCTGGTAAAGCAGAAGAGGATGGCCCAAGTCGTTTGGCGCTTGTACCCGTGAGGGAGACCCAGAAGAACCTCTTGGCTCCTGGCTTTGGATAGGCTCCACTCCAGCCATTGTGGACATTTGGGGAGTGAACCAGTGAATATAAGACCCCCCTCGATCTCCTCTCTCTTTACTCTGTTTTTCAACTAAATAAAATATATCTTTAAAAAAACAAGTCCTAGGAAGCATAGCCTGGTTTCAATTCTTAAAAATGTTACATAAGTAAATCTCAGTACTTAGAGACTTCAATCATTAAACTACACTCACTTCCTTTCTGCTGATTATTTTGCAGACAAGTTAAGTTTTAGTTTTGGAAAAATCAAGTCACACAAAAAAGCATTTCAAAAACACCCAGACATGTTCAACTTAAATTTCAAAAAGTATCAATGAATAATTTCACCAAAGAAGATTTTTGAGGACCTTTAAAAACTACCTGTATTCAATTTTGAACATCCTTCTCTGATTACACTTACTTTTCAGTTCAAAATACATGCTATTTTTCACATTATGCTCTATATTCAAAAACTGCAACAATTTGCCTGATCACTTTAGTGTTGGCATATTAGCATCTAAATTCGAAAATGAAACAATGAATGTGCTAAGGAGGAAATTTACACCTTCCTATTTCTTTTTTTATTCAGCTGTACTTGGAAAATCAGCAGCATTCATGCAAACATGTGTTATTTGCTAAGCTTTGGTCCACGGAGTTTTGCTTTGAACTTTGGTTCACATTATGATCTCAGTTCCCAAAAACAACCTTCATAGGAGAATGTTGGCCATGGGCCAGTCAGAACAGATTCTGTTATTGAAATTGTATTGTGCCTTTTTTATTACAGGAGGAAAATTCAATGTCAACAGAAAGTATTGATATAGTCCTCTTGGGCCTCCAAATAATTTTCATTAGGGTGAACTCTTATAAAAAGAGCCAGTGTCACCCTTGCCAAATCTCTGACTTCCTCTTGCCACGTGATCCCTCCTGCATGCACCCTTGCCATGGTGATGCTTTCTGCCAGGAAACCCTCAGCCAAGTTCAAACTGATAAGGCCAATGAATCTTGATCTTTCACCTTCCAAAACTGTTAACTAAATAAACTTGACCCCTTCTCTCTCTATATTGCACAGCCCCAGGTATTTTGTTATAGCAAAGGAAAAAACACTAAGACAGCAGTGTGTTACCAGTTCCAGGTACAGTAGGAAAAGTTGGACTACTGAAGGGAACTGGGCTCAGTGTTACAGCATGGTGGTTAATCTGCCACTTGCCACATCAATATCCTCTATACTTGTTGTTTTGCTTCCAATCTAATGCCCGGCTGGTGTACCTGGGACGACAGTCAATGATAAAATAGCCCAAGTGAATGGACCTCTGTCACCCATGTGGGAGACCTGGATGAAGGAAGTTCCAGGCTCTTGCTTTTGGCTTGATATATGGAAATAGCAGCCATTTGGAGAGTAACTCTTTCTAGCAACTAACTAACTAAAACAAAAATAACTGATGGAAGCTATACACATTTTTATTTTAATTTTGATTTCAAATTTACAAAATTGAATAAATTCTCATGAGATCTATCACTTATTACTCCATTGGGGAAATCATTTAGAGCAGAATTAGTATGTTCTTGGAGACCTTTTAATCTTTAAGCCATAAGGGAAATCAGAGGTAGTCTGATTAACACCACCATTTTCTTGCCTTTGCACTCTGATGAAAGCCTAAATTTGTCTTACGAACGTCTTTGGAGGTACAATATCGAAAAATGGAGCTAAAAATAAACCAGGTAGGTTCTTTAGACTGTAAATTCTTACAGTCAGGAATCACTGTCCTAATATGTCTCCATTATCCAGCTCCTAGAACAGGGTCTAGAGAATACTGATTGCAATAAGTTGAGTTTCTGCACTCATTCAAGTGCTCTTCCAGGTTTCTAAATGTTTAAGAAATATCCATATGGATAGAAGTATCTACTTAAAATATTGTAATCAGTCATTTTAAGTGGTTTTTAGAGTAGATCCATTTTACTATTAGAAATAGCTGATGGGGGAAGGGGGTTGCACTGTGGTGTAGCAGGTAAAGCCACCGCCTGCAGTACCAGCATCCAATATGGGTGCCGGTTCGAGTCCCTGCTGCTTCACTTCTGATCCAGCCCTCTCTGGGAAAGCAGTAGAAGATGACCCAATTCCTTGGGCCCCTGAACCCACGTGGGAGACCTGGAGAAAGCTCCTGGCTCCTGGCTTCAGATTGGCATAGCTCTGGCAGTTGTGGCCAATTGAGGAGTGCACCAGTGGATGGAAGACCTCTCTCTCTCTGCCTCTCCTTCTCTCTCTGTGTGACTTTGACTTTCAAATAAATAAATAAATCTTTAAAAAAAAAAGAAGAAATAGCTGATGGGGCTGGCACATTGGCACAGTGGGTTAAGCCACCATTTGTGATGCTGGCATCCCAGAGTGGGCTGCCAATTTTAGACCCAGCTACTCCACTTCCCATCCATGTCCCTGCTAATGTGCTTGGAAGCAACAAATGATGGCTTAAGTACTTGGGCCCCTGCCACTTACGTGGGAGACCCAAATGGAGTTCTTGACCCCGTCTTTGGCTTGATATAGCCCTTGTAGCCATGGGCATTTAGAGAGTGGACCAGCAGGTGGCAGATCTCTTTCTCTCTGTCTCCTTCTCTATCTCTCTGTTATTCTGTCTTTCAAATCATAAAATAAACCTTAAAAATCATTGTGCTATTGATCACTGAGGATCTTGTATGGATCTGAATCTAGTGACCTGAATCCATTTCTTCTTCCTCTTCCTCACTAATGTTCCCATTAATGATTGATCACATTCTTCCTGGATAATGACAATGACTCCTCAGTTTGGTTTCTCTAGTTTTTCCAGTGGAATTCCAAGAGCAAAATGCAATTCTTGGGGTTGGCACTGTAGCTTAGCAGGTAAGGCTGCTGCCTGCAGTGCCAGCATCCCATATGGGCACCATTTCGAGTCCTGGAGGTTCCACTTCCAATCCAGCTCTCTACTATAGCCTGAGAAAGCAGAGGAAGATGGCCCAAGTCCTTGGGCCCCTGCACCCACATGGGAGACCCGGGGGAAGCTCATGGCTCCTGCATTCAGATAGGGACAGTTCCGGCCATTGCAGCCAATTGAGGAGTGAACCTGCGGATGAAAGACCTCTCTCTCTCTCTCTGTTTCTACTTCTCTCTCGGTGTAACTGTGACTTTCAAATGAATAAATAAATCTTAAAAAATGCAATTCTCTTCCTTCACAACAAAATATATTTCTGAAATGTTAGTGCTCTGACCTTTACTGGGACTTCTACCTTCAATTTTTCTATACATGACCTGTACATGCTTCTGTGCAAACTGCTCCATGTTTCTTCCCAAAGGTAGAATTGACATGTATCTCGGTTTTCCAAATGAAGTTTTGAACATGTGCTTTTCTTAAAATTTGAACTCTTTGTTTTGACTGTTTGTTTCCCTGAGCTTGGCATATATATATAACCAATTTATGTTTAATGAATTCATGACCATTCTGAAATTTGAGGTTAACCAGCATGATCAAAAAAATAATACCTAACTCTAAAGTAAATATCACTTCTCCTCACTTCTATACTATTTACTGAAATCCAGAAAACACTTCAAAGATATAGTGGTCTCCACTGCCATAAGGTGATTCATGTAGATTTGCATTTTTGAAAGCTCACACTCTTTTCATATTCCAGGTGAGCATAAAGCATAAAATAGGTGTTCCAGAGCTGTTACTACCTCAACATTGAAACTGAGTAGCACATTAAAAATGATAGCTGGTCACCTTGGAGATTTTGAAGTTTTTTTATGTCCTACTTTTCAGCCCTTTGCATATCCAAGTTGATATCAAATAAATCTATGATTATTACTGTTTTTTTGTCTGTATAAGCACCTACTGTCGATGATTTTAAACTAGTATATAAACTAGTAATAAAGCAGGGTGGGCAATTACAGAGAATAAAATACTTACAACTGCTATTGTATCCAGTGATCTTATTTTCTCAAATTTAGTTGATCCTGACTAAAGTACCCAATATTAGTGCAGATAGAATAGATGACCAATTATCTGTGATCTCAATACACTTTCTTTTCTTTCTTTCAATACACTTTCTGTTCAAGCTGTGATGAGTAAACACATTTATTTAAAACTCAGCTGATGTGTTTCACATGTTTTCCATCTCCCTTTGATCCTAGGCAATATCCTTCAGCCATCAGCTAATGATCACTAGGTATTTATTGATACTCAGACCAATTATATCAAGTGAATCAAAATTACTGCTAAAATTACTTACAGAGCAGCTAGAATAGAATTGATGAGTCAGCAGGGAAAGAGATTAGAAAGGGGCAGCTAGGTTGATTTAACAATTTGACACTCTTGTTTATGGTGTCAGTAATCTCCCTAGGCTCTAGTCATGAGTTGCCGAGGCTATGGAAGTCTTTAGTGTTCGCCGACTTCAATCTTATTCCGACAGGGTCATAGACAAAGTGGAAGTTCTCTCCTCCCTTCAGAGAAAGGTACCTCCTTCTTTGATGGCCCCGTTCTTTCCACTGGGATCTCACTCGCAGAGATCTTTCATTTAGGTCTTCTTTTTTTTTTGTTTTTTCAGAGTGTCTTAGCTTTCCATGCCTAAAATATTCTCATGGGCTCTTGAGCCAGATCCGAATGCCTTAAGGGCTGATTCTGAGTTAAATCAACTTCAGGAGTCACTGTGTACTTACGTCTCATGAGGGATCTGTCCTTAATGTGTTATCCAATGTGAAATAATGCTATTACTAGTACTGAAACAGTATTTTTACACTTTGTGTTTCTGTGTGGGTGCAAACTGATGAAATCTTTACATAGTATATATTGAATCGATCTTCTGTATATAAAGATAATTGCAAATGATTAAAAAATCTTGGTGTTAAATTGGAAATTGCATAGAAAATTAATCAATTTAAAAATATATATATCATGTAGGATCTCTGTCCTTAACGTGCTATACATTGTGAATTAATACTATAACTGGTACTCCAACAGTATTTTTCACTTTGTGTTGCTATGTGAGGGCAAATTGTTGAAATCTTTACTTAATATATACTAAACTGACCTTCTGTATATAAAGAGAATTGAAAATGAATCTTGATGTGAACGGAAGGGGAGAAGGAGTTGGAAAGGGGAGGGTTGCGGGTGGGAGGGAAGTTATGGGGGGAAGCCATTGTAATCTATAAGCTGTATTTTGGAAATTTATATTCTTTAAATAAAAGCGTTATTAAAAAAAAAAGAAAGTAAAAAAAAAAAAAAGAAAGGGGCAGCTAGGAAGAGACTAACGTCTAATACAGAGAAACAGCAGAGATCTGTCTCTACCAAGTAAGTAAAAGCATAATTTCTTGCCCTAACCAGCTCCTCTAATACTCCTGTATGTACTTACCTTACAACTATGCCATTTGCTGCCCAGTACATTTTCCAACTGATCTCATTCTAGCATGAGGCTTTTTTTTTTTCCCAGACAGTTCTACTCATTGGAAGTCTCCAAAGAAGACACTCACTTTTACAGTTTTCCCAAGATACCTGCCAATGCAGTGAAAAGTACTCTTCATTCTCAATGGGAATATTATGAACTTAATCCTGCTCTCCCCACCAAATTCAAATACTGATGTCTTCATCCCCTGTGCCTGAGGATATGATATTTGGAGATAGGGTCTTGTAAAAATGAGGTAACTTTAAGCAATAGTTTGGTAAGGTTTGTCCCCAGGGAGTTCATGTGATAGAGGCTTGATCTTCCATGTGGTAGTGTTCAGGTGGAGAAACTTCTAAGATTGGGGGCCTAATATTAGGTAATTCTGTCTTTAGGGGTGCTGCCTTTGCAAGGGATTAATGCTTGTCGTGT
This sequence comes from Sylvilagus floridanus, assembly GCA_949820135.1. Taxonomy (NCBI): domain Eukaryota; kingdom Metazoa; phylum Chordata; class Mammalia; order Lagomorpha; family Leporidae; genus Sylvilagus; species Sylvilagus floridanus. The sequence goes on along the minus strand of OX463224.1, from coordinate 55,945,292 downwards.
GGATAAAAGAGCAAGAGTAACTTTTTCCCTATTTTCTGGCTCCCTCTTAAATATACTCCTATTGTGATGCTGTTTACTCCGTTAAGGTAAGCCAAGGAGGCTCTTGCCAGAGATTGACAGATGAAGCATCCTAATCTCTGACTTGTGGTCTCTGAATCTGGGAATTAAATACCTGCCACGTTTTAAAATTAGTACTCAGCCTCAGGTATTTTGTTATAGAAAAAGAAAATGGGCTAATATAGCTGGGGTGACATCTGTTCCAATCTGACTGTTCTTTTAAAAAGAGGAAATTCGAGCAGACTCACACAGAGAACAGACACCATGCAAACACAGGGAGAACATCTGCAGACAGGTTCTGAGAACTACTAGCCTTGTCAACCCCTGGATCTCTTACATCCAGCCTCCAGAATTGTGAGAAATTAAATTTCTGTTGTTTGAACCTCAAGTTTGTGGTACTGAGCCTAGCAAACAAATGCAAGGACAAATGGTTTACTATTTATCAAAAAAAAAAAAAAAGAAGAAGAAAAACTTTGTTATTGCAAAGGATTTAGGCTAATTTTATTCTATTCCTTATTGACACAATCAGCATGATTTTACAGCTTTCACTTATCCCTTTTGAAAAAACTTCAACCAATCACAAAAGTGTTGCTAAATTGTTAGGCACAATGTAAGAATAAAAACAAGTGCCTTAATCAGCAAATGTTGAGTACTTGCTTTGATGAGGAAAAGCACAATGCAAAGAGATAATGCAAGTACTTCTTCTCGGGGTCAACATCTAGAAGAGGAGGAAAATATCAGTAATGTTGTAAATTTATGTGGTTTCCATCCTGTTTATGAGTATCCTCAACATGGTAGATGACAGAAATGGGATGATAGACTATGAAACTGCACACAATCAACACTCTCCCAGGTTCATTATAACACAGAAGGAACAGATTAATGTTTCTAAAACACCATAATATCTTGTTGCGAATGATGAAGAATAGAAAGACAAATAAATTAAAGAAGGAAGTTGGGGTAGGTGAGTGGAGAAAGCATGTCACTATATCATAAGTAAGGAAATTATAAAATCAGCAGGGAATGCAAAAGATGCACAATATCCCTGAGCAGCCTTCCATTAATAATATTTGAAAATGATCCCTTGCATGGAACAGATTTTCCAAAAGTCGTCATTTATCAAAATTATAACTCAACAATTTATAGCTCACATGGCCTCCTCTCTATGGGTCTCACATAAATATATCACCAAATTACTTGTTCCATCACTTTCTTTTCCATAGTACTTTGGACATACCTATACTATCATTTACCAAACTACATTATAATTACTGATCTATATGTCTTTCCCTTTCATTTGTCTGTAAGCCTAAGGATAAAACTTGAAATCTAAAATAAGAATTCAGCACATAAATGACTAGAATGACAAGCAAAGAATGGAAAGCAGGTAGAAGTCAGGCAAGAGAGAAGGATACTTTTTTGAACACCACAGTAGATGTCCATTTGAGCTAAAATTAAAAAGATATCTATAAACTGAGTGACACTTTGGAACATTCATTCATTCAACAAATATTCACTGGGGACTATTATGTTGGTTAAACTGGAGGATAATTTGAAAGTAAAAATCACATAAGGATAGTAAGAAAATGCAAAAACTAGGAAGAAAAAATGAATGAGAACAAATACATATAAATATACTGAAAATGAAATTCTATTTCCATCATTGCCTTAAGTAAGCAGTTCTGTCTCATTGTTGTCATTCTAAGCTTTCAAAACAGACAAGTATTACATCATGCCAAACCTAACACTCAAGTAAATTTAGAGAAAGCTGTACAACAATGAGGTTTAAGTTGATATATTTAATATACTCAATATTATTAAATTAATGTCCTTTAAGGATTTTAAGAAACCAAGGTATGCACATACACATTAAAATTTCATGTGTTGTTTCACCCGTAAATGTTCTGTGATTTATTAGAAAGAATAATCATAATGAACCTTGACTTTGTAAATTTGTTAGGGAGATATCATACTATCATCACATTTCTGTTTTTACATTTTTAGTATTACATTATGTTAAAATAATGAAAGTATTGGATAAAAGAAAAAATATTAAAAATGTTGCCCTTTGTTATGGAGAACCTCCCATCTTCAAAGTACAAGCTTAAATTGAAACTTCCATTGTCCCTGTCAAGGAGATACTATTATCAAAACTTCACGGTTGGAGAAATTAAAAGACATCTGGTGGTTTTGACGAATTTGTAGACTACAAAGCACAAAGTATCCTTTCCTTGTCATTTATTCAATGACCTTAAGAAACTCACCCATATTCTTTGATCCTCCTTTTCCTTGTTAGCAAAATAAGTAAGTTATCCTAAAATGGAGTTGATGATTATTACTAAAATCTTCCTAAAGCTGATACCATAACAACATTGTGATAAGGATTTGTAGATGTCTAAATTTGTGCTGTGAAAATTATAGTATTTATCCTTTCTATTAAAACTGGGTTTAATCTCAGAGCTCAGAAATAAGCAATATAAATACTAATGGAATGACAACAATTTTTGTTTACTTTTGTTTTTGTTTTTTATTTGAAAGGCAGAGTTACAGAGAGAGAAGGAGAGTGAGAAAGAGAGAGAGAGACAGACAGCATCCACTGCTGGTCCCTTCCGTTTTTTTTTCCCCCTCATATTATCAGGAATACTACATTTTGAAAAATGCCTATCATAATGTCTTTTCTTGACTTTTGTTACAATTCAAATACATCCTTTGACTGACAGATTCTTTCTTGGGCTCACCTCAAAGTCCTCACTTAGTAAAGTGAAAAATAATAGCACCGAGTGGAGGTGGTTTAAAATGACAGAGAAAAATTAAGGGCTTTTTAATGGCTTTTTGTGTCCCCAGGATGCTGTATGCTGTATAGCATTTATTTATACAGCAAATATTTATTGAACTCTATACTATATACTCACCTTGTTTTATTTTTTCATAAATGGTGCTAAAATAAATTTGATGTAAAAAGATGACTTAATGTAAGGAGAGAACAATAGTGTTCTTAAGATAGGATGCTTGGTTTTTGGTGGGCTTCCTCTCCTAGCTGAATTTCTTGTACACATTGGCTTAGAAACTCATACTATATCATCCTGGCCAGAATTACAAATAAGCTTTTTTTCCAATGAGTTTTAAAAAAGCTGAATATTGAATTAGCATGCTGAGATTAAACATTCTTATAATTCACAAAACTGAATGCAACTATGCATAATTTATCATAACAAAAACTTACATTTTAAAGTAAAATAAAATAAGAGTATAGTCTCATTCCCAAGCTAATACAAATTACAGGATATAAAATACAGCATTTTTAAAAGAGTTCTTGTTGCTCATAAATCACAAATCTATCATGAAATATTAAAAACATTTTCTACTAGCTACTTGAGATGTCTATTAATTGCTGGATTTTGGTATTTAGTTGTGTCGATCTTTTTGAGGACTTAACAGTTTTGGATAAGCCATTTTGAGTTTAAGTAAATAATAGCATCTTGCTCAGCAAGGCTAAATGAGATTAACCTAAAGGTTGAAACTAAAAGCCATCCATACAAGTTTTATGCTAAGCACAGTTCTACACTTAGATCTAGCCAAGTCTCTCCTCAGCTACATTGGTCTCCTTGGTGATGACACAACCATGCTATTCATTGGCTTGGCTTCTGTGGAGAACCATGTTAGTGGATCACAGCTAGACCCCTGGTGCTGCTACTTGATAATTTTCATCTCCTCTGGTGATTTCCATTTATCATTCCCAGAGTCTTAGCTTCTGTAGACCATTTTCAGTTCTTATAAACCTTATTTCTAACCATCCTTGCTCACATATCACATCACCAGGCTTTTATCCTATGGAGACAAAATTCCTTCAATCTTATGAGCAGGTAATAAACAGTAGGTAATGAAGAAGCCAAGATGAGTAAGATACTGCTCCTCTCTTAAGTACTGGTGCAAAGAAACACTGTACATAGAATATGAATTATGTACTAGATATGAGGCATAGAGGTTTATATGAGTAAATTCATTTAAAATTATTAAAGTAATCTGAAGAACAACTCCTTTGATCTTCAATTGAAATTCAGCTATTTGTAAAACTAAACTGCTTGAATGCACATATTCTTGTGATTCCCCAGAATCTGCCATGAAATATCTTAGTATATCAGCTTATAACCTTAAATTACAGCAGCAACAATAACAATAGTTGAAAGGAGGAAGAAAGAAAGAAAGAAAGGGCTGGACTATAAGGAAGGAATAACTGATGTAATATGAATGAACACGTGAGAAAAGCACAGAAACTTACCCAGATTTTAGCGTCATCTTAAAGAAGTATATATTTATTGAACAATTATAATATGTCACCAATAATACATAAATTATAAAACTTTCAGGAAAACCTTATAACCAACTTATGAACCAAGTAATATTATTTTAAAGATAAGGATACATAGAACCATAGAATCAATACTGCTCAAGTTTCTTGTTCCCTAGTATATAATAAGCGAAAGCCTGTACCCACCAACAGCAGATCTAATATTCTTAAGATGCTTTTTAAATTGGGGGATTTACAAAAGTTGAGAACATGAAACTTCAAGACACTAAAATACAGCTGCAACTGAAGGACAACATTAAATCCCACAATGAACCTTCTAGCATTTGAGTAGGGAATCAGAAGCAAAAGGATTGAGAACATCACCACCTGAGGGCTCTGGCTGTTACATAAAGCACTACATACAGCAATATGATGTTATTTAATGAATAATGTTTTCTGAGCATTTCTTCACAATTTTTTTTCTTAATTTCTACTCTTTATAATATGCAATTCTCGCTATTTTGAATTTGAGGTACCTCTCCCAATTCTTTCCCTATTAGTTTCAAGAGCATCAGTAATTAAACATAGGAACAATATTTAGAATATCCTTTTTTAGTATTTCATGAAGTATTGGTATATACATCATCTGCACTTGGAGGTCCTGCTGCATTTTATTTGACTTTATTATTTAGAATCTTCAGAAAAAAAAAGAGATTTGAAAATTGAGTGGTAAATAAGTTATAGTGCCTTAAAAGTTAGAAACAACAGTATTTATGCTTCCTAAAATCTGATTCTCTGGCCTGATTGAATTTTGTAATAGATTTTATCATCCAAAGCTACCATTTTATCTGTTCTTTTAAAATCAATTTAGAACTTTTTTCAAACTCTGAAACAAATACATACTAAAACTTCCAAGAGGAAAAAAAATTACAGCTTTTTTAAAGGTACTAAAAATCCACACCATAAATATAGGAGGCTAAGAAACCTTTTAGGTTATTGATTATGTCATCTCTCAAAGGTTGAGCAATAACTGAACCAACTGAATCAGTTGCTCAGGAATAGAATGCCTATTAATATCAATTTAATATCTTTGCCCTGAGAACACAATTTGCTTTTGAGTGGATGCTGTGGTTGTTTCCAGTGGAAAGTAAATAAGCTCTCCTCTTTGAAAACATGCATTTAATAAAGAAGAATCCCTCTTATGGCTGAAGTAATATGCCTCCCCACACATCCACAGTTCAATGCTAATAAAGGGGATTATCAGGCAAACAGAAGTACAGTTCACAGTTGCAATAGCTCACAACATTACCTTTTACCTCAATAAGTAAATCAAATATTTATGCCTGAAAACTATTTAAAAGTCAACTTTTCAAGTTCTGTATTCATTTCTGACAGCATAAAATGCATATTTTTCATAGCATGCAACAAATTTCATTATAGCTATAATACTGAAAACTCCATCTGTTTCCACAAACAGAACATGAATACAAGAAAGCAACCATTAATCTTAGATGCACTAAAAATATTTCTAATAAAGAACTTCTAAAAGGCATTTTAAAAAAATTCAGACAGGGACCATTGATTATGTGTACCTGATGCTTCAATTTCAATGCATTGGTTATAAGAATGCATCCATTCTCTTCTACAAACATCTGTAAAAGAAAGGTTCTATTGTTTTAAAACAGAAAATATGACCAGTTTGGTAAAAGGATAAACACGCATAATCTCATCTATTGTCTTTAATTACAGATAAGTAAAAGGAAAAAAAGATTTGGATAACATAAGTTTGGCCATTACCAACAGGATTCTCATTCTCATTAATTTAGATAGCCACAAAACGTTAATTGAAAATCTGCAGCGTTTCAAACGCTGTGTAGAACCCTAGCAATTCAGAGAGATGTCCTCTGGTAGCTCACGGAAAGTAAACATAGATAATGCAGTAAGGAGACAAGATACAGAGTGAAATAATATGTGCTTTCTAATCAGAGGGGAGTCCACTGGTGCTTCTCCAAGGAGGTGGCATGTGAGGAGAGTTTTGGATAATGATAAAACATTAATTATGTAAAAGAAGATACAAATTATATTCATTGTTATCTAGCCTAACTCATATCATTCTCTACCATTTTAGGAATGATAATACAAGATCTTAGAAAAGTTAAGTGGCTTAAATAGGATCACTTTGTGAATCACCCCACAATGCACAAGAATTTTCCCACTTAGAGTACTTTCAGTATTTCTCACTTAGATATATAAGTAAATACATAGCAAATAAATATTTTTAATAATATTGATAATACATTATAATTCTTTATACATTCTCTTGATCAAATAATTAAATGCTTGGGTCATGATTTAAATTTTGGGATTAGTTTTTGTTTTGTTTATTTATTTTTAAAGATTTTATTTATTTACTTGAAAGAGTTACAGAGAGACAGAGGCAGAGAGAGAGAGAAGTCTTCCATCTGCTGGTTCACTTCCCAGATGGCCACAATGGCAGGAGCTGTGCAGAGCAGAAGCCAGGAGCCAGGAGCTTCTTCCGGATCTCCCACATAGGTGCAGAGATCCAAGGACTTGAGCCATCTTCTACTGCTTTCCCAGGCCTTAGCAGAGAGCTGGATCGGAAGTGGAGCAGCCAGGTCTCGAACTGTCACTCTTACGGGATGCTGGCACTGCAAGTGGCAACTTTACCCACTATACCACAATACAGGCCCCTGTTTGTTTATTTTTAAAGATTTATTTATTTTTGTTTGAAAGGCAGAGTTATATATAGAGAGGGAGAGATAGAGAGAGATCTTCATATGCTAGCTCACTCAACAAATGGCCACAAAGGCCAGGGCTAGGCCAGATTGAAGCCAGGAGCTGGTGCTTATTCTGAGTCTCCCACGTGTGTGGCAGGGGCCCAGGTACTTGGACCTTCTTCTGTTGCTTTTCCAGGCTCATTAGCTGTGAGCTGGATTGAAAGTGGAACTTTCAGGGCTCGAACATGAGCCCATATGGGATGCCAGCATTGTAGGCTGTAGCTTAACCCACTATTCCAGAACGCCAACCCTTTATTTTATCTTAAATTCTAAACCACTACTAATGACATTTGGCTGAGGTATGCATCTAGAAATGTTTTTATTTGTGTCCTTATTTCATAGTTAAGCTAATAAATAATTAGCCTATATATTGAGAGGTAAAGAAAAACATTGTCCATTTTTACTGTATAGACATGAAAAGTGTGAATCAAGAATATGGGTTTTTACAACTCATAATCATCAAAACACTCAGCAGAAATGCCCCTTAACTGCTTACAAGTGTCTCAATCTAAAGAGTCACTGAGATAAGATTAATATGCTATTAACAGTGATGATGCAAAAAGACATCAAAAATACACCCGAGGGCAGAAAGCAACTACCGCTATGTTCTTAGAATTGGATCTGTTGAAAACTAATTAAAAAATTAGAAGGAAAGATGCACCCAAGGTGTACAGGTAAATATTTAACCACCAGCTTCCCAGGGACAAGACTCTGCTCTGTAACATTTCCTAATTTTGTGATATGAATACATTTACAATGGCTGATATTTTCAATGATTTACTTATTTTTTTGACAGGCATTTCAAAGAGGAAAAGGAGAAACATTATCTTGCACACTAACTCATTCTCCAAATGTTTGTAATAGGTATGTCTGGGCCAGGCTGAAACGAGGATAGGGATCCAAGAACTGAGCCATCTGCTGCCTCTCAGGGTGTACATTAACAGAAAGCTGGGTCTAAAGTCGAGTCAGGACTCAGAGTCCGGCATTGGGACATGGAATGTAAGCAGCCCAACCAAAGGTTTCAATCTACTCTGTCACAACAGCATCCCAGGATTTCAAAGTTTGGAGCAAAAAATAAGCTTATCATTTAATTGCATTTTTCCCCCTGGAACTTTATGAAGTACCCTCATACAAAATACTTTGTTATGCTAATTCTTTATTTGTATTGACTGGTATATGAGCTGTTTCATTTCCAAAGACTAAGTTGAAAAGGTGCCTCCTTGTAGTACAATTAAATTTCTTAAAGATGGGTGGAAAGCAGAGAACTGGGGCTCAAACCAACATTCTGATGTTGTAAGTTGGTGTCTCAAACTGAAGCTTAACCCACTGCACCACAACACTCTCCTGGCAAAGGCTGAATTTAAACTATCAACATGATATATTGAACTGTATTCTGAGTTAAGAATAGATGTACATGATTGGTTTTTGTAAGCCAGCTTGACTCAATTTTAGCATGCCAATGAAAGTGACAACAGCATCTTATTGGATTTACCCAAGGCAAAAGACATCAAATTGAATTTAGCAAAATTCTAGCATGTCATAATTTAGAAAAGCCTGCTATCATTTCCCTAATTGGTATCCAAATATGTTACACTTAAAATTGAAGGTTACTAACAACCTTTCAAGAGATCAATGGAATAAAACCATGTTATAGTAAGTTTGCAATGCTATTTGCTTTTCAGTGTACATGTTTGTAGTGATGACATAATAGTATGATGCGTAAAACTGCTGGAGCTTTTACACAAGCCAAGGTAATGGCAGTAAACTGTACCGTCCATCATTGTGCTCATCACTGGCACTCATTTGCAGTAGAAGTTTTACTTAACTATGTCCTAGTTGAAGCAGTAAGCATTAGTGTTTTTGATGGTCATCCTTTAAGTGTGTAATGATAATATGAAATGTATGTATGATGAATATGTAATGATAAAATGCATAATGCATTTATACTGCATGCAGAAATATATTAGTTATCTTCAGAAAAATTATTGGGCAGTTGTTTGACTTGTCAGCCAAAATAGCTGCTTTTGTTCACAAGAGCCCTGTTCACATGAAAGAACAACTGACAAACTGTGGTTATTCACATTTGGGTAATTGGCAGAGACTTTCTCAAAAATAGACAGACTAAGCCTGCCATTTCAAGTAAAGCAAATAACATTATTTGCTGCCAGTAAGAAAATTTGAGCTTTCCAAAAATATTAGAATTTTGGAGAATTTGTGTCCGAACTTGACAGTTTCCCAATACTCAGAACTTTTCTGATGAGATTGGTGATGAATAAATGAATACAATTTTTGATATATTATAATGAAATATGTCAACATTGGGAAGATAAGCATAACTCAATGAATCACTGCTTTCCAGATGAGAAATGTATGATGTTATGAAATAGTACAAGGGTAAAATATTCATTTAAAATTCAAGATAGACTAATGAATTTTAAAGTAACAGAGAAAAACTTTTGATACAGGATAAATTCCATATTAAAGTAACCTTTAAGAAATTCTTGATTGTCAGGTTATGGTGAAGATTGTAAGAAGGAGCATCACAGTCTGTGTAAAGTCACGCACAGGGCCTTCGAAAGTTTCATGGAAATATTTATTATGAAAAAAACTAGACATATATTTCAAAATGATTTTGCAACCAAAGAAACATTTTCATTTAATTAACTCCATTTCTTGTTTTATAGTCTTAAAAACATTTTATTGAAATACAATGTGTATACCAGGAAATGCATATAAACATAAAGCTACATGAGTTTTTATCTTTGTTTTTCCCATTTGTTTTTACATTTTGTTATTAATATAAAGAGAACAGATTCCATGCATTCTACAGGTACAGTTCCAAGAAAACAAACTTTCTTCACTTCCTCCTTTTCCCAAAGCATCCTTCTCCAATCTCTTCATCAGTTTTTGCAAATATATAATTTGTATACACTCTATTTTGACAGACTTAACTCGCTACTAATCACGATATTCTACAAGTAAAAGTTATCAAGACCACAGTTCAACATGAGTGTAAATAAGGGCTGAAACTGGCAATCATATCACAAAATATCAATTTCATTCTTAGACATTTTTTGTATTTTGTAATAGCTACCACATATCAGAGAAAATATATGAAATTTGTCTTTTTGAAACGAGTTTATTTCACTAAGCATAATCATTTCCAGTTGCATCCATTTTGTCACAAAAGAGAGGGTTTCATTCTTGTTTATGGCTGAGTAGTTTTCCAAGGTGTATATATTACACATTTTCTTAATCCAGTCATCAGCTGATGGATATCTGGGTTGATTCCATATCTTAGCTTTTGTGAACTGAGCTACAATAAACATGGGATACTGATAACTCTGTCATATGCTGATGTAATTTCATTTGGGTAAATTCCCAGCAGTGAGACTGCTGGGTCATATGGTAGATCTATTTTCTGAACTCTGGGGAATCTCCATACTTTTTTGCATAATGATTGTACTAGTTTACATTCCTACCAACAGTGGATTAGGATACCTTTTTCTCCATATTCTCGCCAGTATTTATTGCTTTTTGATTTCTGTATGAGAGCCATTCTAACTGTGGTGGGCTGTAACCTCATTGTGGTTTTGATTTGCATTTCCCTGATGGCTAAGTGATCCTGGGAATTTTTTAATGTTTCTGTTGGTCAATTGAATTCCATCCTTTGAAGAATGTCTGTTCATGTCCTTTGTCCATTTCTTAACTGGATTGTTTATTTTGTTGTTGAGTTTCTTGATCTCTTTATAGATTCTGGATATTAATCTTTATCAATTGCACAGTTTGTAAACATTTTCTCCTATTCTGTCAGTTGTAATTTCATTAGGGTAAATTTGCAGGAGTGGGATGGCTGCCTCATATGGTAGATCTATTTTCAGATTTCTGAGGAATTTCCACACTGTCTTCCTTACTGGTTGCACAAGTTGATGTTCCCACCAATGGTGGATTAGAGTACCAAATTCCCTACATCTTTTCCAATATTTATTTTTTTCATTTTTGGATGAATGCCGTTCTAACTGGGGTGAAGTAAAACTTCATTGTGATTTTTAATTGTATTTCCCTGATGCCTACTGATCCTGAGAATTTTTTTCATATGTCTGTTGGCCATTTAAATTTATTCCTTTGAAAAATATCTCTTCATGTCCTTTGACCATTTCTTAACTATATTGCTTGTTTTGTTTTTGCTGAGTTTCTTGAACCCATTATATATTCTGGATATTAATCCTTCATCAATTTCATAGTTTGCAAGTGTGTTCCATTTCTAAGAGCTTTTGGAATTGCTTCTCTTTTTTTCTTAATAAAGACTATCTAAACCAGAATTTGAATGAAAAATAGCTATAGGAGTTATGCTGTTTGGCACCTCAGAAGGTAATGTCTTTGACTTGCACTCATATTGCAACTGATTTGATGGCAAGAATATCAGGAGGAGACTAGTCATGTTTGGTAAAAGAAAAATACATAGGATTCCTTCCATTGATATAATATGCTATGTGACTCCAATGGTAGGAAGTAAGGATACAGAAAAAGCTAAAATAATTAACAGTATGGCCAACTAAAGAAATTTTCACTGTATGAAAAAAGTTTTGCTTCCTGAAGATGTGTTTTTTTTTTTTTTTGGCTGCTATACTGTGCAAGTCAAAGACATTACCATCAGAGGTGCCAAACATCTTTTATTAGACATGTGAGTAATCAATCCAGAGTTTTTAAACCCTAACCATATACCCAAGAGTTCGCTGTTACTGGCATAAACTGATACACCATGGCTTTAAAGAGGTAATTAACAGATAATTAAATATTTATGTTATGTATAGGAAAGGGCTAAGTGCTTTCATCAGAGGGTAGATACAGGTCTTACTTTGCAAAAGATGGAACTGACACATAGAGAGTGGAGAGTAACTAACAAGATCCTGTCTCTGGAATTCAAGCATGTGATTCTAGAAAATGAGATCTATTCTTTACTAGTTATTTTCCATATTCAAGTAACAATATTTCTTGAGTTTGCTTTATTCCTTTTTGTACAATATAAATGTATGTTAATGAATGGAACAACAATTATTTCTTGTAACACAAGTTATATAAAATCCAAATCAAAGTATCCATGAATATGCCACTACCAAGTTAAATAATTGCAATAGAGTCAACATGTCCTGCAGATACTAAGACATCAATATGTTTCTTTTAATGAAATGTTTGTTGAAATCTGTTTTAAATATATTATGCTAATACTAGATTTGACTAAAAACATTAACATAATAAAGATTGTGAGGATGATGCTGTTGATGACAATGATGATTAGAGAAGAAAAAACATGCTTTTTTTTTAGAATTTTTATGTATGTATTTATCTGAAAGGCAAACCAATCAAAAGTGAAGAAGAGAAACAGAGACAGGAAGAAAGAGATCTTTAGGCCGGGGCGGCAGCTCACTTGCCTAATCCTCTGCCTGAGGCGCTGGCATTCTGGGTTCTAGTGCCAGTAGGGGAGCCAGATTCTGTCCCAGTTGCTCCTCTTCCAGTCCTGGTCTCTGCTGTGGCCCGAGAGTGCAGTGGAGGATGGCCCAAGTGTTTGGGCCCTGCACCTGCATGGGAGACCAGGAGGAAGCACCTGGCTCCTGGCTCCTGGCTTCGGATCGGCGCAGCACACAGGTCATGGCAGCCATTTGGGGGATGAACCAACAGAAAAAGAACACCTTTCTCTCTGTCTCTCTCTCTCTCACTGTCTAACTCTGCCTGTCAAAGAAAAGAGAGAGTGAGAGAGAGAGAGAAAGAGATCTTTCACTCATTGGTTCACCCCTAAATAGCCTCAATAGCCAGGGATGGTTAGGTTGATATCAGGAGTTGGGAACTCCACGTTATTCTTCCACATGTGTAGCTGTGCCCCAAAAACTTGGACTGTGTTCTGCTGCTTTCCCAGAGACATTAGCAAGGAGAGGGATCACAAGTGGAGTAGCCAGGATTCTAAACAGCAAGACACTCTGATATGGGATGCTGAACTTGCAAGCCATGGCTTCACCCACTGCACTGCAAATCTGGCCCCACATTTCGTTAGTTTTTATCATTTCCAGGGCTGGACTGTCTCTTGGGTGGACCATTTCAACAAATGAAACATTTAGTCAATTATATAGTAATTTTATTAGTTTTTTTTAATTAGAAACAAAATGTGTGCTTGTGTTCTTGTACAATCTTTCATAATTTATAGTCATTTCTAATGGCTTAAGATGCTGTGTAATAACACTAGGATAAGATGACACCATTTTTTTGCCCATCCTTCACGCTACCCTTACATTCTTCCCTTCTTTCTTACTATGTGTAGGCTTACTTTATTCATATCTAGAACTATATTAAGTCTAAGGTACAGAATAAGCTGAATCCTTCCCCTATCTAAGATAATTTGATTATTTCCATCCCACTTACCAAGTGATAGGCTTAGAAATGTACACTTGACTTAGTTTTGGTTAATTATATTTAAAATAATGCATTCTGGGGACAAAATGTCACTTAATACTCCTAACATTGAAACAGGCAAATAAATCCAAAACCCCATAACTGTTTATTGTAATATGCCATGGTCCACACTGGGGATGGCCTTACTCTGAGGTGCAGGATAGAATGGAGTGGTATAAAGGGGAGCGCAGGTAAGAAAAAAAGACAAATTGATTGAAGTTATAAATCTTTCTTAAACGGCATAGATTTTATTGAATATTGCATTATAATATAACTTCCAACTAGCATCAAGGACCCTCTTTCAGGTTTCTCATTGAGCTTTGATATCTGGCTTTGGAAATACACACAAAAAATAATGATATTCACAATAGTTGTACATAGAAGCTGGAGGTCATTGCATATCATTAAAAATAGTTCATGTATTACCAGTAAATTTATATATTACAATCTGTATCAAAACAAGCCTGAGACATAATATTTGTGTTTTCAAATAAATTATCATTGGATTTTCAAAGTACAAAAAGTGCTTTGTTCATAAATATTAATAAATTATTAATACATTTTTAAAAATTAAATGATTTACCTATTACATTTGTATCAAATTCAAACTATATCACTTCATTATAGTTTGTAACATTAAAATCTTAAATTATTTTTCATTATGATTATATCTAAAATTAACAGGTGTTACTTATTGTTATAAAGTAAACAATCATTTTTTTTTAAATTCCCATGCATGGTGGTGCAAGTGCTATAATTGACTGTTGTTTGTTTTTTAATTCTTTTCTCTCTCCCCTTCACACATCACTACTGAGTGATGTATCATACAATGCTTTAAATTTCCTTTCTACTTTCTCGTCATTCTTTTTCTTCACTCATCAAGGCAGATCCTCATTGTCTTATAGTGTTTTGAAGTTCAGATTAGTACTGTCTAATAAAACATCTTGCGATGATATAAATGTTTTGAATTGGCAAAGTAGTTGAGATGCTGCAGCCCTTATGGGAGAGCCAGAGTTAGAATTTCTACCTATTTCTTATTGCAGCTTCCTGTTGCTGTGTACCCAAAGAAGTAACAGGTAATGGCTCAAGTACTTGAGTCTCTACTATCTACACGGGAGACTCAGATGGAGCTCCAATTTCCTGGACCAGCCCTAGCTGTTGAGGGCATCTGTGGAGTGAATAGTGGCAAAAAGATCTACCTCTATTTCTCTCTCTCCCTCTCGTTTTAAAATTAATAAATAAGCAAGTAAATAATGATTTTTAAAATAAATACATGAATTCTTCACTATGGTGACCACTATGCATATATGATTATTGACTGCTTAAATGAAATTGGACAGAAAAGGTTAGGGACTTAATTTTGTTTTATTAAGGTTAAATTTAGTAAAGATATCCTTTAATCTTTTACTTCTCTCTTTTTGCTCAAATTGTTCAAGAATCCTGCCAGTTGCAATTCATTAGCATCCTTTGGAGACCACCAATTGTCATTCATTTATAAAACATACTTTATGAAAAGTCTACAATGTAAAGTTACTTGTTTCAAGTGCTAATACAAATGTTGCAGGCATGCACATTCAATAGACTCTTGTACATTCCTTATTTCGATGAACTAAGTCATTTTGAAAGGATCAGTGCTGATTCATTTGGCTTTACAGTTTTCCATAAGTCAGTAGTTTAGTAATTGTGTATATCTACCATTACTTGAAAAAGATATTTAATAAATCTAAGTTGATTGAATGAATAAATTAATGCAAGTTTAGGGTGGAACGCAAACACGATTTCACTTCAATAGGTCAAAATAGAGGGTCCTGCTTTGTGGTGAAGTGGGTAAAGCTGCCACCTCCCATGCTGGCATCACATATGGTTACTGGTTCATGTCCAAGAGGCTCTACTTCTGATCTAGTTCTCTGCTAATGGTCTGGAAAAAGCAACGAAAGATAGCCCAAGTGCTTGGGTCTGTGCCATCTGTGCAGGAGACTGGATAAAGCTTCTGGCTCCTGACTTTGAAACTGCCCAGCCTGGCTGTTTTGGATATCTGTGGAGTGAATCAGCGGTTGCAAGATATCTCTCTCTCCCCTTCTACCTTTCTCTTTCTCTTTCTCTCTCTCTTTCTCCTTCCCCCTTTCTCTCTCCTGTATCAATCTCTATCTCTTTAACTCTGACTTTCAAACAAATACACAAATCTAAAAATATATTTCTAAGATTGCAAGTAGGCAATATTGAAAACTTCAACTCTGTTAATGAATAAAAATTGAGCCTTCTTTTCATAAGTATTTAAGCTTTTTATTTCTCAGTTGTAATGCCTATATAAAGGGAAAAATTATGTGGTTTATGGCGTTATCATAAGTAACCTAAATAACTTGAAATTCTTGTCATTTAATAAGAACTTGGGCCGCAAAGCACAGCTATTTAATGATTTTTTTTTAGTTAAGTTCAAATCAAATGCATTCATTGGGCTCAATACAACATGTCTGTTATTTGAAATCTCATGCTTGGGGCCGGCACCGGGGCTCACTTCGTTAATCCTCCACTTGCAGTGCCGGTATCCCATATGGGCACCAGGTTCTAGTCCCAGTAGCTCCTCTTCCAGTCCAGCTCTCAGATGTGGCCCAGGAAGGCAGTGGAGAATGGGAGACTAGGAAGAAGCACCTGGCTCCTGGCTTCAGATTGGTGCAGCGCCGGCCCTAGCGGCCATTTGCGGAGTGAACCAATGGAAGGAAGACCTTTCTGTCTCTCTCTCTCTCACTATCTGTAACTCTACCTGTCAAATAAATTAAAAAAAAAAAAAAAGAAAGAAAGAAATCTCATGCTTGAAGACACAAGAGAAACAGATGGTTAGTATAATATTTACCACCTACATCAGTCTTGGACTCATCAAAAAAAATACATTTAACCGGTTGACAAAGAATCATAGTTCCAGCTTGGTAACTTAACGTGCAATATCAAAGACATGAAGCATGTAAAGCTGAATCCATTCAGCAATCACTAATTTTTGTGAAATTGGGACTATTTGCGACAAAGACAGTAAAACTGAAAATATCAAAAGAAGCAGGCAACAGGTATTTGAGAAGGAATGATTTTATCTCTTAAAAGTTTAGTGATTATTTAGTGATTAGCTCTTCATTAAAATGTAGCAATCTTTATGCAATGATGCCACTAGAATGAAGTAGGCTGTAATTTTACTTCTATGTTATAAGCAGTTACAGAACACTAACATTCACAGGCCCCCAAAAAAAAAAAAATAGTAGCAGAAAGGACCCTCAGTTGATGATATAATGCACCCGAAAACACTTCATTCCCTAGCATAGCCTCATTGCCTTGGAATGGATTCATTGGTTGGTGGCCTTGAGATACACCAATCAACCCTATTCAGAGAGCAGGATCACAGAAGAGCCCTTGTCTATAAAGAGAATGAGAAGCAAGAATCTCTAGACAGGAAGAAAAGTCAGACCATCACAGTAAATAGAAGGGTGGAGAGACTAGAGAAATGGAGGGTTCACTAAATTGGATGACACAACAGTCAGGAAACCAAACAAGGTATAGCTCTGATATTGAAAATTCAGTGAGAGACAGAAGTCTGGCTCAATAACACTTCAAGAACTAATTTACACAGCTCATTCTATCTGTGTTCTGCTCTTTTCCTCTACTATGGCTTTTGGAAAGCTTCACTGAGCCAGGATATGTCCCTAAAGTAGCAGAATTGCTCCCAGAAGATGGACTCAAAGCTGGATCTGCTGATTTCCAAAGGGCCTGTAGGAAGTGTGGGTGGCTGGCCTGAACCGCCATCTGCTGTTTACCCATCTTCTCTCCCATCCCTTCTTTGTCTCTTTTCTGGCACTTCAAGGACTGACTCATTCCCAGTCATCACCAAGTATTGTTTGAAAAATTTTATATATTTAATGTAACTATATCATATATTGTCTTCATTATTTTATTATTCAATCTATTTTTAATGAAATATGTATACAAATGTAGATATATTTTCCCACATGGGATTGTCACAAATCCCATATAATCCTTATTCAGTTCAATCATGTTTATTGAATTTTTAAATATATCAGTTTAATATTATTTCTATTCTTCAGGCTGTGAATAAAATAAGACTCCTGTTCTCTTAGAGGTTCTGCTGGTTCACTGAGAATCACACTGTGCATATGTGTAACCACTGACTTACCTGCTGAGGATATGGAAAGTGTGTACAAGTATCAGATATATTGATATAGAATAGTGGTCTGACACTGGATGCACACCTGCTGGTAGTACAGTGAGATATTCTGAGGAACCTTATTTTGAGGTCCTCATTTTATCTGTCTGAAAGCTTCCTCATGATTCTCTTTTCCCACATTCCTTTTTACATTTTAATATATGTTTCCATTTATCTTTTTTTGGTTTATTTTTTCCTTACCTTCCTTTCGATTTTTTGTGTGATCATTCCTTTTTCCTATCTTTGTCTGCAAGATAAATTTTGATTTACTTATCTTCTGGTGGTTATCATGACAATTACAACATGATTTTTTTCTTAGTAGGATGGTTACTTTTACTTTCTTCCCAGGCAGTATCAAAGAACTTAAAACCTTATAACACCATCTAGCCCCTCTTTGATATATATATTACATTGTCATGTATTCAAATTCTATATGTATTTAAAATGCAAACATACTAACAGTTCCATGAGATCAACACACATATATATTTACAATAGAGTTACCATTTTCTTTACACTATTTTATTTTCTGCATTTCAGATTGTATACTTGGTATAATTTTATTATTTTTGTTCAAGAAAACTTTTTTTTTCCCTTTCAAATGAATCTGCTTGTGACAAAGTGTCTTATGATTTCCTAAAAATGTTGATCAGTCTTGCTGTTTGAAGGATATGGAGTCTGATGAATAGAGTTTGAAGTAGAAAATTATTTCTTTTCAGACCTCTCAAAAATACCACTGATACTGCTCCCAATGTCACTCATAGCAGTGGTACTATTTTACCAGTACATGGTCTTCCACATTTCAAAAATGTAATTTTTATGAAAAAAGACAATGGGAGTCCTAAAATCGCTTCTAGAATCACATATCTAGGTGCAATCTCCAAAATCCTATAAAGCATACTATGATACATGAAGTGATAAGACAAAATGATTAAAAAGTAACAGAAACTATAAGGATATCATCATTCCATATATAGTTTCTAGTTGTTCTCAATAAGAAACAGTCTATTAAGTACTCATAGTGCCACTACTGTAAACGTTCATGATTCTTCCACCTACAGGGCAACACTCAACGCTATGACTATTTATGTGTTTTTTATTTGTTCATTCATCAAGCTTATTGAGCCTGCTATTTGCCAGAAAAATTCTTGGGTAATTTCTACTCTGTCCCTTTGTGGATCGTGTGATCTCATGAAGACACCCTGTTCTATGGAAGAAAATATAGCACCCTAAGTCAGTCATGTGGAGAAGTCCTTAATGAGTTTTATTTATTCTGTCAGCACTGTAACTCTAGGATCCTCCAGAACATGTGCTCAAGGATGTCAGAATTTGAGTTGAATTGATATTCTGACAAGCTATGTCTTTGATTCTAATTTTACCTTTCACACCTCTCCACAATCACAAAAACCTACTTCCCAGATTATGCCAATTACTTCTATTCTCCCATTCATGTACATGTTGTTGTTTCTTTCTGTATCTTTTTATAATCCTTCAAAGTGTTATTTTCTTTTTCAAGTTTTGGAACAACAAATCTATGTCAACTATTTGTTATGTGACCTCTCTCAACTGAGTATAATTATCTGCAACTAAACATGGGAATAATGAGACTAGAGTTGTGTTACAATGGGTTTCGTCACCACTGTGCTAGCTGGTGTCCCATATCTGCGTACCGGTTTGAGTACCAGCTGCCCTACTTCAGATTCAGCTTTATGCTAATGTTCCTGTGAAAGCCCACAATGATGTCCCAAGTATCAGGATAGAGTTTCAGGCTCTTGGCTTTGACCTGACTTTTGTCAGTATTTAGAAAGTGGACCAGTGGATGGAAGATTCTCTCGCTCTCGCTCTCGCTCTATCTCTATCTCTATCTCTATCTCTATCTCTATCTCTATCTCTATCTCTATCTCATCTCTGGCACTGTGTTTACAGCAAATAAATAAACCATTTTTTTAAAAATGGGGAGAACAATAATTACAACTATAATGGCATTGTGAAATCTGACTTGGAGTACTTCTATCAGGTTCATGTCATCTAATAAGGTTGTACATGTGTCAATATCATCCCTATCGATAGAACTGACTTCATTTGCTTGTAATAGTCTTATGTATCTTGTACCTGTGGACTTTATGATTAATATTTTAGTGTTCTATTTGGTAGTATCAAATAGATATAACAGAACTTTATGTCTATCCTCTCTCCTATGAGGATGATACTAGAAAAAGATACTGATCACTGATATGTACTCTATCTTTATCTTAATTGTATAACTTGAACAAATTACTTATATATCATCTTACTTGATTTTTCATTTATTTATTGAAGAACTTTTCAGAGCCAATATATGAAATCAATGAACATGTCCTTCACCAGTTGAATACATAAATATAATATATATATATATATATATTCATATACATATAACAGAATATATTTGACCATAAAATGAAATACCTTCTGTCATTTGCAGCAAAATAGAATGAATTAGAGGGTATCATGTCAAGTGAAATAAGCCAGATATGGAGAGATGAAACCTCTATTTATTCTGGCAAACATGGAAGCTAAAAAGTTCACTGACTTTTTAGTATGCTTTGACCATCAAGCATTCTTTCATCCAGAAACAGGTTCTCATTGTGTTTTTTGCCCTGTTTATTGGATTTTCTAAGACCCCAGTTCCAAAGCTCTTCTCTTCCATCACTATGCACTTTGACTGGATAAGTGTATACATTTACATGATAGTAAATACTATATTTGTACTTCCGAGTCTCTTTTGAAAAGTGTCTTTAATATCTCTTCAAAAGGTAATCTCTCAAAGTCAAAGGCGCCTATTCCATTTGCCCACCTGCCTGTTTAAAGATGTTTCACAGCTACCTTACACTCAATGTGATCTTAATAAGTCATTTTTAGATACCTTTGTTAATTTTCTACTCTTACATTGGCTCAATAAATAGTACTTCTTGTTATTTAGCCAAGTTTTCACATCAGAAACCTAGGGTCATCCTTGATCTTTTACTTCATAACCACAATCTAATTAAATATTTCTTATATCAATTTAACTCTACCATATATCTTAAACATTCACATTCCGTTTTCAGCATCACCATCAACTTCACGGCATAATTTACTTGTATTATTTTTGTAATTATAATAGCTTCTGAACTTGGTTTGCTGCCATTTCTCTTGCCTCAGCAAGTGGAGAGAGTTCTTTAAAATATAAATGTGATTTTCTCAGTACTCTGCTTAATTATTTTTCAATTTTTTAATATATTTTACTACAGTGTGGGGACCCATGGATAGGCCAGCCATGGGACCCCCCCATGGTGGGCGTGGCTTATAGCAGTAATGTGGATGTAGCAGCTGATTGAACTTTCCATCTAGCTGAGGATCGTGGAAAACAAGATGGCGCTGATGCCCTGCCTGCTGCGTGACTCCACAGCTGATCGTGATCAAGTGCCGGATTGGAGAGCTCTGTGCATGGACTGTAATTGATTGACTGTGATTGGTTGAATTCTGGATATAAGCAGAGAGCGAGAGAGAGGAGGGGGCACGCCAGCTTTCCCCCTTAAGGAACGTGCATGCCATCTCTCCCCCTTCTCCCGGTTCCCCCACTCTCTTTCCCACTCTTTCTAAGTAAAAGTCTCTTGAAGACCGATTAACTGCGAGCAGCGTCGTTCCTTTTACGGCCGAAGGAGCCGACACTACAGGAAATAAAATAATAGCCAAAACTAACCTGCTTGATTTGATCTTCCCAATTTGACTCTAATATAATCTTATAATTACCTTTTTTATTTTATGTTGATTTTCTCAGTCCCTTATAGCTCAACGTTCTTTTCCTGCTCCAGCATCTTTACACATGTCCTTGCTTCTGACAGGAAATTTTCCTTAGCAAGGGATTCAGCAAACCTGCTGTTGTTCACCATGTCCTGTCTTAGTTTTAGTTCTACTTCCTTAGTCTGTCTTAATAAAACTCCCCAAACTAAATCTATAGTAGTAGTAATAATACCAATAAAATCAACACTGTACCCACTTTCAGTTGTACTATGTGCTTTTCCTTCATGTATATTATCATAAACCGGGGCTATATATTTGTTTGGATGACTAAGTAAAGGCCTATTTCCTCCACTAGAAGATAGATTCAGAACTGAGGACATTTTAATCATGTATGTTGTTATACTTCTGCACTGTTGGCAATAAAACACTAATTTTTGACATAATATAAATGTTCCTACCATGGTAAATTTCAAGCTGTCAGCCAAATATGACTGCATATGCACACAGTTGGCTTTAGCACATCAGTGAAAGCAAGATTATTGTTGCCTATATTACAAATCATTACTAATCTACTAAACTAGATTTTAAAAAGCCATCCTCTTTCTTTATGATGGAAAAATCTAGGGCAGGTGCTATGGCACAAAAGGGTAAGCCTCCACATGGGACACAGGCATATCATACCAGAGTAGCTGGTTCCAGGCCTGTCTACTTCATGCTTCTCATCTGGCTTCCTGCTAGTGCACCTGGGAGTCAGTGGATTATGGCCTAAATACTTTGTTTCCTGCCACCCACTTGGGAGATTCAGATGGAGTTCCTGGCTCCTGATTCCAACCTTGCCTACCTCTCACTGTTACAGGCATTTGCAGAGTGAATCAGCAAATGCAAGATCTCTTTCTGTGTCTCTCCGTCTGCTTTGTCACTCTGGCACTCAAATAATAAATAAAATAGATTGCTAAAAAACATCTGTGACACATGGACCCTGTGAAGGGGATTTATCATGAAGAATATTTAGTCTTGGTCATGACTGTATGTTTATCTTCCCCTAAACCATTTTAACGTTCTACTTATATGTTTATGATAAATTCAGGTATATAAAATAATCAGATTTAATTTCATGATATATTTGAATGAAACTTGATTTTATTGAGAATTCCCATACTTGAATTAATTAAGTGAAGAAAGTATACTTTATAAAGTGTATAAAATAAATTTAGAATACATGAATATCAATAAATATTTTAATATATATTTAAAATAACCTTTTTAATATTTGAAGAGGAAGATGATCTTATTATATTTAGTTAAACCATATACTTCATTTCTCCCCAGCACTCTACTAAACACAAGCTTACTGAAATATATTTCTATATGTGAAATCCATAACCTCCCACTTAAAATTAGACAAAGAGAAATGGAAAATAAACAGAAACCACTGATATATTACTAAGCTAAAGGACTTACTGCTAAGAAACTCAAGGATTGATCTACATTAAAAATGTGATTTACTAGAGAAAGAGAATAATTAAGCATTAGTCAGTAGCTGAGACAGTTTAATAGTATGTTTACAACAACTGAAAGTGCATTAAAAGACTAAAATCTGGACTTGAGAAGAGTTACATTAATTAAACAAAAATCCTTTTTCTTCACGCTGGGAAACTGTCAAAATGTTTTTTAAAGTGATTATTAGACAAAACAAATATACAACTACACATAGAAATACTTTGAGTTCCTATAAATCCTAGAATCTGAAAGTGTTAGCCATTTGAAAAATTGAAGTTGGAAAAGAATCCACATTATATCAATACCTTGCCTATCATCAAAATGAATCAATAAAGCACGGCATGTTGTACAGAGTTGACTAGGTACAAAGCTAAGCCCTGTGAGAAATATCATGGAAGTATGAAATAAAAGACTGTAAATACGCTCCCCTCAGATAATACCATGTAATTATCATTTGTCATAAAGATACTTGAAACTAGACACCAGTAATCAGTGTAAATCCTGGAAAAAGTTGTGTGTGTGTGCCTGTGTGTGTGTTTCTGTGTTTTGATGGCTGAGAGAGTCACAGTTCTTTTGGAGGGAAGTTGTCTAACCAAGGATTTGGACAAAGCATTTTTTTAAAATATTATTTATTTATTTGAAAGGCAGAGCTACAGAGAAGCAGAGGCAAAGAGACAAAGTTCTCCATCCGCCGGTTCACTCCCCTGATGGTTGCAACAGCTGGAACTGTGAGGATCTGAAGCCAGGAGCCAGGAGCTTCTTCTGGGTCTCCCATGCTGGTGCAGGGGCCCAAGGACTTGGGCCATCTTCTACTGCTTTCCCAGGCCACAGTAGAGAGCTGGATCGGAAGTGGAACACCTGGGACATGAACCAGCACCCATATGGGATGCCGGCATTGCAGGCAGCAGCTTTACCCAATACATTACAGTGCCGGCCTGGAAAAAGCCTTATTGATACATGTTAGAATCAGCCTGATTTTCTTGACTCATGTAGGCCAAATGCCCTGAGAAGATACAAATATCATGTAATACTAACTGTAATATAATAATAAAAATGCAAAAGGCAATTTAATGTATAAACCATTTAAATTGATATAACTCTGTGCATTGTTTCACCTTAAAGATGGGGAGCTGTTTCTTAGGGAGGAAAAGAGTCATCCAAATTCATACACCAAAGCATGGAAGAACTGAGATTCAACTGACTCCAGAGTTGATGTTCAATTTTGCTTCTGCAGTAAAAATGAAGTTAAAGGACATTTACAAAAATATCTTAACTCCTGCTTTCCAGTTGAAGGAATTAACATACATTGTGTGTGTGTGCATGTGTGTGTGTGTATGTATACATTTATTTATTTTAGAGGTGGAGTTAGAGAGAGGGAGAGGCAGAGGGATAGATCTTCCATCTGCTTATTCACTCCCAAAATGGCTGCAATGACCAGAGCTGAGTGAATCCACGCCAAAAGCCAGGAGCTTCTTCTAGGTCTCCCATGTGGGTGCAGAGCCTAAGCACTGGGCTGTCTTTTACTGCTTTCCCAAGGACATTTGCAGGGAGCTGGATCAGAAATAGAGCAGCCAAAACTCGAACCAGACCCATATTGATGCCAGTGCTGCAGGCAGAGGCTTAACTTACTATGCCACAGCGCCAGCCCCATGTATTCTATATTTAAAAACAGCTTAAGTACAGAGTCAGAAATACACACTGACTCATAGGATTTCTTACGCTCTTACAGTTCTTTCATGTAGATTTGCCTTCTCTACTCATTAAAGTCATAGGTGAGATCTATCAAGCAAGGGGAGTAAGCATGAATTCTGGCATCAATAATCATTCATACCAGGCTCACTCTGTCCTTTGACATTTATTTGACTGTCCATCTTTACAAGTCTCAGCTTCCTGAGACTACCATCCTTTGTAGCATGAGAATATAAACTCAATCTTGCTTGATTGGGGGGGGGGATGAAATGAGCAATTTTATCCTGTATAGCAAATGCAGGATTATAATCATTAAGGTTATTTTATTTCCCACAGAAAAAAAAATAAACCTAATATTCCATTGTAAACCTTTAATAAGTAGAATCACATTTACTGAGGCATCATAATAGGACTTGCTGGACCATTTTGTTTTATCACCATACATGTGCATGTCAGTTGTAGCAAAGGGCCTGTGTTTCAGAGAATGAGGATAATGTTTATTCCTTGCATACTTTTTCTCCTAACTGTATATGACACATAAAATGCCTTGTGTTTTAAAGATACAATCAGGAAGTGTGTTCTTCAAAAACTGAGAAATACATTCCTAAGTAAGTCATCATGGCATTTAAAAGAAGCAAAATATTTACAGTAATTCCTGTTCAAATTACCTTGTAGTCTGCTTTCTTGGCAACAGCCTCTCCTTTCCAGGTTCTTCCTTTGTTTATTAGAACTTTATAATATTTCTCATGCATTTTGGCATCTGACTGATAGTCCAGTTAATGTCTGTGGTCTGTTGTGAATCTGTATTTTATGGTAATAGTTATAACCATGGGGGAAGGGACTCAAAGGAAAACAGCAAAAAAAAAAAAACACAATGCAATATACAAAAGGAATATAATTAGCAAGAGCAATAAAAATACCACAGGCCATTTTCCTATGTAGCCATACAGAATCATAGACTTTTTGGCAAACTAGTATTTCTGGGCATTCTCTACAGATTTCTCCTATGAGCTTGTGAACAATTAGATGAAAGTTGGTACTGTTGCTCTGTTGCTAGGCGCCCACTGGGTACCACTTTGTTGAGATTTTTCTTGTAGTTAAAGCACTAAACCCATTCAGGCGCCAAAGCTGTTCAATGTGCAGTTGTAATTTGTGAGAGAATACCCAATCAACTTAGTGATATGTCTGAAGGCAGAAGTCCCCAGTCAGTAATTATGATGGCCCACTTCCTTATAACTCCTGGTGGGAAAAAATGAAACCAGAAACTTCTTTTTGCCTGCAATTCTGTCTCATATATGTTATACTTTATCTCCTCAACAAGGAGGTAAAACAGGTAGTTATTCTCATTTTACATGCGCAGAATCTGAGCCAAAGAGTGTCAAAACAAAAGGTTTTTTCTTCTACTCTGAATGTTCTCTGAAGCACCTTTTTCCACGATGGAAACCAGTCCCTAATGATCTTGAGATAGATCTCAGCAAATCAAAAATATTCATCTCTATTTCAGAAAAAAAATACCTAATCCAGCTATTCATCAAACTGTTGTTAAATTAGTAAAATTACTTTTTACTCTATGATCTTAACATCAAGAATCTTTTGAGGAACTGTTCACACATCTTTATGCTGTCACTCTGGTTGCTTGTTCAGTCATAGAATCTCTCCTTTGAGGGATAAATTGACCCCTTTAATCTTAATGCTCATTATTATAGTCTTTGTATGTCCTGTTTCTAAATAAGTACAAACCCCATGTAGTTGTTAAGCTAAACTAGAAATAGAAATTGAAGACTAGATGTTTGTTATGTCTGTCTTGAATCAGCTCATATCAACAAGGTAGAAGCAGATTTTAAAATAGATACACAAATCATGGAAATTGAAGTTGTGATAGTGCATTTACATGCAACAGTCAGAGACTTCTATGGATGTAGAACAGATTTGTCATCTGTACAAGAGTTAAATGCTTTAAAAATGTAGTCAATGCTAGGTTGACCACAGATTCACCTTTACTATGTTTCATGACATTAGAGCCTAAGAATAGAATTTTAATTTATACATGTGGTAGAGAATGCTCCTAAAATGATGAATACCTGAAATAAAACTGGGAATGTGACCTAGGCCTATGTACTACACAGTTCATGGTTTTTTTACTGCCTCTGAATATCTCTGAGACTTCTGTAGACCTTACATTCTTCATTTCTTCAATCCACAAGTATTTACTGAATGTCATTTATGATTCAGGAATTGTGCTAGGTGTCTGGGATAAAATGTCATATTCTTGGGGTAACTTGAAATTGATGACTAAAGAGGGATAAGGTAACCATACCAAGCAAGCAAGAAATAGATGAGTAGATGATAAAAATATATAAATTCAGACACATTCTAAAAGTGTAATAACATTAAGAATTAAAGAGAATGTGGATTGAGAATGTGCCTAAATATAGAAAGGGGATGGCAGGAGATGAGATCTCACTGTTAGACTAAGCCATATCATGTAGGGTACAGCAGGTAATGGCAAGTTAATTTTTTTGTAAATATAATTGGCAATTGGAATATTTGAAGGATGTGATATCATCTGATAGATCCACATTTAAATAGATTACTATGGCTACTGTGTAGAAAAAAAAAAAATTAGAGTGTGCAGATGTCAAACTAGTTGCACTAGCCAGAAATCCACTAGACCAAACATGTTAATGGTTGGACTAATGTAATAGCAGTAGCTATAATTTTTACAACTCCAGAAGTTTCTGCATTATTCCTTTGTTCCTAAAATGTTTAAGCTCATAGAAACTGGTCACTTTCTGCATCCGACAAAGTCATTTCATCAAAGACTGCTGTCAGCTTCTGATTCATTAGCTGAGCATAAAGGGGCACTTGAGGGCAGCCTTTGTTCTGTCTGCTCCCTCCTGACAGCCCCCTTCAACCCTACTCACAGAGAAAGATGAGATTCTCTCCCTGTCCCCCAAGGAAGATCCTTTGCTTTTTTACATCTTTTCCTG
Source organism: Sylvilagus floridanus (assembly GCA_949820135.1). Taxonomy (NCBI): domain Eukaryota; kingdom Metazoa; phylum Chordata; class Mammalia; order Lagomorpha; family Leporidae; genus Sylvilagus; species Sylvilagus floridanus. The sequence continues at coordinate 55,917,557 of OX463224.1, read as the reverse complement.
CTCTAATTTCTGAGGCATTTACTTTTAAACTCTGACAGATTCAGAGAAGGAAAGAAAGATGAGAGCAGGGTGTTGTAATGGGAAAAATGAAAGGGAGTTGAAAATACATAACACAGCCATAGATCAGAAGAGAGGCTTTCAGCCTGGTGGAGACCACTGTGTTCCCGCTGCACTTTCTAGAGCCTTTCATTTGCTTTGATTCAAAAACAATCTTATGGCAGTTATTTTCAGCTGACCAGGGCATAGAGGGCAAGCCACCCACAGGAAATCGCAATAGGTATCCATGTTTGACCATGAAATCAACAAGTGAGAACAGAACTCCATGAACCCAAGGGACAGATGAAAACAAAGCATGACCACATGACTGCTGGAACTGGAGTGCCTGGCAGGTTACTGAAACAATGCTTACCTTGACATGTGGCTTGATCTCCCACGGTGTGCCTACAAACCTATGAACACAATGATCCCAAGCCTGCTGTTTGTGAGCATCATCTTGGACAAATCTAGTTTGCTTTAATTCTGCTTTGCCATTTGATTTCTCTCTCCTCTTTATATTCTTTCAGGTTAATCCTCTAATTCAAGTTTCCTTCAAGAGTTTTACGATTGGTTGTCACTGCCTTGGAGAATCTTAGTTTATATACGGACCATAGAAAGGTCTCTCTGGATCAGACTCTTCTAATCCATGATTAGTTGGCACTGTTATTTGCCTACCCAATTAGTTATTCAGAGAAAGAGTTTCAATTCAGATATTGGTACATAAGAACAAAAAATGGAAACTGTCTTATTTTTTAAAGTGGTTCAGGAAAAGTGATTCTAACCTAGAACATGGTGATTAAACACTATGTTCTAATCACTACAATTGAGGCATAGGATCAAAAAATGACTATTCTCCATGCTACTAGTTCTGAATTATGAATTGCATGGACTGAATAAGGTGCCGATCATAAACCTGGAACTTAGGCTAAACTTATATTAGGACTCACATGGCAACAGCCATGGGGAGTGGATGGTTTGGAAGACTGCACACAACACACTAGTTTACCAAGACCTACTTGTAACTACCTCATGCCCCTCCAAAGAAGGACACTCAATCTTGGGGAGAAAACAAACATTCTCATCAAATGTACTGGCAAGGGAGAAACCATTCTTTTTGAGTTTTTTTTTTTTTTTAGTATGTATTCTGTACCACTATTAATCTTACATATGAAGATCAATGTAACAATAATATAAAAATTAATAATTGCAAGTAATAATTGAAAGCACTTCCAGTTATATAACTTAGTCATTTTTCTTCTTTCCATAGTCACTTTTACTATACTTTACCTACTTGTAGAATGATCTGTGTATGTCTTTGGGTATTATTCTGCTTTGTTTTATGTGTGCAGGAGTGAGCATATGCAAGTGTATGTGTGTGTGTATTAGTATTCAGCCCTTTCACTAAAGATTGTCATGAAGACTTCATATTTTTTTCTACATAATCTTCATAGATGTGTTACTTTTCTATTATTTACCTAACAAATTACCAAAACTTCAGGCTTTAGGTATTAAATCACACAAATTTATCCTTATAGAGATCTGAAGGTCAGAAGTCCAAAGCTAGAGTAGTTCAGCTCAGAATCTCACAGAAGCAAGGGGATGGCAGGGCTTTGCTCTCCTTACTGGACTCTCTGCAGAATAATCCAGTTCCATCTGGCTGAAATCAGTAATTTGTGAATGAGAGTCTGTGTCCTGAATGTTCTTGATGACTGCCAGTGTCAGGGAGCATCCTTAGTTGCTTGAGACCTCTCTGTAGTTCTTACAGGGAATCCTTCATCTCAGCACCATCAATGCCGCATCACATCCTCTCACACAGAGCGTCTCTCTAAATTCTGCTGCTGCTGTGCATTTTGTTTCAGCATCTCCTTCACTTCAGCAGGGCAATGTTCTCTGGATTTAAAGGCTCATGTGATTGCTTTGGGCCCACCCATGTGAGTACAATGCAGAATGATTTCCCTATGTTAAGGTCTATGACCTTATTTACATACGTAATTGGTTTTTGCCAAGTGAGGTAACATATGCATAAGTTCCACTGATTAGGATGTAGATACCGTTTTTTTCTTTAAGTTTCATTTATTTGAGAGGTAGAGTTACAGACAGTTAGAGGGAGAGACAGAAAGGTCTTCCTTCCATTGGTTCATTCCCCAAATGGCCCCAAAGATCGGAGCTGCACTGATCTGAAGCCAGGAACCAGGAGCTTCTTCCTGGTCTCCCACCTGGGTGCAGGGGCTCAAGCAGTTGGGCCATCTTCTACTGCTTTCCCAGGCCACAGCAGAGAGCTGGATTGGAAGAGGAGCAGCTGGTACTAGAACTGGCGCCCATAAGGGATGCTGGAACCACAGTTGGAGGATTAACCTACTGTAGCATGGCACCAGACCCAGGATGTAGACATCTTTGAGGGGTTATTATTCACCCTACCACAATAGCCACAATAGGTGTCATTTTTACTATTTTATCATTCTGAAATACCTTAATATTGAAGAGCATATTGACCATATTTGTATGTATATATATATATATAAAATATGTGTAAACCTGATGTTTATAAGTGTATATAAGATGACATATACCTATATATGAGTTTTAATTTTTATAAATGGCCATTACAAATGATATCTTCTTACCTAGAGGTCGTGAAATACTTCCTTTACTCAAATATTAGTAAATGGGATTACTTGTTCATGTGTGAAAATATAAGCTCTTACACAGTGTTGCAGATTGAGTTACAGCACTTCATCCACTTTATTATTTCAAACCTAAAAGATTTCATACTTTCATAACTACCTCCTCAGAACTGAGGGCAAAGATTTTTTAGATGTATGCTTCAAGTCTAAAATTGCCATGGGATACTAGCATTTCTCACACATGTATTATAATTTCTGTGCCTTCCTGTGTGCAGTATCTCTAATATTATTTTCCTATTTATCCTTTGGCATTGATGTTTCATATAAACTGTTTAAAATTATAGAAATTGTCCAATTATCCATTATATATATATAGGAATATTTTTCCTTGTAAGTTGTTTTTCTTATTTTTGCTTGGTAGTTTTCTAATCTGAATAGCTTTGTCTTTTTAAACTATTTAAAGATATCACATTTTCTTTTGAAAATTAAATATAAGAAAGTTAACATTTCTTTACAAATTTTATCAATTGTTTTTAGCTTTCTAAACCATCTCAAGCTGGTGTTAGTGGCATATTTTAAGTTACTCTCAAGAACTGATTTGTGTATTAGGCATTTTTCAACAGAGGGCAGCATTTTCCATTTGTTCTGCTCTGTGGATATGTATTTCAACCCCAGAACACCAAAATATCATGAATCTTTCTCCACACATACAGAGAATCAAGAGAACAATACGCATAAATGCATTTCTGTGGAAACAAAAGATATATTTTCTTATTAAAGAGCTTCTGGGAGATTCTTAAATCTTCTGTGAAATGTAATAAATGCTGCTTAAATCAATAACTGTGGTAAAAACAATACATTAAGAGTGCATCTTAGGAAAAAAAAATGGTTTTGCTTAAGAAGGCAGCAACGACAGAAGGCTTTATCCAAAACTTTAAAATAATTAATTATGACTGAACAGCTAAGCCAATAAAGCTTGAATTTGTCTCATATAATGTAACCATCTTTGAACAAGAATTATAGCTGAAACTGTATTCTCTATCTAATTTATTTTTTTAAAGTCTGCATTGTGGTTTTCATTATCTTCATGATAAATTCTGAATCATTTGCAAGGCTTGCAAGGCCTAATATTTTCTAACCCCAAAGCTCAAAGTACAATCAAGTGTTTTCTAGTCTGCATTCCAGGCAGATTCAGTGTTTTCCATCTATGTCCTTATCCTATTTTTCTATTTGTTCTGTACTTTCTTGTTAAACTCTAGGCTATGCAGGACTTATCTTTGTCTTACTATCTCTATCCAATAGAATTTGAACAAAGTTGCACACAATAGGTGTTCAATAAATATCTAGTGGAATGATAGTGAAATTAATAATTTTCTGAATAATAGCTTAATAATACTGTTTACTAACAGTACTAGTTTTTGTATAACATGTATAAGCCACGGACTTTGCTTCATACTAATAAAATTATTTCAATAAAAAATGTGACTTTTCCTTTGGGGAATTTTGTGAACTCTAATCCAATTTTTTGAAGACATTTTGAAATTTTTGACTAAAATATCTCAATGGGAGCTATAACATCATTAGAAGATTCAAGGTCAAGATATATCACTCTTGATTTGTAAATGCATTGGAATTTTAGAACAGTGGTGTTTGGAGGCAGAGAAAGCAATTTGAAACTGTATATTTGAAGAACTCTGGGTTGTCTAGGTTTAAGTGAAAAAAAAAATAATGTATATCATGTGTGTTTGCAATATGGCTTAAGTGAGTGGAACTTTGTAATATTTTGAAATGATCAAGAGTGTCAAATTGTTAAATCAACTTCAGGAGTCACTGTGTACTTACGTCTCATGAGGGATCTGTCCTTAATGTGTTATGCAATGTGAAATAATGCTATTACTAGTAATGAAACAGTATTTTTTCACTTTGTGTTTCTGTGTGGGTGCAAACTGATGAAATCTTTACATAGTATATATTAAATCGATCTTCTGTGTATAAAGATAATTGCAAATGATTAAAAAATCTTGGTGTTAAATTGGAAATTGCATAGATAATTAATCAATTCTTTAAAAAAAATCATGTAGGATCTCTGTCTTTAATGTGCTGTACATTGTGAATTAATACTATAACTGGTACTCCAACAGTATTTTCAGTTTGTGTCTCTATGTGAGGGCAAACTGTTGAAATCTTTACATAATATGTACTAAACTGATCTTCTGTGTATAAAGAGAATTGAAAATGAATCTTGATGTGAACAGAAGGGGAGAGGGAGCGGGAGAGGGGAGGGTAGCGGGAGGGAGGGAAGTTGTGTGGGGGGGAGCCATTGTAATCCATAAGCTGTACTTCGGAAATTTATATTTTTTAAATAAAAGCTTTATAAAAAAAAAGAAATGATCATGGAAGTGACTAAAGATTTAAACTTTGGTGCAGCATTGAACATAAATAAAATTATGGAATCTCTCTTGAAGCTCCGATAAAGGCTAAATATTCCAACTGCGGCTGCTCAGTGCTGAAATACTTCAACAGTGAGCGCAAACTGCTCTCACTCAAGTTGTTGAATTTTTACTGAATATTTCCGAAGCACCAAGGACTCTGACATATATACAGGATACAAAAATAGATAAGACTGCATATTTTAATAGTAGGTCAAGAGCCCTGGAATAAACATTGCTCATCAAAAAGTTCCTTCTTTTTAGGTGATTGGAGATATAGCACATTTTGCCTGCAAATGCTCTTCCCTCATTTTCACTGCCAAAGCTCTTCAAAAGTCATCTCCACTGCCAAAATTTCTTAGGATAAATCAAGTATTTCAAATGCTTCTTCAGGATTCCAGTGTGAACATGCAATATATAGGTACTATAAATTGCATAGAAGACACAGTGTGTAAGGGAGGAATTGTCTGTTATTCATCATCTGTGTCTGGAACAAGGCCCAGCACAAGGTATAGACTTTTGAATGAATAAATGCATACATGAATGAATATAAATAAATAGTAATTTGTAAATATATATTTGCTTTTTTATAATGAATTATTTCAAACAGTTGGATAATAAAAATACGTTGTCAACCCCCAGGAATGAAAAAGGTAAACACTTTCTATATCACATTTAGATTAATAGAAGTAAATTATTGTAGATGGAACCTCTTAGAGTCTCTTTAATATTATTTATCCTCACAGACAAGAATATTCCTGAAGTTCATATTTACTCATTTCAACTATTTTTTACTTGAACGTGTAATATATAGTTTATATATATGAATATATAAATAGCACATATTGTTATTTTATATTGCTAAACAGAAATGGTAATATTTTCTGTGTTTTTTTGCAAATGATTATTTTATTCTGCATTCTGCTTTTAAAATTTATGTCAATGGCTAGAAAAACTCTGTTACAAATGCTATGCAGTATTAATGATTAATACACAGGTTTCTGTTCCATACTGGTGGATATTTTGAAATAAAACAATTTGTTGATGCTATTAAAAGTGTGAAATGGGCCTGCGCTGCTGCTCACTAGGCAAATCCTCTGCCTGTGATGCCGGCACCATGGGTTCTAGTCCTGGTTGGAGCGCAGATTCTGTCCCGGTTGCTCTTCCAGTCCAGCTCTCAGCTGTGGCCTGGGAGTGCAGTGGAGGGTGGCCCAGGTCCCTGGGACTTGCACCCGCATGGGAGACCAGGAGGAAGCACCTGGCTCCTGGCTTTGGATCAGCACAGTGCACAGGCTGTAGCGGCCACTTGGGGGGTGAACCAAGGGAAAAAGAAAGACCTTTCTCTGTGTCTTTCTCTCATTGTCTAACTCTGCTTGTCCAAAAAAGAAAAAAAAAAGTGTGAAATGATCTCTTTTGTGTCCACTTTCTCGTTAGTCCAGAATATATTTTGGCTCTGCTATAATTTCTCATTTGCTCAATATACACATACTCCTATAAATCCTCATCTTACTCAACCAAGTGTGTAAAAATTTGCATTCTCTTAAGCAGTATATGAGTATTTTCATATTTTTATTCATATAAAGGGAGTAATTTTCATATATAAAGTTTGTTTTCATTTTTAAAAAAGATTTATTTATTTTTTTGAAAAGCAGAGTTACAGATAGGCACAGGCAGAGAGAGGTCTTCCATTAGCTGGTTCACTCCCCAAGTGGCCAAAATGGCTGGAGCTAGGCAGATCCATGGCTAGGAGCCAGGATCTACTTCCAGATCTCCCAGTAGGTACAGGGGCCCAAGGACTTGGACCATCTTCTCCTGCTTTCCCAGGCCATAGCAGAGAGCTGGATCAGAAGTGGAGCAGCCCGGACTTGAACCAGCACCCATATGTGAGGCCAGCACTGCAGGCGGCAGCTTTATGTGCTACACCACAGCACCAGCCCCCATAAATACAATTTTAAGATCATAATGATACTTTCCAGCCTCTTTCCTCCCTCCCTCATTCCTACCCTCCTCCTTCCTTATTTTCTTTGAATTTTTACAATGACATTCTTTCAATTCATTTTATAATCACATGCATAACCATCCACTAAATAAAGAATTCAACAACTGTTAAGCAAAAAAAAAAAAAAAAAAAAAAAAACCACGGTTCTTCTAGAGTATACGAAAGGGCTATAAACAATAATAAAATATCAAAATGTTGATTCAGATTATTTAAATTCCACCAAACCTAAAATGCATTCCTTTCATGCATTTTAATCAACATGCCAATTGTGTACTCACAATTATTCTAGATTTATACTGCATAAACATCATGTCAGGACAACCCAAGCTGCTTAAAAATCTCACAGTATGTTTTGACTGCTCTTGACCATTTTATCTTCAGTATTTCTTTCTTTTTTTTTTTTTTTTTTGCATTTCATAAATACAACTTTACTTTTTTGGATGCACTGATGTTTATTTATATCTGAGTTGAAATTATTTATATATATATATATATATAAAGCTTTTATTTAAAGAATATAAATTTCCAAAGTACAGCTTATGTATTACAATGGCTTCCGCCCCCATAACGTCCCTCCCACCCGCAACCCTCACCTTTCCCTCTCCCTCTCCCCTTCCATTCACATCAAGATTCATTTTCCATTCTCTTTATATACAGAAGATCAGTTTAGTACACATTACATAAAGATTTCAACAGTTTGCTCTCACGTAGGGACACAAAGTGAAAAACACTGTTGGAGTACTGGTTATAGTATTAATTCACAATGTACAGCACATTAAGGACAGAGATCCTACATGATATTTTTTTTAAAAAATCGATTAATTATCTATGCAATTTCCAATTTAACACCAAGTTTTTTTTATTTCAAGATGAACTTATAAAGTTATATAAGAAATTTAATGGAGAATTGTCTTTAGAATTCTATTGAATTTATAGGCAAATTTATGAAAACCCATATTTTTATGATATTGACTCATAATCCATGGCATGCTTTGTAATATTAGCTTTTTTATCTTCATGTCTACAAAGGCCTTGCAAATATTTGGTAAATTTATTCCTGGATACTCTCATTTTTTCCTATAAATGGAATTTCTGGTGCCCCTGTGCTCTGATTTGATTATAAAGTTTCACTAGCTTCATTAAGTCACTAGAGATTTATGTTTTCTATTTTGTTGTTTTAATATCTCAGAGGTTACCTTTCAGAAGTAAATGGTGTATTATTTATTTAATTCATTAAAGGGTCATTTGTCCAGCTCTGTTGACCAATGGCAGTTATGGTGCTTCACAGTTTTATGGAAATCATGAAATTCAACAACATTTAAAATATATTGTAGGGGCTGGAGCTATGGTATAGCGGGTAAAGCCTCTGCCTGCAGTGCTGGCATCCCATGTGGATGCTGGTTTGAGTCCTGGCTGCTCCACTTCCAATCCAGCTCTCTGCTATGGCCTAGGAAAGCAATAGAAGATGGGCCAAGTCCTTGGGCCCTGGCACCCATGTGGGAAGGCCTGAAGGAAGCCTGACTCTTGGCTTTGGATAGCACAGCTCCAGCCATTGTGACCAATTGAGGAGTGAACCAGGATGGAAGACCTTTCTCTCCGTCTCTGCTTCTCCTTCTCTGTGTAATTCTGACTTTCAAATAACTAAATAAATCTTTTTTTAAAAAAGTGTATTGTTAGTAAAATATCTTTTAAATGCAAATATATATATAAGTATATTAATATTTTCAATTTAATATAGGTATCATTGTTGGCTTTTTTTTTTTTTTGTATTTTTCTACATGCTTTAGTCTACCTTTTACTGGAAGTAAGATATACTAGATTTTGTTGACTTGTTTGTTTCAAAGGCAGGGAGATGCAGAAAGAGAGAGGGATAGAGAAATAGAGTTCCGGTTGCTGCCTCATTCCCCAAATGACCATAATGGCCAGGATCAGAGTCAGGATCCAGGACCTTCAATTTTCCCACATGGGTGGTAGGGACTTAGGTACTTGAGCCATTATCTGCTGCCTCCCAGGGTGCACATTAGTAGGGATGTGGAATTGGGAGCAGAACTGGGGTCAAACACAGGTGTTCTGATATGGGCTATGGGTATTTTAACTGCTAAAACAAATGCCTGCTCCTTGTTGACAATTTTATTCTTCATTTTACATTACAGTTTTCCTTTTGTATTTCTGTATTTGCTCTATTTTATTCATTAAATTTTTATCACTATTTTTCCCTTTACATTGTTTATCCAGAGATATCTAATGCCCAGTATTTTGGTTTAAAAAACTTAGTGTACACAAGTGTTCAAATTCAACAGAGTAAGTGAAAGGGAGCTCTATGGGAGAATTAGTTCTTGGATAACATACAAGGAGCACTTGAAAAGTTCATGGACAGTGCTCGCTATATGTACTCATGGATTTCAGAAAATGTTTGTACTGAAATAAGTTATCTTTAATTCATTTTCCATAAACATTTTGAAGTACTCACCTACTACTTTTTTTTTTCCAAAATCAAATGCAATATTATTAAGTCTGGTGTCTTGAAAGCACATGTGCATTCATGCACATGCATATGCACACAAACAAAGATAACTGGAAAAGAAAAGGAAGAAGGGAGGGAGGCAAAATAAACCACCACACATAAAGTCCCAGGTTCAGAACAAAGGGACCCCAAATGCAGGCAGCATGGGTCCAGGGGCTGAGTTTTTTCTGTTCATGGGTTCAAAGAGGAACTAGTCCATAAGTTGACTCATAGGATGTACATGGGTGGCTGATGGCACCAATCTGGGGAGCCCAGGCCCAGGACTAGTAATGGCACAGCTCAGGGATCATGGTCAATCTGTGATATTCTCTTATGGCTCTCTGGATGAGGTAGCCAGAGGTCAGAATTCAGATGTGGAAAATCAAAAATGTGAAGATCCAAGCCACTCAGTTCTGTGGCCTAACAGAGAGAGCCAGAGGCAGCACAGGGTCTGAGTTAGTGAGTCAGGGACGGGACCTGGGGAGCGCCAGCAACTTCTGCAAGCTCCGATCATTGTCTAGCAGTAACCCACAGCAAGTCAATACTGCATGGCATAATGCATTCTGTGCTTTTCCACCAGGCACAGGTTCACAGACTTCAGGGTAGAAACTTGAGACTCTGGACTGGATGGTCATGAGTCCCTTCTGCCTCAATGAAAAAGTTTAGATAAGTACAATTAACTTAAGATCTGTCTTTTTAACAAATTTTAGGTGTACGATGTATTATTGTTAATTATTACATAATGCTATACAACATGGATCTCCAAAACTTGCTTCTCTTTGTACTCATTGAATAGCAATTACTCATTCCCCCTCCTTACTCCCCAGATACTGACGGTGATGATTCTGCTTTGCTCCTGTGTGTTTACCTACTTTGGATTGTGCAAATTATTGGTCCCTCAGTGTTCGGCTTATTTCACTTAGCATGAAATCCTCAAGGTTTTCTCATATTTGCCCTATTGTACATGGTAGCATTTTCTCTTTTTAAAATTCTTATGGGGCTGTGCTGTGGCAGCTGCCGCCTGCAGCATTGGCATCTATTATGGGGGCCGGTTCGTATCCCGGCTGCTTCACTTCTGATCCAGCTCTCTGCTATGGCCTAGGAAAGCTGTAGAAGATGACCCAAGTCCTTGGGCCCTTGCACCCACATGGGAGACCTGGAGAAGCTCCTGGCTCCTGGCTTCAGATAGCACAGCTCCAGCTGTTGTGGTCACCTGGGGAGTGAACCAGTAGGTGGAAGACCTCTCTTTCTATCGGCCTCTCCTTCTCTCTCTGTGTAACCGTGACTTTCAAATAAATAAATAAGTCTGAAAAGATTCTGAATACTCCATTGGGTATATACACATTTCTTTACTCGGTCATCCATTTGTAGACATTGAGATTGTGTCCACATCTTAGCCATTGTAAATTATACTGCAGTGAACATGGGAATGCAAGCAATTCTTTGACATCCTAACTGCTATTATTTGGGATAAATATCCCATAGTGGGGTTATCAAATCATATGCTATTTCTATTTTTAATTTTTTGAGGAAGCTTCCTGCTGTTTTACAAAATGCTTGTTCCTCTTTTACATTCTCATCAATAGTATTACAATTTCTGTACCTCTCACAAATAATTGTTGTCTTTTATATAATAGCCACCTTAATAGAAGTGAAGTGATAGATACTTCATTGTAGCTTTAGTTTCCTGATGATTGCTATTTTTTAACATCTTTTCATACACCCATTGGCCAGTTGTATGTCTAGATAAATACATTTGGAAGTCTTTTGCCAATTTTCAGTTGAGTTTTTTTTTTTTTTTAATTACTGAGATAGAGTTCCTTGAGAATTTTGGTTATCAATCATGCTAAGAGTAAAACTTCAGATAAATCAAACTTAGCAGATTTTATTTGAGCAAAATGATGGCTCATAAATTAAATAGAACCTTGAATCAGTAAAGGTTCAGAGAGCTCTACTGAGCAATATGGACAGAAGGCATTCATGTACAGAAGAAAGAAATCACACTCAGAAGTAGCCTAATTGTTTAGAACTCATCATTTGCATTTTCTGGACATGTCTGAGCACTTTGCAGCCTGAGGCCAACTGAAAGACTGGCTGTTGTAATTGGATAAGCCTTAGCCATTTGCGACAAGGATATTTTTTCAGTTATATTCAGTTTGTTCACATATTTTATTATATGTGATCTGATTAACTACTAGGAAATGGCTTAAGCTAAATTTAATTTAATGAAAAACTCTTCATCAGATATATTTGTGTGATTTTCAAATATTTTCTCCCCTTCAGTAGGTTGCCTCTCCCTTGGTTTCCTTCCCTGTGCAGGAATTTTTATCTTCGTGTAGTCTCACTGATATAATTCTGTTTTTGCTGTTTATGTTTTTATGCTATTTCCAAGAAATCATTGCCAAGACCAAAGTCACAAAGATTTCTCCATTTTCTTCTAGGAGTTTTACAGTTTTGGATCATATCTTAAAGTCTTTATTCAATTTTGAGTTAATTTTTTGTGTATGGTATAATGAAGTGATTTCATTCTTACATATGTAATATCTAGTGTCATCAACATCATTTGAAAAAAGAGATTATTCTTTCCTAGTGTGTCTTCAAGGTACTCTCACACACAAAAAAGTTATTTGACCATATCAATATGAGTGTATTTTTGACATTCCACTCTGTTCCTTTGTTCTATAACGTCTGTTTTTATACCAATATCAAAGGATTTTAATTATTGTAGCTTTATAATATACATTTTAACATAATGGTTGCATATAGTTATGGGTTACAAAATGATGTTTCAATACATGTGTGTACCATGTAATAATCAAATTAGAATATTTAGGAGGTCCATATACTCATAACTTGATCCTTTGTTTGTGACAAGAACATTCAGAATCCTCTCTTCTAGGTGTTTTAAAATATTCAATACAATTTGCTAAATATACCCACCCTATTATGCAATAGAACAGAATGTATTCTCATATCTATCTGTAACTTTGTACTGATTGACCAATCTAACCCTACCCACCCTTCTTCTCTCCAGGCTCTGGTAACTATTATACTTGCTACAAATAATCTACTTTGGATTTTACATACACCTATGTGTGAGTTCATGCAGCATTTGTCTTTTGGTGCCTCGATTATTTCACTTAACATTAGTTCACTAGATTCATCCATGTTGCCACAAGACAGGATTTAATATTTTTATAGCTCGGAGTATTCCACTGTGTATAGAAGTCACTTTTTTTATCAATTAATAAACATTTGACTCTATATCTTGGTTATTGTGAATAGTGCTGCAATGAACATGGATTGCAGATACTGTATTTTGAAATTAGGAAATATGTGTTGGTAGCTTACATCTGAATTTGTTATTTTGTGTGCTTCTACCTCTCTACTACCCCTTCCTCACTCTGTCTTTCTCTTTTCTTATCTTTTACTCTGTTTTATTTCTTTTCCTAGTTGAGAAGAATAGATTTATCTAATTTTTCTTGTGATTTCCCTTAAATCCTAACTATATGTATGAAATTGCAAATTTCTTTTGAAAAAATTTAAATAAAGCTATGGGTTAGCCACATTACAAAGTAGATGGAGGCTTCAGATGCTTTATTTACACATTTAACACACCTTCTTTTTTTCTATCACTTTTGGCTTATTCATTAAATAGTCACCACTATTTTTTCCTAAAACTGCTAACTTTATATATATAATATATTAGCTTTTCATCATTATAACAAAATTACTGGGAGGAGCAACATACTGAAGAAGAAAGACTTATTTCAGCTCATGGTTTTGGAGAATGAAGTTCAAGAATCAGGTGCCCAACTGGTTTGGCATTGGATGAATGTGGCATATGGCAGAACAGGTGTGGAGGGAGAGAGGATCACACAGTGAGGCAGGAAGCAGAGGGAGACAGGGATCAACTTTATTCTGTGTTCATGTTTTTTTACAAAGCCACCATGATTTGGTCACAGAGTCGGCATTGTAGCCCATTCTAGTCACTGTTCAATTCCTCACCTGCATACACCAGAGTGAGATTAATTTTCATTCTTGATATATTAACATATTTTGGGGATCAAGGCAAACCACAATGACCAACATATTATCAACTTCGTGCTCACCATTTTTTACTACAACTTGTTTCTGGAATCCTTTTTCTCTTTGCTAATGTATATTTGTGAATAACTCTTTTCAGTAGAGAAATGTGAGTTCTAAAAGCAACTTCTTAGTACATTACATAGGAAAAAATTTTAATTTCCATGTCACTTTTGTTGGTCAGCTTATAGAATTCTAATTTGAATTTTATCTTTAGCCTTTTGGATATTATCCTTTAATTCTTCTATCTTACCAGTTCTGTCACTTACTTTGTTTTATGTTTACAATCCTATGCCAACTGTTACCCCCTCCTCTTGAAGGGAAGCTGGGTCATCTTGTATGAAGCATATGGAATGGATGTAAGAGATGCTCAGAAAGAGATAAATGGTCATAAAATGTGATGGCACTTGGATGCATCAAATTATAGTTTGTCCGGAGAAAGTGGCAGAGAAAGCAGATTGCTTCATATTTGGGTGCTTTGGGATGGTGTGGCAGAGGAATCGGCAATTAGTGAGCTAAAGATTCTGCTGACAAGGAGATAGATGACCAGTTTGATTCACCAGGGACAAAGGAAAGTCAGAACAGGAGTGATTTTATTGATTAGTTTATAGCATCACTTGGTTAACTCTATACTAAGCAAACCCATTTCACAAAGATTCAAATCCTCTGCATCATTTTAAAATTTTGATTTCAGCCTCAGCCCTGGTTCTGCCCTCAGTTCCATGGAGATATCTCACTGTAGGGATGTTGTGACTGCTCTTCATGAACTATCTTGGTTCCTTATCACATCAGTCTAGATTGAAAATATAGGCTTTGTGTACTGATGCCAGATATCCTAGTGTGAAACAGATTTAACCACATTTAGGGGTGATTGAAGTTCTCTTTCTTAACAAATAACACTTAACATTGAATATTTGATATTTCTGTCTTTTAAAATAGACAAACATTATGGTCCTTGCCTATTTTCCTGCTGGACTATGGCTTTTTTTAACTCTTTATTTGTTGAACTTTTCATTTAGTGGCATCATTAAGCAATTGATTATGATGTAAATTAAAGTATGTGATCTCAAAAAACTAAGAAATAAAATAATAAATTAAAAACAAATTAAATAAAACATATAGAACATGAAAAACAAAGAAAACCCTTAAACAATTCTTCAGTTAAGACCAATATTCTCATAAAAGAACTTCTATCATTTAGTTAGTCTCTACTACCTATTTATCTATCATCTATCTGTGTATCTCTTTCTTCCACTCTCTTTTAGTCTCTCAATTCTTGTATCCTATGTTTTAAAGTTTCATTTGTTGATTTGAAAGGAAGTTGAAAGAAAGAGAGAGAGAGAGAGAGAAAGAGAGAGAGAGAGAGAGAGATGTTGGTTCACAATTGCTGGGACTGGGGGCTAAGCCAAATCCAGGAACCTGGAACTCCATCTGAATCTCCCACATGGGTGGCGGGGGTTCAAGTACTTAAGTCATCTGCGGTTTTCCCAGATGCATTAGCAGGAAGATGAATTGGAAGATGAGCAGGCAAGACTCAAACCAGGTGCTTGTATGGGATGCAGGTATTGCATATGGAAGGTCAACCTTTTGCAGCATAACCTGTTTTCAATATTCCTTGATTCCTGTGCCATAGTAAGCATGAGACAGCTTATCCCACATATTTTGCAATGTCCATACTCTACCATCAACTAATTAAAACCTTCTCTTTGATAAACCTATAAAGAGGTCATGAAACTCAACAACAAAACAAACAATCCAGTTAAGAAATGGGCAAAGGACATGAATAGACATTCTTCAAAGGATGAAATTCAAATGGCCAACAGATAAGTGAAAAAATGTTCAGGATAACTAGCCACCAGGGAAATATAATCAAAACCAAAATGATGTACAACTCACCACAGTTAGGATAACTCTCATACAGAAATCAAAAAACAATAAATGCTGCTACGGTTAGGGGGGAAATGTACCCTAATCAACTGTCAGTGAGAATGTAAACTAGTACAACCATTATTGAAGACAGTATGGGGACTTCCCAGAGATCTGAAAGTAGGTCTAGCATATGACCCAGCAATCCCATCCCTGCAAATTTACCAAAATGAAATGACATCAGCACATGAAAGAGTTATCTGTAACCTCATGTTTTTTGCAGATCAGCTCATAATAGCTAAGATTTGGCATCAATCCAGATGTCCATCAACGACTGGATTAAGAAAATATGTTATAATAGGGGCCAGCACCGTGGCTCACTTGGCTAATCCTCCCACTTCAGCGCTGGCATCCCATTTGGGCACTGGTTCTAGTCCCGGCTGCTCCTCTTCCAGTCCAGCTCTCTGCTGTGGCCCGGGAAGGCAGTGGAGGATGGCCCCAGTGCTTGGGTGCCTGCACCCACATGGGAGACCAAAAGCAGGCACCTGATTCCTGGCTTCTGATAGGAGCAGCTCCGGCCAGAGTGGACATTTAGGGGGTGAACCAATGGAAGGAAGTCCTTTCTTTCTTTCTTTTCTTTCTTTCTTTCTTTCTTTCTTTCTTTCTTTCTTTCTTTCTTTCTTTCTTTCTTTCTCTCTCTCTCTCTCTCTCTCTCTCTCTCTCTCTCTCTCTCTCTCTCTCTCTTTCACTGTCTAACTCTACCTTTCAAATAAATAAAAAAAAATGTGTTATATATACAGCTTGGAAAACTACTCAGAAATAAAAAAAAAAATGACATCCTATCTTTTGCAACAAAACATATGCAACTGAAAATGATTATGCTTAGTGAAATAAGCTTATATCACCAAGACAAATATACATTTTCTCCGATATGTGGCAGTTACTATAGAATACAAAAAAATGTATAAGAATGAAATGGACATTTCAGGATATGATTGCCATTCCTAGCCCTTGATTATACTCCTTTTCCTCCTACTTCTCACACAGTGAATATTATGATTAGTGGTGAATTAGGCCTGTGAAAATAAAGTGGATAAAAAGTATGTCTTTGCAAAGATTGATGAAGGAGGAGGTAATGAAAGGGATTGGGAGGAATAGGTGAGTGAGGGACGTGTCCTTGTCCTCTTAAAACTGTTTCTATGGAATGCAGAAAATTTGTTCTCTTTATATTAATAAACTTAAAAGAGACACACCTTAATCATATTCACTAACATAAAATAATAACATTGAATAAAAATGTACTGTCGGGGCTGGTGCCGTGGCTCACTTGGTTAATCCCCCGCCGGTGGAGCCGGCATCCCATATGGGCGCCGGGTTCTAGTCCCAGCTGCTCCTCTTCCAGTCCAGCTCTCTAGTGTGGCCCAGGAAGGCAGTGGTGGATGGCCCAGGTGCTTGGGCCCCTGCACTCACATGGGAAACCAGGAAGAAGCACCTGGCTCCTGGCTTCAGATCAGGGCAGCGCTGGCCGTAGCAGCCATTTGCGGGGTGAACCAATGGAAGGAAGACCTTTCTCTCTGTTTCTCTTTCTCTCACTGTCTGTAACTCTACCTGTCAAATAAAAAAATGCACTGTACTCCACATAATTGACAGAGGAATATAACTTTTTGATATATTTATAATATAGTCATAGCAATATCAATTGTGTTACAGATTTGTTTTGTATCAAATTAAAGAATTCAGATTCTATCATTTAATGATTGTGTGACTTTATAAATGACCAAAATTTTTCCAAGCCTCACAAAGTAAACATGAATGTCTAACTTCTAAGTTTGGAGAAATTCTGAAAGATAATATTAATTAGCTATTTCAACAAATATAAAATGTTTAATCAAGGCTGATTCTTAAATTGCTTTTGTCTTTTCTGAAAGCAGTATCTTACAGCATATTATTTACAAATTAATAAAAGTTTATACAAAACCAGAAATTGCCTATTTCAAGAAAACAGCTGCAATGATTAGGATGTGTTTTCCCTAAGCCTTTGTCTTAGTCTTTTCTCACTAAAATTCTTACATTTTTCATATCACTGCTTTTGCTTCTAAACTAGCACCTTTCAAATGATGTAAAACAACATGATATGGAAATATTACAAAATACAACACCAACAAGATGCAATGTTTACTCCTTTGGGAGAAGCAAAAAAGTTGTATTTACAAAGGAATTTTTCCTGTCCTTTCAATATTGGAAATAAAATCACTCTAAAAAAGCACTGTCAGTCCCTGTATATTTCAAATGACACAATAACTCTCAAGCTCTGATCTGCTCAGACAGAATGCATTTTTGTCTCCTTTTAGTCTACTAATGAGGTGAAAGGTATGCATGTCGATGCCTGTTATTCAAAATAACAAACCTCTTCAGGCCAGAGATTGACTGGACATAAAATATCATTCAAAGTTATTTCAGAACGATTAACTACTTCATCTCTAAATTGGGAGTATGGTAACAATAGCTGCTTCTGTTTCCTGTCTAAATCAATAAACTCTACAGATGTCTCATAGGAAATTCTCTGCTCCCAGACATTTGTCCTGGGCTTCTTGCCCTGAAGCAACAGCAGTAGGCACCAGAGGAAGAGGAAAAGCTTCTCCATGGAAGAGTCCTCCAAGCCTGTGCACCTCACTGCTTTCCTGGGCCACAAGGCTGACATAACTCACTTATATCATGTGAGATGTCAATAGGCCAGACGCCAAAGTGAACAAGAAGGAAGCTGTAGAGCAATGACCATTGTGGAGACACCACCCATGATGGTTGTAAGCATCATGGGCTACATGGAAACCCCTCGAGGCCTCTACACCTTCAAGACCATCTTTGCTGAGCAAAGCAGTGATGAGTGCAAAAGGCACTTTTACAAGAAGTGGTCAAAGTTGAAGAGAAAGGCCAAGTACTGCAAGGGGCAGGAGAACCTCAGCAAGAAGCGTCCGAGGGCCAGCTTCAGCAGCTTGAAGTACCGCTAGGTCATCCACATCAATGCCCAGATGCAGATATATCTGCTTCATCTAAGGCAGAGAAAGGCTCACCTGATGGAGATCCAGGTGAACAGGGGCACTGTGGCTGAGAAACTTCAGTCACAGATAGTCTCATGCATAAATGTGTGCAGCCGACTCCAGAGTTTCATCTTGTTTGCAGTTAGCGATCTCCCGAATTCCCTTTCTTTCCTGCTGCACAGTGTCTTAAGAACCCCAAGCGTCTCTGTATGGGATACACACTTCACAGGATCAATTTAAAGGAAATGCTTTTGGAAGTGGTTTCTCTGACTTGGCAAAGGTCACAGTACTTCTCTGTGACAAAGGATAGGGTAGTTCAGCTCTATCCAAGCTTTGTGAAAATCAAGGTTGTGCTGCCACAGTGATGAAAAACAATGTTGGAAACAGGAAAAGCAGGAAAAATCAGGCTATGTATAACAGTCCTCTTTTTTTCTTTCTAACTTGTTACAACTGTGTTGAGTCATTGAATGTGACATTCTTGAAATTTGGGAGTAATGTTAACTTTACCTTTTTTTTTTTTTTTTTTACAAATAATTTTATCTGCAATTGGCCAAAGTGAATAAGCCAAAATACAGAGTTAGATTTATGAGTTTATTAGTACTAATTTTCGATTGAAAGATTTGTGAAAATTTTTCTAGCAGTTATAGTATTTTATTTTCATTTCAGATCCACATATGCCTTCAATTACTCTAGTAAAATATCTTTACATTGCACTATTTACAAATTTCTTTTAAGTTTACTAAGGTCTTAAAATATTGTACTGATTCATTCATATTTCTTTATTTATTCATTTGATAAACATTGAGGGTTTATCTATATACTGCACTGATTAAAGTATTGGATCTTTGATATGTATGCAAAAGGTATATGTGTGTGTTTATTCATCTGTCTATCTAAACTTTTAGTCATCACAACAAGCTAATATGAAGCATCATTCATTTTTCAAGTATACAATTTGAAAAATTCAGAAACTAATATAAGAATATTTTGGAGAAAAATCAAGAAAATAAGTAATTTATCTTTTGTGATAGAGTTAAGAGTCAAATTTAGGATTTTAATGCAAACACCCATATTTGAGTTAATTTTTTTGTAAAAATGCTTCATTATCTTCACCCATATATACCAAATGTTATAAATCCCCACCCAATTTCAGTCACAAAGAATGATACAACAAATACCAATCATTTTTTATTAATTACTTGCATCAGGAAGCTTGTGCTGTGGTGGACTGTTATCAATGGAAGAAGTGTTTTTGTCTCCCATGTTGAAATATGAAATGCAGTAATAACAAATACAATATTTTATAGAATGTATAAGATTATATTGAATATGATATCACAATTATCATTGTTTGCATGTTTTTCTATTGGGTATCAAAGTTCTCTTGACTTAGCAGAATATCAAATAGTTGTTTAATAATTTAGTTACTACAATATTTTACCTACTGCATACAATTTGACATCCAAATATCTATAAAATGCCAATATCAGGAATACCTTGATATACTTTTTAGCAGTGTTTTGAATATTTCCATAACCCAAAGAGCATGAAGTTTATTATTATATTTATCATTTATTTTAAAGGAAGAGAAACAAGATAATGGGAAAGAGGATAGTCATTGAAAAATCTAAGATTTTAAAATTCTAAGATTTTAAGAAACATTTTATTAATGTAATGAGAACATATTTCATTTATTTCTCAGATACAATTCTAAGAAGATAACCATACTTACTTAGTTTTTATATGTGAATTTTAATTAAAAGGTTAAAATTTAAATTCTAGAAGACATATAGGTCTTATCATTAGCTAGTTTCTACTCACATATTTAATTTCTTTTTTTTAAATATTTATTTATTTATTTGAAAGGCAGAGCCACAGAGAGGCAAGGAGACAAAGAGAGAGAGCCTTCTATCATCTAGTTCACTCCCCAGATGGCTGCAAGGGCTGGGGCTTTGCCGATCTGAAGCCAGGAGCCAGGAACTTCTGGGTCTCCCACGTGGGTGCCCAAGCACTTGGGTCATCTACTGCTTTCCCAGGCCATAGCAGAGAGCTGGATCGGAAGTGGTGCAGCTGGAACTTAGACCAGTACTCATTTGGTCTGCCAGCACTGCAGGCAACCGCCATACCCATTACACCACAACGCCAACCTCCACATTTAATTTCAATTAGCACAACCTCATCTGTATTATAAGATTTATACACAAACTTCAAACGCAAAATGTTTTTACATTTTTCTACTTTTACAAAAAACTCCTGATTTCATATTGCCACCCTCTGTTAATTTCTAAAAAGAATACCTCTTGCCCCATGGAATGTCAGTACCCATTAGAGGGAGACTATGTTGTAAAATTCTGAATACCCGAGCAGGACATAATTAAGTAAAGCGAAGGATTACAGAAAGAATTTATAAGAACAAAATTTGGCAAATATAATAAAAATAAATAATGGTTTTCTCAATTTTCCTCCACTCATTCTTCTTTACTGCCTCATATTAGCCTTTCAGACATCAAAATCTCAAGCACCAAGCCTTATAAATTTTTGTTATGCTCTCATATAGTGTTATAGGTTGTCTTTATTGTACTTATTAATATATTTATATAGTACATAAGTACATGTATATACTTATCAGGGAGTATACTTCTTAAGCATTAGTAAATTTTCTTTTGATAAAAATTTAACTTATCAATATTAGAAATTGATAGAAAAGTTACAAGAATTGGGTTCTTTTGTTCTTTCCTTGTTTGTTTTTCATCTTGAAGTTTACCATACCATCTAGCACAATGCTTTGGGTGCCTAATGAATATTTTCTGTCAAAATGTCAATTGTTTATCAAGAACCAAGGCTCATCAATCCTTTGGTGGTTTTCAAGAAGTTAACAATTGAAAAGTGAATTTTTACAGTTGTCTCATTTTATTAAATCCTTTCTTTTATTATTGTGATTGTTATGATGAATATTATTGCTATGGTAATGCTAGGAAATACTCATATCCATTATGCTCTTATAGAAAAGATGGAGAAAATATAATATAAACAGATTTGTGGCTGCAATATTGTTTTTTGTTTATTATTGATGTCTGGATCAGAAACTGTCA
The DNA here is from genome assembly GCA_949820135.1 of Sylvilagus floridanus. NCBI lineage: Eukaryota > Metazoa > Chordata > Mammalia > Lagomorpha > Leporidae > Sylvilagus > Sylvilagus floridanus. The sequence goes on along the minus strand of OX463224.1, from coordinate 55,895,884 downwards.
GTAGGAGTGAGAATATTATTAGTTTTAGCAAAATAAAAGATGCTTATCAGGAACAAAACAAATATCTAGGAGTTTAGACTGATAGGGTAGTAGATTTGGAATGCATTTGAGATGTCATACAATACATGTCTCATATTTTACAGATGGAGAAACAGGTTCAAAGGCATTCAGGAACTTATTAAAGGGCAATGCAGAGTAGCCCTTTAATAAGCAATACTATTAAATAGCTGTGCTGAAAATAAACCATGATTTCGAATTTGGGGAAATCCAAGCCCCAAACTTTCTGTCTATTCCAAAATGAAAAATGAACTCCTAGTCATTAGGCTAGTTTCTCTATATGGAAAACTTTTTAAAGAGAGAATGTGGGTTTAACGTCTTTTAATTTTTTGTTTTTTTAAATTTATTTGAGAGAGGGAGAGACACAGAGAAAGACAGAGATAGAGAAGAGATAGACAGAGGGAGGTAGTTCCCATCCACTAGCTCACTCACCAAATGTCTGCAGTGAATTGGGCTGGTGCAGCCCAAAGCCAGGAGCTAGCAACTCAATCCAGGTACCCCACATAGATGCCAGAAAGTGAACCTCTTGAGCCAGAGCCATCACTTGCTGCCTCCCTGGCTGCATATCAGAGAAATCTGGAACAGAGAGCCAGGGCATAAACACAGGCATTCTGATATGGGATATGGGCATCTTGATCACTATGCTAAATGCCTACATTTGGGTCTAATTTCTTTCATGAATACTGAAAGTTATGATAGCCTTCCATAAATGATGGTAACAGCGAACTCTGCTTTGAGTCATGCTTTAGCCCTTGTCATTCCTAGTTGTGAATTATGCTTCTGTTACATTTGTTTGTTTTATTGATGGGAAAATTATCAAATCATTGTAACAATTTGTTAGTTTCTCAAGCTAAATAAAATGATGACTTAAGGAATATGTGAGGCTCAGACCAGATTTTTGCATTAAGTACCTTCTTTAAGAGTCTGATATACAGTAAGTAACGAATAAGTATTGCTGCCTCAGTTACTGCACCTGTTAGTTCCTCCAAACTTACTGGCTGACTATTCCATTGACAATAACATGAACAGATAGATAAACATCCATAGGTTATCATTTTGATTTTTAGTAGAATTCAACATAGATCATGGGTAACCTTCCCTCTCTGGGACACTTATCTGTGATTGATGATTTCATTTTTTTCAACCAGAATTAATTCGATTAATAAAAATCAGAAATTGAAACAAAAAGTGATCATTGAGACTAATATGCTGTACTATGGTAGAATTTATAAACATCAGATCGGTGGTTACATTCTGCAGGGACTAGATATTCTCTGCACGAGGGAGTTTTCAATAGAATATCATATTCCATTCACAGTTTAGGAGATGAAGCCTAAATTTACATTCTACACATTTGGAAAGATGTACTCTCCTAGCATCTATGCACTTTCCTACTGCAATTGGGAAGTCTGTAGTCATGGACTGCAATATGGAGTTTGATCCCCATTGCTTCTGACTTTTTTGAAAGATTCATTTTATTTATTTGAAAGAGTTACAGGGAGATGTAAGAGCCAGAGAGAAAGTCTTTCATGTGCTGGTTCATTCCCCAAATGACAGCAACTGTCAGAGCTGAGCTATCTGAAGCCAGGAGCCAAGAGCTTCTTCCTGGTCTCCCACATGGGTGCAGGGGCCCAAGGCCTTGGCCATCTTCTACTGCTTTCCGAGGCCAGGTCAGAGAGCTGGATCGGAAGTGGAGCAGTCAGGACTCAAACCAGCACCCATATGGGATGCCAGCTTTAACTCACTACACAAAAGTGCCAGCCCCCAAAGCTGAATTTTGTCTTATGCTCTGCCACTTACAACTAGGAAAACTTTAGAAAAGTAGTTGCCATCTTAATTCTCACATTTTTCCTTACCAATAAAATGAGAATGTTCTTTCAACTTGCTCTTTGGATTCATCAGGGGATTCAAATGAGAAATTGCATATGATAGTACTTGTTTGCAAAAAAGAGATCCTTGTACAAGTGTCTGGGTGCAAATCTTTATGATCTTTTCTTTATCTCATTGTCTTCCTTTTCTAAAATGATTTGGGGCTAGTAGAATGGAGTAGAAAGTTAAGCCTCCACCTGCAGTGCCAGCATCCCATATGGGTACCAGTTGGATTCCCTGCTGCTCCACTTCTGATCCAGCTCCCTGCTGATGTGCCTGAGAAAGCAGAGGAGGATATCCCAAGTGCTTGGGCCCCTGCACCCACAATGGGGACATGGATGAAGCTCCTGGCTCTTGGTTTCAGCCTGGCCCAACCTCGGCTTTTGTGACCATTTTGGGAGTAAACCAGCAGATGGAAGACCTTGCAATCTTTTGGTGATTCTTTCTCTCTGAGTAGTTCTGACTTTTGAATACCATAAATAAATCTTAAAAAAAATTAAAGAATTTGATTTTCTTTTTAAAAAATTATTTAAATGGGTTTGATTTTCATTATAACAACATAGGTAATAAAGATAATGCATAATGTTTACCTAATGCTTAGGTAATATGCATTGTTCGTAACAATCTGCAAGTATTATCTTGGTCAGTATTGATAATATCTCCATATAAAAATGTTATCAAACTTATCATGGAGACTGTCCTTTGCATTCATTCTATTCATTTTATGTAGATTCTTCTCAAAATAACTTCCACCCCAATCTCCCTCTTTCTTTTCAAATTTGCTCCTTCTAGGTATGACTTTCTATGTTTGTGTAAACTTTGAACACATCTCAGTAGAGCTATTCTATAAATTACATCATTCCTAATTCCTGTTTGATTATAGGCATTACATAACTATTTTTCTGTAGATAAATAATCACTAAGGCTGGGATGCAGTCATTTTTCATGAGACTTCCCAGCTTGAGGGGAAAAGATAATCCTACCTCCAATACTGCTGTTTGCTTGATGTAAACTCTATAGAATTAAAGTGTATGAAATTTGAAATTTTGAAATCTGAACACCAGAACCTACTGTGGATCACCTTAAATATATGATCATAGCCTTGTCATTATCACACTTCAATTTTCTCATTGCTAACAAGAAGGAATGATAGAAGCTATCTTTTCAGATTACTGTGAAGCTTACGTAAGAAAATGCACAAAATAGCAGATCTAGAACCTAAACATAAGTTTTCTACTTATACATATAGGTATGTGTGTGTTTGTGTTGTTAATACTGTGAGCATAAATGCTCTTAGCAATCACTCTGCAACTTTTGCTTTGTTAGGAAATAATAACTGTCACAGACACGCTGTTTCCTGTGAAAACACTAATTTCTCAGGTAGACTCCTTTTATTCCAGCCGATTCATTCAGAAATCCAGATGAAGAGCTTTTCTTCCAAACCTATGATGTGTTTCTATCTTTTATTTTCTGTGGATCGAGAATGATAAGCAAAAACTGGTATCATTTATAATACCAAGGCACTACAGAGTTTAGTAAGAGAGAGAAATAAAGAAAAACTGTTTGGTCTTCTTCGCTCCAAAGTTCTAGGTACTTCACATCCAACTCAATATTCCAAAGTCCATATTTCAGTGAGGTCCTTTAATCTTAGATAGTGAGATTTAGCTATTTGCCCATGGGTTAATGGCACAGCCAGAATAGAGACCAGGTCTTCTGGGTATGAAGGCTTGTGTACTCTCTGTTACTCTGTTTTGCTTTCTTCCTGGAAGGAAGTCTAAATTGTATGAACTTAAAGTAATGTTCTTTTCATTAATGGTCAACTTATTGGTTATCTCAGGCAATTCTGGACACTGTTCTGACTCTTGTGACATTGAGTTCCTGCCATTTAAGTACAACTGTAGTTGTACAAAAGTTAATTTAACTTTAAAAATTTGTTCTGAGTTTTAATCGGAGAATGATTTTAGAGCCTTAGAGAAAATATAATTCAATAACAGCAGTCAAAAAGGTAATAAAATATGTAATTTCAGAATCTTAGATATGAAAGACAGTAATGGGACTTTTTGATCGATCCAGGTCTTTTCTCAAAATTTGGGTACTGCAAAAACATCCCTTAAATCAATTGAGCCATTTATTTCCTGGTGTTCTCATCTTTCTCTCACACTTGATGATTCTGCTTCTGTTGAATAACTGCAGATTGCAAATCATTTTAATGTTTATTTCCCCAATTGACTTTCCTTTCTGATGTGAATAATTCATCTATACTTCCTTCTGTGAGTCTCAAGTGCCAAATACTATTGTATGAAATGCTAATGTAATCTTGATGATTTTTGTGCAGGGAAGATGAAAGAGCAAAGTCAATTCATCTTTAAAAACATATTTTTGAGAGCTTGCATTGAATTTTATATATAGAAGGGAAAAAGAAATGAGGTGAAAAAGAAAAACTTTTTTTTATTAAATACTACCTGTTAAATGTCTATGGTATAATACTTATTATTTATGATTCATTAGAGCCCATAACTGCAAACCCAGTTACATTTACATTATATGTAAAAATGATATCTTCAAAAAAATGTCCTAATCAGAATTTTTATATAATGAAATAAAATATTGTTGGAAGACATTTGAAAATATAGGTACAATAATATAGGGACAAATAGTGTTTTTACTTAATGAATGCTGACAAACAATGGATATGTTACTAATTTTTCTCTTGAAATAGTTCCCAAAGCTCTAAAGTTTTTGCAGTTTTGAAAGGAATTTGATTTTTGGAAATAAACATTATGGGGCTGTCAGCTTGAAAGAATAACAGAATTAGTAGCAAAACATTCAGAAACCTGATGTATTATGGCTGCATGGAATGACTAATAAAGATGGGAAGATTGAGTATTAAGCTTTATATCATCTCTCTTGATCTTCACAACAATTAAATAAGTGGCACAACATTCATTTTACAGTTAAGAAATACATTTTAAATTGGAGTTTTAAAATGAGAACATGAATAGGTAGTGAGGCTAGGATTCAAGTCACAGGTCTACCTTCCTTATAATATTTCAGTTTCATGTCTGACTCCACTATCTCCTATACCTTTAACATCTGGATACAGCAAAAGAAGAAAAGGGATTAGACATTGAATCTAAGAAGTCATGGTTACTAAAGATAACATCTTCCAGACACATCACAATTATTCTCTTTATCTAGAATGGCCTTCCTTTCTTTGATCTATCTTTGAAATACCTGCTCACCTTCCAAGACCTAGCTAAAATGTCAAATATAATGTTGGAAATATTCATAATATTATTTCATGATATTTTACTTTAATTTTACACTCATTTAAAATATTCATTTATAACTGTTCTATTCTAATGAATTAAGCCCCTTAAGGAACAGTATAAAGCCTAATTTATCTCTTAATTTCCACAAACTATAAAAATATAATAGATAATCAACTAATGCTTGAATGAAAATATGAAAACATAAAGAACTAAAATGATTGATTTCCATGAATATGCAAAATTTGTCTGTGTTGCTTGGATATACAATGGTTCAAAAAGTAATAATATGTTATCTCCAGAGGAACATATTTCAAAGTATTACATCTGATAGATGTCATTAATATGCATAAGTCTAATTTCTATACTTCAATGATAACCTCCATTTATACCCAATTTTTATATAATTTCAAATGATCAGCAACGTTATTATCTCTGTGACTTTGATGAAAATTCCTCTTTGCATAAAATAACCTATATATTCCTTTTTTCAACTTCTTTCTGCATGGCCCAGGATAGACTTTACTCTGTTCAAGCAGCCTTTCTCGACACCCTCAGGCCTCCTTTTTATCTTTTTGGATCAGATGTTAGATTTTAGAAGAGTAGTTAAATGTTTATAAGTAGTAGTAGTATAAGGGAATGCCAGCTGCCAATCATATGGGAGCTGATTCTTTGGGTTGCAAAATTCAATGTAGCCCTTGCCTAGAAATAAATGAGGTACGCCCAATTACCTGCTACTGCTTGACTATGAAACCTAGAAATTGTACTTCTCAGCGTTAAATTCGAGCAGATCTACTGTTGCACTATGGTACTGAAGTGACTGTGCCACATACTCACCAATGTATGAATTTGATTCTGAAGGAATGCATTCTCCCAGGAAGTTATATACATCAGATAAAATATTGTGAATAAACTGCATTACAGAATTCCAACTCAATAACCTTAAAGGACACGTGCATTTTATTCTCTTCTTAATGCTCTGGGTGCTCCATGTTTCCTGAAAGTTCAATACCAAATTCTGCTACATGGTCTTGCTTTAGTTTCAATTTCAAATTCTATTACCTTCATTCTTTAGTCCACATTCCAAAGGAGATACTACAATCCCAAGAACTCATCATAGTTCTTTAATAGCTCATGGTGTTCCTTCTATCTTAATTTCCCTTAATGCCCTTTCTACTGTTTGAAGACCCCCTCTACAAGACCAGCTCAAAGGTCAACATCTCGACCAAAGTTTTATTCCTACCTCTGAGCTCCACAACTCATGATAGAAATTTTTGCTAAAGTGTCCAGTAGTCACTGAGTGTTTGTTTCCTTTCCTAATTCTTACCTCTGAAGGATGAGACAATTATGTTTCAAGAGCATGGATAAACTAGCAATACTTACAATACTTGGGAGGAACAAGGGCATTAGGGACGATGATCAGAAAGCCACTCTGAATGCCCACATCCTGCACTGGAGAGCTCTGGGTTCATGTTCCAGCCCTACTTCTGATCCAGCTTCCTAATAATATGCACCCTGAGAGGCAGCAGTTGATAGCACAAGTGCTTTGGTCTCTGCTGCTCACATGAGAGACCCAGATAGAATTCCAGGCTCCTGGTTTTGCCCTGACCTAGCCTCAGTTGTTAAGGATATTTAATAACTGAATCAGCAGGTACTCTCCCTCTGTCTCGTCTGCTTTTCAAATAAATAACTATATATACACATCCACACGCATCAATCTATTTATCCTTGGTAAATAACCAAATCAACAAACTATTAGACAAATTTTCACTTGAGGCCATGAAGTCAATAACATTTTCACTTTACAACTAAGAAAGTAAAAAAAAATCAAATATCCTTCCCTTGATACAAAAATGTAAATAGAAGAAACATGTTTGAAATTCCTAAAATTTTGCTTACAAAATTTGAGTTCTTTGTGCAATACAACTGTACTCACTAAATACACTTAATGCTTAATGAATTGTTAGATTTCAAGATTTCTAGTGAGGAACTGTCCATGCTAGTTGCAATGTTTGAGGTAAGAAGGATGTGGAGCAGGCAACAAACAGTGACAAGAGACACTTGCATCTCTGGAGGAAGGGCCAGGAAACAGGGGTCAAGGGCTGTGGCAGGTGACATCAGTGGAAGGCCATTTAATCCAGAAAGAGCCCCCTCAGAGCGAGCATGGCTCTAAGATGGACAAGATCAATATGCAAACGAATGCATTATCTCTGTTTACATCCCAGGTACTGGAGTGTGAGAGTCTTCACCAAGCAACAGAGCCAGACTGCAAGTGATGGATGTTCCACTTAAATGACGCTTTGCAAAGCTTTCATCATGTTCTGGCAGTGGAGTCACAAGAGAATAAATGACTTTCCTTTAAGTTCCAAGAGCAGGACAGAGGAGACAGACAGTGTGAATGTCACAGTTCCCATTCAATTGATTTCTCAACTGCTGATGCTAAAGGAGTAGTCTCCAGAGGGCTCAGAGACACACAGAGCTGAGGAAGTTTGACTTGTCTATAATGACATACAAAACATTTTGTCGTTTTATTTCTTTCCGGAGAAAGTTCTTTACCCAGTATAAAAACAAAACAAAACAAAAACAATAATAGGGAAAATTAAGAAATTACGATTAATATTTATCCCATTATTCTTATAGTGATTGTTGTTTCAATTTTTCCATTTTACTCTGATGAAAATGAATTTCAACCTTAAATTTCGAAGTGATTTAGTTAATCTTGTAAGTACATTTAATGTGCTATTAATACAATCAAATATGTTTAAAATTAATGTTAAAATCAGTAAGCCACTAAATATAGTGAGAAATTGGTTGGAATTTGTAAGCACTCTTCACGGGCAGAGCCAGCACCTGACTTAGTCCCAGAAATGATGTGCTTTACCAGAGAGCATCTGCCTTGTCTCCTGTTCTCAAATCATGTTATTCTCTATTTCTGCCATCAACTTATAAAACCACCCCCTACCACAACCCCAAGACCCAAGACTGGCCTCACTTTCCCCTAAGCCCACCTAGTTCTCACGCTATGTTTCAGCTACAGAGTTTAAGAAATCAACTAATGCCATAGCAACTTCAAAACTTTCGCTCTGATTCAGGTGGCTGCCCTACCCACTATGCCACATCACCAGCTCCTGAAATATTGGTTCTTTTAATTTGACACTTGCATTGATTTTTTTAAATGCAGTTAATGTCTTTAATCTTTCAAAACAGCAAATAATTGTGAACGCAAATTAAGCACTAAGATTTTTTTTAATTAATTTATACACTTGATTAGATTTGGTTGAGGGACTGGTATTTGGCACATTGGTTAAACACCACTTGGGACACCATTGTACTACTTTGAGTCCCTACCTTTGAGCCTCAGTTTTGTTTCGAATCCCAGCTTCCTACTAATCCACTCACTGAGAATCGGTTGATAGCTCAAGTCCTTTGGTCCACCTATGTGGGAGACCTAAATTGAGAACTAGGATCCTAGCTTTGACCTGGCCCATTCCTGGTTGTTACAAATATTTTTAGAGTGAAACAGTAGATGAAAGATATCTTTGTCAATTTGCCAGCTTTTCAAAAATATAAAAATAATTAAAATTTAATAAAAAAGAACATCAAAATTTCCCTATTATTTTATGTGAATAGCAAAATTTTTAAAGCTTTATTTCTTATTCTTTCAGAATGAAGAAAATAAAGCTAATGGCATTTAAGTGACTCACTAGTGGGGTAACAACAGCTTTACTACCACTCTAATGGGAGTGGGAGTGGAAGACTCCTGAATTGTTGTTCCAGCTGATTCTTGTGTCAGCTGGGAACCTGTTACACAAAAAAGGGGCCTGTGACCTTTTACAATGGGCTCATATGGCATTCTTAGGCTGATGACATCTGTAACAGGTGACCCAAAATACCAGGAAAACTGTGAGATTTCTCCAAAAATGAACCTATGAGATGCTTGAGAACAACTCACCAGTTGTCTACATTGCTTTCTTATTTTTGTCTTTGCTTCTTGTTTTTAAAGTGCACTCTATAACAAAGCTAATAAATTTCTTCAAAACTGAACTTTGGACACCAGCGTTGTGACACAGGTGTTTAAGCATCCACTTGCAGTGCCAGCATCCCACACCCAATTGTTGGTTGCAGTTTGGGCTGCCTTGCCTCCAACCAGCTTCTTGCTAATGAGCCTGGGAAAGCAGTGTATGAGGAATCAAGTACTTGGGCTCCTGCAACCAACATGGGAGACCTAGATGGAATCCTGGCTCCTGATTTTGGCCTTGTTTAACCCTGGCTGTTCCAGTCATTTGGAGAGTAAATCAGTGGATGGAAGATCATTTCCCCTCTCTCTTTCTGTCTCTCTGTATCTCTTTATCCTTACTTCTTTCTGATACTCTAACTTTAAAATAAATAAATCTACCTTTTAAAGCAATCTAACTTAATTTTTTTCTCCATTCCTGTTTTGCACATGAAGCACTATTGAAATATCTATAGGGCCAGCGCCTGGCTCAATAGGCTAATCCTCTGCCTGCGGTTTTGGCACACTGGGTTCTAGTCCCGGTCGGAGCACCAGATTCTGTCCCGGTTGCTCCTCTTCCAGTCCAGCTCTCTGCTGTGGCCTGGGAAGGCAGTGGAGGATGGCCCAAGTCCTTGGGCCCTGCACCCTATGGGAGACCAGGAGAAGCACCTGGCTCCTGGCATTGGACCAGCACAGTGCGCCGGCCGCAGCGGCCGTTGGAAAGTGAACCAATGGAAAAGGAAGACCTTTCTCTTAGTCTCTCTCTCTCTCACTGTACACTCTGCCTGTCAAAAAGTTTTAAAAAATAAAAAAAAGAAACATCTGTAGATCTGTTCATTGATCCCTTGGAAATTTGTAAAGAGCTATTTCAGGATGAGTTATAGCTGCAGGCTCACGCAAATAGAGAGCAAAGTGTATCAAGAGTGCAGATTTATTTTTTTAAAGATTTTATTTATTTATTTGAGAGGTAGAATTACAGACAGTGAGTGGAAGAGACAGAGAGAAAGGTCTTCCTTCTATTGGTTTACTCCATAAATGGCTGTAATGGCCGAAGCTGCGCTGATCTGAAGCCAGGAGACAGGAGCTTCTTCCTGGTCTCCCATGTGGGTGTAGGGGCCCAAGGACTTGGGCCATCTTCTACTGATTTCCCAGGCCATAGCAGAGAGCTAGATAGGAAGAGGGGCAGCCAGGATCTAGAACCGGCACCCTTGTGGGATTCTTCTGACATGTTTCCTGTCATGTGAAATCTTCCCCAGTAACAATGTTTCTCACTTATTTCTCCTTGCCACTCTTTCTCCTGGAGGGAAAGACTAGTTTAAATTTGGGTAAGATTTGATTGAGATAAAATCTTGACTCTTCAAAGGGTACATATTTTCCTTACCTTCAACACCTCTCCATCTATTCTTTCAGAATGAGTACTTTTCTCCCTCCATCATCCTCAATTCTGGATAGCACAAGGTCCTGCTTTGGCTTACTACTTTCTTCATTATGTTTCTTTTTTTTTTTTTTTTTTGACAGGCAGAGTGGACAGTGAGAGAGAGAGAGACAGAGAGAAAGGTCTTCCTTTGCCATTGGTTCACCCTCTAATGGCCGCCACGGACGGCGCGCTGCAGCCGGCGCACCGCGCTCGTCCGATGGCAGGAGCCAGGAGCCAGGTGCTTTTCCTGGTCTCCCCATGGGGTGCAGGGCCCAAGCACCTGGGCCATCCTCCACTGCACTCCCAGGCCACAGCAGAGGGCTGGCCTGGAAGAGGGGCAACCGGGACAGAATCCGGTGCCCCGACCGGGACTAGAACCCGGTGTGCCGGCGCCGCAAGGCGGAGGATTAGCCTGTTGAGCCACTGCGCCGGCCTCTTCATTATGTTTCATAACCACCCCATAGTAGCTACTAAAACCATCCGGATGGTATATATTGCAGAAAATAGGAGATCTGTTTCAGACCACAGTCCAACTCTTGCTACTTCTTTTATCTGTTAATAATGACACTGATGAGACCTTCTTTTTTCCTAAATAAATCTTTTATTTAAGGAACATAAACTTCATGCATTTCATAAACACAACTTTAGGAACATAGTGATTCTTCCCACCATACCTACCCTCCCACCCACTTTCCCACTCCTCTCCCTCCTCCCTCTCCTATTCCCAGTCTTATTTTTTACTAAAATCTATTTTCAATTAACTTTACACACAGGAGATTAACTCTATACTAAGTAAAGAGTTCAACAAATAGTATGAAAAAAATTGTTCCTCAACAGTCAAGACAAGGGTTGTTCAAAGAAATTATATCTCAAAGTTGATTTCATTTCCTTTTTTAAGCATTCTTTTTTGATAAACTTAACTAACTTTAAATAAGAACTCAAGAATATCTTTTGCAAACACTTAGACATAACTAAAGTTATGAGACATAAGAATATTCTCCACTAAATACATTAAAATGAAGTAAATCTTTGAGAACAAGTTTTACTATTAACTTTTATAATACAAATCTTTGAGGACAGAGGTCCTGCAAGGAAAGTTAGTGCACAGGGATCCTGTTGGTAATTTAACAATTAACACTCATGTTTGATATCAGTGATCACCCAAGGCTCTTGACATGAGCTGCCTAGGCTATGGAAGCCTTTTAAATTCACAGATTCCTTCAGTATTTAGACAAGGTCATAAACAAAGTAGAAGTTCTCTCCTCCCTTCAGAGAACAGTACACCCTTTTTGATGGCCACTTCTTTCCACTGGGGTCACACCCAGAGGAGTCTTTCATTGTAGAACACTTTTTGCCACAGTGTCTTGGCTTCCCATGCCTGAAATGCTGATGAGACCTTCTTGATGTAGTCTTCATTGCTTTCAGAATTATTATCTTTTAATGCTTCATTCATTTTAGTTGAATAGCAAAAAGAGAAGGAGAGAGAGAGAGAGAGAGAGGTATCTTCCAATCACTATCCAAATGGCTGCCATGACACAGCAGAGGCAGGACAAAGCCGAGCCAGGGACTCCATGTGGGTCTCCCACAGAGGTAGAAGGAACTGAAGCACTTGGGCTATCTTCCACTGCTTTCCCAGGTGCATTAGCAGGGAGCTGGGTTGGAAGCAAAGGACCTGAGACTCAAATGATGCTCTGATATAGGATGCTGGCTTTGCAGGTATTGGTTTAACTTGGTGTGCCATAGCACTGGTTCCACTTTCAGAACTATTAACGTTTCCATCCATTCCTTCCTGTCTAAGTACATACACAGAAAACATATATTCACACATTTAGTAAAAGTATACTTAACAATGACTGACAGAATGCTGTAAACTAAATTATGTACTTACCACTTTACAGTATGATCATTGAATATGGACAAGTTAAGAAAACTAAATAAAGCTGCATCACTAGTAAATGTCAGACTGGAATTCAAATTCCAGTTTGCTAGAGAAATCAAATCCTGGGTTTTCTACCCTGTTATTTTACTGACAAAGAGGCCCTGCTATTGTATGTGGACTTGGTCTTCTTATGAGTTCTGCTGAATTTTGATTTCTTCCTTCATTGTTTAAATGAGGATATTAAAATTTTCTTTCTTTTTTTACTTGATGATTGTGTGAAAATTGAAGTCAAGCATCTTACACAACAGCATAATTGGTAAAATAATATGTGGACATTATATTTTCCACTATTGTTGTTATAACTTTATTTTTTAAAGGTTTATTTATTTATTTGAAAGTCAAAGTTACACAGAGAGAAGAGAGGCAGAGAGAGAGAGAGGTCTTCCATTCGATGGTTCACTCCCCAATTGGCCACAACTGCTGGAGCTGCGCCAATCTGAAGCCAGGAGCCAGAAGTTTCTTCCAGGTCTTCTACATGGGTATAGGGCCCCAAGGACCTGAACCATCTTCCACTGCCTTCCCAGGCCATAGCAGAGTGCTGGATGAGAAGTGAGGCAGCCAGGTCTCGAACCGGTGCCCATATGGGATGCTGGCACTTCAGGCCAGGGCGTTAACCTGCTACACCACAGCACCAGCCCCCATGTTCGAACTTTTTAGTGTTTTTAAACTTATGTGAACACTCTACTATATAGATTCATGCTTATTTTTGAGTTTTTTTTTTATTGTAATATATCCAGAGTTTCTGCTTGAAAAATCTGGACCAGCAGAGAAATTTTCAGTGACAAGTATTTAAGAGATTCAAAAGATTTTTAACTGGAATTTCAGTCCCTCGGGATTTTATACATTTTTTTCATTCTCCTAAATGATTTTTTTCTTAGCTCTGTCATATTAAAAGATGAATAGATGCATGATTTGTTGATACATTTTTCTTCTAAAAACTTATTTAAAAACTGAAGTCTCAAAAAAAATCAATGCCATGAATCATTCTCAGTTATGTAGAATATCAAGCAGTCGGTAGCCAGAATAATTTAAGAAATTATGCAGGGCTTTATGTGACTGTTGGTAAGCCTTGTTAAATGCCTTGAAGTTGAAAGAGGCTGAGTCTGAAGTTATTATCAATAACTTTATTAATTCAATTATAATTTAAATAAATTAAATTGATAAATAAATTGATTATGATTTTAATATTTATTAATATAAGATATATAACAAATAACAATTACAAATTAAATTGTAAGTAAAATAAATTTTCCTCTATATTTCTCTACATCTTATTTAGCATTCTGTCCTACTCAATCCTGGTATATTTTAATGTTCAATAAATACAGGGAATACATATTAAATGATTACTTCAGAATTTTTTTATTTATTATTTTAAATGTGTAAATCATTACTCCCCAATCCATTTTTTAAAATTCACCTCATTTTTTCCAACAAGCAAATAACAAGAGGTTAGTTTAGCTCAATATGCTTTTTTTTTATTCTTGTACTCTGTGATAATTGTCAATAACCCTTGTGTATATTCCTGTAGGACACTGGTCTGTCTACCTTTTACTTATAGAGCTCTTTGTTTAGAGGATCTCTGAGTTTGTGATTATAAAATAAATTGAAAATATGTTATGGCAAAAAAATAAGAATAAAAAGGAAAGGAAGGAAGGAGGAGAGTAGAAGGGAGGAAAGTATCATTGTAGTCATAGAATTCTATCTATGAAATTAATAAAATACCTTCTCTCTATATTAATAAATTTAAAAATATAACAATCAATATTAACTAAATGTATTTTATTAAAGCTACCTTCAGGGGTCAGTGTTGTAGTGTATCAGCTAAAGCCTGTGAACTAGCATCCCGTATAGGCACCAGTTCATATCCATACTGCCCCATGCCTGTTCCCTACTAATGGCCGGGAAAGCAAAGGATGATGGCTCAAGTGTTTGTGACCCTGTCACACATGCAGGAGCTCTGGAAGAAGCGCTTGGCTAATGACTTCAGCCTGGCCCAACCTTGACTATTGCACCCATCTGGAGAGTGGACCAGCAGATTGAAGATCTCTCTCTCCCTGTCCCTCTCTTTGTGTATGTGTCATTAACTCTAACTTCCAAAATAAATAAATAAATCTTTTTTGTTTTTAAAGAAAGACCTACTTTGGCCAGCGCCATGGCTCAATAGGCTAATCCTCTGCCTGAGGCTCTAGCACATCGGGTTCCAGTCCCAGTCCTGGTGCCGGATTCTGTCCCGGTTGCCCCTCTTCCAGTCCAGCTCTCTGCTGTGGCCCGGGAGTGCAGTGGAAGATGACCCAAGTCCTGAGGCCCTGCATCCGCATGGGATACCAGGAGAAACACGGTCTTTGGATCAGCGCGGTGCGCCAGCAGCAGCACGCCGGCCACAGCGGTCATTGGGGAGTGAACCAACAGTAAAGGAAGACCTTTCTCTCTGTCTCTCTCTCACACTGTCCACTCTGCCTATCAAAAAAAAAAAAAAAGACCTACATTAAAAGAAATGAGACATTTATTCAGGTAGTCATGCATTTTACATATTTCTCTTCTTTTTTAAATTTTATTTATTTACCTTTTTGACAGGAAGAGTTACACAGTGAGAGAGAGAGAGAGACAGAAAGGTCTTCCTTCTGTTGGTTCACCCCCCAAATTGTTGACACGGCCAGCATGCTGCACTGATACAAAGCCAGGAGCCAGGTGCTTCCTTTTGGTCTCCCCCCATGGGGATGCAGGGCCCAAACATTTGGGCCATCCTCCACTGCCTTCCTGGGCCACAGCAGAAAGCTGGACTGGAAGTGAAGCAACTGGGACAGAATCTGGTGCCCCAACTAAGACTAGAACCCGGTGTGCTGGCCCCGCAGGTGGAGGATTAGCTAAGTGAGCAGTGGAGATGACCCATATTTCTCTTCTTAACCATATTTGATATGTCCATCAAGGGTTAACATATGTGTTCCTTCTTCAGGAATTTTCCTAGCATCTACCAATGGGAGTAAATGAACCTTGTAGCATTTCTTGTAATTCTCTCACAATTTTATTTTCTAATTTACATTTGTAAATATTCATATATAATCTTTTTTATTGTATAACCTTGATAATCAAATTTATTTCTGATTTTCTCTGTGTTTCCAAATACACTGTCTCTATTTAATACATTACTTGTTGTGCACCAGATACTAGGTACTTTGCTTATTTTGTTTTATTTTATTTTTTGCGACAACACTAACAGATAGGTATGAATTGTTTGGGTTTGTGCTTTATAATTCTGAAGACTTAAGTTCAGAGACATTACCCCAGATCATGTTGATATCAGGGCCAAATTCTGATATCAATATTATGCTTAGGAAATAGCAGAGCTAAGAAACAAACCCCATATGTTTTTTCTTCCTACAAAATCTTAACCATCTTAATAACAATATATCTATTATTATATTATTTATATTATTATATGTTATATTTTATATGTATTATAATATATAATAACAGTGGGGAAAAAGGTATCGTAATCCATTGGTGGTGAGAATGTGAACCGGTATAGCCATTATGGGAGACAGTATGGAGATACGTCAGAAATCTCAATATAGAACTAGCATATGACTCAGCCATTCCACTCCTGGAAATTTACCCAAAGCAAAAGAAATCAGCATATGAGTTATCTTTACTCTCATGTTCATTGTAGCACAAGTCACAATAGCTAAGATATGGAATCAATCCAGATAGCCATCAACTGTTGACTGGATAAAGAAATTATGGTACATATATATATATATATTTATATATATTCCTGTCTTTATATATTTAATTATAATTTTAATATATAAATATATATATTCCTGTCTTTTGCAACAAGATGGATGCAAATGGAAAGCATTATACTTAGTGAAGTAAGCCAATGCCAAAAAGACAGATACCTTGTGTTTTTCCTGATCTGAGGTAAGTAATAGACTACCTAAAATGTAATGTATTGGAATGAAATAGACATTTTGAGATTCAATGATTGTTTACAGTCCTTGCATCTCCTATTGAGGAACAGTGTTTGTTTTCTTCATACTATTTGTTGAACTCTTTTACATAGTGTAGGGTTAAGTATGTGATCATTAAGTAAACTGAAAGTAGAACTTCGTAAAAATTAAGCGTGGGAATGGGAGAGGGAGGAGGAAGAAGGATTGGAACATGGGTGGGAGGGAGGACGGGGGGAAGTATCACTATATTACTAAACCTATGTATATGAAATTTATATACCGTAAATAAAATTTTTTTAAAAAATTTAAAAATGTGAGGTTAAACAACCAAAACCCTGCAGATTACAATGTGATGGAAATGATATTCAGTAGATTAAGAATGTTAAATGTATCTCCCCCTTACACTATTTTCAAGTTACAATGGATTTATCAGGAGGTAACCCATCCAAAATTGAGGAATACCTATTCTTTATCAGCCACGTAGTACCTACATCATGAAAACAACAAAACCTAATCTAATGTTGGTACTTTTATCCATTCCCATTAGATTACAAAACACAAACAACCCATTGTTATGAAACTTACCAAGATTTTATGGACAGTGGCACACAGAAATGCTAAAATCTAGGGGAGCAAAAAAAGTTTAAAATCCTGACACATAATTAAGTCCAAAGTCACAGAAGAATGGATCCACTACAGTGAAAGCATTATCTTTGTTTTGGCTGTAATCTAAAAATTATATGCTATTTAATTATATTAAGAAGTTTACTTACAAACAAAGACATTCATCTTTTTAGCGTTTTTTCATAAAATAATCTGGTGCAATAGTTCAGAAAATGTAGCCATGCAGTTTTATTTAAAAATTATCTGAAGGTGATATTCATACATAACATATTATGGAAATCGCAAACCTGATTCAATCTCCTAGAGCCTGAATCTCTCACAAAAATCCTTTACTAATGGCCAACTCTCTGCCTGTACATCAATATTCACAAAAATGCAGTATATCCACAGTCTCAGTTTTCTCATTGCAGTTTTGCTAACTTTGTGGGTAAATTTAGTGGAGAAAAGGGGAACTTATAATTGGAAGAAAGCACTAGAACTTAAAATATCTTATAGAACCCATTGCTTCATCATTCAAACTATAATTGACAAACTGTTCCACTTTTGGAAAAATCAATCATATGTTATATTTTATCTGAGTATTAAGAGCACTATAATTATCTTTACTTATACATTTTATTCCAATTTTTGCAACCAATCACAGTGATGTTCCTGGGTTATGCATCATTGTTGTCTTTGTTAGGGAGGCAACCTTCTTAGGTTTCAGTAATCAAAGAAGGACAATAACATTGAGTGTGTTCTTCATGTGAATGTTCCTTTATATTTCTGGTGTTTTAAGCAAATTGGTTTCCAGCACATATAATTTTAAGGAAATTCATTGTGGAAAGTTATGGAATGTTAATAAATCATAACATAATAGTAAAATGATATTCAATTATTGTTTTGGGTAAGTCCCTAAAATGTATAAATCACCTTTCCTGTGACTCATTTCCTTGTCATTAAGGCCTTATTCTGTTGTTAAATTTAACCTGAGAATAAGCATGACCTTACATTCACCCGTGAACTTATTATCACTCGCTTATTGATTTGCTTATCCACTGACTTTTATTAGAACTCAATTATTTTCAAGTAGAATATAAAGAGACTTTCAGTGTAACATATATAAAATATGTTTAATTAATTAGAATAGAAAGTTCAACATCAAGTTTAAAGAAAGCAAGCAAGCATACCAACTCTACACTGTGGCAATTAATGTAGCAATTAAATCTGCTTTTAAAAAATATGTGTGTCTGAGCTTGTCATAAAAGGGAATCTAAAAAAGTAACACAGTTTTTACTTATGGAAATAAGTAAGAATGATTTTTTTCAGTAAAGAAACAACATTTTCACTGGCATCAAATACCAGGCCTATTTTCTCCAAAGAAATTTCTGTGTAGTGGATGTAATGGCTGTCTTCAGTGACAATGTAGCAGCAAATGCAGACTCCATTCCGTTATTTTTAATAGTAACATTTAATAAATAACGGGACATTAATTTAAGGCAAAGCTCAGTGAAGGTGATTGTATTATACAAAGAGTTGAGTTAATGTAATTTTATGTGAACCAAGATAGGACCTGGATTAAATTGATAGTATGTATCTTGAACTAACTTCACTAATATTATTTCGTTAGTAAAACCTAAGTTTGGCCTTTTGCTTTTGTTTTTGTTTGAGAAACAGAGAAAAAGAGAGACCAAGACAGAGAGTTACAGCTGCATTTGCTGGTTTCACTCCCCAAATGCCTGCCACAGCTGAAAGGGGGCCTCGCCAAATCTGGGAGCTGGGAAAACACTTGAGGTGTTTCCTGTGAGTTATAGGAAATCAGCTACTTGAGTCAGCCTCTGCTGCTGGAACTTGACCTGGAGCAAGGTCTTGAATGCAGGAAGGCCAGTATGTAATGCGGGCAGCCTAACTGGAGGTCTAAGCACTAGACTAAATGCCTGCCACCTAACAGCCTATTCCAACTCTGCTCCTGAGCAAGCAAGCTTGGGGACAGCCCTTGAGCATCACATTGCGGCCTTAAATGGAAATATTATCCAAAAAAGTGTCTGCACCAAAAGGACCACCAAACTGCAACCAAAAACAAAATCCAGTGAGAGAGATTTAAAATAAACTGAACCTAAATTACAAATGACAGAGAAGTAAAAACGTGATTGGATGTTGTTGTTGTTGTTGTTGCTATTGTTGAGTAACTATAATATGCAGCAAAATAAACTTAGATGTAGAATTAGGATTATGGCTTTTTTTTTTTTAATGCTTGTATATAGAATTCTATAGAGTCCATTTGGATATGGCTGAAGAGCCCATGAGAGTATTTCACACATGGAAAGCCAAGACACTCTGGGGAAAGAAAAAAAAAAAAAAAGAAGACCTAAATGAAAGATCTCTGCGAGTGAGATCCTAGTGGAAAGAGCGGGGCCATCGAAGAAGGAGGTACCTTTCTCTGAAGGGATGAGAGAACTTCTACTTTGACTATGACCCTGTCGGAATAAGATCAAAGTCAGCGAACTCAAAAGGCTTCCATAGCCTTGGCATCTCATGACTAGAGTCTAGGGAGATTACTGACACCATAAACAAGAGTGTCAAATTGTTAAGTCAGCAACAGGAGTCACTGTGTACTTACTTCTCATGTGGGATCTGTCCTTAATGTGTTGTCCAGTGTGAAGTAATGCTATAACTAGTACTGAAACAGTATTTTTACACTTTGTGTTTCTGTGTGGTTGCAAATTGATGAACTCTTTACTTAATATATACTAAATCGATCTTCTGTATGTAAAGATAATTGAAAATGAATCTTGATGTGAATGGAATGGGAGAGGGGGCAGGAAATGGGAGGGGTGTGATTGGGAGGGAAATTATGGGGGGGGGATCCATTGTAATCCATAAACTGTACTTTGGAAATTTATATTTACTAAATAGAAAAATAAATTAAGGAAAGAATTCTATACAGTCATTTCTACTTAAGGGTTATATATATATTCGGTCTCCTCTTTGGATGTAAATGATGTAAATAATCGGTAAAACTGTTACACCATTCAAAGATAAACAGATTACTGGACACAGACACGGGAGAGGATCTATTTCCCTATCTCTTGGAATTACTTACAAATGTGAGGGATTTTTGCTAATTCAAATAAATATATCCAAAGCTGGGAAATTTAAAACATTTTTTTAATAATAAAATATTTATAGAGGAGTGGGCACTTAACCTAGTGATTAAGACACTGCAGAATGCACACCCCAATTCCAACTGTCTGCTATATATACATCCTGGGGGACAGCGCATGATGGTTCAAGACTTGGCTCCCTGATACCACAGAACAGACCCAGACTGCGTTCCTGGATCCCTGCTTCAGCCTAGCTCAGTCATGGCTGCTGTGGACATTAAGGGTGAAACAGTAGATGGGAGACTTCTCCTTTCTCTCTCTTTCTCTCTCACTTTCTCAAATAAATAAAATACAAATAAAAATATTAAAAAGAGTGTATAGCTTAGATTGAATGCAAAAAAAGAACTGTAGGAAATGTCATATTGATTACATATGTGTTCATATACATTTTTATCTACCTGTACTGAATGTGTTTTTAAGTTGTCTTATGTTACTCTGTCAATAAAGCACTTCACTGAAACAATCTTTTGTTAAACTCAGAAAAACTCTTTTCCTCAAATCACTACCATGTTACCTGGAAAAAATAATGAGATACCATGGAATGTTAGTAGGATTTAGTTGAATTAAAACTAAAACAAAACAAAAATATCACACTTAACCAAACCAAAACAAAGAAAAATAAACGTAAAGCAGAGGGGGCAGTGGCAAATGGAGATTGAGGAGGCAATAGAAAGAGTAGAATGAAAAATAACATTAAATTAAATGCTGGAAATGAAGCAAACAATAAAATTAATCACAGTAAATTTACAAGTAGCATATTTAGGAAGAAGCAAATGTACAAATGTAGTAATTTTTTTTTTTTTTTTAGGGGCCAGCACTGTGGCTTAGAGTGTAAAGCTGCCTCTTGCAGAGCCGGCATCCAATAATGGCAATAGTTCAAGCTCTGGCTGCTCCACTTTTGATCTAGCTCTCTCTTATGACCTGGGAAAGCAATAGAAGATGGCCCAAGTCCTTAGGCCCCTGCACCCGCATGGGAAACCTCAAAGAAACTACTGGCTCCTGGCTTCAGATCGGCACAGCTCCAGCCATTGTGGCCATCTAGGGAGTGAACCAGCAGATGGAAGACCTCTCTCTCTCTCTCTCTCTCTCCAGTTCACTTGTTCTCTCTCTCTGCCTCTGCCTCTCTGTAACTCTGCATTTCAAATAAATAAATAAATCATTAAAAACTTTTAATGCAACTCTATGGTATTTAAAATAGGCACACTGGAATAAAGAGACCACAAAAGATTAGAGGACAGAGACTAGAAAAGCACATTCAAAATAAACCTGGTGCATCTGTGTTAATATCAGGCAAAATTGACTTCAATGAACAGAAACAGGTAGGTATGTATTGATAAGAGTTTGAATGTATCTGACAAAGTAAACCTGAATAACTAGCAATATCTGCAAAATATGTAAATAAAAACTGACCAACAAACAGATTAAGAGAATAAATCTATTGTCATAGTGGGAAAAAAACCTACTTCAGTGCCTGAAAGATAAATTACATTTAAACAGAAATGTATATGTTTTCATAAAGATAATTAGCAAACTTGATCTATGAGAAGAATTTAGAAAGCTATACCTAATTATATAGAAAACTACACACATATTTTTCAGGTACACATAAAGCACTCATAAAATTTGCTCTGTTGCCTCTTCCTCCGTCAAACCCCATGGAATTCCTTGTTTGCAGAGATGTTTCTCTATGGTGCTGGTGTATTTTCATTATTCTTATCAGTCTTGTTCTTCAAATCAGTCTTGTTCCTTCTAAGAAACAGGGCCTAAAAGATCAAAGCCATCATCTAACCATTATAACAACTGCTTGAAATAGGGCTTATTCCTTATCCCTGCCTTTCATTTTAAATAGGAAAACATGCCCCAAACAGATTCAGCTACCTGTCAGCAGTCACGCAGGTAAAAGGAGCAAGAGGTGTAATTCAATTCACAGTTTTTCACATCCCCCCCCCCAAAAAAAAAAGACCCAAAGATTTTACCATGCTTTTCTTTTACTCACCAAGCATTAATATATGGCGTTTAGCAATTATGGAGTATTTAATGGAACCAAAGCTTGAAGTAAATTTATACATATGGCTAATAAAGGGAGAAAGGGACATTCCAAGTACCAGAAAAATATCCTATAGGAAGACATGCAATTATGATAGGGACCAATATATTATCCTAGGAAAACATTATTTTTGCACAATGTGTTTGAAGAGCAAATAAGAATAAATTATAAGATGTGATTTTTATGTTAGTTTAAAATGCCTAACGGATATTTTCAAATAAGTAAGAAATGAGGTCTAATTAATATTGTATTTTGGGAAATTTCTCTGGCCTTCACTTGTTACATTGATAATGGAAGAAAGTTTAGTAGTTTGGTCTTTGAATTTGAAATTAAGCACAATTTTATATCCCTATCAACTGGCTCAGTAAATTTCCCAGTGGAAAAATAAATGTTAATAAAGCTTGACTTTGTACCTTCCAGCAATACCTAGTTTCAAATTTCAGAAACTTGTCATGTTCCAAAATTGAAATGATTTTTAACAATATATGTTTGCTTTGGGCATTTCTTTATTAGTCAGAGTTCTTGACTTTGAACAGATAGTCTTATTAGTATGACCTATAGTACTTATTTTGCGGTTAGTTTCAGTGCCACTATAAATTAACAGAATGTTGGTGCCTGAGGCCTGGTTTCCATATTTAGAAAAGTAAATGGAAGACAATGGATGGCTTCTTTGAAGATAAGGTTTTCTGAAGTTTATTTTGTGTTGTGTAGAATATGCATAGCTTTTTTTTAAAGATTTCTATTTATTTGAAAGGTAGAGTTACAGACAGTGAGAGAGAGAGACAGAGAGAAAGGTCTTCCTTCTGTTGATTTACTCCATAAATGGCTATAATGGCCGAAGCTGAGCTGATCTGAAGCCAGGAGTCAGGAGCTTCTTCCTGGTCTCCCATGTGGGTGTAGGGGCCCAAAGACTTGGGCCATCTTCTACTGCTTTCCCAGGCCACAGCAGAGAGCTGGATTGGAAGAGGAGCTGCCGAGACTAGAACTGGCGCCCATATGGGATACTGGCTCCACAAGTGGAAAAATAACCCACTGCGCCATTTTTGAATACTCAGAGTTTTAATTAAATTTATCAAAGAATATCTCAGTATCTTAGTATGCATATATTCCTTATATGTCAATGAGAGTATGCCAAAATAGATTGGCCAAGACACTGTTTTTTTTTTTTTTCCCCAAAAAAACTGTAAGACCACATATGAAGAAAATTATAGTGGAATAAGGATAATAGCAGCTCTAATTTATTGGCACCTACTGTGTTTCTGGCATTTTGATAGGAGGCATACTTACACAAATTTCATTGAACGAAATACTTAAAATAGTGCTATATAGTAGACAGCTATCTCTTTTGGACCATGAGGAAAGTGAAACTCAAAGAAGAGGAATGCATACAGTTATTAGCAGAATCACCAGTTGGAAGTTAGTATGAGTAACGCCTGAATCCATACTCATGTCACCAGTGGTTCAAAAAAAGGGAGTGCAGTCATAACTGGAAACTGATGGGACAGTTGAAGGAGTAGTTCATACCAAGGGCGCCAGAATGGAGTATCCCCATCAGAGAATGAGAGAACAGTGAGCACCGCCAAAGGAAGTGTCAGAGTAGGTGATACAGCTCAACCCAGCAGATTGCATTTGGAAGTAAAGGGTCTAATATTTCATATTCTAGTTTCATTATTGTGCATATTTAAATTGTTAATATTTCTGCCAAAATACTAATTGTTCTGGTGATGCCTGTTGCTCAGTAGTTGTTCTGTTCTCTTTAGATGACTTTGTGAAGGCTTCTCATTATTTTTGCTTCTGTGCTCTTAGTCTGCTGGGTGAACCCTTTTATTCTGCACGTTAATTAGGTCAGGAAAGTCAGAACCTATTCTGCATTTGGATAACTTCAAAGAAAGGACAGAATATTGCCCCTGTATTGGAGAACCTCAGGCATGGCAGAACCTTAGGACAAATTCCATATGGAAGCAAGTTTAGTAAGTGCTCTTCTGGTGAATGCCCTCATCTTTGGTTTTAGAAAGAAAATGCTAATTTTGTAGGGTGTAATTCAATGGGCTTAGGTGTTTTGAAGGGCAGAAAATGAATGCTAGGGACAAACTAACAGTTTCACAATGCAATTTCCTTTCCCCCATCCCAACAAACATTTTCTTTTTCTTTTTTTTTTTTAAAGATTTATTTATTTATTTGAAATGCAGAGTTACAGAGTGGTAGAGGCAGAGAGAGAGAGAGAAAGAGAGGACTTCCATCTGCCGGTTCACTCCCCAGATAGTTGCAATGGCCAGAACTGTGACAATGCAAAGCCAAGAGCCAGGAGTTTCTTCTAGGTCTCCCATGTCAGTGCAGGGACCCAAGGACCTGGGCCATCTTCTACTGCTTTCCCAGGCCATAGCAGAGCTGGATCAAAAGTGGAGCAACCAGGACTCTAACCGGCACCATATGGGATACCAGCACTGCAGGAGGCAGCTTTACCAGCTATGTCACAGCGCCAGCCCCAGCAAGCGTTTTCTATAGCCCTTATCTTGTCTTGTGGATGCCAACATCAGCACATATAAATTTACAGAGGCAGACAAGGACAGTCTGAAGACATTAGAAAGGAATAGAAAAGGAAAAAAAAAAGGTCCCACATATCTAGTTGAGTTAACTCTCACATTCTGCCTTGAGATGTGGCCATGCTCAAATTTTATGAGTTCAAACAGCCTTCAGCCTGACATAGTTTCAAATATTTGATTTGCTTCTATTGCTACCATTATCAGCGCTGATATTGATATTGTTTCCTTAATTCCAAGTTTCTATCTATAATTTCTCCCAATATTAATCATAGAGGAGGGAAGTCTATAGCCTGCTTAAAAAATGACACTGTAGCTACCTCAGTAAAGTTATTCTATCTGTATGATTAGCACTTTACGTAGTGCATGGGTCATAGAAAATACTCAAATACATGGCATAATAATCAGTTGAAACAGCCCTTACCTTTGTGAAAGCAAGAATTCTTTCATATCATAGATGAGGTAACTAATGCCTCAGTGATTACCAAAGAATTTAATTAGAGGTAAAGTTTATATTTCAAGAAGTTAGTGGATAGTTTTACATCCAACGCCTTGTTTATTGATTGCCTCAGCAAAGTGTATTTTGTATACAATTAGAAATTAGCGGCCAGCACCCTGGCTCACTAAGCTAATCCTCTCCGGCACCCGGGTTCTATTCCCGGTCGGGGTGCCGGATTCTGTCCCGGTTGCTCCTCTTCCAGTCCAGCTCTTTGCTGTGGCCTGGGAGTGCAGTGGAGGATGGCCCAGGTCTTTGGGCCCTGCACCCGCGTGGGAGACCAAAGCACCTGGCTCCTGGCTTCAGATTGGCGCAGCGTGCTGGCCGCAACACGCTGGCCTTAGCAGCCACTTGGGGGGTGAACCAACAGAAAAAGAAGACCTTTCTTTCTGTCTCTCTCTCTCTCACTGTCTAACTCTGCCTGTCAAAAAAAAAAAAATTAGCAAAGAGAAGTCAGGGATCCAGAACCAGATTTCTGTCTCCTGGTTCTGGTTTATCTACTTTGCTGGATGCAAGAGTATTAGCCTCCTAAATTTTGGACATAATATCAATAATATCATATCAATTGAATAAAATTATTTCATCATATTGGTTATGGAATATGACTATGTTTCATATATCAGCTGTCCACACCACAGAAATCAAATCCACAGTCTGGGTATATTAATTGCTTTGTATTCTATCACTTTTTAAAATGCTTATAGCAAAAAGGGAATCTTCTGAAAGTCTCCACTATTATGCCCTGTTTACCATAAAGACGGTAACTTTTATGATAGTAAATTAGGGAACATTTTCTGCAAGCCCATGAAATCCAACTGAAGGGTAAGTAGCCCTGAAACAAACAAACAAAATTAACTCTTTTTTTGTTTGTTTGTTTGTTAAGACTTATTTTTGTGTTTGAGTTACAGAGAGAGAAAGAGGGAGAGAGAGAGGTCTTCCATCCACTGGTTCGTTCTCCAGATTGGCAAAGCTGGGTCAGTCCGAAGCAGGGGAGCCAGAAGCTTCTTTCGGTTCTTTCATGGAATGCAGGAGTCCAAGCACTTGGGCCAATTTCCTGTTATGCTAATAACAGACTTACAGAGCTAGCCTTTAGCAAACAACATGAGTGAATAGGCTTCATCCAATACATTCTAACACTGTGCTAATCTCTATCCAAAGAGTTTATTACAATTTTGCTAAAAATTCAAGAGCCAGAATTTCATTGGTGGTGGAAATGAGCACAGACACCAATGTTTCTGTGTCTCTGTTTTTGTTGCTGTGGATTTTGGGAGAGCTGTAGGAGAGCAGTAGAGAAGTTCTCTCTGCCTGGACTGGACTATCAGGTTGAAGTCAATTTTGACATCAGATAAGGGTGAGGCAAAATCAATGCTAGTATTTATAATTATGTATATTTTGGTGTATAATTTATAGAATATAAAATCATACATCTTTGGTGTGAATTTCCATGAGTTTTGACAATTGTAAAATTCTGAATACAACCACTCACAGATAAATTGCAACACCACAGAATCACTGCTTATGTCCTTCCAATTTCCTCCCAACAGACTGTTTTGTCTGAATTTATATCAGAAATTTTGTGGGGCCAGCACCGTGGCTCACTTGGTTAATCCTCCACCCGAGGTGCCAGCATCCCATATGGGCACTGGTTCTAGTCCCAGTCTCTCCTCTTCCAGTCCAGCTCTCTGCTGTGGCCCAGGAAGGCAGTGGAGGATGGCCCAAGTGCTTGGGCCCTGCACCCACATGGGAGACCAGGAGGAAGCACCTGGCTCCTGGCTACAGATTGGTGCAGCGCCGGCCCTAGTGGCCATTTGGGGAGTGTACCAATGGAAGGAAGACCTTTTTCTCTGTCTCTCTCTCTCTCTCACTGTCTGTAACTCTACCTGACAAAATAAAAACAAAAAAAAAATTTAAAAAAAAAAGAAATTTTGTTTTGTCATCCATAGATTTCCTAAAAATAGAATCACTTAGCCTTCTTCTTCAAGGCAGGATAAAGTAATTATGGCTGGATCTAATCTTCCACTTGAAACAACTAAACAGAGCTACCAAAATACATGGGAAAAAGATTTTATGATATTGGCCATGAGCAATGAAGATCAGTGAACTCTGATGTCATGATTTCCTCTGTTATTTGGTATTGAAGTCTCTCTTGAGAGTGACCATAAACCAAGACTGCTCCTGTCCAGGAGAGCCTAATCAAGGAAAAGTTAGGTCTACATGTTAGTCAGGTAAGACTCAGTTTAGGGAGTGGCACCAACTGCCTAGAGCAGAGGAAATTCATTGTTCTCATTTCTATGTTATTCTGACTAAAAATGTGTAAACTCAGTACATCCATGAAAATGTAACAGGCTGAGAAGAATTTAGAAGAATTTAACAAATAAATGACTGAAACTCTTCAAACTAATAAGGTAATAAAAGACTGAGGGTATCTTCTATTTTGGCCCAATCTGCTCATTTATGCTTTTATGTTAGAGACAATTTATTTCTATTTTACTTAATGGTTGACATGTTTAGGGGATTGTTGTCTTTTTTTTTTTTTTGCCAGGCAGAATTAGACAGTGAGAGAGAGACAGAGAAAGAGTTATAGTCAGTGAGAGAGACAGAGAGAAAGGTCTTCTTTCTATTGGTTCAGTCCCCTAATGGGGAGGACTTCCTCCAGGTCTCCTATGCGGGTGCAGGGACCCAAGCACTTGGGCCATCCTCCGCTGCCCTCCTGGGCCATAGCAGAGAGCTGGACTAGAAGAGGAGAAACCGGGACTAGTACTTGGTGCCCCAACTGGGACTAGAACCTGGCTGGGGTGCAAGCACCACAGGTGGAGGATTAGCCAAGTGAGCCACAGCACTGACCCTAGGGGAGTTGTTTTCTATTCATTCCATCTGTTCATTCATTTTTCTTTTTCCTTTCCACTTTTCTATTAGGTAAATTTTACAATTTTTTTGCTGTTTTTTCTTCTACACTTTTAGCTCTTCTCTTTGTGACTCTAGGAATTCGTATATCTTTGTTGATGACTGTTTATACAAAGGAATATTTACCATTTTCTACTTTCCAGTAATATCAAAAACAACAGAATAATTTAAAATTATGCAATTTCATTTAACACCTCCTCACACATTACATTCTTTCTGTTCTATAATTATCTCTATACATTCTATAATCCTCAGAATACATTACCATTCATTACCATTACTTTGTTCTAAAGTCCATCTTTTAAAATATTTTAAGTCAAATTTTTTTTTTTTTTTACAGGCAGAGTGGATAGTGAGAGACAGAGAGACAGAGAGAAAGGTCTTCCTTTGTCATTGGTTCACCCTCCAAGTGGCCGCTAAGGCCGGCGCACCACGCTGATCCGAAGCCAGGAGCCAGGTGTTTCGCCTGGTCTCCCACATGGGTGCAGGGCCCAAGCACTTGGGCCATCCTCCCCTGCACTCCCGGGCCACAGCAGAGAGCTGGCCTGGAAGAGGGGCAACCGGGACAGAATCCAACGCCCTGACCAGGACTAGAACCCGGTGTGCTGGCGCTGCAGGCAGAGGATTAGCCTATTGAGCCGTGGCACCGGCCTTTTAAGTCAAATCTTTAAAGAAAGCTATATAAAGATACAAAATTAAAATAGTAAAATTTTCACATTTACAATTTCTAGTTATTGTCCTTTCTTCACACATGAGATTCAACTTATCATCACTTCTTTTGCCTGTCTAACCTGTTTGAGAGCTTCTTAGAGTTCATTTTTTCTAGATACCTCTTATATAAACTTAAAATTCTGAAAGTGCCTCTTTTTATTTTGCTTTATAATATTTTGGAAATAATTTCAAACATTCATTAAAGGGTTTATAAATATTACAATATTAAAATAGTATATCTGTGCTCCTTAGCCACATGCACATTTGTTAATATTTTACCCTCTTATCTGTTTTTTATCTTTCTATCCATCTCTTTATCTATATTTTTATTAATCACTATGTAAGTTGAATAATTTATGTTCCTAAATAAAGGAAACTTTCCTAAATAAAAGACTAGTGTTTTTTTTTTTTACATTATAGTAGAATTGTTAAGCTACATTAAATTTAACTTTGACTCAATACTTTTACATAATGTACCATGTGTATTCTAATTTTGTGTGTTCAACAAGCAATGTTCTTATAATATTTGTCTTTTCTGGTACAAACTACAATATAGGGTGAGTTGTTGCATTTAATTGACATGTATCCTTAGGCTCCACTGATATGGAATATTTGCACATTTGTATTCCTTTTTAAATTTTCACTTTATTTGAAAAGAAGAGTGAATTTTTCATCTAATGATTTACTCCCTAAATACTTACAACAGCTTAAGCTGGATGGAGAAAAATTTTTCATCTACTGATTCATTTTCCAAATGCTCATAAACCCAACAGAGGTCTTCCACATTAGTGACAGAGACCCAAATACTTGAACCATCATCTTCTGTTTTCCTGTGATGTGCATTAGTAGGAAGTTAGAATTGAGAGCAGAGGTGGGATTTGAACTGGGGCTCTCTGATATGGAATTCAGGCATTCCAACTAACATCTTAACCAGTGCAACAAGCACTACCCCTCTTTTTCTTTTATAATACTATCATAGTATGTCTTCAACATACACACGCGCGCGCACACACACACACACACACACAAAGATGCTTTCTCTAATCTCTAGAGTATTTAAGTATATTATGTTATGAAGCTAAAAGGGACATTATATATGTAATTAATACAAAAGAAGTTATGTTGTTATATTGGACTACAGGGTGACTATAGATAATGATAATGCACTGGGTATTTCTCTTTTTGAAAAAAAAAAAGCTTTAAAAGTATTTTGAAAGTATTTCCTCTGACCAAATGATAAATATTTGAGTAAACAGATATACTTATGGGATTGGATGTTAAACAATGTATATATGCATCAAAATATCACATGGTGCCCCCTAAATAGATATGATTTTTATATTTTTAAAAATATATTTTTAAAAGATTTATTTTATGTATTTGAAAGGTCAAATAGCACATAGAGAGAGAAAGAGAGAAAGGACACAGAAAGAGAGAGGTATGTTCTATCCATTGGTAAACTTCCCAAATGGCCACAATGTTCAGGACTGGGTCAAGAGAAAGCTAGGATCCTGAAACTCCATCCAAGTCTCCCATATGGGTGCAGGAGCCCAAAGACTTGGGCCATCTTCTGCTACTTTCCAGGAGCATTAGCAGAGAGCTGGTTCAGAAGTTGAGTAGCTAGAACTTGAATGGGCAACCAAAGGGATGCCAGTGTAGCAAGCGGCCACTTCACCTACTGTGCACAATGCCAGTCCATTAAATATATTTGTAAAGATATTTAAATCAATAATATACCCTGGATTGCAAACTGGTTAAGCCACTATGGAAGTCAGTTTGGAGATTCCTCAGAAACCTGACTATAACCCTACCATACAACTCAGCCATCCCACTTCTTGGAATTTACCCACAGGAAGTTTAATTGGCAAACACAAAAGCTGTCTGCACCTTAATGTTTATTGCAGCTCAATTCACAATAGCTAAGACCTGGAACCAAACCAAATGCCTATCAACAGTAGACTGGATAAAGAAATTATGGGACATGTACTCTATAGAATACTATACAGCAGTCAAAAACAATGAAATCCAGTCATTTGTAACAAGATGGAGGAATCTGGAAAACATTATGCTGAGTGAATTAAGCCAGTCCCAAAGGGACAAATATCATATATTCTCCCTGATCGGCGACAACTAACTGGGCACCAAAGGGGAAACCTGTTGAAGTGAAATGGACACTATGAGAAACAGTGGCTTGAGCAGCTCTTGTGCTGACTGCTGATTTACAATGTAATATTTTATCCATTTTAATATTTTTTCTCTGTTTTGTTCTAGTACTAGTGGTTGAACTCTGTAATTAACACACAATTATTCTTAGGTGTTTAAATTTTAATTGAAAATTGATCCCTGTTAAATACAACAGTGGGAATAAGAGAGGGAGGAGAAGAACAATTTGGGACATGCTCAATCAGACTTGCCCTAAATGGTGGAGTTAGAATCGTGCCAGGGGATTCCAATACAATCCCATCAAGGTGGCATGTACCAAGGCCATCTCACTAGTCCAAGTGATCAATTTAAGCTCACAATTCATCACATTGATAAGTCTAAGAGTCAAAGGGGTCAGACAAACAAGACTAGTGTCTGCTAATAATAACTGATAGATTCAAAAAGGGAGAGAATGATCCAGCATGGGAAGCGGAATACACAGCAGACTCATAGAATGGCAGATATCCTAAATAGCACTCTGGCCTCAGAATCAGCCCTTAAGGCATTTGGATATGGCTGAAGAGCCCACATGAGTATATCACGCATGGAAAGCCAAGACACTCTGAAAAAAAAAGAAGACCTAAATGAAAGATCTCTTCGAGTGAGATCCCAGTGGAAATAATGGGGCCATCAAAGAAGGAGGTACCTTTCTCTGAAGAAAGGAGAGAACTTCCACTTTGACTATGACCCTGTCGGAATAAGATCAAAGTCAGCGAACTCAAAAGGCTTCCATAGCCTTGGCATCTCATGACCAGAGCCTAGGGAGATTACTGACGCCATAAACAAGAGTGTCAAATTGTTAAGTCAGCAACAGGAGTCACTGTGTACTTACTTCTCATGTGGGATCTGTCCTTAATGTGTTGTCCAGTGTGAAGTAATGCTATAACTAGTACTGAAACAGTATTTTTACACTTTGTGTTTCTGTGTGGATGCAAATTGATGAACTCTTTACTTAATATATACTAAATCGATCTTCTGTGTATAAAGATAATTGAAAATGAATCTTGATGTGAATGGAATGGTAGAGGGAGCGGGAGATGGGAGGGGTGTGATTGGGAGGGAAATTATGGGTGGGGGAAGCCATTGTAATCCATAAACTGTACTTTGGAAATTTATATTTACTAAATACAATATAAATTAAAAAATCCTGGATAATCAAAATGGCTCCAATCCATTCACATAGCCCCTTTAAAACAGAATTGCCTCTGGTTAGAATCAGAGAGGTACAAGAGAAGCAGTGGTTTGCAACCTTTCAAGTGTATGAAGGATAAGGAGTGCTGTTCTAGGTGAATGGCCTCATGAAGTGGGATGCCTCTAGGAGAGAAAACTTATTCTCAACTGATATCCAGAAAGAAAACAGGCCAAGTCCTGTTTTCTTATGACAGATTCTATTCAACAACCTTGTTAGATTTTCAACTTTAGAATTTGGTCTGGAGACTCTTTCAGGGAGAGGCTCTAAATTCTAGCCCTGCTGTAATGAGGCTCCAGGGAAGTTGGTGGTAGATACTTTCAGTGTTCCTTTCATGGGTTATTTCCTTGTGCTGGCAGAATGTCTAGTGCCCAAGTATCTGACCATGAGCAGGTGCCCTCACAGAACACTTGTTTGTACTGGCAGAGAGATGTGGCTCTTGTCTGACTTGTGTGCAGTTTATTACTATGAAGATAGCCACTCAGAGAGTTTTGACCTGGAGCAAGGTTTAGTTCCAGTGAGTTGGTCATGTAAGACCCGGAGGAGGAGACACAGCAAACTACGTGAAATAATCGAATTATTTTATGTACCACAAACCTCTATGAGAAAATATGGATGTTCCACAAGCAGATGGGGGTTGGGGAGAAAGAGAAGAGAGAGAGAGAAAGAGAGAGAGGAAAAACCTCTATGGCACCATGCCCTTATTAATGTCCATGAGCATTAATCCTGAGTCTTTCCCATAGTGGGTATGGAATCCCTAGAAAACACCAGAAAGGGAAACTCACTAACATGATTTGGGTGTTAACCATTAGGCTTTATCGTCGTCAGCAGCTGTAGGGTGTGTGTGTTTGAGATCAATGAAGTGAGGACCTGTGGGCCATACTGTAGGGGATATATTTTAACTTGGCTAAAGGTGATGGAGCATGATAGGGTTTCAAGTAACATATGTTAAGGCTAAAATGAATGCCAAGGCAGCAACTATATTTAAAAGGATCAGATAAATGTGAATGAGTTTGAACATAGATTCATCCTCATAGCCTCCAGACGCAAATAAAACCCAGCATTTTTGTTTTGCTCTTGGAAGTCTCTCAGGAAACACCAGCCTTAGTCATGGTGCATGACTGGGAGATAGCACACGTGTATTGCTTGCCCTCCCACCCTTCTTCCTCCTCTCTCTACTATCCCCACTCTTTTATAAATATCTATTTTCAGTTTACTTATACTCATCAGATTAACCCCACACCAAATGAATAATTCAACAAATGGTATGAAGAAAAAAAAAAAAAAAACGGTTCCACAACAGTAGAGACAAGGGCTGTAAACAACCATCAGATCTGAAAATGTCAATTTCACTTCTATACACTACATTTTAATTCTCTATTAGTTACCACAGATCAGGGAAAACACATAGGATTTGTCTTTTGGAGACTGGCTCGTTTCACTATATATAATGGTTTCCAGTTGCACCCATTTTGTTGCAAATGAGAATTTCATTTGTTTTTTACCCTTGAGTAGTATTCCATAGTGTATGTATGCCATAATTTCTTTATCCAGTCATCAGCTGATGGACATCTAGGTTGATTCCATATTTTAGCTGTTGTGAACTGATCTATATTCAGCTTTCTGTGATATCTCTGTACTGTCTTCCACAATGGCTGCACTGGTTTACATTCCCACTAACAATGGGTTGGGATACCTTTTCCCCACATCCTCACCAGCATTTGTTTTTTGTTGATTTTGATATGAGATCCATTCTAACTGGGATGAGGTGAAACCTCATTGTGGTTTTGACTTGCATTTCCTTGATAGTGATCCTTAGCATTTTTTCCTGTGTCTGTTGGCCAATTGCATTTCCTCTCTTGAAAAATGTTCAAGTCCTTTGCCCATCTCTTAACTGAATTGTTTGTCTTGCTGTTGTTGAGTTTCTTGAACTCTTTATAGATTCTAGATACTCGGCGTGAATCAGTTGTGTAGTTTACAAATATTTTCTCCCATTCTGTCAGCTGCCTCTTTACTTTGCTGTGTGCTTCCTTCTCAGTGCAAAAGCTTCTCAGGTAGATGAGATCACATTTGTCAATTTTGGCTTTGGTTCCCTGTGCTTCTGGAGTCTTTTCTAAGAAGTCTTTGACTATGCCAATATCTTGCAGGGTTTCCCCAATGTTTTCTAATAATTTGATGGTATCAGGTTGTAAATTTAGGTCTTTGATGCATTTTCCGTGAATTTTTGTGTTATAAGGTAGGGGTCTGTTTCATAAATCTCTGCATGTGGAGATCCAGTTTTCCCAGCAACATTCGTTGCAGAAAGTGGTTTTTTTCCAGGGATTGATTTTTATTTTATTTTTTTGGTCACAGATAACTTGGTTGATAACTAGCTTTCAATTGTGCTGTCTATTTTGATAATATGCACACACTCAATTCTGGTGCAGAACAGGCATGGGATTATTGTTTCAATGAGATTTGACTCATTAACCTGAAATGCTTTGGGCTCTTTGAATGTAGAATTACACACTAATACAAGTCCTGATTATTCAAATACAACATATCATACCATATTACAGTTTAACTCCTTGCCCAAAAGGAATCTTTTCCCTTCAAGTCTCTTCAATTTTCTTTTTAATGAAAATTGTATTAAGTTTCCGCTTATAAGATTTAACACTTTTTTTCTTCAAACATCCTTGCTTAACTTTTAAAGAATTGCATTAATGAAATTCATTTCAGTACAACTCCAAAGCCTAAACAGCCTAGCCTGTCCACAATTTTGTGACTAACCATCAATCTCTGAGCAAAAATAACCATTCATCTTTAACAGTGTGAAATTATATTTTCTTAGGACAAAAGGGAATATATTTTAATCTTAAACAAAATTAATGTTTGTCAGAGAAATTTATTGTATTTTGACATATTATAAGATAAGCATATTTTGATATAGGCTGCAATTTCTCTTTTGCAATCCAGTATTTGTTTAAGACTCTTTTGCTTTCACTCTGCATATTTCTGGCTTATCCCTCCCAAACTGTTTGCTGTTTTATAGCAAATGAAAATACATTTGCAGAAATTACATACAAAACTGTTTAGTGAGAACTTAAATCTTCTGTGGCTATAGTTTTTTTTCTTTAAACTTCATGGAGTTTTTGACTCTCTTTGTCTCTCCTTCTCTTTCTTTCTCTCAACTTCATATAATTAATTAAAATACTATATCTCATACACCCTGAACTTACCATTCAGATAGTTGGGCTAGGACGCTGTCAGATATTATTAAGCTTTTTAATGCATCTGAGAAAATAAAAAAAAAAAGAATCATGTTCCATAAGCATTTGTACTTTGCATGCAAATGTGAGGATAAAATATAATTTTTACACATTTTATTGGTCAATATTTAGGTTTAAGTGCATATACAGACTTGAAGGAAACATCCAAAATAGAAATTTTATTTTCTGAAGATATGTTCAGGTATGAGCAAAACCTAGGGCTGGTACAGCATTGCCATGGTGGCCCCAAAGGGAGATGCTGCCAATTTACAGAACTTTCGTGCCTGGGATGTGGTCCAAGGAGCTGAACTGAAGAACAGGGAAGGAAAACCTTGATCCCATCTTCTAAATAATATCTTTGAAAGCCAACATTGATTTATATTACCTCTATCATTCCATTGGCCAGATTAGTTAAAGGTGATTATCTGGCTACAAACTGGGCCTGAAAATGGGATCTTTATTATGCTGGAGTTCTCTTACTGAGGAGAGGAGGACAGAAAGCAACTATCTCTGGCTTAGACATGGAAGGGGGAAAAGCCAAGAGAGAATTGTCTTTCAGATTTTGAAGGTTTCTTTTATTTGTAAGGGAAATGTGGAACCATGAGTGTAACAAATTTACCTCTTATTGTATCTTCTTGTATGTGTCACCAAAATTTGCTTTGATTTTTTGTTTCCCATAACTACTTTAATTGAAATCATCACTTCTTGCCCCTTCTATGACAATTATCACCAAAATAGAGTCCCAGTTTCCACTGTTGGTTCTTTTTAGTTCATTCTCCACACAATGAAAACTAGCAGTTTTTCACTCTTATGCTTAAAATTCCTTAATCCTTTCTTATCTCTCGTATAATAAAACCTAAGTATGACTTCTTTCAAACAACTTACCTGCCTTTTAACTCCCTTTCTTTTACATGATTAAAGTGTTGTGTTCCTCAATCACACATATTGACACATGTGTACTTTCTCTTCTCTCTACAGAAAGGACTTCTACATGCTCTGCATGTAACATGGATCAGATTAC
Source organism: Sylvilagus floridanus (assembly GCA_949820135.1). Taxonomy (NCBI): domain Eukaryota; kingdom Metazoa; phylum Chordata; class Mammalia; order Lagomorpha; family Leporidae; genus Sylvilagus; species Sylvilagus floridanus. Next base: position 55,859,261 of record OX463224.1, on the reverse strand, counting down.
TGATTATTCTGTTCCTGAGTAGAACTTTTGTCTAACACACACTATGGTTTCCATTGACTTCCTGTATATCACTTATAAAAATCCCTATTTTTGGTTTGCGTATTATTCCATGTAAATTTGTATAATACACAGTGCATCAATAGAGATGAGATTTATATAGGTATCTATAAGAACAACATCAAATTTACATAAACATGTGAAGACAGAGCTCCTATATACTAACATCCAGTGTCCCCTATTATAAATAATTTATGTTGCTATGGTGCATTTTTTTTTGACAGGCAGAGTGGACAGTGAGAGAGAAAGACAGAGAGAAAGGTCTTCCTTTTCCGTTGGTTCACCCTCTAATGGCTGCCACGAAGCCAGGAGCCAGGTGCTTCTCCTGGTCTCCCATGGGGTGCAGGGCCCAAGGACTTGGGCCATCCTCCACTGCACTACCGGGCCACAGCAGAGAGCTGGCCTGGAACAGGGGCAACCGAGACAGAATCCGGCGCCCGACCAGGACTAGAACCCAGTGTGCCGGCGCCGCAGGCGGAGGATTAGCCTATTGAGTGCAGCGCCGGCCACTATGGTGCATTTGTCACAAATAATGACCCAATGTTGAAATACTGTTATTAATTAAACTCCATCACTTATTTGGACCCCATTCATATTTGCCTACTATACTTTTTATGTTCAATAGCTCCATTCAGAAAACCATATTTAATGGTCTTTTAGTCATAATTTTCCTCTGATCTGTGCTAATTTCTTTGATGCACTTTGTTTTTGATTAACTTAATGGATGGGAAGATACTCATTAAGTATTTTATGGAGTGATTGTTTTTTCAGAACACTCCTAAGTTTAAGCATTTATAATTCTGTTGATGATTAAGCCAAGGTTATGAGTTTTGTGGGAAAAGATCGCAGAGATAGATGCCATTCCTAATACATCCCATCAAAGGTTCACATCAACATGATTTCCCACTAAGGATATCAATTTTTATTACTTGCCTGAGAGTTGTAAGGATCGTTCATTGTAAGATTACTCTACACCCTTACTCCCGCCACCGCCACTCACATTTTTAGGTTGCTCTCTTTGGAAAGAAGTCATCACACATAGTCCATACTTAAATATTAGGGCATTGCATCCTGTTAGTTGAAGCAGGAGTACCTGCATAAATTACTTAGAATTTCTTTGTATTGGAGATCTATCTGTTTGTTCCTGTGTATGTATTTATTAAATAGTTTATTTAAATGAGCTCTAATTCAGTGATGTTTGTATTCTTTTGGGTATAGTACAGAACTACATTATTTTTCTGCTGCAGAAATTGTTCTTTCTTCTTCCTTTGGGCACACTGAAACTCTTCATTGACCATTAACTCCCCTGGCCCTTTACACAGTCATTAGGAAGCTGATTTTCTGTTTATTATTTTTTATTTCTTCTTCCTTTCTGGAACTGTAACATGCTCTATTATCATCCTGTTACCTTCTCCAGGAAAAAAAAAGTACCACGACAGTAACAAAACTTTGCTGTTTTCGGGGTTTTGTTTTTTTACCTTTTTTCTTTTTTTTATTGGAGTGTGCTAGATGTCTCTATAATTTTGTTCAAATGACTGCAGAACCTGGAAAAGCTGTTGCTGCTATTGATACATAACATACTGCTATTACTGGTCTTTTTATATAAATATATATATATATATACATATATATAATTGACTTTTTGGAAACTTTAGCTGTGCTGTCAACTTTGAGAAAAGTATCCCAGTTTACCGTGTTGAGTTGGCATTGTACAGAAATTAACAGCCATATTGGTCTAGAAATGTTAAACTTAAATTTTTTTCCATTTGTACAGGGGTAACGCACTGTATTAAATATGTAAGGTCTTATCTACGTGGGTTTGATTACAGAACTAATAAAGTATTCTCTAAATAATGAAAAAAAAATTAACATTTGGAGAAGGAGCTTTTAAATTATTATTATTTTTTTTTTTGGTATTTGATACTGATATCATTTCATTGAGAAGAGCTAGGAAATATATTTGAATATGTTTAGACACAGACTCTTTCGTAAATGAATTATCATAGTTATCCATTCATATCCATTCTCATTTAACATGAGTTCATAATGATATATGCAATTCTAATCCATATCCCATAGATAATTCTAGTCTTCTCAACTTGTTGAACACAAAAATACCCATTCCAACATTAGGAAACATGGTTTTCCAAATTTTCTATCATTTTCTTATTTCCTCTTTACAAATATTTATATTCGGTGGCTTAGGAATTTTTTACCTATGCTACTGTTAAAAAATAAATTACTTACTAGATTTCAGTGATTATACAGAAATCCTTTTGTTTTCAGTCTTAACTGCTTTCAATGTTACTTAAGTGAGCACCCTTTCACCATTTTCCCTTACACCTATAAATGAAGTCATGTCAAGTATTTACCATATAGATGATCTGTAACAATGTTTTGGAAACTTCCACACACTAGAGTGAAAGAGTCATAATGGTTTATATGTTATTGTTCCTTTCTGTTGATTTTATTTCAACTAAAATAGTGGCTAGAAAATATTATTTCAAAGATTGTTCTTTAAGTGGTAAACAAATAAAGCCAACATAGACCTACAATTTTGAACCAAACTGGTATTTTTGATGTTAGAACGCTGACACTATTTCTTAGTTACCAGTCATCTTCAGTGTCTTTTGTTTTCTCGTGCAGGCTTGAGAGCAGAGCCAGCTTCAAGGAGTCTTCATGTTTATACTGAATGTATACTATAATTCAATCTCCCCAACATGCTTTATTCTCTATCCCTGCCTTCTTAGATAAGTGTAAAGCCACATTTTAATGTTTCTTACTAATAAATATAATCAATAGAAACAATGAAAAAGACAGATAACAGACATGGATAGTGAAGAGCAACTAGGACATGAACTGGCACCCACATGGGATGCTTGCGTCAGTTGGAGACAGTGTCCTACACCACAGAACCAATACTAGAATTATGGTCTTTTAACTTTTTATTTGTTAAACTCTTTATGTACTGGAGCATGACGGCTTTGAGTATACTGTAAATTAAAAATGTTATCTGAGGGAGCCAGTGACATGGCGCAGTAGGTCAATCCTCCGCCTGTGGTGCCGGCATACCATATAGTTACTCCTCTTCCCATCCAGCTCTTTGTTATGGCCTGGGGAAGCATTAGAAGATGTGGAAAATGGCCCAAGTCCTTGGGCCCCTGCACCACGTGGAAGACTAGGAGGAAGCACCTGGATCCTGTGTAGTTCTGGCCATTGCGGCCATTTAGGGAGTGAGCCAACGGAAGGAAGACCTTTCTCTCTTTCTCTCTCTCTAATTGTCTGTAACTCTACCTCTCAAGTAAATAAAATCTTAAAAAAATGTTATCTGAAAAATTTTTTAAAAAATTTAAAAAAAAATTTTTTTAAATAGCAAAAAAAAAAAGTTATGATAAAAATGCATCCTGTGCCGGCACCATGGCTCACTTGGTTATTCCTCTGCCTATGGTGCCAGCATCCCTTATGGGCTCCAGTTCTAGTCCCAGCTGCTCCTCTTCCAGTCCAGCTCTCTGCTGTGGCCCGGGAGGGCAAGGGAGGATGACTCAAGTGCTTTGGCCCCTGCACCTGCATGGGAGAACAGGAAGAAGCACCTGGTTCCTGGCACCAGCCGAAGCGGCCATTTGGGGAGTGAACCAATGAAAGGAAGACCTTTCTCTCTGTCTCTCTCTCTCTCACTGTCTGTAACTCTGTCAATTAAAAAAAAAAAATACATCCTGTGTTTAAGTACAATTAGTTGCTGACTTCAGGATTCAATTGAGATGGGGAGAGGGTGAATAAAGGAGAATTAATGTAGAATCGCCTTTTTTTTTTTTTTAAAGAGTGAAAGAGAAAAAAGAGAGAATGAGAGAGAGGAATCTTTCCTCCACTGGTTCACTCTCCAAATGGAACAGCGAGGGCTGGGTCAAGCCAAATCCAGGAGCCTGGAGTTCCATTTGTTGTGGCATGTGGGTGGCAGGGAAATAAGAATTCGGATCATCTGCTGCTACTTTCCCAGAAAGGCAGCAGGTGTTGGCATTGTCCACAGCTGCTTAACCCAGTGTGCCACAGCGGTGGCCCTGAAGCCTCCTTCTTTCTCCAGTGACTCTTGTACATCTGAAGCAGGCTCACATGATGTATATCTCAATGTACTCACTAAACAATAATATGCCCATGACCTCATCTGAATTCTCTCTTATGATATGACATCCAAAAAGTGCTGAATTCTCAGACATAGCTTTAGGCATCTGAAATCTAGATTTGACTCAGGAAATATGGAAACATCTGTCTCCTTCTCTTTTGCTATCCCAAGATATAAGTGTGGCTAATGGAAACAGCAGAGAATTAATATCTAACACTTATTGAATATGCATTGTTTGCTATGTGGTCTTCTCTTCTTTTCACATATAATATTTAATCAATATAATAACCATATGACAAACGTAGTCTCAATTTTGAAACGGAAAAGAATGAACCAAAGAGACATCAGAGAATTTGTTTAAAGTTACAGTTCTAGAAATTGGTATAGCTAGTTAATAAAAATTCAGAACTTAAATCTTCACAATATGATTTTACTATATTATATGAATCATTTAGAATTGGATACATTTAACTTAAAGTCACACTTCCTCTTCTAAGTAATGGGGCATATCTGGACAAGTTAATCGATTTTTGTCAGCTACTCTTTTCTTGTAAAATATATAATAACACTTTTTGTTAGTGTCATTATAACTAAAAAGGAAACATTACATCCTAGAATCAGTATATATTCAAAAATATGTTATTAGTACTTATACTCATGTTGTCATAAGCAAAAATCAATTAGAGTAACCTGATAAAGAAATATATTATTTCAAGGTCTATTCATTAACATGGACACTAGGGAAAGAATCTCAGAATCCCCAGGTATTTGAGTGCCTACTAACTAGTTTATTTTCTGGCTACTTAATATAAAGAAAAGGATAGAACAGAAAAATTCAATTTTCCAAAAAAATTACATTCTATAAAAAAAGGCAAAAAACATATATTAGAGTGTAATCTTAGAATAATACATGCTTGAAGAAAAAGAAAAGGCTAAGACAGAAAGTGACGAATATTTTAAATAGGAAACCAGAAAATCCTCTAAAGAGTCAAACATTAAGAGACGACCTGAGTGGAGTATATTATTGAACAGAATATAACAGGAGAAAGAACTGAAAATTCAAAAGCCCTAAGATGAAAGCCTGCATTGTTATTTAAGGAATGGTAAATATTCCAGTATAATTGATGGTAGGAAACTGATGTGAGAAAGAAAATAAATTATTGAGGTTAACCACAGATAGATCTATTTTATTGCATAGGCAACGATAAAGTTGTTGGCACTTATTCTAAAAAGCACTGAAGATATGCAACAGTTCTGGACTCAAATAAGCATTTGCCAAAGGAAATTTTGTACAAGGAAGTTGTTGGAAGAAAGGGCTTTTAATGTTATAGCAGAAGATAACAGAAGTATGTGTAGAAAAATTACAGATCATAATACAGGTGTGACACCTGAAAGAGAGAGAAGCAAAGGAAGGGGTTTGGATAAACATAGAGTAAGTGTGTGGTCTACTAATTAAAATGCCCTAAGGACATCTACACCCCATGCCAAAGTACTTGGATTAAAGTCGCAGCTTGCCTGCCAATTCCTGCTTCCTATTAACATGCATTCTGGGAGGCAGCAGGTAATGGCTCAAATACTTGGATTCTTGCCATTCACATGGGAGACTTAGCTTAAATTTCCAGCTTCCAGCTTTCACCTGACATTTGAGGATTGAACCTGCACAAAACAGATTTCTCTCTCTGTCTCTGTCTCTCTCTTAAAATAAATAAATACTTGAAAAAATAATAATAGCCCAAAGTCACAACATGTTTATAAAATATCTGGCTAGACCACTAAGTAGTTTCTGAAAATTATGTCACTAAAATTTTCTTTAAACATACATGCTGCACTAAATGTACTGACTGGGAGCAATCTAGGGGAAGAATGGCTTTGGCATGAGTCCTATGATATTTCTAAGGGTCGTAGCTGAAAAATATTCATTGGGAGTGCTCCTTTATTTATGCTGTATTGCAGGGACATCTGTAAGTGTAACTCCATGACCACCAGAAAGTTATTTTAAAGTATTTGGGTTACATGGCTTGGTTTTAATTTTCTGAATTAATAAATATTGTTGGGCACAAATGTAGAAGTGACAGGGCTAGTAAAGAGAATACAGCAGTTGTTTAGGGAAGAATTGATGGTGATTTGGACTGGAGTGGAAAGTACTGAGAGGGTTGAAAATAGTAAAGTTTTGTTGCATTCTAATGATACAATGAAAGTATTCAATGATGGACTATATATGACTTGTGAGAGGAGAAAATTTAGAAATGACTCAAATTTTTACTTTGAGACATTAGAGTAGACTTTCCATTTCCCAGCACAAGGGAGATATTAGAGAAAGCAGGTAAAGGTAGAGTACAAATGGGGTGGTTAATTAGGAGTTCAGATATAAAATGTTATACTGAGATATTTATTTAGAATCTTTGTGGAAATATTGCGTATTCTCCTGGATGAACAAGTCTGGAGTTAGGGAAGAAATTAGATGGAAAATAGACACATAGACACAAAATAGTAATCAGTGTATAAATGGAAATGACAATAGAGATTTTTTTGTTATCACCTAGGATGTGTAGAAGGTAAAGAGGTAAGGACATAGTCTGAAAACTTTGAATATTAGAGATCATGATGATGATACCAAAAGAAAAAAGTGATGTAGAAGGACTGTATACGAGGTAAGAGACTCAAAGAATGTTGTATGAGAATGCAAATGCAGAAAGTTTATCAAGAAAGATGGCTGGGGAGGGCATTTGGGATAGAGATCAAGACATCTCAAATTAGAGTCCCTGGTTCAAGTCCTGGCTCCATCCCAATCCAGCTTGTATGTGTGTATGAGTGTCTGTGTGTATATGTGTGTGTGTGTGTGTGTGAGAGAGAGAGAGAGAGAGAGAGAGAGAGAGAGAGAGAGAGAGAGATATCTTTGGGAAAACAAGATGATGTTTTGAGTGTTTGGGTCCCTGTCACTCATGTGGAAGATCCAGACTGAGTCCTTAGCACCAAGCTTCAGTCTTAGTCATTGCAAGCATTTGAGGAATGAATCAACGGATGTACAGGACTCTGTTCAGTAATTTTAAACATTGATTGAGGTGCAGAAGATTAACACTGTCAGCTGAAAAACACATGAGAAAGTGTATATCGGGGCAGGTGCTATGGCATAGTAGGCTAAGGCTCTGCCTGCGGTGCTGGCATCCCATATGAGTGCAGATTTTTATCCCAACTACTCCTCTTCTGATTGAGCTCTCTGCTACAGCTTGAGAAATCAGAGGAAGATGGTCCACGTGGTTGGGCCCCTGCATCAATGTGCAAGATCTAGTTCCTGGCTCCTGCCTTCGAATCTGCCCAGCTCCAGTCATTGCAGCCATTTGGGGAGTGAACCACCAGATGGAAGACTTTTTTCTCTGTATTTCCCTCTCTGTCTGTAACTCTACCTCTCAAATAAATAAGTAGAAACTTTAAAAAAGTGTAAATGTCATTGCGACTTTTTTGAGAAGGAGGTAGGGAGAGAAAGAGAGAGATAGTGCTCTCATTCCCTGGTTCACTCACCAAATGCCACCATAGGACAGGCTGGGGCAGGCTGAAATCAAAGGCTAGGAATTCAATCCAGGTCACTAACAAGGATGGTAGGGACCCAGCTATTTGAGCTATCACCTCCTGCCTCCCAGGGTGTACATTAGCAGGAGGCAGTATGGAGAGCAGAGCCTGACTCAAACCTGCTTCAATAAGGAATGTTGTCATCCCAACTCAGGATCATAATTGCTAGGCCAAATGCCCATCCCTCACTGTGACTGTAATCAGGATTATTCTAATATACCACAGGAATGTAGACATCAGTAGTTCCTGATTTGCAGGGAATCAGAAGACAGTCTATAAAACACAGATAGATAGGAGCTGTTCTTTCAGAAAAAGATGTGGAGTAGAAAATGCTTTCTTTTTTTAAAGTATGGCTAATAATCAATATTTTATCTGATTGGAAAAATCTACTAAAAAAGTAAAATATGGTGACATTAAATAGAGAATAATTACAGGAGTATAGTTCCTAAATGTGTGATGTGAAATTGTGTGGATCTTAGATAAAGACAGACAGAATTTATTATTGGTAATAGGTAGGAAGGAAGATGCAGGTAACTAGAAAACATGGCAGTTATCTTCACACTGCTTCTATTTCTCTAGTTAAATAAGAAGTTTTCACTTTAGACTATGTTGAAAGAAAAAAAATGGAGATTATGTTGGAAGTTAGAGGTTTAAAATGGAAAGAGAATATGTCAATTTAGCATATGACAGAATGACAGAACCAACTGAGGAATTACTGGGTAGCTGTGGGATATCTCTAGTGTTTTAAGGTCACAGATTTAGTTAACATGTCCTTGACACAAGTTTCTTGGAAACATATTCAGTCTTCCAAAGGTAGGTATGTATAGCCACAGAGTTGGAAATAACAGTGATGGAATTTTCTATACAATTTCCCCAAGGAGAGTGAGAAACATTGAGAGAGAGGTAACATTCTATGAAAATTTTATGATAATTAATGGCTATGAAAGGAATTGATTGAAGATGTGGAGGAAGTGAGGAGTAAGAATTGGGTTAGGTTGGGGCCGGCACTATGGCACAGCGGGTTAATGCCTTGGCCTGAAGCGACGGCATCCTACGTGGGCTCTGGTTCGAGGCCTGGCTGCTCTACTTCCCATCTAGCACTCTGCTATGGCCTGAGAAAGCAGTAGAAGATGGCCCAAGTTCTTGGGCCCCTGCACCCACATAGGAGACCTGGAAGAAGCTCCTGGCTCCTGGCTTCGGATTGGCACAGCTCAGGCCGTTGTGGCCATCTGGGAGTGAACCAGCAGATGGAAGACCTCTCTCTCTCTTTGCCTCTCCTTCTCTCTCTGTTAACTCCAACTTTCAAATAAATAAGTAAATAAAAAAAAATGGGTCAGGTCAGTGCAGTAAAAGTTTTTAAGAATCAGTGCAGTGGAAGCACAGCATGTGTGAGATGGGTTGTGTTAAAAAATAAGTTGTGAACTATAACTATAGCTGTGGAAATATGTGATTAAATTAGTCAAAAGCATTCAAAAGAAAGAGGCTACGGTTTGTTTAAGTTAAATGTTCATGGAGGATAGCATTGTGGCCATATGGGAACTGGTTCAGCTAATCCACTTCCAATGCATTTCCCTACTAATGTGTCTGGCAAAGCAGCGGAAAATTGTAAAAGAGCATGGGCCAGTACACTCAAATGGGACACTAGGATGAAGCTCCTTTCTCCTGGATTTGGCCTCAGCCAGCTCTGGCCAGGAGCTGTTGTTGCAGACATTTGGAGAGTTAATTAGCTGATGGAAGATCTCTATCTCTTCTCCCTCTCTCTCTCTCTCTCTCTCTCTCTCTCTCTCTCTGTAATTCTGCCTTTCAAATATAAATAAATCTTTTAAAAATAAATTAATTGCTCATGAATCATCTATTGGATAATTTAATATACCATAAATGATTATAGGAGTAAAGGAAGGAGAAGAAAGATAAAGCAGATTTTCAATTGTCCTGAGAATGTGATCAGGATGACTGTAGATGATTGCAACAAGCAAGGCAAGCCACAGCAGTTTAAGAGCGTTGCTTCTGGCCGGCGCCATGGCTCACTTGGTTAATCCTCGCCCTGTGGCGCCGGCACCCCATGTGAGCACAGGTTCTAGTCCTGGTTGCTCGTCTTCCAGTCCAGCTCTCTGCTGTGGCCCAGAAGGGGAGAGGAGGATGGCCCAAGTGCTTGGGCCCTGCACCCTTATGGGAGACCAGGAGGAGGCACCTGGTTCCTGGCTTTGGATTGGCACAGCAGTGGCCATAGTGGCCATTTAGGAGGTGAACCAATGGAAAGAAGACCTTTCTCTCTGTCTCTCCCTCTGTCTATAACTCTACCTGTCAAATAAATTTAAAAAAAAAATTTTAAAAAGAGCATTGCTTCACAGCATCTGTAGAGGGTTGTAAGGATGAAAGAAAAACCAGCAAGAGGTAGCAATGAGAACCAAGGACAGCAGCAACTCAACCTTCATGATGGTTAGCATTTCATACAACTGTGTGGGTGCTTTGTCCTCAGATAACAATTGGCTTTCTATTGGAATAATTCATTGAAGAGATGTTCAAAGAAGAAAATGGAGGCCAGATCCGAAGCTCACTAGGCTAATCCTCTGCCTGCGGCACCAGCACACTGGGTTCTAGTCCCGGTCGGGGCGCCGGATTCTGTCCTAGTAGCTCCTCTTCCTATCCAGCTCTCTGCTGTGGCCCGGTAGTGCAGTGGAGGATGGCCCAAGTGCTTGGGCCCTGCACCCACATGGGAGACCAGGATAAGCATCTGGCTCCTGGCTTAGGATCAGCATAGAGCGCTGGCCGCAGCGCACCAGCCTCAGCGGCCATTGGAGTGTGAACCAATGGAAAAGGAAGACCTTTCTCTCTGTCTCTCTCTCTCTCACTGTCCACTCTGCCTGTCAAAAAAAAAAAAAAAGAAGAAGAAGAAAATGTAGATCGTAGATGATCTGAATGACTTAGATTTCTTGGGATAATAGAAGTAACAGAATTGTAAGAGATTATGGAATGTTCCTAATGGTCACTCAGGACAAGTTGGCACTCAGCTTTAATAATAAATATGGTGTTGGGAGGTAGTTGAATTTTTAAACAGCTTTCTGTTACTCAAAAAGTATGATATACGTAGGAACAGAGACAATCTAAACTGGAGCAAATATGCTGGAGATAACCTTCAAATCTCTCAGTGAAAAGCAAAGGCCAGGTAGGGGATGAGCTTCTTGAAAGAACATAGATGAGCTAACACTAATTTTAAGATGTGAAAGTATCTACTACTTGTAGATAACTTAGCTAAATGGTCTTGGAAATGCAGCTGAATCTTAAAGATCATCATAAGATTTACATTTTTGGAGCCCACTGTATATCCACTGCCAAGTGCAGAGTTCCTCACTTAATAAAAATGAAATATGCAAATAGTCGAAAACTACCTCTTAATCTTCACCTGACTGAATCTAATATAATTCTCCCAATAAATTAATGGAGATGTAATGTAATTAGCTTTCTCTATATTTTATAGATGAAGGTATCGAAATTAAAAAAGAGAAAGATAAAAATCTTTCTCAAGTCATAAAACTGATAGATGGAAATCCTGAACTCACATTCAGAAATCATGGCTTAAATATATTTTTAGAATGATGAGATGAAAATGATACATTCTAAATTCTAATTGAAAAGCTCATATTCTATCTGGAAAAAATGGAGAAAATCAACCAAACAGCACATTGTCATACACAAATGTGTGTGTAAAGAATCTTAGGACTATCATTTGACATAAACATTGAAGAAATCTTAAAAATTCTTCAGGTGAGAAGGAAAAGGGGACACCAATTCAAGCGGAAATATTATTGTGGGGAGGTACAAATGAATACCATGAGATGTTGGAACACGGAGTAGGTCCAAGTGACTAATATATAGGTAGTGAATTATGTGTGTGTTTAAGTTCTGACAATTTAGGGTAGAAGTGCTGGGTGTAGGTAGTTATAAGTTTTGTTTTTACTCTAAATGGTTTTGACTTTATTCTAAGGGCATTAGGGAAGTATTACACGTATTTTCAAAATGAAATATTAATGCATTTCAAAATGAAAAGGGCTAAGAAGGGTATTTGGTGCAGAGGTTAAACCAAAACTTGGGATTTGATTTTGTGATTTTGAGGTATGTCTATGGAAGGCTGAGTGACAAATTGAATAGGGTTAAGTTTGAAGGCAGGAGACTGGTGCAACATGTAGAATTGTCTGTTTTGTATGTTATTGCTCAATAAATACTGAGTCTGAACCCCAAAATGAATGTTTTTATTTCCCAAACAATTGATTTGGTTAGCATTTATTTTTGTCAACCTGTCCACTTTTACTGATTATAGGATATCATAATAACATGGTTTTATTTAAGATAATCTCAACATAAAGACTCAATAGGACAAAAATAGCACCAGAATGAAATTTTAGAAATACCACATAATGCAACTGGCATTCAATTTGCCCTGTCCTCTGAAACACCACAGGCAATTGCATATGTATTGTGTGTGTATGTGTGTGTGTGTATGAGAGACAGAGGGAGAAGTGCGAAGATGTGAAGGGCCCCGACAGAATGAGCGTGGGACATATGCCTGACTGAAAAAGGGAAGGTTTATGCCACAGTTCAACTTTGCAGCAAATCTGTGAAGCTGCTAAGAAACCAGCCTGCGATTCTCCTGTCACTTCAATAAGAAACATATGTCATACATCACCAAACATTACACCCTAAATGGCAATATATTGCGAAGCACTGGCTCTCATTTTTTGTCTTAACCCACACAGCAGAATCCCAGTGATTTGCAATGAAAAGCAGTTCAGTGTTACATGAAGAAGGGTACAAAGTCCATGGGGCTGGCAGTATGTGCTCATGCTACTCTGAGGAGGCTACAGGATTCTAGTACTGGAAGTCACTTCTTTAATCACCCACTTTTGTTTGTGTATATTAAGGACATGCTATGTTCCAAGGGCCGTGCAGATATAGATAAAAAAATGTAGAGCTGCTACACCTAAAACTCTCTAGCAAACAGTACACAGTTACAATCCACATAATATATAAAAGCAATTGCAATACACTGTAATACAATCTCTAATGGAGATTTGAACAGACAACCATGAGCACTTGGTGAAGGAAGAGACTAGTTAGGAGACATTGTAATGACTAGTTGTAGACATCAAAATGGGCTACTTACATACAACAAATGGCAAATTCCAGGTCAAACAGCTATTATCCGCATTGCATTTTTACAAAGACTCTCACTCTATTTTCCCTCTTTATATTATACTGTTTCCAATAACCACTGTGTGCTAAGTTACATGATCCACATGGAAAGAGGTTAATTCTGGATTACAGAAAACCCAGAAGAACTAACCCCTGTTCTGTTTCTGATGGACCTTCATGGTGGTAGATTAGTTGTAGGACAAAAGGTTAGCAGGTTCCTTATAAGGAGATATATTCTAATAATCAGAACTACTAGCAAATTAAAACATCTTTTCCCAAAGAAGACATCCTTCTGCCACTGAAAATATTTGAAGGGAGATGTGATGATTTGTTAGTCAAGATACAAATAGACTGAACATCCTTTAAGTTCTTTTATACTTTTAAACTATAAAATGAAAAAGCGCACATGCAAAATGTTAAGTCAAGATCAAATATGATGTTATAGATGTACAACATCATCTAAATTGAATAAATCCTGGAAATAAAAATCAAATCATCTGCTTTAATGTACACATGAAGGAACAAGAAGCAAATAGGTTAAAATTCAAGCCAGTAGTCAACTACTTTATTAGCACTACCACAGCAAGGTCTGGCATAGGGGACAGAAGGCTCTTAAGACTTTAAAGAGAAAAATATTCAAAGCTAAGGATATTGTGTGTGGGAAGGCCTGGGATGGGATTTGTTTGTTACACTAAAAGAGGAAAGACTTGGAGAGACAGAAGGTTCAGTTTAGGGTGGGAAGTCACTTCGTGCCTGAGAATTTTTTAAGGGAAGAAAGGATGATCACACAGATACCATGTTCTAACTTTAACATCGTTATTGTTTTGAAAATTTGTTTATTTATTTGAGAAAGAGAGACAGCTAGGACAGGTTGAAACCAGGAGCAAAGACCTCCATCTGGGTTCTGCCTTAGGGGTTGCAGGAACCCAAGTAGTTGGAGTATCCTTTATTGCTTCCCAGGATCATTAGCAGGAAGCAAGATTGGATGATTGGATGTCTGAAGTAGTAGAAACTCATACTGAGCAGTCTGATATGGGATGCAGACACCTCAAGTGGCAGTTTAACCCACTGATCCATAATACCCACTCTTAACAGTTTTTAAAATTAGCTAATACTCATCAAGCCATCCTAGGCAAAAAATGCTTGCGTTTAGCATTTAATGTAACAGTGTGAGGGTAAACAAACAATTCTTTATGTGTTATAAAATTCTCTATTAAAATGACTATGGGGTATTCATATTCAAAAAAATACATGAGATGCTTTGCCAAAATGTAATGAATTTCATGGATTTTCTTTAATGTGATGCTCCTAGTCCAAAGCCAAAGATCTCCATAGATATTATAGATCATTAAAATTTCATGTGAACTCACGAAATTAATTTTGGATGCTGAGGTTTAGAATATTTTCATATGTATTTTATTTAATTCACTAATTGGGTGGTTCATTGATTAGGAGAATCCTATTGTAGGTAGACAAATATATCAAATAAAGCCAACAATATCTCAGCAAATAATTTATTAGATTGACTTAACATAGGAAACAGTTTATCAGTGAAATCTATCTCTGTGACCTTGCATACATTTTTAACCCTTCCAAATTTTAATTTCATTCTTAGTCAAATATAATATTTTATTTACTGACTACTATTGGTGTTATCAAGTAATACAATGTTTTATTATTTTTAACATTGCTACTTGCTATTTGCTGATGAACTGAATAAATACCATGCTGGAATTAACATTTAGAACGTGAAAATAAGTAATGCACTTATAATGCATTGAATAATGTTCCCCACACAGTGCAAGGCTCCTCTAGATCTTAAGTAGCCAAAAGTTTGGGGCTATTTGGTTCATAAAATAGCTTTGGAGCAAGTATTTCCTGGCTGAAATATGAATTTACAATAACAAATAATTATAAGAAAGAGTCTTCATTGCTATGTACTTCTTTTTGATAAATCTTGGCAATCAGAAATATAAGAGGTCAACTGCCATGATGATTAAATTTTATAGACTATCATTCATTGTGTGCTTTCACTTTTTACATTTGCTACTCAAAACCATTTTATAAGGTCAATGATGATTGAATATTATTCTATTTCCTATAGTATAGACAAAGAATTGAAGCTCAAGAAAACTAACTGGGTATTTCAACTTCATGTGGCTAATGAGATGCAGAAGTTAGTTTATCTGAATCCCAAATCCAGTTGCTTCAGGCTGTTTCCTTATAGCCCTGTTATATTCCTTGAAGGCTGCATACGGGAAGTGGAATTTAAGTGATGACTGTCACGTGACAAGGGGACAGTGAGAGTAAGAGGAATATTGTATTTATACAGTAGCTAGATGTGATAACTGAACATAAGTACATATGACTTAATGTTATTTTGGCCACACTTTCTTCATTTGCCATGAGAACCAAGTTTTGCCATTAGAGTCTTTTACCCATTTGCCTTAATTATTCTCAGGAGAGCAATGTAATTGAAGATGATAAAATGCTTACTTTAATTTCACTTGTTTGGAGAATCAAATCTGGCACCAAATGCATTTGTGTGTCTGCCTTTAATTATTCTCACCTCAGAAGATCTCCATTTCTCCCCCACTTTTTTTCTATGAAGACCATTAAGGTGTTAAGTGCAAAGTTACCGCTTGATGGAACAAGGCTCCAGACAGTCTGAGCTGAGAAAAAGCAGCAATGTGACTTAATTGCCACAAGATACTGTTGATAAAATGGTAGGTAACTGGGGAGACTATTAGCTTAAAGGGAAAATGCCATTAAAGGAAGAAAACAAGTATCTGAGAAAGGATTTCAAAGTGTTGATAATTTCTTCACAGTCTCAAAATGCCTAAATTTTGAAAAAAAATAGAGGAAAAAAAGGGGGGGGGGGAGAAATACTGCCCTAAGTCGTACAAATGAAAGAGCTTACACAATTATTAGCATTTCCTTTTGAAAAGGAGGCATCTCTCTTAGCATGGCAGTTGTAAAAAAAAAAAAAAAAGATTGGCATATTTCAACATATTGATTAGATATTAAAATATTTAATCTGTCACTAGAAACCTTCAAAATTATAAACATGTTAGAAGCAGCGTTTAGTCTTAAATATAAATCATCTTAGTTTATAGAAAATCCTTAGTTGATATATTTTATGTTCTGTAATTCTCTTCCTGGAATTCAGAAGTCTTCATGTTTCAGTAGGAAAAACCTCTTTTATTTAAATTGTATATTTTTAAGAAAATGAATTATTTTTATCTGTTTCCTTATTATTTGCAATCTAGAGGAAAGACTTTGAATCCATTTGGAAAGTTGTTTGAGGGCTCTATCTGTGGCTTTTCTGAAAAGGATCTGAGACTTCAGGCGTTTCAAACTCTTATGGTTTACAGCCATGGGAAAAGATATCTTAGACAAGAGCTCCGAAGAAAATTTTCAGATATTACACCAAATGAGCTTGAGATGAGGTAGACAGGGAAACTTTTAAATCCATCCCAAATGCTTTGCTTTCATAAGAAAATCCTATAATTCGAACAGACAAGGCTTTTACTCTCAGATTACTTCTTGTGGCAGAGAACAAGATCTTATTACAAAAAGACTAAGTCATTTGAGGATAAATCTACTATTACCATAAAGTTCAGCCTTTTGCCTTGAGTTCAGTTCTAAAAGCTAATGAAATAAAAACAGGAAGCTAAGTGAAGCCTAGGTCTAGCTTAACTAATGTTGAGCTTCTGATTATAAAATCCATGAAAGGTCAAAATTTGATAATTTCTGCAATTTTTAATATGCAATTTTCACTTATTCTTTCTTCAGACTCTGTGTTTGCATGTGTTATTCATGTTAGTCCATAACAGCTCTGTCATGGGATTAAAACTATTGTACAATTTATATATTAAACCCTTTCATATAGTACACATCATAAGTTTCATCACATTTCATACAATTTTTTAAAAAGAAGTTTCATCCACAGTTTATTTTATTTTATAAATGGCTGCAATGGTTGAATCTGGGTCGATCCGAAGCCAGGATACAGGAGCTTCTTCCAGGTCTTCCACTGAGGTGCAGGGGCCCAAGCACCTGGGCCATCTTCCACTGCTCTCCCAGGCCATAAGCAGAGATCTGGGTCAGAAGGTGGAGCACTCAGGACATGAACTGGCACCCACGGACACTGGCACCGCAGATGGAGGCTTAGCCTAACATGCCACAGCACCAGCCTCCTCATGGAATTTTGAGATGATCATGTTAAAGCACCAAATTTAAGACTTTACAGTCTCTCTAACATACCTAGCTTCCCCTGCTCTCCCTCCCCCACTTATAACAGTTCCGTTCTTTCTTTGGTTTGTTTCCACCAAGCAAAACTATCTTCTTCTCTACTTAGCCTAAGAATTGATATCTGTATAGTTTAGAGCCCTAACCAGGAATGCATACTGAACAGGGAAGTAGTGTTGACAGTGCTTCAGAATTGGCTTCTCATCTTGGTGCATGTAGAAAATCATAGTATTTAATCCAGTAATGTGAAATCAACCAACAATTCATTGGAAAGCCTAATATTTTAAATGTTTATTTATTTTTATCTGAGAGAGCAACAGAGAGTTGTCACTGATTTCATTCCCCAAATGACTACACTGGTCTGGCTGCAACAGGACAAATTTGAAAGCAGGGAACTCAATATGGGTATCCCATGGGAGAAGTAGAGACCCCAATACTGGAGTCATCACCTGCTGCCCTCACCCAGCCCACCCCCAACCAATGTGAAATTAGAGAAAGCTGGAATTAGGAGCAGTGCCAGAACTTGACCCAGGGATATTTTTACTGCTGGGCCAAAGCCTGGGGTTTTGGGTCTAATTCGAGGGGTGGAAGCCTGGGATGCCAGAGCACTGAGAGGATCAGTGTTCTGGCATAGCTGTGTATCTTTCTGAGGCCCCAAAGTGGGCTCTGTCAGGGATGCTGCTTACTCAGCCTTCTGAGACACCGGTATGAAGCTAGAAGAAAGAGGGACAGGACTACTTGTTTACTTGGCAGATGAACACCTTAGGAAATCTTTTTAAGGAAAGAAAATGAAATAAAAGCAGTAAGGACAGAATTTTGGAGCTGAACATAGAGATACAGAAGTATTCCAATTGCCCCCCAAAATTACCTTTGATTTTCTTTGCTGAGCACAAACTCCGTAGTGAATGGCTCCACTTAGTGTTTCCTTATAATTTAAAACTCAGGTTGTGCTAATCTTACATCATCATCTTCCCCACAAAAGTCCTTTTCCTACAAATGGTTCCAACATTAGAATCATCTCTCCAGGTGCACAGGCCAGGAATTTGGATTGCTCTTTCCCCATTGTCATTCTAAGACATCCAGGAAGCCCTGAATTTGTCCTTCTCTTCCATGTGTTTATTCCTCACAGTCTTCCAAGTCCCTCTCCAGACACCAGTGCATGGTAACATCACTTCTCATCCCATCTGCAATCACATTTTCGTATTTGCTGTTTCTGAATCTACTCTTTTTGTTCAATTTTCTGCAATACAATAAGTTGTTTTTATAAAAAAGAAATGTGATAATGCTATTTACACTTTGAAATTTTTCAGCGAATTCCTATTCATGTAAGATAAAATCCTAGATCATTTGCATGTCTTCCAAAGTATTCTTCAATTGTGTTGCTGTCTAATCTCTCAGGCAATTTTCTCTATGTTTACACCACTTGTCTCTGCTGGAATTTTATTCATTTCTTCAAATCTACCACACTCACCTCTGGCAAGGGTTGAGGACACTGATATTCAATATCTGAGGAAGATAAAAAAAGATGAATATTTGCTTATTTTAACAGGGAGTGTTGTGCTGTTATAGCACAGGTTTCCTGAGCAGAGCAGATTGCTGATTTTTTTTTCTTTTTTCTTTTGGCCAGGCAGAGTTAGACAGTGAGAGAGAGACAGCGAATGGTCTTCCTTCCATTGGTTCACTCCCTGAATGGCCACTATAGCCGGCGCCGATCCAAAGTCAGGAGCCAGGTGCCTCTTCCTGGTCTCTCATAAGGGTGCAGGGCCCAAGCACTTGGGCCATCCTCCACTGCCCTCCTGGGCCACAGCAGAGAGCTGGATTTTAAGAGGAGCAGCTGAGACTGGTAGCCAGCACCCCAACTGGGACTAGAACTCGGGGTACTGGTGCTGCAGGCGGAGGATTAGCCAAGTGAGCCATGGTACCGGCACAGATTGCTGATTTTATAAAGGGATTTAAGAATGAGTATAGTTCAGGGATTGCTGAATTTTCAATGACTTACAATGGATGGTATCATCTTTAAATATTTATATAGTTGGCTGGAGGCATTTTTTATTAGTTAGCATTATAAATGTGAGGAACTATGCCTGATTCTTTAACCTGAAAGAGCATTTTTCACTGAGAGAATTTATCTTACTGATTGATTTGATTTACACATATTTCTAGTGGCTATTTGTTACTAAACCAAATAAAGAAATCATTTTGTTCATTTCCTCTAGGATTGTGGGGACGTATTTTATTATCTGTCTTCTGCTTAAACTTATTTGCTTAGCACATGTTCATCTCTTAGGATTCATCTCGCCTGTTAGTTCTTTAAGGCTGGTTTTCCTGATTTGTTGATCAAGTATCCCAGCTAAACACCCCCAATTTTATACTACCCTTTCCATTCCTGACTCCACAGGGTAAATTACTAGTTCTCCATTTATTTTGACTACTAAAATGCAATCTCCATTAGTAGAGGAGTCATAGTGTTCCTGTTTATCAATGTATATTTCTTCTTACCTTCAAATTAAAGTTGCAAAAAGCTACAGTTAGCCCCAGGTGACACAGATGTAAATGATTGGCCCTTTTCAATTCCACATCTTTTTTTTTCCTTTTAATTACTTTTGTATGTTTGTATAATGTATAGTGTGGCAACAATGCATATATTCAGTGTGTGAAGATCAATTCCACATGTTCTAGTACTAAAAGTCTGTCACACCAATGCTCCTCTACATGTAGATCCCACAAGCAATAAAAAAAAATTAAGGAAAATGATAAGAGTGCCTGAAACTTTGTTTAAAAAGTCATCCTCATTTTTTACTGAAGCTTGGGAAATTTTTTCTTAATTCTGATACAAATTTTCATCACAAGAGATCAAATTCTTGTAGAGAGCTCAAACTTAGTAGAGAGTAACCACTATATCTCTGTAATATACTGTGCTGTTAAATTATTTTCACATTATTATAGCAACAATGAGATATGCCAGAGAAAGATGAAATACCATCCACCTTCTACAAACAAGAAATATATGTTTACGTTCTGTGAAAGCAGTCATTCAAGCAGAAATTTTTGAATAACTGGTAGTATACCAACTCTCGCTGGAAGCTGACTAATAGCCTTGCAATAGTGTTTAAACAGCACTCTATACATACTTTAACTTTTATTTTTGGTGAGGAAATTTGGATGTGAAATATGTAGTTCCATTGTGTGTTGATTCAGCATCCACTAAGCTTTCTTTTCTTTTATCCAATACAAATACCTTAGTGATGGCTATGTCAAGGGTGAGCTTGTTTTTATCAAAGTTTTACTTTACCTTTCCTCTCTATGTGGAACACCATTTTGCTTAACTTATTAGTAATGACAGTGACAAAATACTTCATCAAGAACTAGTCCAATACATATTGCCTAAGTATTTCTGGTCTTAGGATGGAAGATTCAACCTAAGTACAATATAAGTTTTGACATTCGCCACTCAAGTTGAAACATATAAGATACAGGCTTGCAAAACAGCTCAAGAAATTTTATCAAAATGTATCAATCATTGCAGAACAGAGAGCCAAGAAGAGAGGCTTAGAATAAAAGCAATAAATGCTATTGAAGGTGAATTGCATTTTTTAAGAGAACATTTTCTTTTATGGTGAGTTTGAAAAAACTCAAAATTATAAGATATAATCTGAATGTTAATTTTTTGTCAAATAAGTAGCTTGCTAATATTTTTCCCATTCTGACAGCTGTCTCTTTACTCATTGTTTCCTTTAAGATGCAAAAACTTCTGAGTTTGATGCAATCCTATTTATCTAATTTTACTTTTGTTGCCTGTTTTGAGGGTCTTATCCAAGAAGTCATCACCTGTACCAATGTTTTGAAGTATTTTCTCTTCCAGCATTTCCATGGTCTCAATTTTTATTTTAGATTTTTGATCCTTTTAGAGCTGACTTTTGTGTATGGTGAGAGAAAGGCATCTAATTTTATTCTCCTACATATATACATCCAATTTTGTCAGCACTGTTGATTGAATAGATTATCCTTTGCCCAATTTATGGTCTAGGCACTTTTGTCAAAAATCAGTCAACAGTACATATGTGGATTAATTTCTGGGCTTTCTATTTTGTTCTATTGATGTATGTGTTGTTTTTCATGCCTGTACCATGCTGTTTTATTTTTAATAGCTTTGTAGTATGCTCTGAAGTAAGGTATTGTACTGCATCCAGCTTGATTTTTTTTTTAACAAGGTCACTTTTGCTATTCTAGATCTAGTATGATCCCATATGAATTTTAGAATTTTTTAAAATTCTGTAAAGAATGTCTTTAGTATTTTGATAGGGATTACATTCAATCTGTATGTTGCTTTAGGTAGTATAGACATTTTAACAACATTAATTTTTCCAATCTATGATCCATTTATTGTGTCCTTGATGATTACTTTCATTAAAATCCAGATTATATCAGCAACTAAGGAAACCTCAACCACAAAAAATTTCAGTTAAGTAATAGACAAGGAATCTCAAAAGACAGTTACCCAAGCAAGGCATACAAATGGCCAACAAATATATGAAAAAATGCCCAATGCAACTACCTATCTAAGAAATGCAAATAAAAATCATGATGAGATGTCACCTCACCCTAATCAAAATAACTATTATCCTAAAGACAGAGAAGAACAAATGTTGCTGAGGATGTAGAGATATCCCACTGTTGATGGGAATGTAAATTGATGCAGCCACTGTGGATAACAGTATGGAAATTTGTTTAAAAACTACATATAGACTTTCCATATAATCTAGACATCCTACTACTGTGTATATACTCAAAAAACCTGAAAACATTTTATTGGAAAGATGCCTGTGCATCTTAGTAATGGCTATGTGTATAGAAGCACGGTTCACCATCACCAAAAAATAGAATCAACCAAGGTGAACATCATCAGATGAATGGATAAAGAAAACGTGGTACATATACATAATGAAATATTATTAGGATATAAAAAAGAATGAAATTCTATCATTTACATAAAAACAGTTGCAACAGGAGGACATTATGTTGAGTGCAATAAGCTGGACACAGAAGGACAAATACTACATGCTCTCCCTAAATATTTAGAAATAAATACTTAAAAACAAAAATCAAGAGACCAGTGCTGTAGCATAGTATGCTAAGTAAGCCTCCCCCTGTAGCACTGGCATTCCATATGGGCACCAGTTTGTGTCCCAGGTGCTCCTCTTCTGATCCAGCTCTCTGCTGATGGCCTGAGAAAGCAGTGGAAGATGGCCCAAGTGCTTGGGCCCCTGCACCCAGATGGCAGACCTGGAAGACACTCCAATCTCTTGGCTCCTGGTTTTGGACTGTCCCAGCTCCAGCCACTGAGGCCATTTGGGCATTGAACCAGCAGATAGAAGACCTTTTTGTCTGTCTTCCTCTCTCGGTCTGCACCTCTGCCTCTCAAGTAAATAAATAAAATTTTAAAAAGAAAAGAAAAGATAAACAAAAAGATATGCCCTTGGTATTTGTGTTTCTCTCTCTCTGGCCCATATTCTCTATGCTCTTGAATTTCTAATAAGAATACGTATATCTTGGAACTCTCTAAAAGACTAGAAATAGAAGAAAATGTTACTTTATTACAGTAGGAATGAGTTTGAAGACATTTGGTTCTGAACAATAAAAGAAGATATGACCACAGACACTGGAAATGAAGCAGTTCACCAGTGCTTTCTGAATGAATAACAAAAGTCAGTAATAACTAGAAACATTTTAGCCACAACAAATGAGACACGGCCCCATAAACAGTTTTTGAATTATTGTAAAAAAACATTGAACTTCTCCAAATACTTATTTGAAGATGAAGATATAGAAAAATCACTTTCTTGTAGTTTTTCTGGATGATATGTCAGAATAGTTTAAGGTACTGTTAAAATTATAGACTGAAAAATATTGAATTTCTATTTATAGGAAACTAACATTCACATAGAAACAGTTTACAATATGAACTAATATGCATATATATATGTATGACAGGATTTGAATAATCCTTCCTTTGATTTTTTAAGAAAATTATAACTGAACAATTTTTCCATGGTAGGTGATATAATAAGCATTGAGGATATTTAATTAATAAGAGTAAATTGTCAGCTTAATAACTCACAAGTGAAGGTAAATCATGAACATGACAATGGGACTAGTGTTAAGTTAGATATAAGTATCTGAATTCATAGTGCTTAATTCAGATTGATGATGTCATCAAATTCTTGAAAAATGGAGGACTCAAGCTATATTTCAAAGCCAGAATATGTGTTAGATATCTGATGAAAGGAAGGATGTGCTATTCCCAAAGAAAAATATTTGAGGACTTATGGAGACTTAAAATAATGAGAAATATTTTAGGGACTACAGATACTATGGTGAGGTCCTGCTTATGAAAGATCAGTAAGAAATGAAATTACATGCCAGATGCATTAGCTATTTATTCTTGTTTTACAAAGGACCCAAAACTTAGTCATTTAAAACAATAAACGTTTCTTGTCTCAAGGCGTTCTGGAGGTGGAGATTCTGATAATAGCTTATCTGGGTGGCACAGGGACTCTCATAAAGTTGCAAGAAGTCATACCACCATTGAGCCATGGATTGGAGCTGGAGGATTCACTTCCAAGGAGTACCCATATACAAGTTATCTGGAGTCCACACTTGCTCACTAGCTATTGGTTGGAGATATCAGTCTCTCACCGTAGCGTTCCTCACAGAGGAGCAAGAGTGAGAGAGAGATCCCAAGATGGAAGCATGGAAACTTCAGTCTTTCATACTCTAACCTCATAAGTCACTTCATACCACTCTGATATGTGCCCTACTGCTATTTGGAAGAAGAAGAAGAAATGATCTAGATTGTGGTGTGTGAGGGTTATTGGGCACCATCCTGAGGCTGTGTATTGTAGAGGCAATAGATACTAAAGGGAAAAAATAAAAGGCAATTACAAAGTAAATTGTTTACAAATCACTAGACTGAAAATAAGTGGCTTTTACCAAGTGTGCACATCTGTCTTCTCATTTTCTGCTTACCCAAAATATATACCCTTGACTTTTTTCTCAGATTATACCTAGATAAAATCCGTATTAAGAATAGAGAAATTTCATTATAAGAATCAAGAAATGCATGAAGAAAAAGCTATTTTCTTCAGTGCTTATTCAGTTTGTGCCAAATTGTTTCTGTAGAAACAAGAAGCTGAACTAGATCAATATGATTATTTGGCCAATCATTTCACAAAAATGTAGGAAACCAAAGTTCATATACCAACTGATTTCTCTAAAATGTCATAACTCATTAATTAGTTGTGTTAAGAATAACATTCCATCCTTGGCCTTTTTTCTGTTCTTTTTCTCCTACCCTACACTGCCTTCCTCTTAGTTACACATTGAAGCATTGTTCAACTGCATTTTCAAATTTCTCATGGTCTGTAGTTGTGTTTTCTAACATGATATTCACTGACTACTTGTAACCAAATTGAAAATCCAGATTAATTTATAATGCATTTAATTAAAAGTAACAAATATTCAGCTCCTCAATGGTACTAGATACATTTCAAGTTTTCATTATCCTGATAGAGCGAGAAGCAACCATATTGAATGGTAATTATATAGGACATTTTTATGAGCAGCAAAACTCTTACTAAATAGTACTCATCTGTAGTAAATCTTAGATTATGACTTGTTTTTCTTATAAGATATAATATAGACTAAATACCATGATTCCTTAAAATCTAAATATGTTTCCCCTTACACTGAAATATCTGTGATATAAGTTAGTCTTTGGCATTTAACAGTTAATTAATTCTGAAAGGACAAAATGAAAATTTTAATTGGTTGTTCCACATCCTTTACAAAGATACAACTGTTTAATTAAATATCAGAAACAATTAATTAATTAGGCCACAGCTGTAGGGAAGTGCCTCATAAGTTACAGAGCTCTGATTTTTGTTTTGTTTTGTTGAAAATTCTAATGACAAAAGAAATGTAGGATTATATTTTCTCTTCATTTAGGCTTTTACATGTTACTTTTTTTATAAGAGCCATCTTTGGGTTCTTCTGCATTTTCTCTACCCCATTACAGATCACCCTCATCACTAGCAGATTCATCTTCCTAAAACATTAATCAAGTCTCTCCTCTTCCTAAAATGGTTTTGAACCTTTGATAAATTCCACCTCCTTAACATGCTACACTATAGCCTGCATAATCTAAAGTAAACTCTCTTCCATGCACTTGTCTCCTGCTGTATCTCCAAACTCAACATCCTTACTTTTCTTCCCCATTTCTTAAATTCATAAACCTTTTTGTTTCTTTTAAGGCTTTGTGTATGCTAATTTTCCTTTTTCCTTTTTAAAGTGCCAAATATTCTCGAAGATTCATGTCAAATATTAGTACCCTAGGAACTTTACTAAGCAAAGTTAATCAGATGTTCTTTGAGCTACTATAGTTATACATATTCCAAGAAACTACTGAACTGCTTTATAATTTGCGCCAAAATATCTATACCTTTACCAATTTACAATCTTATCAATAGTGATCAGGAGTATAGCTTAATGATTATAGCGATCACTCATACAGTGCCAGCCCTAAAACTTATTATGAAAATAAAAGAATGCATAGCATGTGATTGGATGTAAGAGTGAATGGATACACACAAAAAAAATTTCAAGAAAAACAGCATGTGGGATGTTTGATGCCTCAGTGATCACCAATTATAATTTATTCTGCCCACATTTCATAACACATACAGCAAACTTCGTGATTTTAGGCAGAAGTTCCTAGAAACAACATTCTAAAACATGATTCAACCTTGGCTGCCCACTGAATGAACAATTGTACATCTTATTTATCCTGGTAAAATTGGCTTTTTTCAATAAATTTAGATCTGAAATGAAAATATCTTTTTGTCTAGCTATTTTTTTAAAAAAAGGAAGATAGATACATTATCAAAAGGAGAAAAAAAACTGGTTACTGTTACAACTAATCAAAACTATCCCATAGACTATTCCATCCATTTAAATAGCTCCATTTAAAGAGATGAAGCACTACCATAAAAAAGCTTCTGCTGGTACTTTAATTAAAAAAGACTCAGGAACATCCCATTCAACATCCTCTGCATTGTCTCAATCAGCAATCTCAGACTCAATCTGTTACATTGTCTTTTTTCAAAGCTACATTATTTCTGCCCAATTATCTCCTACATTACTTCTGCCCCATCTTCTATTTCTTAGTGTTTTTCTCATCTCCAGCCTTCTCTGTGTCTACAGTTCCATTTAAGATTGTTACCAACTCATTTCTGTGTTAATATTGAACAACTCGTGCTCTTTTACATCCTTGTATTTATTTAATATATGGTTTAACTATTAATTATCTGAATGTGATCAATTATCAGGATGTCATGTATTTAACAATGATCATACATTGCTTTCTTGAACATGGTTTGCCAGTAATATTCTCTCAAATTTCTCCTACCCTTGTCAGGTTTCAGCTTGTAATGTAAGAATTCTTGGAATTTTTTAACCATAATTATGCATGTTTATGGACTGCCATGTGGTATTTAATAACTATATACAAAATGTACTGACCTAAACAGGGTAATTAACATCTGCCCTTCTTTGACTTTACATCATGATTGGAGGCTTGCATTTCTGTGTGTCATTCCATATATGGGATTTATATGAATTCACATTGGGCTTAAACTTCCCAACATATCACTATATTTAATTTCAGATTAATGATTATTTAAGCTGAGGATGGGTCAAAATATATAGATGGATGGACATAAACAGAAAACAGCAATAAATTCTGTCCACTGAAGTATGCAATATAGGCAAAGAGAACAAGCATGAACAAGAACCTCAAGGTATCCAACAATGTGGATAATGGGAACTATGATTGTACTCTGTACTTAGGAATACATGGCAACATGAATAATAGCAAAAGACAGTGGATAGTCAGGCAAGGACACAATTTTTGAAAGTTCAGGACTTCACTAGGTTAGTAATAGATATTAATTAAAAAGTTTTAAGTAGTAATTCTATGTTATCAGGTATATATTTATTAATGTTTTTGCTCCCTAAGTATTTTTCTTGTCTTTATTGGAATCTATATTTAGCAAATGATAAATTTCTATATCCCTACTCTTCAAATATTACCATTGCTTAATATGTAGTTTGGTATCAGCATTCAACATTTCCTTATATAATTAACATGTATTAGAATATTGAATCGATGCATATACAATTTTGTGATTTGTTTTTGTCAATTAATTTGCAATATATAGAATGGAGTTACAGATCATTTTCCATTATTTCATAACAGCTACATGTTATTATTTCATTGTTTGTATGCAACATAAGTTATTGAAATCACTCTGTTTTGGTAAACATTTAAATAGTTTCTTCTTATTTATTCAAATGGTAAGGAAGCACACAAGTCTGTATGCATATCTATTCTGTTTGTACTAATTTGGGGGTAGGGTATATTCTTAGAAATTCTGGGTCAAAAGTAGTGCTATCACATTAAACCATTCCAGAAGACACCATTCTTTTTTAAAATTTATTTAAGTTATACAAGTTTCATGTATTTCATACATACAGATTTAGGAACATAGTGATACTTCCCCCTAACCTCCCTCCCACCCGTGCTCCAAATATTTTACCTTCTTCCTCCTCTATTCCCACTCTCAATTTTCACAAAGTTCTATTTTCAGTTTATTTAATACTCATAAGATTAACCCTACACTAATTAAAGAGTTCAACAACTAGTGTTAAGAAAAAAAAAAAAACTGTTCCTCAACAGAAGAGACAAGGCTATAAACAATAATTGAATCTCAAAATGTCCATTTCACTCCAATACATTACATTTTAGGTACTCTATTATATACCCTAGATAAGGGAAAACATGAATATCTCTCTTTTTGGGACTGGATTATTTCACTAAGTATAATGGTTTCCAGCTGCTGCATAAATTTGGTTGTCATACTTGTCATGATTTATGAGAATATTGTCAAATGAACTGTGTAGTTCATAGCCTCCAACTTCACAACTCTTAATGTATTGCCTTGCATCATGGTATGCACAAGCTATTGTTCTAAGTACTTTACATGCAGATTTCATTTATTCCTAACAATAACATTATGAAGTATATATTACATACCCATTTTACAGACAAGAAAATGGATACTTGCAAGGGTTAAATAATTGCTACCTGGTCACATAATACCTTAGCAAATGCTGTGCAAGCTTGGGTAGACAACTACAAAGGAATGTCAATTTTGGAAAGCTAGAGACTACAAAATGGGCTTCAAAATCTGGTATTTAAACCCTTCTCTGAAAGCAAAGAAGCCAACACTGAATCTGCAAAAATTTATTGTAAAGGAAAAAGTCTTCTGATGAAATCCTCTCCTGCAACTCCCCTGATTTCACTGTATTGCAGAGAAGTGGAATGGAACTCTCAGGCCAACAGGGGAAGCTGTAAATCTGGGGTTTGTGTCATGGCATTAAATTATAGTGTCAGAAATAAGGCTCTAAAGCCCGTCAGTCGTATAAATAACTGAAAAGAGATTACAGTCTAAAACGGGCTACATACATATTTAAAAAGTGCTGTGTATACCGCTTGGGAAAATATATGGTGCTAAATCTAATAGCCCCATCTTGCTTTCTAGCTTTTGAGCAGTAATTTAAAGCCCCAACATTTTGAAGGGGAAGAAAAGGACCATGAATATCAGGAATACATGTAAAGTTAACATATGCTAATGATTGCTGTGGTTTAAGAGAAAGACCATCACTTAGAGCCATGCTATTCTGTAATAATGAATGTTTATTAAATTAAATAAGCAAAATGGCCCTGTAGTTCTCAAGTTCCAAGAATAATGTTCCTATATGGCTTTTACCTCCTTCCTATCTTTTTTAGGGCTAGCAAGGGAGCTCTTAAGTCTATTTCATGCTCACATTGATTATATAAACACATATCCACATAGACTACTTTTAAAAATCTTACAAAACACACAGTAGATTAACTTAATGGTGGACTGTTTGCAGATAATGCCATCACGGTGTCATTTCTACTATGAAAGTAAAACTACTATTTTCAATCAGTTATTTTGGCATTAACTATAAAGACCCATATATAAGTATTTCAAAAATTTATCAAAAATTATGAAGTATTAATATCATTCTTGTTCAATGATTTTTATTAAGGAATTCTGATGAAAAACATATTTTCAAGAGGAATTGAGAGAGGCAGAGAGAAAGAGAGACCTTATCAGGAAGCATTTGTTTCCAAAGTTCCTTGTTTTTCATGGGAAATGACATCTCTATGAGCAAATGAATTGCAGATGCTCTTAAAGTGTAAGTTATAAGCCTCTGAATGTCACCTTTAAACATTCAAGAATTAGCTATTTTAAAAAAACAGATTTATTACTGAGAATGTCACAGGAAATTTTTCTGACTGAGAGAGCCTTGCATCTTCCTAAAACATAACTTCCCTTTATATCTTTCCTTGTTAAGAGTTGAAAATGATACCATTGCAGTTATCAAACTAGGTCCAAGATGTTCACTGCATCATTGGAAGACTCCCACTCACACACAGAGCTTTTCAAGAGGATGGATAAAATTGAAATGTAGGATTTCATCAACAGGGAAAGTGTCTAATACCTGCCTGTCGGGCCAGAAGATATTTTCCCTTGAAATGAAGTATAAGTGATTGGAAAGGGTTACGCATTGGGAACCAAAATCCTAATCCCGGTAGTTTCTTCCTTTACACTCTGCCTGTCTACTCGACTACCAGCTCTGACTGTGTTATATGAATGGGCAATGGCCAGCACTTCTCTAAAATTGGGCTCCCATTGAGTCAGTTAGAATCCCACGCAGAAACATTGTACTCTCAAGATTAATTGAAAATGTTTAAAGAAGGGATAAAGTATTAAATTAAAGAAGGAACAATTTACAAAGACATGAAGAGAGACACACAGATCAATGAAGAATGTTAAGCACTCGGGCACTAGCTGTTTAGAGAGCCGTTATTACCTTTTTAGATGCCCAGAAGTACAATGGGAGGGAACAGAGTTTCTTGAAGCTGTGTTCTTAGCAGAGTAATCATCTGTTAGGAGGTATGGTCATATGTAGAGAAAGATAGCATTGAGCCTATGAAGTCATTACACTACAATGGCCATGAACTGAGGGAGTGAAGGGAATAAATGGCTCAGCATCTCTCTCCTCTCAATTTCTGATTGTTCTGCTTTAACTTCTGAGTCAAACCAAAGTAAGAAGAGTCTTTAGAAGACTATGAAGAATAGATGTGCAGAAGTAGATTCAGTTTTCACTCTGCAGCTATTTTTCACATCTTTTAGATAAGACACACACACACACACACACAAGAGAAACAGAGTCCTGCCAGTCTGTTTATCATTGTGGAGTGGTCAGTTCAGTCATATTACTAGAGTCTCATTTGCAAAATTAGCCACCATCTGTGCTCTGTACATAAGAAAACAAGAGGAAATGTTGTCTGGGTACATGGGTGGGAATAAGGAAATTAACTAAGTTAACCACTGCTATGGTCTTTGCTTCACATGAAATTCATCACATGAATTCGGTTGATAATCACAGATCATTATGCCCATTTACTCTCCTGTTTCTTCAACCTTCTGAAAGAACTAACCTCCTAGAGGTGTTTAACCTGATGGAGGTAGCCTTCATTGTCTCACGCTTTTACGCCTCTGTGGGGTTTCTTATTCAGTTGAAGCTTTTCATGAAGCTTTATTTGTGGATATATATTTCTGAAACGTGTCCAGTGATTGGGTTCTAGAAATAACTCTAATTTTTCCTAGTTCTCGTCCTTGAGAACTAGGATCTATAGAATAATCAAATCTAAGATGGTAAGAATGGAAAGGAAGACTTCCTTAAGTGAGTATTTAGGAAACACTTAAATGCATTGCTGAAAGTCCCCTGGGTCTCAGTTGTTCTGAGTAATATCTCAGCATTGCCCTAACTAGCTGAGTGACACTGGCAAGTTATAATATACCTCTGGATCTATTTTACATTGATAAAGCAGAATATAATTTTGAAGATCCTTGTTATATCAAGTATTCTTTCATTCTATGTTTATAATCACATGATTCATTGTAATCAAAGAATTTTATACTTAATGGGCCTCTCGGGAATGAAGGTGAGGAATCATGGAATAGTGATAATAATCATGACATCATCTAATACTTGAGAGAATTTAGTTTGTACACATAGAATGCTAAACCTTACCAATGTTATTGTACATAATCTTCCAGCAATCCTTCTGCATAAGTGCTCCTTTTAGCAGATAGTTGAGTAACCCAATGTAAGGTACTTGGTTAATAGCTGAAGTTCAGACAATTGAATCTAGTCAACATTCATAAATTATTTTGGAATTAAAATGAATTGGCTGCTGTATGCCAGAAAGTAGGAAAAAAGTTGATGACTCAAAAGTATCTGTGTCCATTCGGACATCTGTAATATTATTACAAATAGTGTGTTATTAAGTCATACTTAAAAAATGAAATGAAAAATGAGCTTGACTATGTTATTTTAACTGGTCTGGTTTCTCAGCTGTTTATAGTAGAATCTTTAACATATGCTAGGAACTTTCCTTGTAGTGTATTTCATATCACAAACAGCAATTCTATGGGATAGTGATCATTTTACATACAAACAGCTGAGATTTATGGAAGAGTAATAGCTTGCCTGAGTTCATACATCAGGTAAGTGCCAGATTCAGAGTTCTTCTAGTTTAATCTGACATCAAAGCTATATTCCTCACCAATGAACCTTCCTCATTCTTAGTATCTACAATTATATATAATACAGTTGTATATTCAAAAGTTCATGGACATTGCATGGATTTCAAAAAATTTTACACAAAAATAAACAATTTTTAATTCTACATTACATGAACTTCTTTAACTCCCCTCATATTTCTCAGTCTTTAGCATATACAGCAAACTGAAAATAATTAGCAATTGGCATCTTTGTTCCCTAGTTGTCTAAGCAAGTTCCCATCTAGAGTCCTTTTGATATGGTAATATATTAGGGTAAATTTCCAAGTGAATTTTCATAGATATAATTACTTGTGAACACAGGTGGCATGCTTTCAGCTTTCCTACCTGATTTACAAATCAAAGCTTGAGCTCAACTTGGACATCAAAGACCTAGTGTAACCTTTCAAATATATCTTTCATTCTTAAAGAAAAAAGAAAACTTCCCATTAGATCAATTTTTAAATTACCTCATTATTAAACTTTATTAAGATTTTGCAATAGGAATTTCTAAAGAAGTAGTTCAACTAAGCAATGACTACACTCTACTGGCAGCTATTTGGGAAATCCATGGGACACAATGTCACCCACATTGGTTTAGATATGCAGCCAAGTCCTTTGAGTGAGATAGCACATGAATTTACTCATCTAACTGTCTCCCAAAAAAGATTCCAGCAGAAACATTTTTATAATTCTAAATGTTAAGGACTGTTTGAATTCACTTAAGAAATAAAGACTTATTTAATAAATGGTACCATGATCGTTGGTTAACAATTATTCGAATAAAAAATTGTTCCCTTCTTTACCCTATACAGAAATACCTTCCACAGAATGAGACCATTTAAAAAAGTGAAGAATAAGAAAATAAAAATAAAATGTATTGGTGTGATGTACAGTGAAATCTTCAAAAAATCACAAAGGAATTAATTTTGAAAAAACAATTATCAAACTATGAAATTGTGGTGAGCCCCCAATATTGCTATCAACAAAATTTAAGGGTAAAGAACTATATAAATACAAATGCAGAAATATTTCCAAACATGGCTAAATTTAATATGTGTTCAGAAAAGCAAAACTATTCTCCCTAAAAAAAATGTAAAGATGGTACAAAAAGTGATCAAAGAAAGAAAAAAATACAACTGGTCATAAGCATATAAAAATGTTTGAAATCACCAGATCCAAGTGGATACTATTTAAAGGTACATTGAGAAGTGCTTTCATCTTTCATGTTAGCACATTAAGTTGAAAGAAGTTAACAGAATTAAATTATGTTATTTTATTATGCTTGAAACATGTTACTATTATGATCTAAGATTAGTGATGCTGGTGACTATGTAATCCAGGTTTGTATTTGAAATAAGTAGCAAGAATTTTAATAACAGAAAAACCAGTTAATATAAATTTAATGTAAGTGATATTCATGTTTTCACTAAGGCCAACTGTATGGCTTTTTGGTGATTTTGGTATTCACTGAGATTCAGATCCATCTCAAATTGACAACTGATAAACTGTTGATCAGCACATCCTCTGTGTAGGACACAGATAGAAATAGTCTTCATGTGTGTGTGTGTATTCAGCTGATGTTTTAAAACACTTTACATTATCACATACAATTTGAGTATAACATCTTATTTAATAATTTTAATAGCTTTTTTAGCAAGGTCTTATCAACAGCATTCTATACATGTTAAGAAATGGAATTTTCTTTGCCAAGGAGCAATGGATAAACCCAGACTCCAGGCCTATCTCTAACCACCCCTGGAGGAAAAGCTTTAACATGGTTTCAAAGCTTTATTGGTAGAACTGAGGTGAATTTATCCCCAGAACTCATGTCTGACTAGGTGTTATCTGTAAGGCATATTAATATAGGCCAAACGAATTTAGCACATGTCTCAGGCCACATCAAATTCAAGAAATTTTCCTACACATCTTAATTCTCTGTTGGTTTATTTAATCATCTTCTATACCCAAAAGGAAATACTGACTTTCCCTTCTGATGTAGACATATGACACCATTGTGTTAATTCTTTCCTTACTATCATTCCTACCAAATGGTTATCACTTTGAATACAACTTTATATGATATTATATTAGTTATATTTATAATTTCAATACATAAAAAACTGGCAGGTGTAGAGTAGCTGAATTAAAGTATAATATGATGAATCAGTCTATAATATTTAAGAAAGTTGAAGAAATTTTTTTCTAGAAACCAAGACTGATAGCTCAGAAAGCTGAAAACAGAGACACCATATGACCCAGGAATCCCTCTATTGGTAATTTACCCAAGGGGAATTAAGTTAACATATGAAAGAATTATCTGTACTCCCATGATCATTGCAGCTCAATTCACAATGGCTAAGATATGGAATCAAGACAAATATCCATCAACTGAGGACTGAATAAAGACATTATAGTATATATACACTCTAGAATACTACTCAGTCATTAAAAAAGAATGAAATATTGCTTTTTTTGCAACAAAATGGATGCAACTAGAAACCATTATACTTAATGAAATAAGCTAGTCCCAAAAAGATAGATATCATATGTTTTCCCTGATCTATGATAACTAACAGTGTGCCAAAAATATAATGTATTGAGTGAAATGGACATTCTGAGATTCAATGATTGTTCACAGCACTTGTCTCTACCGTTGAGGACCAGTGTTTTTTCTTCTTACTAATTGTTGAACTGTTTATTACTGTAAGGTAAATAGTATGACTGTAAAGTAAATTGAAAGTAGATCATGAGATTCAGCTAGATACACTTCTCAGAAATCTACTTTTTTTACTTCTTTAAAAATATTATTAAAAAATTTCAAAGTTCAATAATTTTATTTCAGACTTATTGATGGTGACTCATGAGTGCCCTGTCAATTATGGGATAGGCTATACAAAAGCATCCTGCTCAGAGAAAGGGAACTCATAATTTCGAGTACAGTAGGACGGCGGTGACTGGGTGAGGTGAACATAATGATTCTCTGAAAGTGAGCTGATGATCTTTGGACTATTAACAAACCAATGTGGATATGCTATATTAAATGGAAATATATTATGGGAGAGAAAGAAAGCATGGAAAATGGATAGCAAGGTGGATGGTCACTTGTTTATTTAGATTTATTGGAGTTAAGTAGGTTTATTAGTATTAGGTTTATCAGGGAAGGTCTCACCGACACATTGGTATTTGAACAGAGGCCTAAGGGAGTGAAAACAGTCAAAAATTGCAAAACAAGTGTAGTAACACTGATGTAGCAGAAAAGCTCCTGTCTAAGTACAGTAATGTCTAAGTAGTTAAAGAAGATTTCAAAGAGTGACATGCTATTACTGCTCATTTTGTTGAGTCCTAGCTCCATGTTGGGCCCTATGTTAATAGTGGGCTTCCCTTAGTTCAATCATGATGTTAGTCTCTTACTTTTGGTTCTGGACTATACATATTGTTTTTCTCATGCATCATCCCTAAACATCATCTATGCAACTCCTTGCAGGGCAAAATGTGGGATAGAAATTTTGCTAGATATAGAGACATACAGCTGTGAGGTGGGATCCCTTTTTCATCAGTGGTTGTGTGTGGTTACAGGCAATGACTAACCCTCTCTAGGCTCTGATTTTTTTTTTTCAGTTAATAGTAGTGATACTGATATTTATTTTTATAGTTTCTAAATCATTTGGAGAGTTTTTGAAATTAATTAACATTGCTGGGGCCAGCGTTGTGGCATAGCAAGTTAAGCCTCCACCTGCAATGCTGGCTTCCCATATGTGTGCCAGTTGGAGACCTTGCTTCGCCACTTCCCATCCAGCTCCCTGATAATATTTCTGGGAAATTGGTGGAGAACAGTCCAAGTACTTGGGTCCCTGCACCCATGGGAGATCTAGAAGAAGCTCCTGGCTTCTGACTTTTGCCTGGTCCAGCTCTAACTGTTGCAGCCATTTGGAGAGTGAACCAGCGGATGGAATACTCTCTCTCTCTCTCTCTCTCTCGCTCGCTCGCTCTCGCTCTCGCTCTTGCTCTCTCCCCCTCTCTCTCTTTGCCTTTCAAATAAATTTTAAAAAATTAAAAAATATACATGAACATTACCTGGACAGTTCTCCTGAGTTTCTGATCCAATAGGTCTGTGTGTGGAATCCAGTGATCTTCATTTGTAATGATCAGCTACATAAGCTGCTGTTACTACTGCTGCGCTGAGGACCACATTTTGAAAACTAGTGATAAAAAATGAATGTTAAAGAATATATGTTTATTCTTATTTTGTCCCATTTGCCACTCTGCATACTTTATGAAAGTAAACCTTCCTGCCTTTCTTCTTAGGCATCCTAGGCTGTGATGACTCAGCAACCAAGTATTTATTTGACTTTGCTTGGAAACTGAGTCCACATACTTTACCCATTTGTTAGTGCTCACTGCTCAAAAAGATGACTGAGAACAAATGTAGGAAGTGGAATGTGAGTGTTTGAGTATAATAGCTTGGCTCCTAGGACTCTTGTTGACACTTTCATATTCTTTGGTCTTTGGCTGTCATATATGTTTTCCTTACAATATAGAAGCTTTTATAAACAGCCTTGATTCCTAATGGAATTACCATTCAAAAAACAGTAAGCCACATGGTTATGCATATTTATCTATTGCTTTCAAGCAGTTGGCATCATTTTATATTAAATTGCTAATTATTATTAATTGCTTTGGCATTTCTGGGAAGAGCATTAATCTTAGCAGAGTCATTTTGTATTTCAATACAAGTGTCATTTGCCTCCCATCAGATGAACTTTCTTTCTTGAGGGCTATTCATAAATGTGCCATTTATTGTAAATCACTACTTGGGAGAATGAAATCCAACATCTGGAGAAACATTGGTAAGGTCAAAAGTGTCAGGGCTAATTTCAGCCCTCTAATACGTAGATTAATCACTGTTCCCATGCAGCACTACAGTAAGGAAGGGAGTTGTTAGAAGAGGGGATAAACTATTCCATTATTGGGAAAATAAACAGGTATAAATGCTATCAATAATAATAGGAATAACAATTGCTGAAATGCACTAACTCTTACTACTAGCCTGACAATATGATTTGTCTTTTAAATGTATAAATAGTTTAATCATTATTATATCTTAACAAAGTAGATGCTAATATTAATCCCATTTTACAGATGAAGAAATTGAGACTTAGGCTTGACTTCATGTCAGCTCTGTTACAAAACCTGAATTAATCACAAATTACACGTTTCCTGCCACTGAAAATTCTGAGTGGCAGCAAAGGAAGTGATGGACACATATGGTAAAGTAAAAGCTGATTACAAAATTAAGATGATATTTAAAAATAAGGAACAATTGACAACAGAGGAAAATCTAGAATTTCGGCAGAAGCAGTTGGGTATAATGTGTACTGTTTATAGGACAAGTTTTGGATTCAAAGCTGGGGTTACAACCTCCTTTAACCTTCATGCACTAAGTATCCTAAAAAGGATACTTAATTATTCCTTGTTTTATGTTGAAAATGTTCATGATATCTTATTTTATATACTGTGTGTTGAGGATTGGATTAAACCAGGTCAACTAATGTTCTTGGAACAATGACTGGTAACATGTATGTATTATTTAAATAGTCGTTATTATTTGAGCCAGTTAACAAAGGGCAGAATGTTTTTGATAAGGTAAGACAGTGAGAAAACTCCAGAAGCACACAATTTGAACAAATATTCAACAATGCAGACTGCCTGCACGTTTGAAGAGGATCATCCAGAATAAATGGAACCTTGAATACACTGGGTTACATAAGAAGATATACATAGGCAAAATGACAGTGGTAGGTTCAAACAAACCTGTATACCAGGAAAGAGAACTTGGATTTCACCCGTTATTAAGCAATAGATAACTACAGTTTCCTTAGGGGTACTATCAGAAAATAGGGTAAAATGGAATACACAGATTAGGA
Source organism: Sylvilagus floridanus (assembly GCA_949820135.1). Classification (NCBI taxonomy): domain Eukaryota; kingdom Metazoa; phylum Chordata; class Mammalia; order Lagomorpha; family Leporidae; genus Sylvilagus; species Sylvilagus floridanus. Next base: position 55,821,375 of record OX463224.1, on the reverse strand, counting down.
CAGTGGACACTCATGGAGAAAAATTAGAATGCAACACCGCTTTAGTATTATATAGGAAAGAGGAAACTAAATCGTCAACACAACTGAAATGAGAATAGTGACAGTCAGAACAGAGAGCCTGGAACAGGTGTCAGAACATTTGGTAAACTGTTTAAAGGTTACATGCGGGATAAGAAGGAATCAAAAGTGACTGAGTAAGGTCTCTGACCTTTGCTTTGGGGAGAACTCATTCCTTTAGAATGATACTGTGTCCACATAGCCTTTTTAGTGGAATAGTGCTAGCATTTTACAGTTGATATTGCTGAACACTGCCATGTGAAAGTTCTTCAATCACTTTATATTTTTTGTAAGAAAATTTAACAGAATTGTTATTATACTTCTCATTTTAGAGATGAGAACACTGAGTGGTATAGTTATGTCTTAAGAACACATGATAGCAAAACCTGAGAGTGGTCCTGAGTTATGTGACTTTACTCTTTCTATTGCTCTATTATGCATTTCAAAGTGTAGCATTTTAGAGTAAATGCCCTACAAGTCTGTATAAGTATGTTAAGGAGATAATCCTGAGGACAAAAACAGTGAACTGCAATGCTTAAGGACCTTCAAGTTTAAATTTCCCCAATGCATAAGTGACATAATTTTAATGAAAATATTAATATATTAATTTAGAACTAAAGTGATTGTTAATATTTATACTCAATGCATTCATACATTCTTATTCTAGCCCTGAAGTTGAGCAAAGCATACATTATTATTAACATTTTTAAAGTTGTATTTATGTATTTATTTTCATTTGAAAGACAACAAGAGAGATAGTGAGAGAGAGGAAGAAAGAAGAAGAGAAGCTAGAGTACATGAGTGAGTGAGAGACCTCCCATCCATTGATTCCTCTCAAATAGTGGAAACAGCCAATACTGGTGCAGGTTCTAGCCAGGAGCCTGGAGCTACATCCAGACCTCCCACATGGGTTGCACGAACCCAACTATTTCAGCCATCACCTACACTTTCCCAGGCTGTATATCAGGAAGAAGTTATATTGGAAGCAGCGTAACCAGACACTAGGACCAGGGTCTCCAGTATATCCTAAATGTCAACTTAATTGATGCACCATAATACCTGCCCCTATTGTCATCATTTTACAGGGTATGACAATTAAGGTTGTAGGCTGATGACAGATGACATCCAATATCATGTGTTCAAAAACTTACAATAATAGATCCAGATGCCAATCTCCAAACAACCCCTAGTTTTGTGTTTTGTTGTTTATAGCCCTTGTCTATATTTATGCTAAACTAGAGTCTTAAAAATCTCCTGGGTCTTAGCTTCAGCCTGGCCCAGAGCTGGATGTCATGACCATCTAGAGAGTGAACCAGTGGATTAAAGATCTTTCTCTGTCTGTCCCTCTCTCTCTCTGGCTCTGATATTCAAATAACCAACCTAAATGCCCATCAACAGTAGACTGGATAAAGAAATTATGAGACATGTACTCTATAGAATACTATACAGCAGGAAAAAAACAATGAAATCTGGTCATCTGCAACAAAATGGAAGAATCTGGAAAACATCATGCTGAGTGAAATAAGCCAGTCCCAAAGGGACAAATATCATATGTTCTCCCTGATCAGTGACAAATAACCAAGCACCAAAAAGGAAACCAGTTGAAGTGAAATGGACGCTATGAGAAGCAGTGATTTGATCAGCCCTTGTCCTGATTGTTGATGAACAACTTAATACTTTATCCCTTTTAGTATTTTTTTGTTCTACTTTATACTTTTGTCCTTTAACTTTCAGTTTTCACATATTTCCTCCTTCTTTCTAAACATGCTCTCCTTAATTACATAAAATAGCTCTGGAAAGCTGAGTAAAGTCAAATTTTCACTTAATACCCACCTGTTGTCATTGAAAGTAGCCATACTCATGGCCTGTGTGATAGATATGCTGAGCAAAAATCCTTGAGGTTAGGAGGCAAAAGTTTCAAGTTCATGCTTTATCTTTTTCCACCTGTGTGATCTTAAGCAAGTTACTCACACTTCTCTGTGATTTCTTTATCTGCAAAACAGGAATAATTAGATACTTTCTTTAAAAATAGTATGTGGATTAAATGTAGATAATATAGGTTTTAAAGCAAGACTCTCTTTACATTGAGCCTCAATTTCCTGATCAGAAAGAAGGATATGAGGAAGGAAGGAAGGAAGGAAGGGAGGGAGGAAGGAAGGAGGGAAGGGAGGAAGGGCACAGAAAGGAAGAAATAAGAAAGGAAGGAGGGACGAGTAAGGAGATAGTGGAGAGAGAGATTATAGCGATCTTCTATAAAGAGTAAAAGAAGGATCAAATTTATATAAAGCACCTAACATCTCTGACCATTAATATGAATCATGATAATTTTCTTTTTCTTTGTAAGAAAAGAATTTCCTATTTCTCTTTGATGTAGAAGATCTAATAATGTGTTTAATAATGTTACAGTTCAAAGACATCATAGAAATAATTCAGTTTCAAGACTCTTTTTCTATAGTTATAGAAAGATGAGGTTCCAAAAACCCAAAAATGGAATTGGATAGTTCAAGACTTCTTAGAGGTTTGTGTGATGCTCAAACCATTGTGTTTTTGTGCCATGAACTGTGCAAGATTGAATTGAAACTCCCTTACATGTCTGACACTAATCTGTAACTCTAGGCTCACTTCAGCAATATTGTTTGCTATGAGGAGCCAATTCTTTCCCCCTGCTGCTCATTTTCAGTCTGACTGCTCAGAATAATGAGGTCTAACTGAAAACCTCAAGTTTTTCTCAGTCATTGTAACTTTTTATTTATGTCTTTGGCTGAGCTGCCTTCAGGCAATAGAAATCAAGTTGAGACCTATCCTTTCCAAGCACCAGCCAAGTTCTGCATTTTTAACAACATCATTTCATCAGATATTGAACAGTTCTCTGATTGGGCTGAATAAATTGTCAGAATAGAGTTGAAATATGTCACAGTTTGACCAAAAAAAAAAAAAAAAAAAAAAACAGCTTGAGAAGTCACTGGGCAGGTAGGTGCAACAGTGATTTTCTTCCTGGAATGATCCAGGGTTGGTCTGTACAGGGATAAGCATGGATCTCATTAAATCTTGAGTAGGATTTGCATAACTCAGTGGGGTCCCTCACTAATTAGAGTCATACAGGCAGAGTCAACTGAATATCTCATCAACACTATCTCAAGTCCTGAAGGTATGGAGAGAAGAGATGTCAAATTCTGACTGGACAAATGTGAGCAGAGAAACTATGGAAAGGAAATGCTGATAGCCTGTCTATGTCTTGTCTAATTAAGATAGACCTAAAGAATAGACTACTATGGTCTTTTCAGCCACCTGAGAATTTTCTGAGATATCATTATCCCTCTTCCATAGATGAAGAAACTGTAGCTTAGAGAACTGCAGTGATCTGCCAGAAAGCATGGGTCTACTAAGATTGCAGTTGATCATTTTATATCTCAAATACCATAATAATACCAATATATATTGCCAAATATATATTTATTAGTATGTATATTAGGAAAAACAGTTAATATCATTAAGAGAAAATAGCATATAGCTATTCGTATCTAATTTATAGACATGCTCATTGTACTGTATTTAAAGCATGAGTAGCTTGACTAATTTTTACCAACTTAATATTTAGTCATTTTTTCAGTATTCTCATCTCCCTTCACTTTCCTAAACTTTGAATTCCTAAGTGCTCTAAAAGAACCAACTGATATTAAACAAAGCTCAGTACAAGCACTATCAGGGAGGACCATAAATTAAAACTCAAAATCAAAATTTCTATTTGCTGAAATAACTAACATTTATTTAGTGCCTTAAAGATTGACAAGATTATCCTTCTACATACTTTCATTCATCCTCATTGAAATGCTATGAAAGAACAGGTTTACTCTTTTTTTAGATTAAATTGAAACATGAGTAGACAGAGGAAAGTGCTTTGTAACACAGATAGGAAACCTCATTCTCAAAATTGGGAATGGAAGACTGGAGAGCATAAGCAATCTTAGTTACTCACCCAGTAGATGTGGATTATGAGACACTGATTTGGCATTCTCTATCTTTAATCCATGTCGTTTCTGCAACAGTTTTCTTCCCTCAAAGTAATCAATAAATTTGTCTGTCACTATTACTCTCTAAGAACTTCACCAGACTTTAGAATACACTCATTGTGGACTCTTTTCACCCTTGGAATTGTTAATTCTTCTTAAATTTGGTGAATACAAGTATTATAGCTGATACATTTTAGTTAGGATCAACTTTATGATAAGAATTTGATAAGACTGTAAAAATGGCCACAAATTATTTTGCAAATGTTCTACCACACTGACAGTGAGCTGGCCTTGTAACCTTTTTGGCAGGACATTGGTAAATGGCTAGAAGAAAATAAAAATCTTTAAAAAGTGTTTGTAGGGGCTAGTGCTGTGGCATAATAAGTTAAGGCTCTGGTTCAAGTCCCAGGTGCTCCACTTGCGATACAGCTCCCTACTGATTTGCCTGGGAAAGCAGTGGAAGATTAACCCACGTGCTGGGGCCCCTGTGGCCTCTGTGGGCACATGACCCATGTAAGAGACTCAGAAAAGCTCCTGGCTCCTGGCTTCATATCAGCCCAGCTCTGGCCATTGTACCCACTTGAGGAGTGGAAAAACAGATGAAATATTTTCTTTTTCTGTCTCTGTCTGTATTCCTCTCTGTTTGTAATTCTGCATCTTAAATAAATAATTTTTTTATAAAAGTGTATATATATGAGGACAAACTCTCTGTTGTTGCAATCTGTGCCAGTGGATTTCTTGGTGAAATGTGAAACACATTGTGTCTCAGGAATCCTTGATTGCTGGATATCTAGATGTCATACTAGGGTAAGGTCATTCTTGATCTTCTAGCCGTTAGCTGAGACATCAGTTGACTCGAAATAGATGAAGAGGCCCAGAAGTGATCTGCTATGCCAGCCTGTTCCAGAAGAACTGTGCAGATATCCTACATAGGCATAAGTTGCCTAAATAGGGATTGTTGCAAGCCACCAAATTTCAGTGTGTCATTGATATATCAAAAGATAGCTAATGTGGAACACCTCTGCTTATATCCCAGCAGATATTTGCTTTGAAGAACAGTGTCACTCTATAGTTTTCTCAAGCTTGATGCACAGTCACCTCCTTCTTCTAATGGATTCTTTGAATTTCTGAAAGAGAGTATAAATTTACTGATCACAGCAAATGCCCATTTTCAATGTCACTGTAACCTTCAATGAAGGGTATATATTAATTTAAATCTGATACAATAGCTTTGCTTGTTTATTTTAAAGTTGTATGGGATATTTCTTTCTGTGTTGTCTTAAAGACTTTCGCTTGAAAGTGGGTCATGAATAATAGGTATTCTTTTAAATATTTTTTTAAAATTTATTTGACAGGTAGAGTTGTAGACAATGAGAGAGAGACAGACAGAGAGAGAGGTCTTCCTTCCATTGGTTCACTCCCCAAATGGCCACCATGGCCAAAGCTGCACCAATCAGAAGCCAGGAGCCAGATGCTTCCTCCTGGTCTCCCACGTGGGTGCAAGGGCCCAAGCAGTTGGGCCATCCTCCATTGCCCTCCGGGGCCACAGCAGAGTGCTGGATTGGGAGAGGAGAAACCAGGACTAGAACCAGTGCCCATAAGGGATGCTAGCGCCACAGGCAGAGGATTAACCAAGTACGCCACGGCACTGACCCCTTAAATATTATTTTTTTAACTTATTTGAGAGAGAGGTGGAGAGCAGGGGCAGAAGAGCGAGATAGAGCATCCCTTCTGTTTTAGTACCCAAAAGTCCAAAATTACCTCATGTTTGGGTCAGAAGCTGAAGGCTTAGAGCTCAATCCAGGTTTCCCACATGGTGGCAGGAATCCAATTATTTGAGCTATCATCATTGCCTTCCAGGGCCTGAACTAGCAGGTAGTTGGAAGTCAGGAACCCAAGCCAGTGTCTAATGAAGATATAAGGTCAGATACCATACAGGATGCAGGCATCTTAACCTGTGTCTTAATCACTAGGCTAAGTGCCTGCTCCTATAAAATATATTATTAGAGCTAAACGCAGAAATTGCTTGTTTTTCTATTTATGTTTTCATATGGAAATGTAAGAACATGCATTTATCATGTATGTGAAGATTATTGGGGGCATTGTCTCAAAATTTAGTTTGTTTGGTGTATCATCTATTTATTTGCATAGGTATTGAGGGACATCTCAAATAAACAAAAAAGTCATCCCTTAGAAAAGTTGCTATTAAACTGTTTCTTACTTGGGTCACTATATTGCTTCCTTGAGGATGAGTTTAAGCCATTATTTATATTATCTTCAGTCACATAGGTCAGGGAAGCTATGTCCTGCATCTACCTTTAGCTCCATACTCAGTTCTTCATAATCAGTCTCAGAAGAACAGCATGAAACATGTCATTGTCCACATCGCACTGTGGTTCAGAATGTGAAACTCCACAGGATCAAGCTTGTACCACCACTTGCTTGGAAATTCACTTAGTATTTGTAACTACTTCATGGGATTTTTGTGAGTGTTAAGATAATGGGTATAAAGGCCGGTGCAGCGGCTCAATAGGCTATCCTCCGCCTTGCGGAGCTGGCACACTGGGTTCTAGTCCAGGTTGGGGCGCCGGATTCTGTCCCGGTTGCCCCTCTTCCAGGCCAGCTCTCTGCTGTGGCCCGGGAGTGCAGTGGAGGATGGCCCAAGTCCTTGGGCCCTGCACCCTGTGGGAGACCAGGAGAAGCACCTGGCTCTTGGCTTTGGATTAGCGCGATGCGCCGGCTGCGGCGGCCATTAGAGGGTGAACCAATGGCAAAGGAAGACCTTTCTCTCTGGATCTCTCTCTCTCTCACTGTCCACTCTGCCTATCAAAAAAAAAAATGGGTATAAAATAGTTATCATGTTCCTTATATAGAGTGCATTGCTGGGAAATCACTGCTTTGATTCTTTCATGTATTTCAGTTGAAGTTTCAGGGACAAAGTAAATCTACGAAAATAATTATCCAACTTTCATTCATCAGCCATCTAAATTTTCTCTCACTCCACATATCAGACAAAACTCCTAACTGGGCCCCTCCCCCACACCTTTTTAAGATTTACTTTATTTATTTGAAAGAGTTACACACAGAGAGAGAGAGAGAGAGAGAGAGAGGTCTTCCATCTGCTGGTTCACTCCCCAGATGGCTGCAATGGCCGGAGCTGAACCCATCCAGGGCCAGGAGCCAGGAGCTCCTTCCAGGTCTCCCACATGGGTATAGGTGCCCAAGGACTTGGGCCATCTTCCATTGCTTTCCCAGGCCATAGCAGAGAGCTGGATTGAAAGTGGAGCAGCCAGGACTGGAACCAGCGCCCATATGGGACAAGGGCACTGCAGGCAGTGGCTTTACTGGCTACGCCACAGCACAGGCCCCTGGGCCCCTTTTTATATAATGTAGTCAGTATTCATAATATATGGATCTGCACATGTACTGATTAGTGTGGTATAGAGATAAACACTATAGCTTTTGAAGTTGAATGACTGAATTTAAATACTCACTCAAGAACTGATTCATTACATAACTCTAAGTAAATTATTTTAAATATCTATAACAGTTTCTTCACCCATAAAATGGAGGAAAATAGTATTTTTTTTCTTTTTTTAAGATTTATTCACTTGTTTGAAAGGCAGAGCAACAGAGAGAGGGAGAAAAACAGAGAGAGAAGGCAACACACACACAGAGAGAGAGAGAGAGAAAGAGAGAGAGAGAGAGACTTTCATCCACTTGGTCACTTCCCAAAAGGAAGCAACAGCCAGGGCTGACCTAGGCCAAAGCCAGTAGTCAGAATCAGACACTCTACATCAATCTTCCACATTAGTGGCTGGGACCCAAGTAAGTAGGCCATCATTGGCTGTCTTTCTCGGCATATTAGCTGGACTAGAAGATGAGCAGCTGGGACTAGAACCATCACTCCAATTTGGATTCCACAATTTTATGGAAAATAACTTCACACTAGTGGAAATAAAATTGATACTATTAATGACTATCGTCATAGTTACTATAACTCAGCAACAAGTAAAAGAAATGAGAATATCTGTTATATATTTCTTATTCTGCCACATCTATATTTATATCCAGTAATATTTCAAGATTTCAACTTGCTGACCCGATCAAGTCATGGCAGGAATTAAGATATTACTGCTGTTAGTCATACTGAATTGTTTTATTTATTGTAAGTGTTACTTGTCCAGATTTTATTTTAGTAGCAGCTGTTCTACAGTATAAATAAATTCTATAGTAATAGTGCTTAGCAGCCATTTCCAGTAACAATTGAATATTCTATATTATGTAAGACTGCAGACCCTGAGAGACAGGCAGAAATTTCTCTAAATGTAAATATCAGGGCATTGAAGTCCAAAGGTAATTGAAAATTCAATGAGTTCTTTTGATCCAAAAGAGAAGAAAGAGAATGGTACTGTCTAAAGATTATAAATACATAAAAGACACTTTTCTTGCACTAGAACATAGTACACATTTTCATCTCTGTCGCTCTCAGTTGAATGGGATCCAGGATCCCACAGAGCTTTTGACATTAGGTATTCATTCACTTCTTCATTATACCCAGAATCTACTGTTTTTCAGCCACTTGCTGTGATTTATTTAAAAATATTTCATTAGGTTTTCAGAAACTTATTTGAGAGGCAGAGAAAGAGAGACACAGAGAGAAAGTCAGACAAAGCTCCTGTCCACTGGTTCGTTCGCCAAATGCCTGTTCATAGCTGGAGTTGGAAGTAGGCTGAAGTCAGGAACCAGGAATTAAATCCGGGTCTCCCACATTGGTAATAGGATTCTAATTACTTGAGCCATCACCACTGCCTCCCAAGGTCAGCATTGACAGGAAGCTGCAATCCAGAGCCAGAGTTGGAATTCAAATCAGGTATTCTAATATGGGACATGAGTGTCTTAAGGGCTCACTGAAACAACTGTTCTCTAACTGAGGCATTGGCTGACAAAAATATTTAAATTTGAATTTTGTTATTATTTTAAAAATCAAATAAAAACTGAGAAAATATACTTTTTCAATTATAAGAAAGGCTTGCATCACTACAAAGATTCAAACACATATACCATACATTTATAATTTCCAGTATCTATAGAATATAAACCACATGACAAACAATTTCTAAGCACCTCAGGTATACTATCTCATTTAATTTTCTAACCAAATTATGAGATAAGTACTAATTATCCCATTTTATATATCAATTAGTTATTATAGCTATCTCCATTTTATAAAATAGGAAGCCAAGAAATACAAGTTGGGTAAACTTCCTAAATTCACATAACTAGCAAATGGTCTAAGACCTCTGGTCGTCTGGCCGCAGGACTCACAGGCATCTAGATAGATAGTCACTTAATTATATAATGCAGAGCCTTGAGCATAGGAGATATTCAATGAGACACCCTATTCCTCAGCTTCATGCCCAGCAATTCATTGTTCTTTATCTCTAGCCAGCCAAGAATATTTGATTTTAGAACCAAACAAAAACCCAGAGGATGTCTAATTTTAGCTTTTTGTTATACAGATGAAGCAACTGAGACAATAAATGTGATTTTATTAAAGTCATAGCATAGCAAAACTGGACTGTTCTGAAATTGTATGATACTGTTCTACTCTTAATCACACAAGTTGATTTCTAATTTAGAAACAACAAAACACATAAAATATCAGCTTTTTAATTTCCAGCATGTATTTATCCTCACATACACATCCAATAATAAATTTTAACTGCAAAGTAAATGGTTTTTACTGGTGCCAATTTTAACCTGAAGCAAAATGCAACAGTATGATTGTCAATCCATGAAAATGAATCACATGGAAGAGAATTACCCTTGCATCCTTAGATTCCACTTAGTCTCCAAGTACCTCTGCATAACAGCTTTCTGGCACACCTTGAAGTTAATTCATATATCAATGAGGAGCAAAGTGTTTACAAATGTCATCTCACAGTGATTCACTATCCCCACTGTTCTTTGTTTGGTTTTTGTTTTTAATTTTAGTTTGACATGGTGCTTTATTTCTTGTCCAATTTTTCTTTGCAAGATCTCCCTTTCTGTGTACCCAGCACACAGCTAGAAAGTTTCATAGATGTTCCTTTCATCTCCTTCCTTGTGTACCAATAAAATCTCTATATGTATTAAAAAATTACTGTTGTTGTGCAGATTGAGTATAGAAATATTCTTAGGAAAGCTTCCTGTTAGTTTTGGTGATTCCATTAAATCTTTTTAATGTTCCATGTCAAGTCAACCCAATGTTCTTAGAGAAAATGATTCGTAGTATTTCTTCTAAGTAAGTATTTGATTCTTTTTTCAGGAAATAGCCTAAAGCTAAAACAATAGAAAATTTGTTTGGTTAATATCAAATTAATTAAAATTCACTGGGTAAAATTCTTTGCATGCAGTTTAGTAGGTGTTCATGTTTTTATAAGTACAAGAAATCTAACTTTGGAAATTTAGTCTGCAAACTGACTGCAAGTAGATTTTGCATTTTCTGGCTCAAGAGTAATTTTAAAATTGCAAACCTAGGAAGAAGTGATGATCTGGAGTTGGAACTCTGCTTTCCTGTAGTTGTAATCAGAATTTCCTAACAGAATTGTCAATAATCTATTGTTCTCTGGATAGCTAAGAATGTTCATGGATTATTCATGGTTTCCGCATGAGGGTACAACTAATCAATGAGTGAATTCAAACTTCCTCATCTAGGTTTCAGTGTGTGAAGTGTTTTCAGTATGCACTGACAGAAATATTGTCAACTAGGTTTTAGTCTGTGAAATATATTTAATGTTTTCTGGGAGAAAATTTATCAGTATTGGGTCCAATCAAGTGTAGGTAGTAAATGTCATGTTGTTACTGTCCAGTAGATTCTTTTTTAAAATTCATTTAACTATTTGATAGGCAGAGCAACAGAGAGAGAGGGAGAGAGAGAGAGAGAGAGAGAGAGAGAGAGAGAGAGAGAGAGAGAGCATGCAAATCTTGCATTTATTGGTTCACTTTCCAAATGGCCCCAACAGCCAGGTCTCCATCCTAATTTCCCACATGTGTGGCAGGGGCCCAAGTCCTTGGGCCATCGTCCACTGCCTTCCCAGGCACTTTAGTTGGAAGCTAGATTGGAGTCAGAGCAGTTGGTACTCAAACCAGCACTCTAATATGGATGCCAACAGCACAGGCAACAATTCAACCCATTGCTCCACAATGCCAGCCACCAGTGGATGCTTTAGACTAAATTATGAGGATGAATCTAAAGAGAAGATTTTGAGTTTCTGGGGAAAAAGTTTCTGATTTTTTAATGACCACAAAAAAGATAAAAAGCAAACAGACAAAAAAAATTAAAGATCATTAAAATAAAGCATGTGAAAGATAAAGGGGAAAAGTGGAAAGAAAGAAATTAAGGCATGAATGGAAATGATTGACTAAAGGTCACTTGAAGAAAAATGCATCTTGTATAATTTTACATCAAGCACTAAGCTCTGAGGTCCAGGTTTTGTGGACAGCAGATCCATGCATAATCAATTACAGTTCAGTGTGATCAGTACTACAATATAAAAGGTGTATAAAGTGCTGACAGAACACATACATAAAGGAACTCATTTACAATGGTAAGGGTCATAGGCTGACCTGATGCTTTAGTTTCTCTTTTTTTCCTTTTCCTAAGAATCTATTTTTATTCTTACCACAGTCCATTAGCTGACATCTCTTTGAAGTCCAGTTTCATACAGGATTTCAAATCTGTCAACTGTATCTTCTGCTACTGATTTTATTGTTCTAGTCTCTATTGCAAGAATTTTCACCTTCTTTTGATTTTTTTTTTTTATTTTTTGACAGGCAGAGTGGACAGTGAGAGAGAGAGACAGAGAGAAAGGTCTTCCTTTTTCCGTTGGTTCACCCCTTAATGGCCGATGTGGCCAGCACACTTCGCTGATCCGAAGCCAGGAGCCAGGTGTTTCTCCTGGTCTCCCATGCGGGTGCAGGGCCCAAGGACTTGGGCCATCCTCCATTGCCCTCCCAGGCCACAGCAGAGAGCTGGACTGGAAGAGGAGCAACTGGGACAGAATCCGGCGCCCCGACTGGGACTAGAACCTGGGGTGCTGGCGCCACAAGGCGGAGGATTAGCCTATTGAGCCGCAATGCTGGCCTAATTTTTTGACATTATCTGTAGCATTAAGCTCTTTTACTGTAATGTAAATTTAAAATATATTACCTCAAAAAACAAAAACAAAAGGAAGGAAGAAAAGAAGGTAGGAAGGAAGGAAAAAAACAGAAAGAAGAAAGAAAGAGAGAGAGGAGGGATGGAGAGAGGAAGGAAGGAAGGAAGGAAGGAAGGAAGGAAGGAAGGAAGGAAGGAAGGAAGGAAGAGGGGCCGGCGCCGTGGCTCACTTGGTTAATCCTCTACCTGCGGCGCCAGCATCCCATATGGGTGCCGGGTTCTGTCCAGGTTGACCCTCTTCCAGTCCAGCTCTCTGCTGTAGCCCCGGAATGCAGTGGAGGATGGCCCAAGTGCCTGGGCTCTGCACCCGCGTGGGAGACCAGGAGAAACACCTGGCTCCTGGCTTCGGATCAGTGCAGTTCTGGCTGTAGCAGCCATTTGAGGGATGAACCAATGGAAGGAAGACCATTCTCTCTGTCTCTCTCTCTCTCACTGTCTGTAACTCTACCTGTCAAATAAATTTTAAAAAGTCCTTTAAAAAAGAAAGAAAGAAAGAAAGGAAGGAAGGAAGGAAGGAAGGAAGGAAGGAAAAGAAGGGAAGGGGCACTGGGAGGGAGAGAGTGAGGAAGGAAAGCAATATTATTATATTCTTAGAATTACATATACAAACTATATTGAATCTGTTAAAAACTAAAACTAATTAAAATTTAAAAAATAAAAATCTATAAGAAAAAAGAGCAAACACCCCAGGAAGAAAAATTATTAAGAATGCTAACTCTATTATTTTCCCCAATCTACATAGTTAAGCCACATTTTAATGACACTGAAATTATCTGGAAGATACTGATGAACCCAGATTGGAAACAGTAATTCTATTTCTTGTTCTGTTGTTATTAATTTTCCTTAAATAAAATTATACACTTAAAATTTTTACTTCATATTCAAGAACCCTTCCTCAAATTGTTTGAATTTTCCTAGCTTTTCTTGAAAACAGCATAGACACATAGTCTGGTTTCCATGAATCAGATTTATTGACCTGGGACTTTGAATTAGGATCTGTGGCACAAATAAATAGAAGGCAGACTGCTGGACACTGGTGCAGCAGAAACAGAATTAGAGGGAGTTCCCTTGTAACAAACCATGATTGGACTGGACACTTTGGCAATACTATCTATAGTGTTTATACACAAGAGCTGTAGCACCTGTGTATTGACTAATGAACCTGGAGGACTGATCATCTTAGCTGCTAGTTTCAGCTCCCATGTATCTTTCTAGAACTTCTATTAGTTGAATGGTGGATCATCTAATTTTTAAATTTGTTTTCCCCTGTTTATTTTCTTTCTTTTTAAAGTGGTGATATCTAGAAATCTTGTAATTCCAGAGAGATTATTTTAATTATTTTATGATTTCTCCTTTAAATGTTACCATTTAAATTCTATTTTCAAGCAGTGCTTTCTTGGTCTTGATCTACTACTTTATTATTTTGAAGTTAGTAATGTGTTATCAGTTTATGGGTGTGTCTTATTTATTCCTTAACCATATTACTATAGATTTGTTAACATATTTTATGCCACTCATATGTTGCCTTTGTTTTCTATGAGAGACTATTCTGTGTCTAACTCTTTTGAGGAAGAAGATTGCTGTATATAAAGGATTCTCCTTATACTGTCCTTCCCAATTCAAGGAGATATACTAAAAATATGATTTATAGTCCACATGTGTAGGCAAGTGTTGTTAATTTATATGATAGGGGACTGGATGCAGGCTTACATTTTTTCACTGAATAATTTCTAAATACTGGATCTGGAGATCTCCTTTTAGAAACAGTCAATTACTCTAAAAGAAACTTTCAGATATCCTACCTGACTACTGATATTTCAAGTTCTGGAGAGAGATGTTATTACAGAGTCTGACTTACACTGAGTGGCCCTCCTCTCAGTCTTACTCATCCAACTTTCCCTGATTCTGCTGCACCTTTTGCTACAAACTGGGAGATTACAAGTGAGTTAACAAACCTTACATCTGATTCTGTCAGGTACAGAAGATGGCATGGGGTTGGTCAAATAACATCCTAAGAGGGCTTTTAGCCACCTCCACTTCTCAGTTCAAAACATCTTCTAGCTTTCAATGCTCATAAGTATATTAGAGCTGTGATCCTCTTAGGGCTTCTATATGGGAATCTGCAGCTTCTGGTTCAGTGGACATTGAGTTGCAACTCCCTCTGCTCCTAGAAATATTACTTCACTATACATATTCGATCTTCAAAAAAGTATTGAAATTCGCACTGTTTTCTCTTCAACCATTACCATTGTTCTGTGGGCATCAGCCTTTGCTACACTTTGTTGTGGCTTTTAGGTGTAATCTTGGAATGCATTTAGATAAATATGTGTGGGCAATCTGCCATGTTTGTTCCATAGTCAACGGAACTGCTTGTCTGAGTCTTAGAGAGTAAGTTTAATTAAATGGACAAGAATGAGAAAGTCCCAGGAAAGACATTCTATATTATTACAGGATGGGCAGGGAGAGTGAACTACATAGTTGTAAAAATAAATAATAGAGTAGAGTTGAAATAAAATTTATCTAACTGCAATATTGAAGTTTGCAGAAAAGTTAGGGTTACAAACCCATGTAGATATAAAGATAGAGCAGGTTAGTTAAGAATGTTGCTTCTCATGCTTTCATTTGAGCTTCAGTGTTTAGGCAACCAGTGGAGGAGTGTTAGGCAGCTGAATGAAGAGTTTAACCATGTTCTGTAAAGTACTAACCAAGAATTAAGGCTTTGAAACCACATAGGTGAGAGTATAAATCTTCCTACAGGTGAAGCATGTGAAACCAGGGCCACCATCTCCTGAATTTGTTGTTATCTTCAGAGTGAGGACTCTGATATAAAAATTAACTATTTTTCACAAAGGAAAGGTGAGATAATACATATAAAGTGGCTATTTCAAGTGAATGAATAGTTAATAAAAGGCAGTATTTGATGACAATGAGTTAAAATGTGGATGATGGATTGAAATAGTGTGAAGCTGAAGAAAGGAAAACAGGGAAGTTATTCAAGAGTCTGAGAAAGAATCAAGACCCCTGGAAAGTGTACAGGAAGGGGAAAACCCTATATATGATATATTCTCAGGATACTGGCAAATATTGGGGTGTAAGAGAAAGTTTCAATACACCAACTTGTACTGGAACTTATAAGATGGTCTCATAAATGGAGAAGGATAGGAATTATGGCCTGTGAATGGTGAAGCAATTATTTAATTTCACTGAAATTGTTAATCAATTTTCTTTTACTCTGTCATAAAGTTATATCTCATTTCACTTTCTTAAATAATAATCAATACTGTCTCTATAATTGAACCATATTTGCCTAAAAACCTTATTCTTGAGGCAGGACAGGAATCTTTATGGACTTGCAATAAATCAAATTCCTAAAAACTAATTCCTCTCCTTCTTTTCTATCCCACAATAGCTGCCATATTGTAACTATGCAAACAAATTCAAAAAATGAAAAATTCAGTCATGCAGTCATAATAAGTTCATTAAAAGCACTCAAAAGTCACATGCAGCCAGTAGTTACTATTTGAAATAACACAGTTATGGAACAATTAAATCACTGAAGGATGTATATTCAACAAATGTAAATTAATGGGTTGGATTCATTCCTATAATATTAGTTTTTAATGTTTGTTTTTATTTTTATTTATTTCAGAGAGAGAGAGAGAAGGATTGAGGTCTTCCATAAACAGGTTTACTTCCCAAATGCCAGCAACATCCAGAGCTGGCCAGGTCAAACCCAGGGTCCAGGAAGTCCATCCAAGTCTCCCACATGAATGGCAGATCCTCAAGTACTTGATCTGTCATCCACTGCCTCCCAAGGTGGGCATTAGCAGGAAGCTGGATCAGAGGCAGGGTAACCAGAATGCAAACAAGACATTCCAACATGAGATGTGGGAGTGCCAAGTGGTACCTCTACCTGTTGCACTACAATGCCAATCACCACTCTTAGAAATTTAAATACCATATGCTGAAGACTGTTGAAACAATTCCTCCAATTATGGAAGATACTATGTTGAGGAATACTATGCTCTAAATCTCATTTGCTTTCTTACGTGCCTGCCTTCATTTTACAGGCTTTAAAAGTCAATATTCTCTCCTAATATCATATATGACTAGAGATAGGGAAGAGAAATTTTGTTATGGCTTTTGCCAATGTGAAAAATATCTAACCATTACTTTCCCCTTTATCCTATTTCTCCCAGTTTTGACAGAATATATAGATGCGGCTGGGCCACCCTCCTATACTCTTGAGGAAATGAAAAAAATCACAGAGCTGCAAACCCTGAATCAACATCAATAGTTACATAACTCTTGACTTTACTTGTATAATAACTCACTATTTAAATGCTATTATTTCATTATTCTGTTGCTTGAAATCAAAGGGCATTCCCAATGGATATTTCAGGTAAATTTTCTGTGTTATAACAGATATAGTTGCAAAAACCCTGAAAGTTATATGGGCATTTGGTGAAGAAATTAAGAAGTCACTTGAGTCACCCATACTCAATATCAGAGTAACTAGACACAAGTCCTGGCTCTTCCCAATTCCAATTGTCTTAGATGTATTATGAAACAATTATGCATGAATGTAAAAATAGTTTGCACCCCATAAACATTTTTTATTTCCATCTTTCCATGAACTTTTTGAAGTCCTCCCATAAATATTGAATATGCAAAGAAACTAAAGGATTTGTATTCCATTTAGGGCACATAATGAATATACAGTTGTATACCCTGAGGTTCACAGACTGTAAAATGATCTGAGATGATGACTCACCCATCCAAATCCATAAAAAAATAGGAAGATTGTTTGGCTGGCAGAATGAGAGCTGTGCCTATGTAGGGAGAGCAGTCTCTGTCTGATGGCTTTGTAAATCTTAGGATGCATAATTTCCTGTTTTGTTTTTACTTTCTTTTATGTAACTGTACATCACAATCAATAAAAGTATTCAGATCAAGAAAGCTCTGACAGAATCCATGTATATTATAAAGCTCCAACTCTACTTGTCATAACATTTTGATCATGACTAAAACATTAATTTTTTTCTCATTTCATAGGCAAACTGAAGTGTAGAGAATTTTCACTATTTGTGTTATATACGCGGTCCTTCAGAGGCTATGCCAATCCTGGGACAAATCATTGCCCATCAAATGCAGTTTTATTAGTCTCATGACATCAAAATATGCACTATAAATTATTCTTTATGACATCAGTAAATTTACATCTTCCCACAGAAACTTTTCAAGATTAGTGATAGAAAAATATACCATTGAAGATGTTTGTGATGTTGTAGTTTGATTTATATTAAATTATTACTGTTTGCTAGGTAACCATAATTTAGCAATTTGTATGATATAGTGAAACTATTTAGCTCTCTGTGATAGAGAACTGAAATATGGCTAAATGTTAGCTGTCATCTGAGTTTCCAGTTTATCAGGCTTTATTAGTCATCCTGTTTGTGTGGCATGTGGCTCAAAGTAATATGGTAGGCATAAAAATTCAAATTATTTATTAAAAAAGCTAAACTTTTAATGTACTTCATTTGAATGTATTTTCAATAGTGGTAAGAACATTAAACATAAGATTACTGTTTTAATAAGTTTTTGTGCATGCAATATTATTAACTATAGGCATGGTGTTCAGTATATTTCAAGAACTTACTTGAACTGTGTAACTGAAACTTAATTGAAAAACAAGTCATTTCTCACCATCCAATTCCCTGGCAATCAACATTCTACTGTTTCTATCAGTTTTACCTCTCTTCTATAAGTAGGATCATGCAGTATTTGTCCTGCAACTAGTTTATTCTACTTAGTATAATGTTTTCAAATTTCATCTATGTTGTTGCATATCACAGACTCAATGGTATGTACATTTACCTTATCCATTCTTCTGTTGATAGAAAGCTCATTTGTTTCCATATCCAGGCTTCTTTTCAATGTACTGTTGAATTCAGTTTGCTATTCTGCTGTTGAGCATTTCTGCATCAGTGTTTATCAGACATACTGGATGGCAATTTTCTTTTATTGTAATGCCTTTGGCTTAGATATTGTGTGATTCTGCCTCACAAAATGAGTGTGGAAGTGTTACATCTTATTGAAATTTTTAAAAAGTTTGAAAAGTTCATTCTTCTTTAAATCTTCGATAGAATTTTCTTGGTTGCAAAGTTTCTGACTACAGATTCAAAGTCCTTACCTCTTTTTTAGTTTCAATTTTATTTTTATTGGGGTTGGAAAAGATACTTAGTATGATTTTAGTCTTTTAAATATTTAAGCTTTGTTCTGTGAGAAAAGTGTGATTTTTGCCATATTTTTAAACTAGTTAACTTATTTGTATTGTTTGAAAGGAAGAGAAACATAGACACAGAGCTTCATCCACAGTTTCACTCCACACATGCCTGCATTGGCCAGGCCAAGATCAGGAGGTAAGAACTCCAGATTTCCCTTAAGAGTGTCAGGGATGCAGCTGCTGAGTCATCCTGATTCCTCTCAGAGTCCATTTTAGCAGGAAGTTGAAACAAGCTAGGCCAAGGCTCCAACCCAAACACTTCTATGTGGAACTTGGGTCTCTTATAAATGCCTACCCCACACAAAATACTCCGTGTCCTTTAGAAGAGTGCATATTCTGCTGCTATTGGAAGGAATGTTCTGCATGTATCTCTCAAGTCCCTTTGGTCCATAGTGTTGTTTAAGTCACCTATTTACTTATTGATTTAGGTAGGGCTGCATGTAATTGTGGATGCGGAGAAGGAAAGAATTGCATTGGTTCAATGAAGTTTCCTCATTTTATTACATTTTAAAATTAATTAATATATACAGAACAGATTTCATGAATTTCATAGATAGAATTATGGTCCATAGTGTTGTTTAAGTCACCTATTTACTTATTGACCTTATAAAGTTTTTTTTCTTCTGTTATTGAAGATGAAATATTGATGCCTCCTACTATTTTTGTATCAAAGCCAATTTCTCACACAGATCTTTGAATATTTGGACTGTATATGAGTATTCTTCAGAGTTAGTTATTAGAGATTGTTCCTTTTTTAAAAGATTTTATTTATGTTATTTGAGAGTTAGAGTTACAGTGAGAGGAATAGAGAGAGAGGAAGGTCTTCCTTCCATTGGTTCACTCCCCAAATGGCCACAACGGCTGGAGCTGCACCAATCTGAAGCAAGGAGCCAGGCTCTTCTTCTGGGTCTTCCACGTGAGTTCAGGGACCCAAGGATTTGAACCATCTTCCACTGCTTTCCCAGGCCATAGCAGACAGCTGGATTGAAATTGGAGCAGCCGGGAGAACCCGGCACCCATGTGGGATGCCGGTGCAACAGGGAGGGATTAGCCCACTGTGCCACGGTGCCCACTCCTTGGAGATTGTTCCTTTAATTGTATCACATTTTTCTGATTCTTTGTGTTTCTTGTAGTATTGCCTTGATGACTGTACACATGGAAAATAGCAACCATGAACTGTCACTGAGTTGGAAATACTTTCTTTTTTTAACTTTTATTTAATAAATATAAATTTCCAAAGTACAACTTTTGGATTATAGTAGCTTTCCCCTCCCATAATCTCCCTCCCACCCGCAACCATCCCATCTCCCACTCCCTCTCCCATCCTTTTCACATCAAGATTATTTTCAATTATCTTTTAATACATAAGACCAACGTGGGAAGTGAGATACACAGCAGACTCATAGAATGGCAGATGTCCTAAATAGCACTCTGGCCTCAGAATCAGCCCTTAAGGCATTCAGATCCCACTAAAAAGCCCATGAGAGCATTTCAGGCATGGAAAGCCATGACACTCTGCCAAAAATAAAAAAAAATGACCTATGAAAGATTTCTGTGAGTGAGGTCCCAGCAGAAAGAATGGGCCATCAAAGAAGGTGGTACCTTTCTCTGAAGGGAGGAGAGAACATACACTTTGACTATGGCCTTGTCTAAATAAGATCCAAGTTGGCAAACTCAAGAGGCTTCGATAGCCTTGGCAGCTCATGACAAGTGCCTCGGGTGATTATTGACACCATAAACAAGAGTATCAATTGTTAAAATCAACAACAGGAGTTACTGTGCACTTATTCCCCACATAGGATCTCTGTCCTTAATATGTTGTACTATGTGAATTGATGGCATAACTAGTACTCAAATAGTACTTTATACTTTGTGTGTCTGTGTAAGTGCAAATTGTTGAAATCTTTACTTAGTATATACTAAATTGATATTCTTATATAAAGAAATACTTTCATTGGAAATACTTTCATTGATAAACCCAGCTAGAAATTCTAGGCCTTTGATTCTATCTATCCCAGACCATTGGCATCCAGGTTTTGTTTTGTTTTCATTTGATTGTTGGTTGATTTTATGTAATCTATAATCTCTTGCTCCTTCTAGAATCTAATTTTGATTCCATGAAAGACAGAAATTAGCTCCAAGACAGACCCAAACTAACCAGCTCAGGATGCACACAGGAAGTCAAACCTTCACCCCAATCTTTGTCTTCACTTCCAAGGAGAAAATAAGCATTAGAAAAATGTGGAATGTCATTTTGTTCAAATTTGTTGCGTCAGATATCAGATAAATTAATAAGCAAAAATCCACATTGTTATTGATACGAAAAAAGAGAGATGGCATTTACACCTATTTTGGTGATCGACAGGAAATCCATTTGGATTTACAGAACAAATTGAAGAGCTGGAAGAGTAGTTTTGGAGTAGGTGCAGCATAAAGGTGAAGAGAAGACTGAGGAGTACAATCCATCCTTCCAGACATGACATGAAAAAGCACATGGTGGGGCTGGCACTCGAACATAGTAGGTTAATCCTCTGCCTACAGTGCCAACATCCCATGTGGGTGCTGGTTCTAGTCCCTGCTGCTCCTCTTCCAATCCAGCTTCCATCCAGTGCAAGATGGCCCAAGTGCTTAGGCCCCTGCACCTGTGTGGGAGACCTAGAAGAAGCTCCTGGCACCTGGCTTTAGATTGGCACAGCTCAGGTCATTGTGGCCATTTGGGGAGTGAACCAGCAAAGGAAGACCTTTCTCTCTTGCTTTCTCCTTCTCTCTGTCTGTAACTCTACCTCTCAAATAAATATAGTCATTTTTTTTTCTTTTTGAAAGGCAGAGTGGACAGTGAGAGAGAGAGACAGAGAGAAAGGTCTTCCTTTTGCCATTGGTTCACCCTCCAATGGCCGCCGCGGCCGGCGCACTGCGCTGATCCGATGGCAGGAGCCAGGTGCTTATCCTGGTCTCCCATGGGGTGCAGGGCCCAAACACTTGGGCCATCCTCCACTGCCTTCCCGGGCCACAGTAGAGAGCTGGCCTGGAAGAGGGGCAATTGGGACAGAATCCGGGGCCCTGACCGGGACTAGAACCCGGTATGCCAGCGCTGCAAGGCAGAGGATTAGCCTAGTGAGCTGAAGCGCCAGCTAAATATAGTTTAAAAACAAAGAATATGGTGATGGAGGTGGGACTCTTAGAGTAAGAGTAAGTCAGAGAGGCACAAAAGTGCTTAACGCCAATTGAGTTAAAAACACATACGTATTTGACCTTTTTAGTTTCCAAAAAGTACAAATAAATAGTATGTCATGACAAAATATAAATATGATATATTAATTTTGCTACACATACATTGTTATAAACTGTGTAAAATTAAAAACAATCTACATCTGTGTATATCCCTTACCATAATAAAGAGGGCTAAACCAATAATATGGGCTCCCTCTGGACATATTCCAATTCGTACCCCATCCCACTCCACAGGGGAAAAGAAACAGTGTGGAGCTCATTTTCATTTTTACATATTTTAAAAAAAGAAGCTTTAATACTCATGCAGTAAAAACTAATGTTGATTCATTCTTCTATTTCATAAATCTAGTAATAATCCCTGTGTGCTGTGTCCTATATGGGTGTCTGAGATTCAAGAACAAAACAAAATGGAGACACGCCTTTATGAAAGTTCGATTCTCATAGCCAGTTTAAGTACACCAAGCTTATATACTTCACATGTTCTACTACACATTTTCTTCCTCAACTTATATCTTTCATTTACTATTAGTAATTCAAAATGCATTATTGAAATTATTTAGGAGTAGTATGTTTAATTTCACTTCTGTGAAGGTTTCATTGTATAAATAAACATATCTATCTATACCCATTAGAGTAATTTTCAGGTTTCTACTGTGACAAGCACTAGTGATTTGAACATCCATGTGGCTCATGATGTTTTGCTAAGTGTGGAATCGAAAAGTCAGTTGCTTCAAAAGTTTACGTTCCTACCATCAGTTTCTAAAAATTACATTTATTTCATGATTTCACAAATATTTGAAATTTTGTCTTGATCATCAGTTGACCAAGAGAGTGAGTAAGTGAGTATATGCTATCATATTTGTTTTTCATTTTCTCTTAATTGTAATTAAGTACAAATGCATTATTAGTTTTAGTGGTAATTTGATGTTTCTGTTTGTAGAGAAGAAAGTGTATGTCTTCTGTCCATTTTTCTATGCGGTTGTTTGCCTTTTTGAAAATAACTTTTTTATTTTATTTATTTATTTAGACAGGTAGAGTGGACAGTGAGAGAGAGAGACAGAGAGAAAGGTCTTCCTTTGCTGTTGGTTCACCCTCCAGTGGCTGCCGTGCCTGGCACACCACGCTGATCCGAAGGCAGGATCCAGGTCTCCCATGGTGTGTTGGGCCCAAGGACTTGGACCATTCTATACTGCGCTGCTGGGCCACAGCAGAGAGCTGGCCTGGAAGAGGAGCAACCGGTACAGAATCCAGCACTCCAACCCGGACTAGAACTCGGGGTGCTTGCGCCGCAGGCGGAGGATTAGTCTAGTGAGCCGCGGTGCCAGTCCTAATTTCCCTTCTAAAATATTGTTTTTCTATTCACATGTAAATTAATTTTTAATCTACCTAAACTTAAAATCTCTGTACCATGTGAGATAATACAGTTGCAGAGTTTTATTCCATGTGCCCAGCATGATTAATCCATAAACTTATCTGTCAATAATGACTAGCAAAACAAACATTTTTGTACATCAGGTTTCTACAGACAAGTGAAAATATTCTTGTTTTCTCTACTGTTCCATTTGCCTATTTCCTTTTCCCAAACCAATTAAATTCCAAATTCCTGATTAAATATTTCATCTCATTTCTGAACAATACCACACTGGATACATTCCTTTATGCTATTATTTGTTTTCTTTAAAAATGGTTTGGCCCTGCTTGGCTCATTACTGTTATATGGTTAAAGTCTCACATTCCTTAAAACAAAGAAGCCATATGTTTTTTTTTTTTTTAACTTTTATTTAGAATATAAATTTCCAAGGTACAACTTGTGGATTACAATGGCTTCCCCACCCATACCTTCCCTCCCCCCCCCCCGCTACCCTCCCCCCTCACCCACTCCCTCTCCCCTTTCATTCACATCCAGATTCATTTTCAATTCTCTTTGTATACAGGAGCTCAGTTTAGTTTGTGTTAAGTAAAGATTTTAAACCATTTGCCCTCACATAGCATCACAGAGTGAAATATACTCTTTGAGTACTAGTTATAGCATTAAATCACATTGTACAGCACATTAAGGACAGAGATCCTACATGATATTTTTTTTAAAAAATTGATTGATTTTTTATGCCACTTCCAATTTTTTTAATCATTTTCAATTATCTTTATATGCAGAAGATCGATTCAGTATATACTAAGTAAACATTTTGAAGCCATATGTTTTTAAAATTTATTTATGAGGGCTGAGAAACAGAGAGCAAGAGCAAGAGCAAGTGAGAGAGAGATACTGACTCACATCTACTAGTACACTCCCCAAATGCCCACCATGGTAAGTCTGGCAAGGCAGAAGCTAAGAGTCTGCAATTCAGCACAGGTCCTCCACGTAGGTAGTAAGAGGTGGCAAGAGAACCAGCTACCTGGATCATCAGTGCTGCCTCCCTGGCTCTGCATTAGCAGGAAGCGGGAGACAGAGGCCAGAGCCAGGTATTGAACTCAGGCCCTGTGACACGCTTCAGGCATTTTAATTGTAAGATTAAATATCTGCTCCACCATGAGGTTTTTAGTGGGATTTTATAGACATTAAAAATACATGTATAAAGCTCTGTTTTACAGAGAATGGAAGTATATTCTTTCACCTACTTTGGTTTTTAAAAGTCCTTCAATATTTCCTTTTCCATTTTACAATGAGATTTTGCACTTTCTTGCTTAGCTGTATTCCTACAGATCTCACAACTTGTTATTATGTAAATTGTATCAATTAAATTATAATTTTCATTCGTAACTGTTTTACAAAATTACCACTGATTTTTATATACAAATTATACATCTAGTCACCTTGGTAAACATTCTATTTTTTAAAGATTTTTATTTTTATTTATTTGAAAGACAGTACAGAGAGAGGTAGAGACAGAGAGAGAGGTCTTCCATCTGCTGATTCACTCCCCAGATGGCAGCAATGGCCATAGTTGCGCCAATCCGAAACCAGGAGCCAAGAGCTTCTTCCTGGTCTCCAATGTGGGTACAGGGGCCCAAGCACTTGGGCTATCTTCTATTGCTTTCCCAGACCATAGCAGAGAGTTGGATAGGAAGAAGAGCAGCTGGGACTAGAACCAGTGCCCATATGGAATGCTGGCGCTTTGGGCCAGGGCTTTAACTCACTGAGCCACAGCACTGGTCCCGGTAAACATTCTTAATTATAAAAATTTATAGGTTATTTATTTGCAAATATTGATGGTTATGCTTCTTGTTTGGTGATCTTTAATAATTTTTTTTTCATTTTCTTGAAATTCAGAGAGAAAGAGAGAGGGAAAGAGAGAGAGAGATTGAGAGATCCTTTACTCAGTAGTCAGGAGTGAGCAAGGCTAAAGCTAGGAGATTCCATTCCAGTCACCTACATGGATGGCAGGGACTCAGGTACTTGAGTCATCATCTGCTGTCTCCCAGGGGCATTAACAAGAACATGGATAAGAACAGGAGTAAACCGGACATGAAATACAGCTACAATATTGGATGCAGGCATCCTAAGCAGCAGCTTATCTTGCTGTGACACAATGATCACTCCTGCTTCAGGATCTTTACACAATTCATTAGATTACCTTTTCCCCCATGTTTATCCTAATGGCATGAATTTCTGATAAATTATTTAAAAGAACAGAGTTCATAAGCATCTCAACTTCCTTTTTTTAGGAATCCACTTTGTAGTAGTTTTTGGTAGCTGATCTCTGTAAGATTCAAGAAATCCTTTTTATTTGTTATCAGTAAAGGTAGCTTGGATTGATTTTTGCTACTATGCTTATTCACTAAATCACCAAATTATCTCCTGTTTCATGCAGGTAATCGTGTTTTCTCTATTTTCATCAGTGTGACAGGTTTCATTATTTTATTAAATCTAACTTGCATGCATGGTAAATGCACCTTGCTCAGGAGTTATGATATATTTTATTTCGTATGGGATTCATCTGGATACTATTTTGCTGAGTGTTTTTTTAGAAATTTATTCATGGGGGATGTACCTGTAACTTTCCTCTCTTATACTATGCTAATACATTCTTCTTATCAAGATGATGTTAGCATCTTGGACTTAATTGAAGAGAACATTTCTTTTTTCTCTAACCTAGGAGATTTTTATAAACACATAACGATTTGTTTTTCTAATGTTTTATTAAATGCTCCATTAAACCATGAGGGAATGTGTTTCCCTTTGGGGGGTATTTTGAGCCTCTTTATCAAACTTAATGAAATTCTGACTTTTTCTTTTTAGACCTCTTCAAGAAAGTCATTATATATTTTGGCAAACATTGTTTGCTTGGCCAAATTTTAATAAGGATTCTGAAACTTCTCTTAGGTCCATCCGTGAACTACCTTATAAAATCCAATTTTAACTAAGAACTCTGTTAAATCAGTTCAGTAGGAATTCCCCCTCTCCCTACCCTTACATCTGATCACACTTGAGACCTGATAAAGTTGCTTATCCTCCACCATCCTCTGAGTGATGTCTGATTACCTTGACCTATCATCAGCAAGAACTTTGGTTGTTTTAGCTAGAGTTCCCCTTACCTCTGTTGCTTCCTCTTAGTAAATTCCATTCACTGGTCTGTATTACAAGACTTTATTGTGGTGGTCCCTAAACAAATAGTGACGGTTCTGAAAAAAATCTGCCTAAAAATGTTCATTGTTAAGTCTGCTTTTTTTAAAAAATTTATTTATTTGAAAGGAAGAGCGTCAGGGAGATAGGAAGAGACAGAGAAAGAGAGCTTCCATCCATTGGTTCAGCCCCCAAATGACCATAGCAGTGTGGGCTGGCCCAGGCTGAAGCTAGGAGCCAGAACTGCTGCATGGTTTCTCACATGAATGGCAGGAAGCTAAGCAGTTGACCCATTTTATTCTGCTTTCCCAGCTGCACTAGCAAGAAACTGGATTGGAAGTGGAGAATCCAGAACTTGAACCAGCATTCCTATTTGGAATGCAGAGCTGGTTTAACCCATTGCCCACAATGAAGTCCCTGTTGTTTGCTTTAACAAATACCATTGAATTATTTTTCTTCAACACATACATACATATATATGCACTTTTTTAGAATTATATGCTTATTTAAGGATTTCATAATATGCATGGTAATGTCATTAGTGATATGCTTTTCTTTGTTTTTATATGGATTTTATTCATTTTATTTTGCCAAAATCTGAATTTTAAAATACTCCATTTTTCCTTGCCTTTGGCTAACATTCATACTTCCATTACTTCCTATTTTCTCTATTGAATTTAATTATATTCTCATTAATTTTTAGTATTTCTTCCCTTATTAGGATAACCACTACATGCTCCATATTTCTCTTAAATTTTTAGCATCATATTCATGTTAGGAAAAAAAGCACATGCTTAATTATTAGTTTAGTCCTTGGCATTTAAAACTTTATTATGATTTCGCTTATGATCTATCTATCTACCTACCTACCGATCTATAGTTTTAATGTGATTTTGATAATTTCCAGACTGATTTGGGGTAAAGTTATCTCATATTTTCTGATTGCTAGTTTAATTGCACATTGTTGAAACAATATGATAACAGTATTCCAGTTCATTAAGACTCCACTTGGGGCCAGTGTTGTGTTGCAACACTTGTTATGCCAGCATTCTATATCAGCATGCCAGCTGGAGTTCTGGCTCCTCTGCTTCCAATCCAGCTACCTGTTTTTGTTTTTTTTTTTTTTTAGATTTATTTTTATTTATTTGATATAGTTACAGAGGCAAGTAGATACAGAGAGAGAGAAAGGTCTTCCATCTGTTGGTTCACTCCCCTAATGGCCACAATGGCCGGAGCTGAGCCAATCCAAAGCCAGAAGCCAAGAGCTTACTCCTGGTCTCTCACATGGGTGCAGGGACATAAGGACTTGAGCCATCCTCCTCTGCTTTTCCAGGCACATTAGCAGGGAGCTCGATTGGAAGTGGAGCAGCTAGGACTCGAACTAGAGCAAGTATGGGATGCCGGCATTGCAGGCTTTAACCTGCTGCACTACAGTGCCAGCCTCTCCAGCTCCCTGTTAATATGCCTGGGCAGCGGCAGCTGATGACCCTAATAGTTGGGCCTCTACCACTGATGTTGGAGACTGAAATGGAGTTCTCGGCTCCTGGCTATTGGGGAGCTCCTTCTTTTTTTCTGCTACTATCCATCTCTCCCTTTCTCTCTGTGTCACTTTACCTTTCAAATATTTAAAAAATTAATCTTTAAAAAAGACTTTTCTTGGAGCCAGTACTGTGACATGATGGGTTAAGCGTCATTCTGTGGTGCCAGCATCCTATACAGGCATCAGTTTAAGTGCTGGATACTCCTCATCCATCTAGCTCTTTGCTTGTGGCCTGGGAAGGCAGTAGAAGATGGACCAAGTGCTTGGGCCTAGCCCCTGCACGGGAGAATTGGAAGAAGCTCCGGGCTCCTGGCTCGAATTGGCCAAGCTCTGGCAGTGGCAGGCATTTGAGGGCTGAACCAACAGATGGAAGACCTTTCTCCCTGTCTCTCCCTCTCTCTCTCTGTAACTCTGCCTCTAAAGTAAATAAATACAACCTTAAAAACAAATAAATAAAAATAAAGGAAGAATTTGCTTTACAACCAGAATCAAATTTATTTTATAAATGTTTTATTTTTGGTATACAAAAATATTTTCTAATTATAGTATATGCAATGTATATATTGTAATTCAGGCATGTTAAATTTGTTCTATATTGATAAATATTTATCTTATATATTCATAAAAACTTGATCAAAAAAGTTATGTAATTATGTTTTATGACTTTTATGATTTCTGGTTCTGTCATGTATACACTCTTCAAGTACATGTGTGTTGTGCATAATACATGTATATTATTTTATATTTAGATACATGTAACAGTTCTTTCATAAATGTTTAGATATGTTTCTATTTTAAACTATTTTATTAGGTTCATGTAACTTGTTTATTCTTTCTGGCAATTGAATGCATTATTCATATTACATTTCTTAGTCACTAATAATGTTTCTTTTTCAAAATAAGTTTGATTTTAAAACAATTTTAAATGTGTTGAAAACTTGTGGAGGAGACAGTATGAGTTTCCACATCCATTTTCTCTACTATTAATATCTTACAAAGACCAATTTTTATATAATAGTATTACTTGAAGTCCATAATTTATTCAGATATCCTTACTACTTCTCTAATGTCATTCAGTTTTCGTTATTCCAGGATCCCAGTCAACATACCACATAGCATTTGTGGGACATGTCTTCTTCAGCTGTTCTTGACTGTGGCAGTTTTCATATTTTCCTTGTTGGTGAAGACTGTGACAGATTTGAAGAGTACTGGACAGACATTTTGTCTCTATTGGAATATGTCTGCAATTTTATCATTCAACTGGAGTTAAAAGTTTTTGGGAACAAGATCACAGAGGTAAGTTATTATTTTCCTCACATCATACATAATGCATATTATAAACATGTGCATTACTGTTGATGTGCTATTATTGTTACTGTTATATGTGCTATTACTATTAGAGTAGTTTACATGCTCATGGACACAGTATATGTTATTGTTTCATACTGAGGGTTTATTTATTTACTTGAGGGGCAGAGTTATACACAGAGAGTGAGAATGATGGTGAGAGAGGTCTTCCATCCACTGGTTCATTCCCCAGATGGTTGCAATGGCCAGAGCTGGGTTGAACCAAAGCCAGGAGCCAAGAGCTTCTTCCTCATCTCTGACATGGCTGCAGGGACCCAAGCACTTGGCCCAAGCATCTTCCACTGCTTTCCCAGGCCATTAGCAGGGAGCTGGATCAGAAGTAGAACAGCCGGGACTACAACTGGTGCCCATAAGGAATGCTGGCTGCACATATTTAACATGCTTTACCTACTATGCCACAGCACTGGCAACAGTAGTTTATATTGGATTGAAGTTAATCCTTCAGATTCTGAGAGCCCTGAGTTACAGATATCTCCATTCTGAAAACATGTATTATGGGGCTGATGCTGTAGCGTAGTAGGCTAAGTCTCTACCTGCAGTGCCAACATCCCCTATGTGCCAGTTTGTTTACCAGTTATTCCTCTTCTGATTGAGCTCTCTGCTTGTAGTCTGGGAAGGCAGTGGAAAGTGGAAGATGGCCCAGGTGCTTGGCCCCTGGCACCCAGCCCTTGCTCCTGACTTTGGATTGACTCAGCCCTGGCCTTTGTGGCCATTTAGAGAGAAAACCAGTGGATAGAAGACCTTTCTCACTGTCTCCATCTCTCTGTGACTCTACATCTTAGCTGATTACATAAAATCTTAAAAAAAAATATGCATTGTTTGCTTTAGTGCAATCATCTAATATATAACTGGAGCCTTTCAATTTAATGTATTTATAAGGGATCTACCTGACTACAATCAATGAACTGATTTAAAATTGGTATGGAATTCCAAGTAGTATGACTATTAGGCAATGCAAGTTTTCAAAATTTGAATTCCATACCACTTTTAAAGCAGCACACTGATTGCAGGTCTTAAGAGGAGGCCGTAATCATTATGTGAGATACTACTCAGTGCTCTTTTATCATTAAGGAACTTTCGGTGGAACACACTGAGGTTTTTCTTTCTTTTTTTTTTAAACTTTTATTTAATGAATATAAATTCCCAAAGTACAGCTTATGGATTCTAATGGCGCCCCCCCTCCCATAACTTTTCAGCTGGATCTGCATGCCATAAGGGCTGATTTTGAGGCTTAACAGACATCCTTGTTGTGATAATTCTCCAGATTGGAGTTTGAAGTTTATTACTATTTTTCCCTTTAATTAAAAAAAATTTTCATTCTCTAAAAAATATTTAAAGGCAGGAAAGAGTGTGAAGCTGGGTAGGTGGGAGGGAAGAAGGGAAAGAGAGAAACACACACATACACACATACATACACAAACAGATGATCTATTCAGTGATTTACTACCCAAATGGCCACAGACCTGAGCCAAATTGAAACCAGGAGCAAGGAGTTACATCTGAGTATCTGAGTCATTGTGTGGGCACCAGTGATCCAGCTACTTAATCCATCACCTACTGCCTCCTAGGAAACACATTATCAGGAAACTGGATTGGAAGAAGAGCTGGGACTGGAAACAAGCACTATGACATGACATAAGATATGAGTATCTCAAGTAGTGTCATAATTGCTATATGAAATGTCTTCCTCTGATTCCCATTTCTATCTGCCCATTAAATGACTATTTAGATATTTCATGGAGTCCTCAGGATCTGCATGATTAACACAAAACAAATGGGATTTATTCTGCAAATAGGGAATCCTAGATACTCTACAGATCCCTCTGTACTTACTATAATTAGGGTTTGTGTCAGTGATAAACAGCATATCCTTAAGCCTATTTCTTTGTGATCATGAAGACAAGAAAAACCTCAGTGTGTAGGTCTGAGAGTCAAAGGGATCACACAAACAAGACTAGTGTCTGCTAATACTAACTGATAGAAGCAAAAAGGGAGAGAACAATCCAACATGGGAAGCGGAGACACAGCAGACTCATACAATGGCAGATGTCCTAAATAGCACTCTGGCCTCAGAATCAGCCCTTAAGGCATTCAGATCTGGCTGAAGAGCCCATGAGAGTATTTTAGGCATGGAAAGCCAAGACACTCTGGCAAAAAATAAATAAATAAATAAAAAACCTAAATGAAAGATCTCTGCGAGTGAGATCCCAGAGGAAAGAACTGGACCATCAAAGAAGGAGGTACCTTTCTCTGAAGGGAGGAGAGAACTTCCACTTTGACTATGAAACTGTCGGAATAAGATCAAAGTCGGCAAACCCTAAAGGCTTCCATAGCCTTGGCAACTCATGACAAGAGCCTAGGGTGATTACTGATGCCATAAACAAGAGTGTCAATTTGTTAAGTCAACAACAGGAGTCACTATGCACTTACTCCTCATGTAGGATCTCTGTCCATAGTGTGCTGTGCATTGTGATTTAATGCTATAACTAGTACTCCAACAGTATTTTTTCACTTTGTGTTGCTATGTGGGGGCA
This sequence comes from Sylvilagus floridanus, assembly GCA_949820135.1. Taxonomy (NCBI): domain Eukaryota; kingdom Metazoa; phylum Chordata; class Mammalia; order Lagomorpha; family Leporidae; genus Sylvilagus; species Sylvilagus floridanus. Next base: position 55,789,585 of record OX463224.1, on the reverse strand, counting down.
AATTGTTGAAATCTTTACGTGATATGTACTAAACTGATCTTCTGTGTATAAAGAGAATTGAAAATGAATCTTGATGTGAATGGAAGGGGAGAGGGAGTGGGAAAGGGGAGGGTTGCAGGTGGGAGGGAAGTTATGGGAGGGGGCAAGCCATTGTAATCCATAAGCTGTACTTTGGAAATTTATATTCATTAAATGAAAGTTAAAAAAAAAAACAAGCTAAAAGTGATCATTCAGGGTACATTCATACCACCCATGTGTACTGAATATTTTTTGCATGAGCCCATCGAACGAGGCAGAGATTATTACATTTCAGTGACACGTGTTCAGTGATAAAAACAAGCACTAAGGAAGAGGGGATCATATGAAGTCTTGTTTGACCCTTTGTGCAGGGAGGGGAAAGCTTTTAGTAGAAGAGGGCAAAGCTTAGCAAGATAATGTATATGTTAATTAGGAATTTTCATTTTCTAAAGGGCAGACTGTGATAATACTTCTTAAAATGAGATAAAACTATGAATTTTTATTGAATTTTTCTGACTTTTAAGCTTACATCCTAGGACATATTAATTTTGATAAAAAAGTTCCATCTTGCCTTCCATATCAAGATGTTTGTGATCTTGTTCTTTATTTTTGCAGCCTTCTTTATTATAAGATTTCTTTTCATTTGTATTTGCACTTCATAATGTTTTCTCACATATTTTTCTATGTATTGCAGCCCATCTTCTAGAAATAAAACTTTCAACTCTCTCTCTCAGGTAGTAAAATACCACACTTTATTTGTTATTTCTATTACATTCTACTTGAATATATTCTACTTCTAATCAGTTTGTCTATTTTCTTGTCTGTGGGCTTTTTCTCCTGTGGCCATGAGGATAACAATATTAGGTTATAAATACCTCTGGACTTGAATGAATGAATGAATGAATGATTATATACAATCACGCTTTGACCATATCAGTTACCTATGGTCCTTGATTGTTTTCAGGAAACAGATGATATAGTTAATGCTGCATTAAACTATACAGGATTAATGACACCAACGTCTTAGTGACCATATAGTGTCAGCAACAGAACATGAAATGTGGTGTCAATGACTACAGGCATTACGTATGGTCAGAAGCTTAAGCCAAAGACTCAGAATTGAATTAGAGACTAGTATAAGGAAAATGACTAATGAAAGAACTTAATGTCTTACAATTAAAAAAAATTAAATTATATTTAGGACAACCCATATATAGTAAATATTTATTGGTTTATCAATTTAAATAGACACAATTTATCTGACTCAGAGCTACTTTTGAAGTTTGAGTTACATTTCTGCTTAAAGGTCACATATACTGCTTGATATAAGCCAACCATCAAAATTTCCCTTATGCTAAAATGAATATTTGGCTTCCCCAAAGGAACTGAACTTAATTAGTATGTATCGTGTGTTTTAAAAGTGTTGAGAATATATTAAATACTTGAACAGCTAGGCTTAATGGATTAATCCAGATTATAAGAGCATTAAAAATAATATATATATATATGTATATATATTCCACCTATTTCTTTTATGAGTCACCATTGAGCCCACAAGAATAACATAGATATTTGAATAAAAAGTAAAGAATGGTATTGTTAAGTTCTCTCTGCTGATATTTCTTATCTTTTTGAAAATGTTGTATCATTCTGTGTTTAAGTGTTTGGTAGATTACATCAGTGAACCTATTGGGAAATAGTTTTGGGGCAGACAATTAAATATTGATACAATTTATGTAAAAGATATAAAACTGCCTAGATAATCTGATTTTCAATATGTAAGTTTGATCATTTGTGTCTTTCAGGAAACTGATCCATTTCACCTAAATTATCAAATTTGAGGGGACACAGTTATCCATAGTATTCCTTTGTTATCCTTTCAATGTGATGAACTATTTTCATTTCTCAATCTGTCAATTTGTTAAATTTTCTTATTTTTTAAATATTTACTTATTTATTTATTTGACAGGTGGAGTTACAGACACAGAGAGAGAGAGACAGAGAGAAAGATCTTCCTTCCGTTGGTTCACCCCCCAAATGGCCACTAAGGCCGGCGCACTGCGCCGATCCAAAGCCAGGAGCCAGGTGCTTCCTCCTGGTCTCCCAAGCGGGTGTAGGGGTCCAAGGCATCCTCCACTGCCCTCCCAGGCCACAGCAGAGAGCTGGACTGGAAGAGGAGCAACCAGGACTAGAACCCGGGGCCCATATGGGATGCCAGCGCTGCAGGCAGAAGATTAACCAAGTGAGCCACAGCACTGGGCCCCTTTTATTATTTTTAAGCTTGATTGGAGATTTACCACTTTGTTTATATTTTAAATAAACATATTTTGATTTTATTGATTTCCTCTATTATCATTTTGATCGAATTATTGTTACTTAATTTCTGCACCAGCTAAAGACTTAAATTATTCCTTCTCTAGTTTGTAAATTCGAAATTTAAAGATTACTAATTTTACACCTTTCTTTTTTAAAATATATGCATATGATACTACTAATTTCACTTTGAACACTTCTTTTGTTGGTGCACACAAATTCTGATAGGTAGCATTTTCATTTTCACTTTGTTAATTTTTTTTTCAATAACTATTTTAGGGACATCATTGTGGCATAGCAGGGAAAGCTGCTGCCCACAATGCTGACATCCCATATAGGTGCCAGTTCAAGTCCCGGCTGCTCTACTTCCAAACCACCTCCCTGCTAATGGCCTGGGATAGCAGAAGAAGTTGCTTCAAGTACATGGGCCCCTGCCACTCATGTGGGAGACCCAGATGAAGCTCCTAGCTGAAGTTTGGCCTGGCCCAGTGCTTGCTAATCAGTGCAGCATTCTGGCTAGTGAATCAGAGAGTGGAAGACCCCATAACTTTGACTTTCAGATAAATATATCTTAGAAAATGTTTTGTTAGTATTTTAAATTTTTTAAATTTGTAAAAGGTGAACAAATTCCATGTATTTCATTTATGCAGACTTAAGAGTATGATTCTTTCCACCCAATCCTCCCTCCAGCTCTCATTCCCACTCCCTCCCTCCTCCTTCTTCTCTTATTTTTCTTTTAATTCTTATAGTGACATACTGTCATTTATAATCTAAGAGCAGTTTTAGGTTCACAGTGAAATTGATTGGAAGTTGAAAAGAGTTCTCATATGTGGCCTGCTCCCACATCTGCATAGCCTCTTGCATTATCTAATCCCTCACCCAGTGCTCCATTTACTACAATTGGTGAATCTACTTTGATAAACAATAGTTATCAAAAGTCTATGGTTTACATTAGGGTTCATGCTTGGTGTTTTAAATTGTATGGCTTGGATAAATGCATGATGCATATCTAACACTATAGTATATATTGATTATTTTTAAAATTATTTTATTTATTTATTTATTTATTTTTGACAGGCAGAGTGGATAGTGAGAGAGACAGAGACAGAGAGAAAGGTCTTCCTTTGCTGTTGGTTCACCCTCCGATGGCCACCGCGGCCGGTGCACTGTGGCCGGCACACCGCGCTGATCTGATGGCAGGAGCCAGATGCTTATCCTGGTTTCCCATGGGGTGCAGGGCCCAAGCACTTGGGCCATCCTCCATTGTACTCCCTGACCACAGCAGAGAGCCTGCCTGGAAGAGGGGCAACCGGGACAGAATCCAGCACCCCAACCAGGACTAGAACCCGGTGTGCCTGCATGGCAAGGTGGAAGATTAGTCTAGTGAGCAGTGGCGCCAGCCATATATTGATTATTATATCTGCCCTAGAAATCCTCTGCATTCTGTCCATTCACCACTACCTTTGTCCATCTGACAACAACTGATATTTTTGTTGTTTCCTCAGATTTGCACTTGCTGAAATGTCATACAGTTGTAATAATATAAAGCCTTGGGGCCAGTGTAGTGGTTCATCAGATTAAGCTGTCACTTGCAACACCTGTATCCCATATCAGAGATCCTGTTGGTGTTCTGGAGGCTTTGCTTCCAAACCAGCTCCCTGCTAATGTGCCTGGGAAGGCAGTGGAAGATGGCCTTCAAGGGTCTGGACCACTGCCACACATGTGGGAGACCTGGATGAACTTCCAGGCTCCTGAATTTGTCCTGGCCCAGCCTTGGCCATTGCAACCATTTTGGTAGTGAACCGGCAGATGAAAGATTCTCTCTCTCTTTCTGTCTCTCTCTCTCTCTTTCCTTTTCCCTCTTTAATTCTATAATTCTGTCTTTTAAATAAGTAGATCTTAAGAAATACAAAACCATTACAGATAGGCATATCACACTTACTAATGTCTATTTAAGTTTCATCAACGTCTTTTTAATGTCTTTAAAATTTAAATGTTTTCATTTGTTTTTCAGGCAAAGAAACAGACAGAGAGGCATGCACACACACACGCATGCATGCGCGCACGCACATACAGGGGAGGGGAGAGAGAGAGAGAGAGCGAGAAACTCCAATCTACTAGGTACTCCTCAGATTGTATAATGGTCACAGGCTGGAGCCTCAGCAACCAGCTGGGAATGCAATCTACATCTCCATATGTAGAATAAACCAAATTACATGAAATATCACCTCTGTCTCTCTAGGTATGTATTAGCAGGAAGCTGGAGTCAGAAGCCAGATCCAGGACTCCATCACCATGCTAATTGCCTACTCCTCTATAAACTTTCATTGCTTGAGTTCTCAATTCTTTTTAGTGTTGAGTAATATCTCTTTCTTTCTTTGAATACCATATTTTACTCTTCCATTCACCAAAGGGCACCTTGGGTATTTCCCTCTGTTTGACAATTACGAATAAATTTGCAATAACAATTCATATGCAGGTACATTTGTGGATAGAAATTTTAAACACCTGTGGGTAGAAACCAAGGACTGTAATTACAGGATTGTATGATATGAGTGTGCTTAGTTTTTAAATTAATTGTCAAACTGTCTTCCGAGTGACTGCATTATTTTGTATTTACCAATAGCCATGAATGAGAGGTCTTATTACTTCAAACTTCATTGAATTTTTCTTAAAACTCCTTCTCTTACCCTTATGATATTTATAAATGTATGGCATAATATCCAACTACTTTCTAATTATTTTCTCTTACTGAAAAGAGTATCATTTGTCTCAAGCTGCCCTTACAAAATACCATAGATAGAGGCCCATCAAAAAACAGCAATTATTTTTCTCACAATTCTGGATCTCAGATGTTCAAGATATGGAAGACACATGGATGGAGGGAGAGGAGAGAGAGAGAGAGAGAGAGAGAGAGAGAGCGAGAGAGAGATCATCTCCAAATATTACATGAAGGGTTAGGTCTTCAATCTGTGAATATTAGTAGGAGGTAGTAGTAATTCAGTCCAAAGAAGAGAACATAACTTGTATAATTTCTATTATTTTAATTCATCTCTTATGACCTGGAATATAATCTATCTCTGTGAATGTTTCATGTGAGCTTAAGAAGAATGTGTATTCCTCTATAGTCAGATGAATTATTAAATAAATGTCCATTAGATAGTTTTTTTTTCAATTACATAAAAATGCACCTTAAATAGAACCTACATTTTACAGTTTTTTCACCTCTAATTCACTATTCTAATGCTGTGGTTGTGGGGTAGGAGAAGGGGTATTCTATGATACAATTAGTCTTGGGGCTGTCATACTGAATCAGTAGCATAAACCGCAGCTTACAATGCCAGAATCCAATATTGGAGCACCAGTTTGAGTTCTAGCTGCTATGCTTCCTATCCAAATTTCTGATAATGCGCAAGTATTTTCAAAAGTCTCAATCCACTTTTCTATGACTCGAGTTTTATTACCCTTATTGAACTATAATTGAAGACAAAAATGGCATATATTCAATGTATATAATTTGATGAATATGGGCATACGTATACCTCAATGAAACCATGATCATAGCCATCACCTCCAAAAATTCCTTGTGTACGTTTTTATGTATGCGTGTGTGTTTGTGTGTATCTGTATCCTTGGTAAGAACACATAACATGTACATTCCCTCTTAAAAACTATGAATAGAACATTATAATTGGATATTAGCACTTGCTGTACAGATTCATCTTGCATGACTCAAATGAAGGTTGCAGGCACAGCAGGTTTAAGACCCAGCAGCTCCAGCATCTCATATGGGCGCTGCTTCTGAGTCCTGGCTGCTCCTCTTCTGATCCAGCTCTCTGCTATGGCCTGGTAAAGCAGTAGAAGATTAAGTGCTTGAGCCCCTGTGTCCATATGGCGGATCCCAAAGAAGCAATGGATGGAAGATCTTTCTCTCTGTGTCTCTTCCTCTCTGTATAACTCTGTCGTTCAAATAAATAAAACAAATCTTAAAAAAAAAAGAAGAGGGCAAGTTTCTTAACTTCCCTTCATACCATTGCTTCAATGGAGATCATGACAAACACAATGTTTGACACATAAGTGCTTGAAAATTTTAAAGAATAATTTCATAAAGACTTAGAGTCCTATATAAAGCAAGTTGCACAGAGATGCATCCTGTTTAAATGCTCATAATGATAGTTGTAGCTATTAATATTATATATCATAGTGCCGCCGGAGAACGACATTTAAGAGAACAGCTAGAAAAGTGAGCATATTTTTACCACAGCATTTTTGAAAATTATAGGCTGGCACCACGGCTCACTTGGCTAATCCTCCGATGTGGCACCGGCACCCTGGGTTCTAGTCCTGGTTGGGACGCTGGGTACTAGTTCCGGTTACTCCTCTTCAGTCCAGCTCTCCTGTGCCCCAGAAGGGGAGTAGAAGATGGCCCAAGTGCTTGGTCCCTGCACCCACATGGGAGACCAGAAGGAAGCACCTGGCTCCTGGCTTCAGATCGGCACAGCGCCTGCTATAGCGGCTTTAGGGGAGTGAACCAACAGAAGGAAGACCTTTCTCTCTGTCTCTCTCTCTCATTGTCTAACTCTGCCTGTCAAAAAAGAAAAGAAAAAAGAAAATTATAAAAAAGAAGAAATATCTAGAAAGAAAGTAATTATACCAAGATCTTAAATATACCTTTTCTCATTCTGTAATTTGTTTAGATCTTACTGCAGAAGCATACTCTTCTCTAACTCTTACACTTTAATGAAAATATAGTTAGAAGAAAACTAAGAGATGGATAATCAGATATAGCATGCCACATCACCCTACAAGAAATTGAGACTCAAAGATATTGAATAACTTCCTTATCTTACACAGTCATTTTCTTCTAAATAGCTTGGATGCACTTTATAAATGCTCCCTAGGCTTGCATATTTGATAACATCTTGCAGCTTCCTTATACTGCAACCTAATGAATAGCTATTAATTCAGGGATCCTAAAATACAGCCTGCAGCCTTTTCAAAGTGATTTTTCTCCCTGATTATGTTTTTGGAGATTACTTTGGATATATAAAGTCATTCTCTAAAAGATAGGGATATTGTAAGGTCCATTTTTTTGACATGAAATGATTTTAAGTTGTTTCATAACAAGCAATTTAAAGGGAGTACTTTGACTCCAAAGACTTTTCAATAAGGGCTTAGCGAAATGTGAATGAGAAGAGAAGTTGTGAACAGATTATATGCAGCATAAAGAAAAATCACATATGCAACATACACCTGGGGTTCAAAAAAAGAGTCTCATTTAAACATTCAGTATTTTCTTGATATTTTTAGTATCAAAATCTCTAAAATATATTTCATTTTAGTGATCCACATTAATAACTCATTGAAGTACCTTGATAATATTTTTACCCTTATCTCTCCCACCAATCCCCAATACCAACTGTGTATTTTCCCCTGTATTTCTTACCAATAAAATATAGAGCTCAAAGGCTTAGAGTCTGATATGTAGCAAACCAGAAAAAAAACACAGGTTTTGAATCTTACGAGATAATCTGAGTCTATGGCCCAACATCACCATTTGTTGTAATTTGTTGTATAACTGTTAGCAAGCGACTCCAGTGCTGTGGTGTCCAGTTCCTTTGTCAATAAAAGCTTAAATGAAATGTGTTAGGATTTTTAAAGGGAAATTCCTTCTCCAATTTCTGAATTAATCAATCCTGGTTAAATGCCTATTCTAGGAAAACATTTCTGAGTTCAAAGGCCGGTCATGAATACACAAAGGATGAATGTCAATGAAAACTATAGTACAGAGGGAGTAAGTGTTGGACATATTAAACAAAGAATGGCAAGTGCAAGAAGGATTGTAGAGGAAAGCTCAGGAGTTTAGATTGCAAAATAGAATAAAATTCAAGTGAAACATTCAAATAGAGTTGTCCACTGATAAGTTTAATCTAATGGAAATGAATTCTGGACTTGTGTTAAAAAATTGGTTTAGGCTACAGTGCCCTGAATGTGCTAATACAATCCTAGTTAGTTTCTGTGTAGTGAATGACTCCACTGAGCTTTGCATCTAAAAGGTGAATCTCTCAGTTGGTTGTTAGAATCATATAAGGCAACAGAAATAGAAGCAATTGAGGAAAAATTAGGAGGCTTTCTGAGGTGTTTTTTAGCAAGTGACATGTTGAACTTGCAAATTCACATGTTCAAAGCATACCATCAAGAATCCTTTCCCCAAATGGAACGTCACGTGAAGATGCACAATATGCTGGCCAGGAACATCTATTGTTTCCACATCAGGGAAAGCCAGAGAGGAAACATGCTCTTGCCAGGATTCACTAAAGCAGTGTATAAAGTGCTAAATTTTGCTTGAAATTTGACAATTTCCTTTTTCTTCCATTTTCTTTTCAAGACTCTCAATTCATCATTTTTGACAGTTATCTTCTGCTCTTTGTTTTATAAAAAATAATTGTCTAGGCTGAGGTTGTAAGTTCACTGTGTTTCACACTTTACTGGTAATGTCCTTTCTAGACAGCATTAAGACATCCTTTAAATTTTGTGTTCTGACAGAGTGGAAATTCGGGGTCCATCACTGACCTTTTAGTAAGAACACATTCTGTAAGCAAAAGAGATTCGAAAAGTACAGCAGTGCTGTAACAGGATTTGTCAACTGACTGTTCTGGGCTAGTGTTGATTTAGTTATGTATTTTTCTTAAAAACTTTGTGTGTCCTACAAGCCTGTGACAAAATTAATGACTTGAACTATGCAAAAATTCTAATAATATTTTGTTCAGCCAGCTTCCCATCAACAGCAAGTCTCTTAAGATGCAAGTTAAAAGTACCATGGAAATATTTTCTTTTACTTATTTTTTAAATACTTATTTATTTATTTATTTATTTGAAAGGTAGAGATACAGAGAGGCAGAGGCAGAGAGAGAGAGAAAGAGGGGTCTTCCATCTGCTGGTTCTCTCCCCAGATGGCTGGAGCTGGGCCAATCTGAAGCCAGGAGCCAGGAGGTTCTTCTGAGTCTCCTAAGTGGGTTCAGAGGCCCAAGCAGTTGGGCTATCATCTACTGCTTTCCCAGGCAATGGCAAAGAGCTGGATCAGAACCGGTGCCCATGTGGGATGCCAGCACTGCAGGTGGTGGCTTTACCCTCTATGCCACAGTGCTGGCCTCTTCTTGTACTTCTGAATACTCTGTATTTCAGTCTATTTGAAGGCTTTGGAGAATGGGAAACACTAGTTACTCTTCAAAATGTAGCAGATATTTTGAAATTTGAACAAAGATTCATGTACCAAAATAACAGATGGGAAGAAGAGGGAGTCACTCCTAAAGAATTACTCAGACCTACAGAAAGGAAAAGGAAATGAAAGATTAACACTTAACAGGGAGCAAATGAGTGAAGTCCTCAATATACATAAATGTGATACCATTAAATGTAAAGTATGTGGAATTCATCCATCGTCTCATCAGTGGCAGTCTCCAACTGGCTTCTGTAGAGTGCAGAGAAGTATATAACGAAACTCCCACTAAACTAAGGTCTTTTCTGGTTTTTACTTGTTAAACTTATTTGATGAAGTATTAAGCCTTTTTAATGTAATGTAAATTTAAAATATATTATCTCAAAAACTAATAAATAAATAAAGGGAGAAGGAAAGAGTGTAGGAGGGAGACTGAGAAAGGGAGGAAGGAAGGGAATATTATGTTCTTAGAATTACATCTACAAAATCATATTGAAGCTGTTAAGGATTAATTAAAAATTTTTAAAAATTTTAAATTTATTTGACAGATAGAGTTAGACAGTGAGAGAGAGACAGAGAGAAAGGTCTTCCTGCCATTGGTTCACCCCCAAATGGCTGCTACGGCCAGAGCTATGCCGATCCGAAGCCAGGAGCCAGGGGCTTCCTCCTGGTCTCCCACATGGGTACAGGGCCCAAGCACTTGGGCCATTCTCCACTGCCCTCCCGGGCCACAGCAGAGAGCTAGATTGGAAGAGGAGCAACCAGGACTAGAACCCAGCACCCATGTGTGATGCTGGTGCCGCAGAGGATTAACCAAGTGAGCCACAGCACTGACCCACAATTAATTAAATTTAAAAGAGACATGGGAAATTTAGTCATCCCAGAATTTTTTAAATGTTTACAAAACCAGAGCTCTAGAGATCAAAGCTGTTCTAAGGGAGTTAGGGGACTTATTTTAAATATATTTAGTTATGAAACAGATTGACTTGCAGATGGATATTGACAGCAGGTGACTGGCAAGGCAGATCTGCACTTGCAAATGTTTCATAGGTTCTAGCATCTGGTTGATTCAAACCCAAATCACAATGTATTAAATATCTCACCTGAGCAATTACAAAACTGCGATGTGTTTGAACTAGAGTGAATGGCACAGTTTATATTTATTCTACAATTGTCTATGCAGAATAAATGCATTTTTTAAAAAAGAGATCATTTATTTATTTGAAACCCAGAAAGGGGAGGGGGGAATGACAGAGAGCTTTTCCATTCGCTATTTCACTACCAAAATGGCCTCCATGACAAGGTCTAGGACAGCTTGGAACCAGGAGCCAGGAACTGCATCTGGGTCTCCCATATGGGTTTCAAGGGCCCAAGCACAAGGGCCATTACCCACTGCCTTCCTATGCAAATTAGCAGAAAACTAGCTTGGACCCAGAACTCCAATATAGGATGCTGTGCAAGTAGTGGCTTAAACCTTTAACCTGCCATACCACAACAATGACCTCAGAATGAATTACTTTAAGGTCCAAGTTCATGAATTTATTTATTTAATGTGGTCAGGGGAAATCTTTTGAAATGTTTTTGTCAAAAGAAAAACATAAAATTAGAAAAGGAAACAGAAAAACCTCTGAAGCAGATTAGTTCTTCCCAGATGTGCAAGTGAATGGAAAACCCAATAGCAATTTGCTAAATTGTGATTATAATATAAAACATAGAAAAGTTATTTTAATGAGCTGATGCTATTCTTGTTCCTTTGCATGCCTAATTAATCAAACCAATGGTTAATTTCACACTTATAATTAACCTGAAAGTAATAAAACATGAGTTTATTTTAAGGCAACGTCATTTTATGATAGAAGAGTTATATTGGAACCTCCGGACACCATATGGCTCTAAGTGTTCCTAATAAAAAAAAAATCGTGCCATCATTTTCAAGCAGATTTTTATTGTCCTTTTAAAAATTTAAGTGAAGCAAAACTGTATCATTTTTCTTAACTCGTATTAACTCTTTTTTCTTCACTAAGTATTAAAATGAAGGTAAGTTAGTTTATATAAATGCAAGACAACTTTTGAATCTTATATTTTTACTCAGAGAAAAATGTTGAAAAAGAGCAGTATCATATCTTAGTATCAAAATCCTTTTCATTTTCAAAAAGCTATTGAGAAATAATTTTTTAAAAAATCTAAATATTAATTGTTCAAAATAAATGTACTTTAACAAGTACCAACATTAAATTGTAAGAAAATGATCGTCACCACACATGAAAATTGTAAAAAGTTTCAGATTTTTCTAAGTATTGAGTAATGTTGTTCATAGGACTCAGGAATTTATATTATTTAGAAATATTCTTCAGTGTTCTAGGAGTTCATATATTTGAAATTAACAAACTGAGTTATTGAGGTGGCAAAACAAAGATACTGAGAAATTCTACAATTTTGCATTAGCGTATTCTGTTTGTCACAGTCTATAATATCATATAGCTCTTAATAAAAAAAAAAAAGTTTGGGTGGTGTTGTGGCATAGCAGATAAAGCCTCATCTGCCTGCTACACCTGCATCCCATATAGGTGCTGGTTCCTGTACCAGCTTCTCCCTGTTAATGGTCTGGGAAAGCAGCAGAGGATGGCCCAACTATTTGGGTCCCTGCCACTCATGTGGCAAAACCAACTAACTCCTGTCTCTTGTCCAGAGCTGGCCATTGCAGCCATCTGGGGAGTGAACAAGCAGAAGGAAGATCTGTCCCTATGTTTCTCTCTCTCTTTCAATATAAATAAATAAATCATTAAAAAGAAGTTTAACCTGAATTGTATTCCTACTAAAGATACACAACTCTTTATTATTCCTGAAGATCTTCATTTTGAAAGTATTGAAGATCCTCCATAGTTCAAAAGCACTCTTTCCATCCAAAATTTCCTGTCAAAATCTGTGCATTATTTTTGTAATGATGCCAAACTGATTATACTTAGTTGTTCACATACCATACAGTATACTCTGAATAGCTGGGTCTTCCAAAAATGGACCTGTTGATAGGTAATCTCTAATGGAATGGTGGTCAGAGGTGAGGCCTTTGTGAAGGTTTTAGATCATGAGGGTGAAAAAGAAGCCTGAGGATGCCCGTTTGCCCTTCTACCATTGGAGGATGCAAGAAGAAGGTGCCACGCACAAAGGAGAGAGCAGGCTGTCACAATAAGCAATCTTCTGGTACATCAATCTTAAATTTTTCAGTCTCCATGAAGGTGACAAATATATTTCTGTTGTTTATAAATTACTTAGTCTATGTCTTATATAAATTATCTTACTTTAGCCTCACAAAATTCAATATGATAATTAGTATCATCATTTTCATATTAAAAAGAAGAGGAATCTGCATTCTTCATTTTAGCAAAAAACATGGGTGGTAGAGATGGCACTACTTGAGCGCTACTTGAGCCATCATCTGCTTTTTCCTTGGGTGCACATTACAAGAAAGCTGCAATCATGCACAGAGATGGGACTTGAAGTCAGGCTCTCAGATATGCAGTGTAGTGTCTCAATCAGGGTCTTTTGAAAAAAATATATATTTAATTTAAAGAGCTACAGAATGAGGTAGAGACACGGCAGGGGGAGGAGAGAGAGAGAGAGAGAGAGAGAGAGAGAGAGAGAGAGAGAGAGAGAGAGAGATGTGCCACAGCACTGGCTCTATCAGGCTCTTAATCTCTATGGAGAAATCTTTCCTCTGTGTCATGACTTTTAAATACCATTCTTGTGTTTACTGCCGATTTTCCTTAAAAAATTGGATTATTATGTTTCCCTATACATAGAGTGTTAAGTAGTGTGTCCTGAGTTGGAACAATTATTGTAATAGCAGCAGAAAATAAATATGGCAACCTTTCAGAATAAAAATAATGATCAAAAATTTGAAAAATCACCAAATTGAGTGGAACAATTACCTCCAATAAATTCAATCATTCATGAAATCCTAACTACAAACTAATGAACGTGCATAGTGTTCATCATGAACATTCAGAAATAGTCTAATTATTGTTATAAGCCTTATTTTGAAACATTGTATGTATGTAAAACCCTTAAAGATATTATTTTAACCTTGAGTCTTTGTTTTTTTTTTTTTTTGACAGGCAGAGTGGACAGTGAGAGAGAGACAGAGAGAAAGGTCTTCCTTTTCCATTGGTTCACCCTCCAATGGCTGCCGCGGATGGCGCACTGCGGCCAGCGCACCGTGCTCATCCAATGGCAGAAGCCAGGTACTAGGTGCTTTTTCTTGGTCTCCCATGGGGTGCAGGGCCCAAGCACTTGGGCCATCCTCCACTGCACTCCCGGGCCACAGCAGAGGGCTGGCTTGGAAGAGGGGCAACCGGGACAGAATCCGGCGCCCCGACCAGGACTAGAACTCCGGCAAGGCGGAGGATTAGCCTGTTGAGCCACGTCGCCGGCCTAACCTTGAGTCTTAACACAATATATGGTAACACTAACACCACATTGGAGAGTAGAATCAGAGTTTTTGCCTTTACTCCCAAAATAAATCTGGCCAAAAAGACTTTACTTATCTAGGGTGCTTACCTGCCTAGCTTTCTATTTTTCAATCAAAACTATTCTATGAGCATATTCTAAAAATTTTAATAAATTACAAATTAGTGTAACAGACAGTAAAATAAAGGTATGCTCTGGTGTCTTGCAATTTGTGAATACAAAAAAAAAAAAACCCACCTTGTATCTTTCCAATTACTTGCTCATAAACATTTCTAAATTCTGAAATAATAGTTTATTAGCCACCTCAGGTTAAGGGGGTAAAAACCCATTTATTCAACCTAAATTTTCTTATAACATGACATCTTAATATCAAAGTTATTATGATTATCTATGTATCTATATATTTACCTATTTATTTATCTGCTGTTTTGTTGTAAATAGCATCCTATTGTTTAGCCTCCATACTCATTTTTGGAAAAGATTAAAACTATAAATCATTACAACTCATAAGCTATCTACTTGGAAATAAACATGCAGCACAGCATAAGAAATGATAGAGATTTATGATGCTCAGACAGCTCCTCTCACCCAACTTCAAGAAGATAAAGGGAAGGGAAAATTATCCAATTAACTCAGTGTCCATACACAGTGGTTGTATAAACAGTGAGATCAGCTACCTGGAGAAGGACACCTAGTGCTAGAAGAGTACATCTCTGTGGGAATGTGTTCTCTTGCTGGTTCTATATGCTGAAATCTCAGCTCTGCCTAACATGTAAATAAAGACCCCTACCTCCAGGAATTGTCATCCAGACAATAATGAAATAATAATTCACACTAATTTCTTAGTCTCCTCATCTCTAGTACATGTTAGACCTTGGATCATATCCTGCTATGCATAGCAGCTGCATTTGATCCCTTAAGTAAATTCAAAAGTCTTTTGAAAGAATTAGTTGCTTTATATTCCTTGTATAACATGCAACATCCTGATTTATCCTCCATTGTATGGTTGTTGAGTCTTGCAGAAATTAACTATTATAAAACTCTTTATCATTAAGTTCTAATATTGAACTTCACTTCCTTGCAGTTAGGTGTGGTTTATGACTAAATTCTGCTAACAGAATACAGAAGAAAATGACTTAGCATAGGCTTCAGTTAGTTATACTGTCTTTAATTCATAATATACAAGAGGTTTTCATAAAGCTCATAGAAAATGAGTATTATCAGAAAAATATGCATGGATTTCAAAATATGTTGCATGAAATAAACAGCTTTATTTCCATTTTTCTGAAAATTTTCTGATGTCCCCTTGCATTCATATCCACTAATGCTTTCCTTCTTTCCAGACCTTTAGTAAATTCCTTGAGCATTGTCTCTGTCTCCTTTTCTCCACTGAGTCCCTCCTTTGTCCCTCCAATTCAGCAATATAACCTCAGGCATTCTGTATTATAATGTTCCTTTGTCACTTGGGAATCTAATTAGGATTCTGTGTTGTTAGAAAACCAGAACATAGGGAATATAGGAGCATTTGAACAAGAAGAACTGGCCAAGAAGAGCAATCCAGAGTTTGATGCAACTAAACATATGAGTCATAAGAGGTCCTACAAAAGTAATGCAAATGCAAGACAGAGAACATTTTGATGGCATCCATATCTGTCCAACAATCCTGTGATTACTGGTTCTTTCCTGGCATGGCATTATCAATCTCCTCACTCTGTATACCTTGAACAACCTGATCCACTTTTATGGTTTAAAATTTTATGTATTTAGAGATGATATCTTATATTAGATCCAAAATTACATGTTATATTGAATACAGGGAATGTTCAACTGTTTTTTTTATAACACCAGAAACACAGTTTTCAAATTAAGTTCATTGTTCTATTGCAAACATATTAATTTTTATTTAATTCATGCTATTTTATAAAGGCAGTATGTTTATTTCAAGATAGAAATGAGATAGTTGTCCTAGATCTTTTTCTGTCCTTTACAACCCATCTATCTCATTAGTGATCAACAAAAATAAAGTTTATCTTCTTAACTTCTATTTTAACCATGCCTTGTTCTGCAACTCTAGTATTTTGCTCTGATTGGAAACTTAATTATCTCTTCCTAGGTTGCTGTTTTAACTTCTAAAAGTATACTCATACTTACAAAATTAGAAATGCATCTGAAGGGACTGGCGCTGTGGCCTAGCAGGTTAAAGCCCTGGCCTGCATCCCATATGGGCACCAGTTCTAGTCCCAGCTGCTCCTCTTCCGATCCAGCTCTGTGCTATGACCTGGGAAAGTAGTAAAGGATGGCCCAAGTTCTTGGGCTCCTGTATCCACATGGGAGACCCGGAAGAAGCTCCTGGCTCCTGGCCTTGGATCAGCACAGCTCCAGCCATTGCAGCCATCTGGGGAGTGAACGGGCAGATGGAAGACCTATCTGTCTCTACCTCTCTCTGTAATTCTTTCAAATAAATAAAATAAGTCTTTTAAAAAATGTATCTGATATATTCCTATCAAGACACTAAGAACACATTTTTATAATGCAAGCTTGATTGAATCTCCCCAGTTAAAAAACATTATTTTGTTTTCCATTGCCTACAACAATAGTTTATAAAACTTTCCTTAAGTGGAAAGTTTTTTTCTTTCATAAAAAGTAGCCATTATATGAAACAGATAAAATAACATGAAAAGAACTGAACTGTAGGTTTTAAAATATTTAGTAAACATATTTTGCATTAAAACATGTTGTAAGCAAAGAGATTGCAGTGTTTTCTAACACAAATTTATCATAGTTTGTTTAGTTTATGTGAAAAAGAGAATTTAACTAAAGAAAAAAGAAGAAACAAAAATAAAGAGCAAGTTTATTTTAGTTCAATTACAAATTGTCATAAAATACTCAGATTTTGAAGTGTTAATATTTGCCACATTAATGTATAGCATACTCCACAATTGTTTAAAACATATTTTTCAAAACTAAATTCTTGTATAAACATGAGTTTTACATTACAAAAAGAAAAATAATGGTCAGTTTTATAATGATTGACAACAAGAGAGTTACTATCATTTTATATTAGATGTCCAGAAAAGAAATATAAGACCTATTAGTGATAATACAATTCACTTATCATAAATGATAGTTTTACTTCATGCTGATTAACCATATTCTCTGTCTATCCTGTTGGCTTGTATTTTCTTTGATTTGTCAACAGCACAGAGAAAAGCCAAGCATTTGACTAAACAAAGTACTCAGAAGGTCCATATATTTGTTTTGATGTTTACCAATTATTAATGATAAGTAATAGTCTGATTTCTTATATTTCCTTAAGAACAATAGTGTATAATTTTGCTTTGCTGGATGAGCTTAAACATTTTTATAATGATTCATTTTTTTTATCATATTTGCCACCTTTTGTGTATCTGTTCCACAGAAAATTTTGCAAATCACTCTACAGAATATATGTTTCTATAAAACATTTTACTTTAGAACTACAAGCATTGGAGATCTCTTGCTGAATCAGTTAATGCATAATGTGTACAAATCTTAAGTTCTTGAATAGTGAAGTCAGGAAACAGATTATCTGTACAGTCCTTGGTAAAGATGAAAGACACCAAATTATTTTATTAACTTTACATTCATATAAAATGGTGTGATTAACTATCATCTAGGTTGCTAAGGAAAATCTAGTAAAAATCATTATTAAAAAAAATTTAAATGATTAGCATCTTGTCTTTAATATGATTTTATTATCAACTTATCAACCTTAGACATGTAATTAACTCTTTAATCACAGGTTATAAGAGGAAACTTGAGATAAAAGGAACAGTAAGAAAGCCAGGTCCCCAGTTTGGGTCTATTTATTATTTGTTGTTTTATTATATATAAATTTAATTTTCTTTTCTATAAAGTAGAGATAATTGTGTCAGTATCTGTCCCAGATGGAGTTCAGGACTCCTGCCTTTGGCCTGGCCCAGGCCTGACTGTTTCAAGCATGTGGGCAGTAAACCCACCTCTAGTGTTCTTGCTTTGTCACTCTTTGAAACACAAATAAATAATAAATATTTTGCTTACTACTAATTAGATAAAAGAAGGTAAAGGACAGGAAACCATTGAGAACAACTATCATGTCTGTCTTGATACATGTATCAGCTGCCTTTACAAAATCCTGAGCATTTAATAACAGTCAATACTTTCAGAAAAAGAAAATGAGCTCCATTTTAAGGTTTGTGCTTATGGCATTAAATGAACAAGCAGTTGGACATTCCTGAAATGCAATATACCATGTAATTCTGGATCTGAACTAAATCATTTCCTATGAGATCAACATCATTATCTCTATTTTACCATTAAGGAATAATTCTTTTTATCATAAGGGTTAATTCACTTTCTGAGGATAAACTAGGAATCTAGGAAATTGTAGATATTTTTATGGTTTCACAAACCTAGCCATTATGGAATAACTGAAATTGGAAATATTTAATCAGATTTATTCATAAAGCCAATATGACAGATATGATAATCCAGATGTAAATAGAAAGCAATATCTCTTTATATAGTCACACGATGTGAAGTTTTAGATGTGACCAGACCACACAGTCCACTAAAATAAAAGACAATGGTGTGTGTTTTGGTACAGTAGTTAAGCTGTGGCTTGGTGTGTCTGCATACCAAATCCAGCACCTGGGGTTCAATCTCCATTGCACTTCCAATATAGCTTCATGCTAATGCATACTGGCAGGCACCCGCTGATGGTTTGAGTATCTGAGTGTCTCCCACGCACGTGGGAGACCAGGATGGAGTTCAGAACTGCTGGATTTGGCCTGATCCAGGCATTTAGGGAATGAATCAGCAGGTGGAAGATATCTCTTCCTCTCTTTTGCACTCTCACTCTGTCTCTCTGCTTTTCAAATAAAAATAAACATTTTTTTAGAAATTATATCCATTCAGTTTTATCAGACTAACTGTTCTACTGAAAAAAAAAGGTGTTCTTAGATGTATTGGTATACTATCATGCTTTCAGCATAGAATATTCTATTTTATTTTTCTGTATTTTTGTATTGCTTCTCCTTTAACACTGTATTACATAGAAATTTTTATGCAAAAACTGATCTTAGAGGTAGAAAGAGTGTATTTGCCATATTGGCAGTCTTTATGGCTATGTTATCCCACTTTTAATTAGGAAATTGCCATGTTTCTAAAGATAGATATTAAATGTCAATAACATAGATATTTCACATATCTGCTTTATACCTCTCTCTCCTTGCTTCTTCTTTCGTCTACATTGTTTTGATTTACTTTCATAATTACTCGGATGAAAAATTTAGCAATATTGCTTAATTAAAAAGAGCTTAGTAAAGACACTCCTAGAGGAAATAGCCTGCCTACCATTTCTTCCCTTTTCTTTCCCATTTCTCATACTTAGTCCCCATTTAATTCTTACTCCCTCTCCAGGTGGCATGGAGAACTACAGAAAAAAAGTCTCTGACTAAAGTTGGCTTGTCTCTTCCTTTTAGGTTTTGCATTAGTGTCTTCCCACGGACCAGAAAATTCACCTTTCCAGCCAGAGCACACATGAGTGAAAGCAGTCCCGTCCCTATAACTGTTTCTGCCTCTAGAGGCTCAAGTACTTCCAATAATGGCATCCTATAGCTAGTTTTCTATGTTCTAATAACAGCTATTATATTAATTGATACCATTATATTTACCATTCATTCTGCACTGTGATAAGGTCCTTTTATGGCCTGATGATCTTTCAAAATAACACTGAACAATATCAAGTGATATTTGATTGAAGTTTTTTTTAGTGCTTTCTTTGGGTGTGCTGTCAATTAAAATAATTTCATAAAATTAATTGGATAGATATCCTTAATTTTCCATATTGTGATTGTGGGATATCTTCTCCTCGAAAGATTTAGGTGTCTAAACATTTGTACCTGGATATGGAATGAATGTTTTATAAGTAGCTAACATAAACTATGGAACTGTTTTAATATATAAATATACTTTCAATGTTAAAGTAAATGTTGCTATATTCTAGTTTAGTGTTTCCTCTAAAACAAAATAAATTCTTCATGAAGCAATGTATTTCCCCTGTGTTTAAAAGTTACTTAGATGCAATTATACAATTTTGAAAAAAAAACTTTCCATTTATGCAATGTTATGTTTTTACATACAATTTACTTGTTACCTTTGAAAAATTCTCCAATGTTGTAAAATATATCACTTAATATACCTAAACATTTACTTACAGATACACACAATTTGACAATAGGCAAATCATGATACTATACATTATATGTGTGTAATTTTCACTCCTCTTGCACTTGGTTTCTCTCTCACATTTCATTTATCTGCTTTGCCTAATTTCTTACTAAAGAAATGAGTAACAATAGTTTAAATTTTCTAAATATCAGAAAATTCTCATCCATATAGTCATATAGCATAGCCAAAACTAATTATTTTAATGTGGACATATAGTTTTTTTTTAATTTTTTTTTTTTTTTGGACAGGCAGAGTTAGAGAGAGAGAGAAAGAGAGAGAGAGAAAGATCTTCCTTTTTCCGTTGGTTCACCCCCAAAATGGCCACTATGGCCAGTGTGCTGTGCCGATCCGAAGCCAGGAGCCAGGTGCTTCCTCCTGGTCTCCCATGCAGGTGCAGGGCCCAAGCACTTGGGCTATCCTCCACTGCCTTCCCGGGCCACAGCGGAGAGCGAGCAACCGGGACAGAATCCGGTGCCCCAACCGGAACTAGAAACTGGTGTGCTGGCAGCGCCGCAGTCAGAGGATTAGCCAAGTGAGCCATGGTGCCGGCCTAATGTGGGCATATAGTTTTATTATGTAACATAATTTCCTCAATCCCCTCATGATGGACATTCACTATGTGTCCAATATTTTGTCACTACAAAGAAGCCAGGAATAACATTATGGTACAGGTGCTTATGATTACTGGTGCATTTATATTCTAAGTCCAGCTTCAGGAATAGAATTTCAGAGTCCAATATTTATGTATTTAGTTTTGGCAAGGGATAACAGAATGCGTTTTTAAAAATTGGTAACATAAACCAATGTATAGATGCATTTCCAAATGCTCAAGCCTCATTCTGTGTTTTAATATTATTTTACAATATTGTCTACCTGTATCACATGTTTTTTGTCAATTATATCAACCTAAGATTTACAAATTTCATCGTTACTGATTTGGAATATATTCTTATTGCCTTTTTCAGCTGATTACTTTAGGAATAGGAAAACTATTTGCATGCATATACATTTAATTCTGTGTCAGTAACTTCAGCTTCTACTTCTATTTGCTTTCGATTCATATCTTTTTAGACTTTTTTTCCTATCACTCATTTTCCAGTTTCTTATGATGTCTACTTAGGTTTTTAATCCTTTTTTTAAATAATAAAGGCATTTGGAACCAGATATTTCCCTTTAAGAAAAGCTTTTATTCTGCATCTTCAAGTATTGTGTATTAAACATTCCCTTCTTATTAGTAAGAGTATATGTTATTCCCTTTGAAGCTAATATTATTGAGATTTTTTTTTTAATTTTTTTATAACGCTTTTATTTAAAGAATATAAATTTCCAAAATACAGCTTATAGATTACAATGGCTTCCCCCCCATAATTTGCCCCCCACCCGCAACCCTCCCCTTTCCCACTCCCTCTCCCCTTGCTTCACATCAAGATTCATTTTCAATTCTCTTTATATACAGAAGATCAGTTTACTATATATTAAGTAAAGATTTCAACAGTTTGCCCTCACATAGCAACACAAAGTGAAAAATACTGTTGGAATACTAGTTATAGTATTAATTCACAATGTATAGCACTTTAAGGACAGAGATCCTACATGATATATATTTTTTTTTGAAAAATTGATTAATTTTCTAGGCAATTTCCAATTTAACACCAAGATTTTTTTTTTCATTTTTAATTATCTATATACAGAAGATTGATTCAGTATATACTAAGTAAAGATTTCATCAGTTTGCACCCACACAGAAACACAAAGTGTAAAGTACTGTTTCAGTGCTAGTTATAGAGATTTTTATTAATAGAAGTTTAAATCAGTCTCTTATTTTGTACCCTTTTAATGAAGAGATTTTTCATTTTTATTGAATGATGTTATATATATATATATATATATATATATATATATATATATATATATTTGTAACTAACATATTCCCTCTGCCTGGATTAAGGAATGTTTTCTATCTTTTTTTTTTGACAGATAGAGTTAAAGAGTGAGAGAGAGAGAGAGAGAGATAGAGAGAAAGATCTTCCTTCCGTTGGTTCACCCCCCAAATGGCCACTAAGGCTGGTGCTGTGCTGATCCGAAGCCAGGAGCCAGGTGCT
Source organism: Sylvilagus floridanus (assembly GCA_949820135.1). Taxonomy (NCBI): domain Eukaryota; kingdom Metazoa; phylum Chordata; class Mammalia; order Lagomorpha; family Leporidae; genus Sylvilagus; species Sylvilagus floridanus. The sequence goes on along the minus strand of OX463224.1, from coordinate 55,767,217 downwards.
TCCTCCTGGTCTCCCATGCTGCTGCAGGGGCCCAAGGACCTGAGCCATCCTCCACTGCCTTCCCGGGCCACAGCAGAGAGCTGGACTGGAAGAGGAGTAACCAGGACTAGAACCCGGTGCCCATATAAGATGCCGGCGCTGCAGGCGGAGGATTAACCAGGTGAGCCATGGCACTGGTTTTCTAAATTTGTTAAATGTGTATCTTTATTCCTCTATTAAGCTGAGAAATTGGTGAATGGCTTCCATCTGAAATATAAGGTGCTTTTTAGCTCATGGTGAAATTCCTTTCTTATGAATGTGCTTATTGCATTTTTTATAAAATATTATGATTCACAGATAATACCTTCTGTGTGCATATTATCAAAGCCTCATGTGTTTGCCTTTATGGCTTCTCTTTCTTTGCATATTTTCTCTGTGCATTAAAATGTGCCTTTCATCTGATTTCCCTGGTGTCTCACTTGGTTTTTAATAGTGTTCACAATCTTCTTCAGTTCATCTTTGCAATTTACTAACTAGTGTAATAGGAACTTCTTACTACTTATCCAACATATAGCCTCCCTTGCAGAATATTTATTCCATATAATTTTGCAATGTAGCCAACTGAATTATTTACCTTCCTGGAATCTCTAACACTTATTGTTGGCCAGGAAACTCAGCTCTGGCCAATAAAATAAGTGTAGAGGTTTTTGAATTTGTGAGTGCTCCAGGTATTTTCTAGAAAGGAACAAACTTGGAGTTGGCATTGTGGAGCAGTGTGTGAAGCTATTGCCTATAACACCGTAAGACCATTTCTGGTCCAGCTGCTCCACTTCCAATCCAGATCCCTGTAATGCACCTGATAAAGCAGTGGAAGATGGTCTGACTGCTTTGGCCTCTGCTGCCCACATGTTAGACCTGGTTGGAGTTCCAGGATCCTGGCTTTGGCCTGACCCAGTTTCTCTCTCTCTCTCTCTCTCTCTCTCTCCTCTCTCTCTTCTTTCTGTTTGTAACTATGCCTTTCCAAAAAAAAAAAAAAAGGAACAAACTTATCTGTCATACTCCTGTCATTATTTGCCCTTCCTGTCTTGTTCCTAGCTGCCAATGGATTGGGTGTTTATTGGTACAGGAATCATGTTAGAATCTGGAAAAAAAAATCATAAGAGAATGCATTAGAAAAAGGGGAAAATCTCAGGACATTCTGACTTGTTGTAATCACTCTACCAGTCAGTACATACTTAGTCTATAACTTCTCATTATGTCATAAAAATTAATCTTTTCTTCTATTATGTAATTTTCAAAAATTTTTTATTAACACAGAATAGTTGCATATACAAAAGATCTTCTAAATTTTGTGTAAAACAGGTGCTGCAAAAATCAATGCATGATTTTCCAAAAAATGGGCCAAAATAACTTATATTTGAATAATATATTTCATGACAACTCATATTTATAGAATACAACATGATGTTTTCATTCATGTGTAGGTTGTGTCATGATCAAACCAGGGTAATTAGTTTGTCTTTTACCTTAATCTTAATCTTCATCAGATCTTTAGGTTGAGTATATTCAAATGCTTTCCTCTATTTATTAGATATATATAATGCGTCATCATCTACTATAGTCATCCTATTCTGCAACAAAAAAAACAAAATTTATTTCTCTTATCTAATTGTAGCATTGTACCTATTAACCAAACCCTTTGTATCCTCCATCCCTGCTATTCTCCCCAGCTTCCAGCTCAACTTTTATCATGAAAACTTGTGTGCAGTTTCCTCAAAATATTGAAAAAAGAACTACCAGAGGATCCAGCAATCCTACTACAGTATATAAATCCAAAGGAAATGAAATCAGTATGTCAAAGAGAAAGCTATACTGTCATGATTATTGCAGCACTACTCACAACAGCCAAGATATGAAATTAACCAAAATGTCCACTAAAGAATGAATGGATAAAGAAATAGTGGTAGGCATGCCCTGTGAAATCCTGTTCATCCATCAGAAAGAATGAATTTCTGTCATCTGCAATAACATAGATGGACCTGGAGGATGTTATATTAAATGCAATAAGCCAGATGCAGAAGAACAAATAATATATGGTTTTATTCATATGTGGCATGAATCTATCCTTGTTAAACCACTTCATGCACAATTTTCAGCTGACTACATTTGTAACATACAATAAGAAATCTTATTTTCAGATTTGTTTTTCTTCCAGAAAGGTGTGTGTGTGTGTGTGTGTGTGTGTGTGTGCATGTGTGTCTGCATACACTTGTGTTTGTGTTTAGGGGATGTTACACTTCATTAGTCACTTTTACTTTTATTTTAATTTGTATTATGTGTCCACCTCAGTATTTCCATCCCACTACACAAATACCTAGCTTGATCTACTATCTTCTTCCCTTCTTCATGCTGGACAGATTTTTCTTTGCTTACTCATTGTTGGTGGCATTAAATGCTAAGCATGCCAATAAAACTGGGAATTCTGAGAAATGGAGACTGTCAGTCTCTGTGACCATTGGACAGTGGTGGAGAAGCTGCATTGTAGCTGGTGTCCTGCTGCAGCTCCCCGATTGTCTTGTCTCCAAATTTCTTGGCTTCTCTTTCCCTCAAGTGCAATGTGACTCATCAGACTCATTGAATTCCTTGGTTTATTCTTTTGGGGATTAGGACAACTGTTAAATTCATGCGAGTTTGATGACAAATTTTAATTCTTTTGGATACACAGATTTTTGAAATGTACCTCCCTTTCATGATTTGCTGCTGTGATACAAATTTTCCACCACTTGGCTGCTCCTCAGGATTATAAACCTCGGACATAGCCACAATATGATGTGGCATATTTCAGAAATACTCTTCAGCCAGAAACTGAATAAATGGACTTCCACTGCTTGAACGGTACAAAAAGCTTGAATTGGACATTCGAAACTTTATGAGTATAAAGTAAACTGAAAATAGATCTTTGTAGAAGATCAGATTATTGAATTTGGGGTTCCTGTCTTTTATCTGAAAACTAATCATATCCCCTGAATCCATTCAAATCTGTTCAGGGTGTCTCCTTTCCATTTTATTATATTCAGTCAGTTGCGAGTTCTTCAAACTGCTTAGACCTTTGCTTCATAAAGACTCTTCTTTTCCTGCTACTGTGTAAATAAGACCATTAGCGTCATTTTTGATGAGTCTGTCAGCAAAGCTGTATCTCAGAGAAGGGCTGAAGAGTGCCTTTCAACTAAACCACATCACAGGAGAAATTTGATATTCAGAGATCCGAAAGTGAACTGGATGATGATAAGATGTTTTATAAGTATTTGGGAAAGCAGAAGCAGTATAAGAGGAGATTCTCAGTGTCCTCAATTAATTAAAGTGAAGTAGCATAGAATAAGATAAATTGAGAGATGGATTGGCTACTTGGTGAAAGAATGGATTTGCTTCTTCTTCCTGGGAGATGAGCAGATGATATTAATACTGATAAAAGAAAAAAAATTCAGAAGTGGAAGGACTAGAACTAAATCATTCAATTAGGGGCTGGTGCTGTGGCGTAGGCGGTAAAGCTACTGCCTATAGTGCTGGTATTCCATATGTGCACTGGATCACGTTCTGGCTGCTCCACTTCTAATCCAGCTCTCTGCTAATGTACCTGAATGTACCTGAGAAAGTAGCAGAAGATGGTCCAAATCGTTGGGGCTCTACACCCACCTGGGAGACCTAGAAGAATTTCCTGACTCTTGGTTTTGGATGGGCCCTGCTCTGGCAGTTGCAACCATTTGGAGAGTAAACCAGTGGATAAGGGATCTCTCTGTCTCTCTCTCTGTCTGTCTGTCTCTCTCTCTTTCTCTCTTTTTCTCTTTCTCTCTCTCTCTCTTTCTCTTTCTCTCTCTTTCTCTTTATCTCTATCTCTATCTCTATCTCTATCTCTATCTCTATCTCTATCTCTCCCTCTCTTCCTCCCTCCCTCAACCACTCTGTGACCCTGCCTTTCAAAGAAATAAATCCTCAAAAATTACTCAGTAATATCACAGGATATTTTGGTGAGTAGCTCTAAAAACCATACAAAATAGTATCTCAAGGGCCTGCATTGTGGCACACTGGGTAAGGATACCTCCTGCAACACTGGCATCTCTGGGTGCTGGTTCATGTTCCAGTATTGTACTTGCAATCTAGCTCCCAGCTGATGACCCGAGAAAGTAGCAGGAGGATGGCCCAAGTGCTTGGACCTCTGCCACCCACCGTGGGAGACCCAGAAGAAACTCCAGGCTCTTGGTTTCAGCCTGTTCTTGCACTGGACATTTCAACCATCTGACGAGTGAACAAACAGATGGAAGATTCTCTCTGTCTCTCTCTCTCTAACTGTAACTCTTTCAGGTAAGGAAATAAATCTTTTAAAGAAATAACATCTTACAAGAACAGGAAACTAAACTTTCTCAGTCAGTATCACTTGTTAACAAAAACGTAGCTGTGAAACTCCAACTTCTTGATCCACCAGGTCTAACCAGCAATGCTCCATTAACTCAGGCAGAGAGGAGACCTCAGTAACATGCCAGACATACCCGCTTTGGTAATTTCTGAGGCCTCTCAGTGGAGAAAAGACAGAATTATGAATTTAAAAATAAATCCACTTTTCCACCTGCTCTTCCCTACCCAAAGGGACTCGTTGGTTAACTATGGTGGCTCCGAACTCCTGGCCCCTGTCCAGCTAGAGCCTCGGTCCTCTCCTTCCAACACCATCATCCAGGACCTCACCAACCTGCATGAGACGTTCTCTAACATTTACAAGACCCAGAGATCACGCGTGGGCTGTGCTTGAAGGTGGAGGGGAAAAATACTCAGTAGGACAGAGGGTAACACTGTGTTCATATTGTCGTGAACCAGCTTCACAAAACAAGCCTACAAGAAGCATATCAAAGATCACAGGAAATCAAAGGCAAACTTGAAGAGCAGAGACCAGAAAGAGTAAAACCTTTTATAACTGGGCTGCGATCAAGCACACCCTTGCTGATTTAAAAAAATCACCAGTTCTCTCTTGTTGAAAGCATGAATCCAGATGGCACCATTGCTCTGCTGGACTACTATAATGATGGCATGACCCCATTTATGATTTTCCTTAAGGATGGTTTACAAATGGAAAAATGACAACAACATTGGAAATTACTTTGGCTCGATTACTGTTCATTATAACTGGCTGCTGCTTGTCATCCACACAACACCAGGACTTAAAAGTAATGGGACTGATGTTATCTTAAGCTCTTCATTTAGTTTGACTGTGATGTCCTTGGAGTAGAGGCTTTCTTTTTAAAGAAAAAAACATTGTCATAGAGGTAGTCTAAAAATAAAATGCATTTAAACTAAAAATAAACAAATAAATCCAAGCACTTATTTTTATCATAATATCCATGCTATGATATATTTTTAGGGTGCTAAGAATTTTGAAAATATATATTTTACTCACTTCTAAACAATTCATTTATATACTATAATACAATGTGTTAGAATTCAGTGCTCATCAAAGAGTATTTTAGATATCGTATTTTTCAAAGGCAGTGGGGATATTTTGCACAAAATCTTTGCAGAATAAAATATTTTAAATGTGCAAGTTTAAAGTTAAGTATCATTACCTAGAACTAATTAACATTATATAATTTAATTGAAATATTATATTAAAATTTGATTTTAAAAAAACCTCTAGATCATTTGTTTTTACTAAGAACCCAGAAAAGGCCGGCGCCACAGCTCACTTGGCTAATCCTCTGCCTGCAGCGCTGGCACCCAGGGTTCTAGTGCCAGTTGAGGCGCTGGATTCTGTCTCGGTTGCTCCTCTTCCAGTCCAGCTCTCTACTGTGGCCCAGGGAAGGCAGTGGAGATTGGCCCAAGTGCTTGGGCCCTGCACCCACATGGGAGACCAGGAGGAAGCACCTGGCTCCTGGCTTCGGATCGGCACACCGCCAGCTTACCAGGCATTTGGGTGGGTGAACCAGTGGCAGGAAGATCTTTCTCTTTGTTTCTTTCTCTCACTAACTCTGCCTGTCAAAACAAACAAACAAACAAACAAAAACAAACAAACAAACAAAAAAAACCAGAAAAGTCTTACGTAAACCTGGCATCAACTATGTATTGGCCTGTGGTTGCCAGGAGTCCTGTTGGAGATGATGAAGCAAATGATACCAGGTTGGGGTGGAAGAGAAAATAGGAACTGAATCGTTTTGTTTTGTTTATGATATACTAAATTTTTTTAGAATCAATTTTTAAATTTTTATAGCACCTATCATTACCTTCCTTTTACAAGCTTAATTTTGTTTATTTCACCTTTATCTGAATTACTTGATTCTTCATAATTTTTTTAGGAATTCTTTGTTAGAGAAAATCACAATTTTCATGTTCTTAAATTCTTATTCATTTGAAATAAAATCCATAATCTAGGAAGCTGATGACATAATCTGTTTTAATATTATGTTCATTTTAATACTATATCTAGGCTGGTGCCGCGGCTCAATAGGCTAATACTCTGCCTTGCAGCGCCGGCACACCGGGTTCTAGTCCTGGTCGGGGTGCCGGATTCTGTCCCGGTTGCCCCTCTTCCAGGCCAGCTCTCTGCTGTGGCCCGGGAGTACAGTGGACGATGGCCTGGGTGCTTGGGCCCTGCACCCCACGGGAGACCAGGAGAAGCACTTGGCTCCTGCCATTGGATCAGCGAGGTGTACCAGCCGTGGTAGCCATTGGAGGGTGAACCAACAGCAAAGGAAGACATTTCTCTCTGTCTCTCTCTCTCTCTCACTGTCCACTCTGCCTGTCTTAAAAAAAAAAATACTATATCTAGTTATTTTATTTTATTTAAAGATTTATGTATTTATTTGAAAGGCAGAGTTACACACAGAGAGAAGGGAGGCAGAGAGAGAAATATCTTCCATGTGCTGGTTCACTCCCTGATTGGCTGCAATGATCCCAAACGTGCTGATCCTGAGCCAGGAGCTTCTTTGGAGTCTCCCACACAGGTGCTGGGGCCCAAGGACTTAGGCTATCTTCTACTGCTTTCCTAGGCCATAGCAGAGAGCTAGAACGGAAGTGGAGCAGCCAAGACTCGAATCAGCACCCACATTGGATGCCGGCACTGCAGTCAGCATCTTTACCAGCTATGCCACAGCGATGGCTCCTATATCTAGTTATTTTAGATTTTCGATTTTATTATTTAGATGTTTTGACATAAACCTGATAAGTAAGGACTAGTATTTTTATAATCATAGAATGTGGATGGAATAACTGTCACTTGAATTCATGGGTATTTTTGAATAAGAAAAGGTGATTTTTGCTCCTAAATCTGACATGTTTGCTCTTCAGTAAAATGATAGCTTCTATATATAATTGATATATTTTAATTAAAGTGTTAATGTTCTGAACAATATTATAAATTTCTGTATGTTTGATATGTTTTATCATATAACATGTTATCAATTTTTGTTCTATTTATTAGCTTTTTTTGTATGTTCTGATATTACATACTCAATGCACAAAGATTTAATATTATTTGGTTTGCACCATTGAATGTCAAAAAAGAATTATAAACTGAGCTTATTCATCTTAGCCAGTGCTCTTTGCCCTAAAGTCTTCCTTGTTTTCTATGAACATTGCCGTATTCAAGTGCTTTCTTCATGCCCATGCTTGCTAAACTTCTGCTTGTGCTTTATTTGAAATGTTTTATGTCATTTTCTAGGTGTTTTAAAGTTTGATTTTTTTCATTCTTCCCAAGAATGTTTCCTTCTGCATCACAAAAGATTTTAAAGCTATTTCCCTTATTATCATTTTTATGTTTGTAACTTTGTTTCTTTCACTTTTTATTATTTTCTGTTTTGCATTGCCATTGATTCCTGTCTTTTACCTTGCAGAATATATGTGTTTGTTTTTCATCTTCTAAAGTAATGTGCAAGACAATTAGCCTTTTTAATTCCACTAGTGGCATTTTATACTCATCAAATATTTTTGAATAATTTTATAAAACAAACACTAACAATAAATTTTTAGTTTCCTTACCAATGTATGCTGTCTTTACAAAATTATTCTCTATATACTATTCCTTCTTGTTCACATAAGTTTTATAATAACTACTATTTATTAGGATTTCTATTCAATATTATTTATAGCAATTGTTTCACTTAGTAATTATATTAACATGTTTATTATCTTAATTTTTCAAGCAGAGATATTATCACTGTTCTGACTAATTTGGTTTCATATTTTGCTGGGCTTGAAAATACTTTCAATGTTTTCCTCAAGATGTATATTAGAAATGTATATATTACATTTTCTGACAATGTTCATTCTTTAAAGTACCTGTTTCAGTTATACAAGATATTTATATCTAGAACTTTTTGAAATCACATTTTTATTCCAGTCAGCAGAAATTGCGCCATTATTATTATTTTATGACTGATATTGTGTAGAAGTTGCAATTTTATTTACTTCCAAGTATATATGTGTGTGTATATATATATATATGTGTGTGTGTGTGTGTGTGTACATATATATTCTGTATGTGTTTCTCTGAAATGTCTTTTATTTATTATTAAAAAAATTGTCAAGACATGTCTAAAGTTATTCCCTTTACTTAAAAACAATCAGTCCTTTTGACATTAGATAAGTCTTCTTCACCTTAGCATTGTTTTCATCTATATATTATATACCAATGATAAATTCACTTTTGATCCATTTCTTCTATTTAGTCTTTATTAAGTGAACTTTGTAATCAGAGTCTTAGCCTATATTTTAGATACAATAAAATTAATCCAGTTTATTCATGTGACTCATGAGATTTGGCCACTGAATATGCCTGTAATTTTGTCTCAACTATAATCCTAGTAAAGAACCACAGTACATCCTTTAGCTGCCATTGGGCTTCTGCCAGACCTCTTTTGTATGAACTTCTTATCTGCCATGGTTAATTTTTTTTCCTAAACATTTGTTTTCTTTGTGCTTTAAATATTTTAAAAAGGCACCTTTTATCTCTTTTATTAGTATATGGCTCGTTTATCATGTGTTATAGAAGTATTTTAAATTTTTATTAATATAAACAACAGTTTTTAGGTATTTCATAGACACAATTCTAAGAAGATAATCGCACTTCCCTCTTGGTCCCTCCCCCAATCCTCCCTCTTTCCTTCCTTTCTTTTTTCCTTTAACTTTTGCATCAACATAATTTAAATTTACTTGATAATCACAGGCTTAATGTGCTACTAACTATAATGTTCAACAAGTCAAAATTAGAAAGACTACAGGAGAATATATAAGGGTTATAAACAACAATCAACTGATAAGATATCAGTTTCATTCTTATATTCTTTGTATTCTATATTTTAATTCCTGCCTCCCTCATTAATTTATTCTTTTGTTTCTTTTCTATCATCCAATCACAGCAGATGCATCTTGACATTATTTGTACCATTGGACAAGATGCTATAGTATTCCACATTTAGCTTTGTTTGCAACTTGACAACAGTAGACTCAGTTAAATAATTGGTATTCTTGAGCTATCATTGTGGTACGGCAGGAAAAGCTCCTACTTAGAACACCCACAGCCCAAATCAGAGTCTCAGTATAAACACTAGCTGCTATCCAATATGCCTGGGAAGGCAGCATGTTATAGATCAAGCACTTAGATATCTGTTGTCCCTGTGGGAGATCTAGATGAAGAGCCTGGCTCCTGTTTCAGCTTAGCCCAGTTATGGATATTGCCGGCATTTGGTGAGTGAGTCACCAGATGGAAGATTTTTCTCTCTCTCTCTTTCTCTGTCAATTTGCCCTGCAAACAAATAAATAAATTATTGAAAAGATTTAGCATTCTACTTGTGCAATTTTCTTGCCATAGGACAAAACTCCACTGTCCTAAGAATGAATATTTCAAATGGGAATTAAAATGGAAAATCCAGAAAGTATTGATTATTATATACCCTTTAAAAATTCACATTCAGAAATTACTACACAGAGCTATATGCTCATAAATTGGGAAAACTAGAAGAAATGGATAGATTCATAGAAACATACGATCTATCCAAATTGAGTCATGAAAATATAGAAAACCAACAAAATATAGAAAACCAAGAACCAAGAAAGATATTGAATCTGTAATGAAGACCCTCCCAATAAATAAAAGCCCAGGACCAGATGACTTCACTACTTCACTGCTGAATTCTGCCAGACATTTACAAAAGAACTAATTCCAATTTTTCTCAAGCAATGCAAAAAAAAAAGGGAAGGAATCCTCACAAAATCCTTCTATGAAACTGGCACCACCTTAATACTAAATATGAAAAAGATGCAACAGAGAGAGAACTATAGAACAATATTCCTGTTACCTCAATAGATGCAAACAAAGCATTTACTAAAATACAACATCTTAACATTGTTTCATGATGAAAACTTTAAGCAAATTGGGTACAGAAGGAACATTCCTCAACAAAACCAAATCAATATATGATGAAACCATGGCCAGCATCCTATTGAATGAACAAAATCTGGAAGCATTTCCCCTAACATCCAGAACCAGACAAAAATGCCCACTCTCACCATTGGTATTTAGTATAGTCCAGGAAGTTTTAGCAAGAGCCATTAGGCAAGAAAAATAAATAAAAGAGATGCATACCAGGAAAGAGGAACTCAAACTATCCCTATTTGTAGATGACATGATCTTATATATAGGGGATTCAAAAGACTCCATTGTGAGATTGTTAGAACAAATGAAAGAATTTGTTTAAGTGGCAGGACATAAAATTAACAGAATAATCTGTATACACAGACAATGTCATGGTTGAGAAAGAATTTCAGTCTCATACACAATAGCTCCAAAAGAATCAAATACCTCATAGTAAATTTAACCTAAATGTGAAAGATCTGTACCACGAAAATTACAATATACTAAAGAAAAAAATAGAAGAAGATATTAAAAATGGAAAAATCTTCCATGTTCATGTATTGGAAGCATCAACATCATCAAAATGTCCATACTATCAAACGCAATTTACAGAAGCAAAGAGATCCCAATCAAAATAGCAGTGACATTCTTCACAAATCTAGAAAAAATGATGCTAAAATACATATGGAAACACAAGAGACTGCAAATAGCCAAAACAATTTTATGCAACAAAAATAAAGCTTGGGACATCACAATACAAAATTTCCAGATATATGACAGGGCAGTTATAGCCAAACCAGCTTGATATAAACTAAGAAGCAGAAGGATACACCAATGAAACAGAATAGGAACTCCAGAAATCAATCTATTTACCTACAACCAATTTCTCTTTGGTAAAGGAGCTAAAGTCAATCCCTGTAGCAAGGGACAGTCTTTTTTTAACAAGTGGTGCTGAGGAAATTGGGTCTCCACATGCAGAAGTATGAAACTAGAACCCTACATTACACCTTTCATGGAAATCCACTCAAAATGGATGAAAGACCTAAATCTATGACCTGGTAGCATCAAATCATTAGAGACTATTGGGGAAACTCTACAAGACAGATGGGTTAGGCAAAGACTTCTTGAAAAAGAACCTAAAAGCATAGGCAATCAGAGCCAAAATTGACAATTGGGATTACATCAAGCTGAAAAGCGTCTGCCCTGCAACAGAATCACTCAACAAAGTGAGATTCAACAGACATAATGGGAAAAAAAATTTACAAACTACACAACTGATAAAGGGTTAACATCCAGATTCTATAAAAAGCTCAAGAAATTCAACAACAGCAAAACAATCCAGTTAAGAAATGGACAAAATACTTAAACAGGTATTTTTTAAAAGGAAATTCAAGTGGTCAACAGGCACTTGAGAAGATTGTCAGGATCACTAGCCATCAGGGAAATGCTAATCAAAACCACAGTGAGGTTTCACCTTATTCCAGTTAGAATGGCTCTCATACAGAAATCAATGAACAACAAATGCTGGTGAGGATGTGGAGAAAAAGGTACCATGGTCCATTGTTGGTGGTAATGTTAACTGGTGCAACCACTGTGGAAGAGAGTGTGGAGATACCTCAGAAATCTAAATATACACCTACCCTATGATCCAGTCATCTCACTCCTGGAAATTTAGCAAAAATAAAAGAAATCAGTATATGAAAGAGTTATTTGTACCCCCATGTTCATTGCAGCATAATTCACAATAGCTAAGATGTGGAATCAACCAATATATCTATCAACTGTTGGCTAGATAAAGAAATTATGGTGTATATACATTATGGAGTTCTTCTCAGATGTAAAAAAAAAAATGAAATCTTATCGTTTGCAACAAGGTGGTCTCAAATGAAAATTATTATACTTAGTGAAATAAGCCATTCCCAAAATACTGATACCATATTTTTCCTGATCTGGGGTAAATAATAGAGTACTTGAAATGTATTGCATTGGAGTTAAATAAACATTTCAAGAATTGATGATTGCCTACAGCCCTTGTCTCTTCCATTTAGAAATAATGTTTTGTTTTGTTTGTCTTCATGCTATTTGTTGAACTCTTTTACTTAGAGTAGGGTTAACTGTACGATCTTTATGTATACTGAAAATATATCATTGTAAAGTAAGAATGGAAATCCGAGAGAGAGGAAGAGGAAGAGTTTAAGTGTGGGTGGGATGAGGGGGGAAGTGCCCCTATGTTAATAAATCTATATATATGAAATATAGGACATGTAGAACTTAAATAAATAAAATTTTAAAAGTTCAAACTTATGCATGGATGCCTAAAAGTTATATTTGAAAAAAAACCTTAAAATAGAAATCACTTTGCAGAAGTGGGGAAAGGAGATGCCTATTCGATTGTACACTGCTGTTGAATTCCCGCACATTCTGGGATCTTTGCTTTCTACTTGAGTATATTTCTTAGACATACTACATTTCTTAACTCACTGCTACTGCTATGATCAGTTATACCAAAAATAAACTTCACCTTTCACTGTTCCTGAAACCTAGCACTCCAACCCTCACCGTTGGAGGTATTCACAAATCTTTTCATATGAGGAGATAGCAGTAATGCTAAAAATTACCTTGATCTCAAACTCCTGGACATATTGTCCTGTCATTACTTTATCCTCTTGCCAGCTGCTACTGATTCTTTGTTTCTTTAAAATGTTTAAGTGTTTTTTTACCTATTTATTTGTATCTTTTAATTTATATAAGGGAACAAATTTCATTTCATATACACAGTTCTAAGAGCATAACGAAACTCCCCACCCCACCCTATCTCCTCCCTCACTTCCACCCTCCTCCTTCTTTCCTTGTTTTTCTTTTAATTTTCACAATGATATACCTTTGATTTACTTCACAGTCACAAACCTAATCATCCACCAAAGAATTCAATAAGTATAAAGCAGAAAAATCACTGCTTCTCAAGAATATAGACTAGGGCTATAAATTACTATCAAATTTGAAAATGTCTATTTTGCTCATTTACACTGCTTTTTTTGTACTTTGTACATTAGTTACCACAAATCATAGAAAACATGATGTTTGGGACTGGATTTTTGTACTAGCATAATAGTCTCTAATTGCATCCAATTCATTGCAAAAGACAAGATCCATTCCTTTTTATGGCTGAGTAGTATTTCTTCAAGTATATATACCACAACTTCTTTATACAGTCATCAGTTGATGGACATCGGGGTTGATTTTATATCTTAGCTATTATGAGTTGAGTTGCTACAAACATAGCGGTACAGATAACTATTGCATGTGCTGATTTTATTTCCTTTGGGTACATTCCCAGGAGTGCAATGGCTGGATCACACAGTAGATATTTTTTTTTTTTAGATATCTGAGGAAACTTCAGACTATCTTCTACAATGGCTGTACTAGTTTACATTCCTACCAATAGTGTATTAGGGTCCTTATTCCTCACATCCTCACTAGCATTTTAATTTTTTTTTATTTTTGGATGACAGCCATTCTAATTGGGGTGAGATGAAACCTCATTGTGGTTTTTGTTTGCATTTCCTTGGTGACTAGTGATCCTGATCATCTTTTCATGTGTCCGTTGGCTATTTGTATTTCATCCTTTGAAAAATGCCTGTTCATATCCTTAACCCATTTCTTACTGGAAAGCTTGTCGACGTCTATGTTTTTGAACCATTCATGTGCCACCATGACAACTTTCCTCTGATTTTCCTTTTCCTGTACTGTGTTCCCAAATCTAATCCTGATTCAATAATTCATTTTTTTATGAAAGGTGGCTTCATTTCACATTATGATAACATATTCTTTTTTTGAGTATTTTGTGCAGAAAAGGCTCAGTCATCTGTTCAGTCCTATTGGGAGCAAAGATAGAAAAGAACCCGGCCATTGGGACACTGTCCTTTACATTTGAGTTCATGGGGAAAGGGACTTCAGCCTTTTTCAGAGTTTATATGAATAAAAAATTGGAAAACACGTTTTACACAGATACAGGTGAAGAAATAAATACTGGATGTATGCGAAGGTATAGTGCCAGGGTTGGGCTGTCAAATGTAGCTTTGTAATTCGGATGCCCAAGACCTTTTTCTCATGACTACTCAGTTCTTAACCTGATAGCACAGTCATAATTCAGATATGAGCCCAGCATAAGCTGCCTTTTCCAAACACTGTAAAAACATAACCTGCTGCCTTATAGAAAGTACTAAGCTTGTGTGTGTCTTTCTGTATAATGCATCCTGAATTCCAAGTTATATCAACAATTTTTTACCCACATACTATAGATCTGACTTGTGACTTTTTCTCTATTGTCTTTTAAAAATTATATTGAACAGAAACAGTCTATGAGTTGTGCTTCACATGCACTCATGCACACACACACACATTTGTGTGTATTTCCTATTTCTGATTTGGCTTCTTGAAATATTTGGGCATCCTTGAATGTAATGAATCAGGAAACAAATTAGGTTTAGAAAAAAAGTCACAGAATCTGGACCTACAGTGTTCCTAGTCACTGTTGCACTTGGATTGATTATTTGATTATTACTTCAGTAGATGCTACCTTAATCAAATTCCTCTTAATAAAGCCATCAAAAATACCATTCTCCCTAAAATGAGTATTAACAGACACCCAGATTGTACTGAATTTATGTTAGTAATAGGATACTCTTCAGGGAATACTCATACTTTTCCAACCTGAAACGCTAAGTGAATCAGTTTTTGTTGCTTAAACATTACTTATTAGGAAGTGATATGTTAAAATATGGATGCATACATGACAATACTGCTTCTAAACTAAATGAAATTAAACAACTAAACATGCTGGGGAATAGTTGTACTTATATTTATAAAATCCTAGAAAGATTTTGCATTTAGATTTATACTCTATTATAGCTTTAAAAATGAAACAAAATTTTAGACAAGATCAACTAAAGAAAAACAGATCAAATTCCAATTGTGTGACCCATTTTCAATGAAAAGTTGACATTCTTACAGAAAAAGATTAGTGAATAGATGTATATTTGTAAATTTTAAGTTAAAATGTAAGTGATATGGATATTATATGATTCTTCCTTTACCCAATCTTTTCAGTTAACAAAGTGTGTGCTTAATTACACTGAATAAGAGATCTTCTGATGTAATTAAGCAGCTTGCTTTGAGGAAACTGCTGCCAGACTCATTATGCTTTAGAAATAACTTAGTTTCCTCTTGCCAACTCCGAATGTGCTATTCATGTGGAGATAGTTTCTAAGCTATGAGTTATCTCTATCTCATATTCTACTATGGAAAATGTTTGCAAAGAGAAAACTGCATCTCCCCCCCTTCCTCATTTGCCTCCCGCTCCCAAGTTATCACGGCATTCTGCTGTGTTATTTTCAATAGTTTTGGAACAGGAGTACATGAAACAATATGAAAGGAAAAACATCTCTCTGTTGAGATTGGCTAGTAAAATCGACAGCTGTTAGTGAATTGTCATCTGTGGAATGAAACCTAATTTCTTGATCTGGACTGTTAATATTAAATATCCTACATTAAAATTAATACTTTTGTTCTCATAAACATTCACCAACTATCATCTTGATTATTAAAATGATATAAAAAGGAAAAGCTCGGAATTATTGTATATTGTTTTTGGACAAAGACTTAATTTTTTTCTGCTAATATTGCTTCAAAAAGATAATACTTTGTAAATATCTAAAAAATTAAGAACCTGAATAAATTACATTAAAAACTATCTTTAAAAAGGGAATAATAGGATATCCTTTTTAGGACAAATAGAGTTTGAAAGAACTTAGTTTTAAGTTTTTTTTTTTTTTTTTTTTTTGAGTCAGGGAGGGGAGAGAAAGAGAGAGAGAGAGAAAGAGAGATACCTCTTGTTCACTCTGCAGTTCCCACAATGACCAGGGTTGGTCTAGGATTGAAACCATGAACCAGGAGCACATTGCAGTCTCTTATTAGGATTGCAGGAACCCAGTTACTCAAGCCATTATCACTGCCTCCCAAGGACTTCATTAGCAGAAAGCTGAAGTCAGCAGCCAGTCAGGAATCAAACACAAGCAGTCCAGTACAGAATTTGGACATTTTAACCACTAAAATAAACACCTACTGGAAATGGCCTTAATTTTCAGGAATAACTTATGTATAAGGAAAGCTCACATCTTAAGTGAATCACTTAATCAATTTCAATGAATTATTTGTAGACAGCATTTGCATGAATCTTCCTAGTCAAGCCTCCTCCCAGAGAATTTCCCCCATTAGAGTTTAATTTTGCCTATTTCTCAATTTAATGTTAATGGAAGAAAACAGCATGTATGTTTGTATCCTGTTTCCTTTACTAAACATGGTACATTAAAGTCTCGTCTCTGCTTTGTCATCTGTGTGAAGTGTGCTCCTTTTTCTTCAAGAATAGACTACAGTTTCTTTTTCTCCATCTTCATGTTGATGGACATTTGGGAACTTTCAAATTTGGGACTTGTATGCATAAAGTCATTATGAACATTTTCACCTAAGATTTCTCTTTGACATATACTTCTATTTATCTGATTATTTACTTAGACTCAGATTTTCTAGGTAATAAGGTATACAAATTGTTAACTTTTTAAAAAAGCTGGCACTGTGGTGCACTAGGTTAAATCTCCACCTGCAGCGCTGGCATCCCATATGGGCGCCGGGTTTTAGTACCAGTTGCTCCTCTTCCAGTCCAGCTCTCTGCTGTGGCCCGGGAAGGCAGTAGAGGATGACCCAAGTGCTTGGGCCCCTGCATCCACATGGGAGACCAAGAGGAAGCAGCCTGCTCCTGGCTTCAGATCGGCACAACTCCGGCCATTGCCACCATTTTGGAAGTGAAACAACAGAAGGGAGACCTTTCTCTCTGTCTGTCTCTCTCTCTCACTGTCTGTAACTCTACCTGTCAAATAAATAAATAAAATACTTTTTAAAAAGATTTATTTATTTGAAAGGCAGAGCTATGGCACAGAGGGGAGGGATCTTTCATCTGCTGGTTCACTCCCCAAATGGCCAAAACAGCTGGAGCTGGGCTGATCTGAAGCCAGAAGCCAGGAGCTTCTTCCAGGTCTCACATGTAGGTGCAGGGGCCCAAGCTCTTGGAAGATCCCCCAGTGCTTTCCCAGCCACATTAGTAGGGAGGTGGATAGGAAGTGGAACAGATGGATTTCAAACCAGTGCCCATATAGGATGATAGCATCTCAGGCAGTGGCTTAACCCACTTCACTACAATGCCAGCCCCAAACTGTTAACTTCTTACAAACACGGCAATGAGTTTTCCACAGTGATTGTACATTTTATAGTATGCAGAATAAAGTACCCTCAATTATATCCAGTACCTAATTCATGGAACATTTGAATAAATATCTTAGATGGTGTTTTATATTAACATAATGAAATATCTTCAGCTAAGTAAATTTATTAATAGAAGAATGCTATTTAGCTCAAGTATCTGGAGATTCAAGGATATGGTTCTGGTATCAGCTCAGCTCTGATGAGGACTTCATTATAGATGGCATATAACGATGTGACAGCATGTACGGATGAGACCACGTGGTAAGACAAGAAGTCAACCTCCTACTGGGGTCTGTGTATTCAAATTGCCACCACATTCAACTGCCACATTGAGGACTAGGCCTCCAATACACAAACTGTTGAGAGACAAATGATATCCAAGCCATCTTAGTCTGCCCGTCTCCCAAGGTTCACATCATCTCATAACACAAAATGCCTCAATTCCCATCCTTATTAGTCTCAAAGTCTTAAATGCTCCAGAGTCATTCAAAAATCCAATTTAAAGTCTTGGAGACTCAGGGAAAATCCTTTCATCTATGAACCCCTGTAAAAAAAAAAAAAAAAAAAAAAAAAAAAAAAAAAAACTTAAACACCTCCAATATTACAATAGTGGGACTAGGATATGGTAAACATTTCAATTCTGAAATATAGAAATGGTTAGAAATGTGAAACCGCCCAAAGGAAGACTAAAACCCAATAGGGAGAGCTCTAAATCATAAAGATACAAGTCCAGCATCATTTGCACACTGAAGTGGGGGATGGGCCCAAAAGATGCTTTGGCCAGTCCATCCTATGGTTTACTTGCTACTTTCACAGGTGGCATGCTGACATGTACACTTTTCCTGGGGGGCAGTTCACTCTGCTAGTACCTCTACTTTTCTGGGGTGCTTGTGGTGGCTTTCCTTCCAGAGTTTTACTATGCATTCCATCAC
The DNA here is from genome assembly GCA_949820135.1 of Sylvilagus floridanus. NCBI lineage: Eukaryota > Metazoa > Chordata > Mammalia > Lagomorpha > Leporidae > Sylvilagus > Sylvilagus floridanus. Next base: position 55,748,599 of record OX463224.1, on the reverse strand, counting down.
TGAGGAATCTCTGCAAAGGCTCCATGGGAAATGAACCTTGAGGTGGGCCTGGTAAGAAAGCCCATGATGGATACTCTGTGGCCCTTTGCTGAAATATTTCTACCTTAAAGTTATTTGGACCTGTAATAAGAAGCATAACCTCAACAATTACTGAGATGCTGTCATGGCTTTTGTTCTCCCCCTATGTTCTATTCAAAGCAACTTACAAGCTTTTATTCATGCTAATCTCCTTAGCAAGTGGTACCTCAAATGTACTATGGCATTCTGTTTCACTCTTTCTGACCAGATTGAAAAATTTAGATCTTCTCATTCTGTTTCATTTTGCTTCTGAGTCTCATTGTAAATATGGCTAAAAGGCTAAATTATTTATAATTTAGAAATCACCAAATAAATTAGTTCACTATATGTAAATTTGAGTTTCTAGGGAGTAGGGCTTAAACCCAGCTTTTCAAAAACATAACAAAGCTAAACTTTTTTTTTTCCAATTTCCAATTGGATCTTCATTTCCATTTAAGACTACTTCCCATCACTCTTGATGCTCCACTGGTAATATTCTATGGCTTTTCCTAGAAAGCTCCTCCAAACTTTTGAACTCATTCCTGTCATTCATCCACAAAGCCATTCCATATATTAAGCACTTATTATCAGCAGCAGTTCCACTTCTGGATAGCAATTTTCTGTGTTTGTCTATTTTCCTTTATGATAATAAGTTACTGGAAGCTGGGCACTCATGAAGAAAAGTGGTCTGTTTAGTTTATTTTAGAAACAAATTCTAAGATTGGGTGGCCCCATTAGTTTGGCCTCTGATGTGGGCCTTGTAGTTAATGGTAATATAACAGAAGAAATGGGTATGGAAAGAAGAGATCACATCTCAAAACAGGAAGCCAGAGGTCAAGCTTCCTCTTATAAAACTTGTCTTTGTAATAACTTACTCAATATCTCATGAGAAGTTTCTTAATTTCTTCCAAGGTCAGCTTCCCCAATGACTTTAGCATCTCCTCACCAGGCCTTATATCTACCCCCAAAATTACCACACTAAAGATCAACCCATAAACCCTTGATGTATGCAATCAACACATATCCAAACATCAGCCTATGGTGAGTGAGATTTTATAGATATGATTAATTTTATATATCATGTGTTTTATTATTCAGTATTGTCCTGCTTGACCAAGTAACAAGATGCGATCTTCAAAATAAAATTGGGAATCAGACAGTGAGTCCTACAAGTTACAGTGGATGGAGAGTCATGGGAGATTAAAAATATGAGAAGATCTTGGCCTAATCTTGCTATATCTGAAGATGGAAGAAGGGGTGCCCACAGCAAGATATGTTAATGTTCTCAAGAAGTTGAGAATAGCGCTCAGCCCACACTCAGCAAGGAAATGGGAACCTCCACCCTAGATCACAAGGAATTACATTCTTCCAACAACCTTAATAAGTGAAGTAGATTTTCCTGTTTCTTTGGGAAGCAGCACAGCCCTTCTATCACTGATTTTTAATTAGTGAGACTCATGTCACCTCTGACCTACAGAAATGTAAGATAATAGATTTTTGCTGTTTTCAGTCTCCAGGTATGTAGTAATTTATTACAGCAAAAAAACAACAATAAAGCAGATCAATTTACAAATCTACCAGTGCTGTATAAGCAGTCAAATCATTTTAGATTCACATCAACATTTGGTGATATCTTTATTTTTCATTTCAGTTATTATGCTAGATATATTTTGATTTGAACTTAGATTGTCCTTATGTATAATAATGTTGGTAACATTTCATTTACTCATTTCCTATTTATAATTTGATAGTTGTCTATTAGAAGTTTTTGTTCATTTTATTGAATTGTTCGTATTTTATTATTGAATTATAAGAATTTTTTAAACATTATGGATTCAAGTTCAAATTCAGATATATTTTTGAAGATATTTTCACCAGGCTGTGAGTTATCTTTCATTTCTGTCAAGGAATTTTTGGGAGTTCAATGTCAACTAAAACAAATCTTTTTTGTGAGGAGAAACTTTATTCTGAAGAATGACTGTTGCATTAGGGCAAATACCCTGTCCTCAGATAACAACAAGGACTTCAAACTCTAAAAGAAAGGGATTTTCTTTTATATACATGGTTAAGCAGTAAGGAAAAGCAAAGCAGGGATGACAGCTATATCTGGCAGAAATCTTATCTCTCTGTTCAGACAATTCTTGAAATAAGCCTAAAAGGGGTGTTATTCCCACCCCCCTCCCACACTGTGTACTCAGGCTGGAGACAAGCAGAATTTCAGGGATTATAGGGATAAGAAAATCGGACCAAAATAAACTCAAGTGTAAGAAATGGGCAATTATGAATTATTGGCTGGTAGAAGGAATCTAAACACTATGAACTCCAGTTAATTTTCTTTTATCAATCTTTATTATGGCTATATTTTGTTTAGTATTTCAAATTACTCTTATGGTAGGTTTAGTATGAAGCCTGCAGCACTGAAGAACTTCTTACAGTTCTGTTTTATTCCCAGATTTGAACAGATCCCACCTGTGCCACAGAGAAAGACTTCCATTGCTCACACATCTTCATTAGAAGATGTTATTTTCTTCATAAATGGTATGAGATTGTGAGGTCCTCAGTGAGAGTGATTTAGAGTCCAGCTGTTAATATTCTGCTGTGATTTATATTATGGTAGGTTCTATGTACCCTTGCCTCTGTAAGAGGGCTCGCTCAGCATCCCTGCCCATTCTCCAATAGTAGATAGTGTTTGACCCATACTTGTTGGAGGGTTCAGGGAGGAGGTATTTATAATCTTCTTCCAGAAGCAGATATCTACTGCCTGCTACTCAGTGCATGGCCCAGATTAGAACACAAACAGATTTTCTGCTGCTTCCCCAGCTGAAGATGTCCAGTATATTGCATTTATATATAATGTGATGACTATAGATTGGTTCATTTTGATTTTCCTAGTTCTCCACAAATTTTGGAAGGGCTGGTACTCTTGTACCAAATAATGGGTTTCTCATGTCTAAAGACCTGCCCCAAATTTCTCAGCATGACTTAGTACAAATTTCTGTTTCATCTAAGTATCAATAGGACTCCAAACTTTCACAACAGTCATATTTGTCTTTTAAGAATTTGCTGAAAATGTATCTATTTTTTTCTTATTCATTTCTTTATGTAGCCTGCATTTTCCCACTGTTCTTTCAAAAAGCAAATAGTTCATGTGTACTATTCTCTATTGAGGGAGATGGAAACCCTGTGGATGTATATCATTAAGTTACCTCGCCATCTCATGTCTCTAATGGACTCAAAAATATGTGATTTTGTACTCTATTTGGCTTTTTCTTTTTGTTAGATTGGAAGCAAATGTTTTCCTAAAACTCTTAATATTCTAAGCTGCAAACTCTTGATAATCATAAAATTTTATACAGTTCAAGTCTAGTTTCTAGTGGAGGTCAGGAAGCCAAGACTGTACACGACCTGGTTCTGGTCACATTGCTTATCTATAACAGCTTGATTCACAACTCAGGCCTCCAAATTCTAACTCAGAATTTATCCTTTATCTTTAGTCAGACTTGTCTACTGACATTATTCTTTCTGTTCTTTTCCCCATCCCATTTGTCTTTATACATGAAGCCCATTTTACTTCCTGAGTATTCATAGCTACAAAACATTAATTTAAATTTTAATTTCTGACTCTCACCAAGCCACCATTAGATTATTTAGAAATAAAATTTCAATTAACACGTATGTAGGAAAAGGCTACCTTGAAAAAAATCATGTTTTTCCATGAATAAAAGTATTTAAATTATTCAAAAAAGCATTTCTTTAAATTCAAAACATCTGGTAATAAATTGCATATATGTTCATGTTCTCTCAGTGACATTGCGGACCTTTTTCATGCCAAAAATTTTAAAAGTTTAAAAGCTGGTACTACATTTATTTATTTGCCTGGAAAGCTATTTTATCTTTTCTTTTTTTATTTTATCTTTTCTTTTAATAAATACTACCTTAGATTTAGAAACCAGAAAGCATATGATGTAAAGATGGTAGTGATCACTTAAAAAGACAATTTTTATTTGAGACAAAGATACATGTTCAAGCTAATATTTAACACATACAGGGGGAATAACATATTAACATTCCACACTTAAATAGAACTTTTTTTATTTCTCTAAATATTCTAATATCTTCCTCATGGGCTTGCAACTCATTCAGAAATAAAGTCAACTTAGGCTGGCCAAATTAAAATATTTTATTTCAATTTAATCTCCTTTTTGGTTTACATCGTTTGTAACTTTGTATTTCATCAACATTTTGGTCTTGGCTTAAATCGTTTTATAATTTATTCTCTTAATGAAATCCTCTTAATTAAATTATAAGCCCTTCATGTCCTCTTGACTTTCTTGTCTTCAAGGTTGCTCATATTAGAATGAGAATTGCTGTGCTCTTGTGACAGCAAGGGGGAAAGGAATTCACTTTTTCTTAGCTTAGAGGATAAAGAAGGATCTATCTGATGGAGAAGAAAATAAGCAGAAAAGAATAAACCCGTAAAAGAGAGGGAAAGTATAAAAAAATAGTATAGACAGCCTCATTTAACCAACAAAACAGATGGGTCATAGAATTGAAAAACACAAATCAAGGAAACTCAAACAAGAGAAATCTATAATTTGAACTGGCCTATACCCCTTAGATAATTGAACCAATGTTTAATAATATTTCAAAAAAACCGGTCCAGTTGACTTCACTGGTGAATTCATTCAAACATTTAGGAAAAATAAGTAATAATTCTTTTATAATCTGTTCTGGAAAACAGAAACTGATAGTTATTCCTTGATGTTGCAATGGCTTACTACAAATACTGATGAAGACATTAAAAGAAAGAAAAATTACAGACCAGAATTACTGATGAACATTGAAGTAAAAATAAGGAAATAATAGCAAATCATATCTAAACAATCACCAAGACAGTTGTTTTTCATCCACAAATGACATTTATTACAAACAGGAAAAACTGATTTTTGTATTCAAAAGTCATCACAGAAATTTATCAATTCAATAAGGTAAAGAAAAGCAATAATATATTCACAGACACTTGATTTAAATACAGTAGAATTAATGTTTTAAAAAAACTCTTAGAAAATTGGAATAGAGATAAACTTACTTCAATTTGTAAATAAGATGTGCAAAATCTACTGCCAATATCAGGATTAATGAAAGTGAAAGCTTCTGCCATAAGATCAATAAAAAGTCAGTGTCTTCCTCTCTATTCATTCAGTTAGTATCATGTTAAAGATTCCACTCAGCACAAGATGATAAAAGCAAATAGAATACGTACATATTAGAAAGGATGAAATACATAATCTTTATCCACAGATGTCCTGATTGTCTAGGTAAAAAATCCCAAAGAATATAAGTAACAGTTTCTGGAATTAATAAACATGAATAACAAGGGTAAATGGTTCAAAGATAATTAGAAACAGAAATGAAAATAAAAACAATATCATTTAAATTACACCCAAAACTAAAATGTATAAGCATGAGCTTAACAAAACAAATGCAAGTTTTATATGAAGAATAATACAACACATCAAGAAATGATAGATCTAAATAAATGAGGTTATGTATTCCATATCCATGAATTGAAAGACTCAATACTGTTAAGATGTAAATTCTTCAATTTGATCTACAGAATCATCACAATCTTATTTGTAAGTGATATCACAGAGAGACTTTTTTTAAAGATATATTTATTTACTTGAAAGTCAAAGTTACACAGAGAGAGAACGAGAGACACACACACACAGAGAGAGAGAGAGAGAGAGAGAGAGAGAGAGAGAGAGGTCTTCCATCTGCTGGTTCACTCCCCAGAAGGCTGTAACAGCCGAAGCTGCGCCTATTTGAAGCCAGGAGCCAGGAGCTTCTTCTGGGTCTCTCACGCGGGTGGGTACAGGGGCCCAATGATTTGGGCCGTCTTCTACTGCTTTCCCAGGCCATAGCAGAGAGCTGGATCAGAAAAGGAGCAACCAGGACTAGAACCGTGGGATGTTGGTGCTGCATGCGGAGGATTAACCTATTGTGCTACAGCGCTGGCCCCTGCTCCTGTTTTTAAGTTATGTTTATAATAAACCAACTCTGACTGATAAATCTGACCAATAAATACTACCTTTTTGATATTTGCAAGAGGATTTGTGACTGGAGGAAAATTCTATTACCTCTGTTTCATGTGTGGAGTTCTTTTTCCATTTGTACCCAATATATAAATAATTCACAATGACAGGGTAATTTCACTTCAATTTCATTGTTTCCAAGGTATTTCTAGGAATCCAAAATATGAAACTTGTTACCAGCTGGAGATGTTAGAATAATTTATAATTCTTTACTAATTTAAAGCTGTTGTTGCTGTGATGAAGATGCACTTTTCAGATCATGGGGTATTAGAGCAGATTTAATAACAGAGTTATAAATATTTTATTCCATTAACAAATTAAGAGATTATTTACCAGCTATTTTATATATGTATCTCTCATTTTGATATTCATAACAAAATAAGTGTTATTTTATTGAGATTGAAAGGGAAGCACAGTCTGGTTTCGATATTTGTTAAGATTCACTAAAGAGCAAGAAACATGCAGAGCAGAAATCAGATCTCAAGCTAATCTTACTCTAAGAGGAGCCTTAGCCACGGGGACCAAAATGTCCCATTCAGCACATAGTTGAAAATCAAAATTATGTGTGAAATAAATAACCAGTGTCAGTTCTTCCACTCCCAAACTAGCAATGAGAAAAGACAAATAAAAAAGGTATTACCTTTAAAAAAATCATCAGAGAGTCAAGCTTTTAAGACAACCAGGAGAAATGAATTCCAAAATGTGACAAGCCTTTCTGAGGTGAGACCAGACATATAAATTGATTTTGCTTTTGATTGAACATGAGAGGAAAAGATAGAGGCCATAAAGGGATTAAGAAGAAAATTGAAGTTTTGATAAATTCTTAGAGGGAAATTGTGGGACAATATGAAACTTTAAAACCTATACAGGCCCAGACACACTTCCTTTTCATAGACCACCACAAAATGTCCATTAACAAGATTGACAGTGGTTTAAGAGACCCAGGAAAGCCCACCTCAATTTCTGGCATTGTTCTCATATAAAGAGAACAATCAAACCAATAAATAATATCCACAAAAACCAGACAGCTGGGTTCATACGTAATGAGGACAAACTAAAGGCATCCTCCCCAAATTAATCTTGTGTTCCACATTGTACTGGAGTTACTGGTGAGCAAAAGAAATACAAACATTTGGAAAGAAGTAAGTATATAGGTCTTTTTTTGCAAATGCCATGACCATCTACATACGAAAAGCAAAAATTTCAAAGATCTATTAGAACAAATGGAGAAACTTATCAAACTTGAGGGAAATAATTTGTTTCTATCTACTAATAATCAATAATTGCAAGATTAAATTTAAAATGTCAATTGCCCTAGTGTAAGCAAAAATTTCAAAAATAAAAATCTAGATGCTAATAACACTTGAACATTATAAAAATTAGCAAAATATTTTGCAGTTAAGAATAAAATTAGAAACACAACACAGCTAGCTGGCAAACTAGAAGAAAAACATCTAACATATGTAGCACATTGAAAGACTAATACTATTAACAGGAGAATGGAGGAAAAATGGGATAAAGTACATGATTCAGACACTCAAAAAGGAGGTATAAACAGAATTTTAGCATTTAGAGTTAAATCTTCTTAGTAATTTTAATATGGAAATAATATAGCATAAAGATACCAATTCTTACCAGACTGATAAGTTTATATATAATATACATCATATATAATACATATTTGTATAAAATGTATATCATATGATAATATAATTAATATAATTTATATATATATATGTTGGTGAGACTCTCATGAACCAACTACATTCACATGTTGCTACTAATAATGCAAATTACACAATGATTAGGTATGGAACATTGCTAGACTTACAAATGTGTCTAATTTTTTCAATTAAAAATTTTCAATGATGTTTTCCGAATTAATCCATTTTGCTGTAAATGGTCTAATTTTATTTTTTACCATTGTCTATTATTCCATAGAATACATATCCCATAATTTCTTTATCCAGTCCTCAGTTGATGGGCATTTAGGTTGATTCTATGTCTTAGCTATTGTGAACTGAGCTACAATAAACATGGGGGTGAATCTTGAAAACATATACTTGGTGAAATAAGCGAGTCCCAAAGGGACAAATATAATATGTTCTCCCTGATCTGTGATAACTATAGAACATCTAAAAGGAAATCTGTAGAAATGAAATTAAAACTTTGAGAAGCAATGACTTGAACAGCCCTTGTCTTGACCATTGAGGAACAGGGATTTTTTTTTCTTTTCTTAATGAAGAATGGGACTGGGAATGATGGGAGAAGGAGGAGAAGGTAGAGTGGAAGTGGGCATGGGAGGGTAGGTATGATAGGAAGAATCACTATATTTCTCAAGTTGTACTTATGAAATTTATAATCATTAAATAAATGATTTCTTTGGGAAAAAATAATAGTTTACAATGATAGAACAATTATGAGGACAGCAAAATTTCCATATACTCAAATGCACCTTCCCAAATTATTCATATCTTTCATTTATATGGTGAATTTGTCATAATTAATGAATTAAAGTTGATGCAATGCCATGAAATAGGGTCCATACTTGATTACTTGGTTAAGTCTTCATATTTTTAAACTGGTGTCTTTTCTCTATCAGGAATCCATCCAGGATACCACATTGCATTTAGTTAGCATTTCTCCTTAGGATACTCTTGACTGTGACACTTTCTCAGGCTTTCCTTATTTTTGGTCACCTTCACAGTTGTCAGGTCAGGTAATTTGCAGAATATCCCTCAACTGATATTCATCTGATGTTTTCCCTAGGACTAAAGTGGGATTATGTGTTTTGGAATGAAGATCATAGAGATGAAATGTCATTCTTATTATTTACATCAAGAGTACATATTGTCAACATGACTTATGACCTGAAGTAAATCTGGATTATCTGCATGAGGTAGTAGTTTTCAGGTTTCTCCATTGTTAAGTCACTCCCTCCTGCCTTGTGCTTGGAAAGTAAATAATTCATCAAAAAACAAAAACACCTGCCAAACTTTTCCAAAGTAGATGTTCCCACAAGCAATGAATAACAAATCTTCCTGTTCAGATTTTTTCTAAGTAGTCATTTTAATAAGTGTGCATAGAATATCATTATAGTTTTGGTTTGCATTTTCTTAGAGACAATTTTTTTTTAATTTTCATATGCTGATGTGAGACACTTATTTGGCTAACTGTCTATTCAAATCTTTGACTCGTTTTCAAAATGGATTGTTTTCTTATTGTTTAATGTTAAGTGTTCTTTGTGGATTTCTAATAACAATTACTTTATGAGACATGTGTTTTACAAATATTTTCTCCCATTGGGAGATATGTTTTCCTTCCTTCAGCAATGTCTTTAATACTGACAAAGCATTTCATCATTATAATTCCCTATTAATTCATTTGTTCATGGATTGTACTTTTAATATTATATCACCAACAAAGTATCATATGGATTTTCTCCTACATTTTGCTTAAGTTTTTTTGGTAGTTTCACATTTTATAGTTAAGTCAATGTTCCCTTCTGAGTTAATTTCTACGAAAGGTCTAAGGTTCATTGCTTCTATCTTGCACAATAAATGTTCAAGAAACATTTGTTGACATTTTTCTCCATTAATTGGCTAATTAATCAAATGATTATTTAATTTTAATTGTCTACTTTTGGGTCTCCATTTTGTTCAATATACACAAGCATGAACATTTTTACAAGTGCCATGTGGTCTTGATTACTGTGGCTTTATGGTGTGTCTAGAAATTTGGTAAAACAAGCTAACTTTCTTTCAGAATTTTGTTGTCTTGTGTAATATTAGACTTCTCAATATGAGACTTGAAAGCAGTTTGTCATTATATGCAAAATAGTAGACCTAATTTAGACTGTGATCACGTTGAAAATATAGATCAATTTTAGAAGGATTGATATTTTAACTAAATAAATTATTCAATCCATGAACATGGAACACATTTTTGTTATATCTTAGATTTCTTCATCAATGTTTTGTGGTTTTGTTTACAAAGATTTTGTACATATTTCATTCAGAGTTTTTAGTGCCATTGTAGATGGCCTTTTTTCAATTCAAATGGTTAATTTAAGGTATAACGGAGTGAGGCTGATTTTGGTACATTAGCCATTATAGCTTTCACTCTTACAGTACTTACTTAATTTGTTGGAGATATTTTTGGAGAGTTCTTGGGGATCATTTGTTTGTCTTTTACACATACAGTTGTGTCCTCTGCTAAATTAAGACATTTTAATTTCCTGCTTTCCAATAGCTACTTTCTTTCCTCTTTCCTGCTGATTTTATCCATTGTTGATCTTTTTTCAACTTCACTAATTTCTGCTATATGCTGTTACTAGTTTTTTCCTGTTTGTTTTAGGCTTAAATTTACATTATTTTTCTAGTATCCTAATGTATAAGATAATTTTATTGATTTTAGAACTTTATTCTTTTTTAACTTATGTATTTAATCCTATACATTTCCTTCTAAGAACTACTTGTGCCACATCCTTTGAATTTTGATGAAATTCATTTAATTTAAATTTTTATTTTGAGATTTATTTTTACTTAAGTGTTTTATTATGTGTGCTCTTAATCTCCAAGAGGTGAGAATTTTTTTCATCTTAGTGTAATCATTAATTTAAAATTCAATTTTAGAAATATGGTGGAATAAAGAAGAAGCTTACTGATCTAGATCAGAAGATAGTTGAATGAAATGCTCAATCGGACTTGCCCCAAATGATGGAGTTAGAATCATGTCAGGGGATTCCAATACAATCCCATCAAGGTGGCATGTACCAAGGCCATCTCACTAGTCCAAGTGATCAATTTCAGTTCACAATTGATCACACTGATGGGTCTAAGAGTCAAAGGGATCACACAAACAAGACTAGTGTCTGCTAATACTAACTGATAGAATCAAAAAGGGAGAGAATGATCCAACATGGGAAGCGAGATACACAGCAGACTCATAGAAGGGCAGATGTCCTAAATAGCACTCTGGCCTCAGAATCAGCCCTTAAAGCATTCGGATCTGGCTCAAGAGCCCATGAGAATATTTTAGGCATGGAAAGCCAAGACACTCTGGAAAAAACAAAAGACCTAAATGAAAGACCTCTGCAACTGAGATCCCAGTGGAAAGAACAGGGCCATCAAAGAAGGAGGTACCTTTCTCTGAAGGGAGGAGAGAACTTCCACTTTGACTATGACCCTGTCGGAATAAGATCAAAGTTGGTGAACCCTAAAGGCTTCCATAGTCTCGGCAACTCATGACTAGAGCCTAGCCATAAACAAGAGTGTCAAATTGTTAAATCAACATCAGGAGTCACTGTGTACTTACGTCTCATGTGGGATCTGTCCTTAATGTGTTATCCAGTGTGAAGTAATGCTATAACTAGTACTGAAACAGTATTTTTACACTTTGTTTTTCTGTGTGGATGCAAACTGATGAAATCTTTACATAGTATATACTGAATCGATCTTCTGTATATAAAGATAATTGAAAATGATTAAAAAATCTTGGTGTTAAATTGGAATTTGCATAGATAATTTATCACTTTTAAAAAAAAATATCATGTAGGATCTCTGTCCTTAATGTGCTGTACATTGTGAACTAATACTATAACCAGTACTCCAACAGTATTTTTCACTTTGTGTTGTTATGTGAGAGCAAACTGTTGAAATCTTTTCGTAATATATACTAAACTGATCTTCTGTATATAAAGAGAATGGAAAATGAATCTTGATTGAATGGAAGGGGAGAGGGAGAGGGAAAGGGGAGGGTTGCAGGTGGGAGGGAAGTTATGGGGGGAGAAGCCATTGTAATACATAAGCTGTACTTTGGAAATGTATATTCTTTAAATAAAAGCTTTATATATATATATATATATATATATATATATATATATATATATATATAAAGAAGGCCTTTTTTAGGCCTTCTAAGTGAGATACTAGCAGGATACTAGCAGGAAACTTCCCAGGTTTGGAGAAAGAAAGAGAAATCCAAGCACAGGAAGCACACAGAACTCCCAATAGACAAGACCAGAAAAGATCCTTGTCAAAACACAATGTAATCAAGTTCACCACGGTGAAACATAAAGTAAAGATTCTAAAATGTGCAAGAAAGAGGTGTCAGATTACTCTCAGAGGATCTCCAATTAGACTCACAGCAGACTTCTTATCAGAAAACCTACAGGCTAGGAGGGAATGGCAAGATATAGCCCTAGAACTTAGAGAAAAAAAAACTGCCAGCACAGAATGTTATATCCTGAAAAGTTCTCATTTGTGAATGGGGGTGAAATAAAGACCTTTTATAGCACACAGAAATTGAAAGAATTTGTCACCACTCGTCCAGCCCTGCAAAAGTTGCTTAAAGATGTGTTACACAGAGAAACACAGAAACACGCTCATCAATATGAAAGAAGATAAAGGAAGAAAATCTCTCAGTAAAAGATCACAGGATCATATTGAATGGGGAAAAGTTGGAAACATTTCCACTGAGATACAGTACCAGACAGGGATGCCCATTTTCACCATTGCTATTCAGTATAGTCATGGAAATTTTAGCGGGAGCCTTAGGCAAGAAAAAAATCAAAGGGATACAAATTGGGAAGGAAGAAGTCAAACTATCCCTCTGCAGATGATATGATTCTTTATTTAGGGGATCTAAAGAACTCCAAAAAGATATTATTAGCTCTCATAGAAGAGTTTGGCAAAGTAGCAGGATATAAAATCGATGCACAAAAATCAACAGCCTTTGTATACACAGACAATGCCACAGCTGAGAAAGAACTACTAAGATCAATTCCATTCACAATAGCTACAAAAAAATATCAAATACCTTAGAATAAACTTAATCAAGGATATCAAAAATCTCTACAAAGAGAAATACAAAACTTTAAAGAAAGAAATAGAAGAGAATACCAAAAAATGGGAAAATCTTCTATGTTCATGGATTGGAAGAAACAATATCTTCAAAATGTCCATTCTCTCAAAATCAATTTATAGGTTCAATGTGATACCAATCAAAATACCAGACATTCTTCTCAAAACTGGAAAAAATGATTCTGAAATACATATGGAGGCACAGGAGATCTCGAATAGCTAAAGCCATGTTGCAGAACAAAAACAAGGCCTGAGGCATCACAATACCAGATTTCAGGACATACTACAAGGCAGTTAGAATCAAAACAGTACTGGTACAGAAACAGATGGATAGACCAATGGAACAGAATAGAAACACCAGAAATCAATCCAAACATCCACAGCCAATTTATATTTGATCAAGGATCTAAAACCAATTCTAGGAGCAAAGATAGTCTATTTAACAAATGGTGCTGGCCTTGTCTAAATAAGGTCAGAGTTTGTGAACTCGAGAGGTTTCCATAGCCTTGGCAGCTCTTGACAAGAGCCCCGGGTGATTATTGACATCATAAATAAGAGTGTCAATTGTTAAATCAACAACGGGAGTCTTGTGCACCTACTCCCCATGTAGGATCTCTGGCCTCAATGTGTTGTACTCTGAGAATTAATGGTGAAACTAATATTCAAACAGTACTTTATACTTTGTGTGCCTGTGTGGGTGTAAACTGTTGCAATCTTTACTTAGTATATACTAAATTGATCTTCTGTATATAAAGATAATTAAAAATGAACCTTAATGAAGAATGGGATAGGAGAGGGAGTAGGAGATGGCATGGTTTGCGGGTGGGAGGGGAAAAAACCACTATAATCCAACAGTTGTACTTTCAAAATTGATATTTATTAAATAAATGTTTTCTAAAAATTTTTATTTTACTTTCATCTGAAAATATACTAGATGATTTTGATTTTCTATTTATTCCTTTCCTTTTGTTTTTAAATTTTTCTATTTTATAATGGGAACAAATTTCATATGTTTTGTATATAGTTTTAAGAGCATAACGATATTTCCCACCCCCCAACCCCCTTGTTACATACAGTCTCCTTCCTCCTTCCTTCCTTCTTTTTCTTCTAATTTCTACTCTGATTTTGCATTAAAAAATTTGTTGGAGGCCAGCATTGTGACAAAGCAGATAAGCCACCATGCGTGACCCCAGCATCCCATAAGGGTGCTGCTTTCATTCTTGGCTGTTCCACTTCCGGGGAAAGATGGCCTTGTTGTTTGGGCTCTTGGATTTATGTGGAAAACCCAAATGAAGATCTTGCCTCCTGATTTGGACCTGGCCCAGCCCTGGTCATTGCAGCCATCTGGGCAGTGAACCAGCAGATGGAAGATCTCGCTCTCTCTCTCTCTGTGTGCGTGTGTGTGTGTTTGTGTGTGTGTGTGTGTGCGCGCGTGTATCTCCCCTTCTCTTATTCTTCCTTTCTCTATGTCTCTCCCTCTCTCTCTAACTCTTTCCAAATAAATAGATAAATATTCCTAAAAGTTGTTAAGGTTTTTATTGTTCTAAATGTGATCTTATTTGGTGCAAACTCCATGAAAATTTTAGGAAAATATGTATTATTCTCTCCTTAGATGAAGTAAACTATTTTCCACCTAGATTAATTGGATTAATAGTACCATTCAGCTACACTATATCCTTGTTGATTTTCTTTGGTTACTAACAACTGGAAAAGCATCTAAAATTCTCAACTACTGTAGTGAATTTTCTATTTTCTTTTAATTTCTATCAATTTTCTCTTCATGTGTTTTAGCATTATCTTGATGGTTTCATAAACATATAGGATGTCTTTCTGAAGAGTTAACTCCCTTTTTATTGTGTAATATCCATTATCCCTGATGAGTTTCCTTGTTTTAATGTTTGCTGTGTCTGAAATTAGTACAGTCACTCCAGGTTTGTTTTGGTGATTGTTAAAATGATGTATCTTCATCCCTTTAATTTGTACTTATCTGAGTATATGTAAAGTAAGGTTTTTTTAGACAATATATAGTTGAGTCTTTTCCTCCCTCTCCTCCTAGTCTGACAATATGTTTTTAACTTATATGAATCATTGTCATGTAATATTAACATTTGTATAGTGAAATTAATATATATCATCCATGTAATTATTTTCTAGTCCTACTTCTTTGTGTTTGCTTTTTTATAGCACCCTTATTTTCTGTCTTTTATAGTTCTGTTGAGCATTTTATATGATTCCATTTTGTTTCCTTTATTGACATTTCAATTACTCTGCTATTAAAAATCTTTTTCATTGTTGGTAGTTTCCCTAGAGTTTACACTTTTACACCTAACTCCACTATCTTAGTTAGATCAGGTTGTTGCAACAAATTACCATAGAGTGTCTGACTTAAAAAAATTTAATTCTCACACTTCTGGAATCTAGAAATTTCAAAAGAAAAGCAGAGATACAGAGCGACTGAGACATAGGTAAACAGAGTTCTTCCTCTTGTTGAAGGAACTCATTACCCTAATATGACATATTTAAGTTTCAAAATTATAGTAAGTAATGAAAGCAATGCGCTTTAATGCATAGAATAATTTTAAGATAACTAATAAAGGAAAAACTTCATCCTAGAATACAACAGAAAGAACTAGAGATTCACTATTTGGCAACTGTAAAATAAAATTCAATATGAGAAAATCATTAATGTCTATTAATATATAGGATGTTTGAGGAATAAAAGTATATTTACATTGACCCCAACTAGGCCCATAACATTTCACCATAACACACACACACACACACACACACACACACACAACACACACATATATACACACACACACAAGTAAAGTCAACCTGAAACTCACCATTTTAAACAAGAGACAACATTAACATCAGTGGTAATGAAACAAATTAACAACACCTAATTTGCATTCTGATATGATCCACTGGGAAAAAATACAGAGTATTAATTCTACAGTATTAATGCGAGAAAATGCATTACCTGAATGTAATGAGGAAGGAACATGACATAAATATAATTGAAATAATTCTACAATACAGCAGGTTTCTATCCTTCAAAATTTTAGTGTCATCTCAATGTAACATTATTCCACCCTAATCAAAATAACTGTTATCAAAACAGAAAAGCAAAAAATGATAGGCATATAGATAAAAAGAGAACCCTTAACACTGCTGGTGAGAATGTAAATTAGTATGGCCATTATGTAGAATGATATGAAAATTTCTTTAAAAACAAAAATAAATTCATCATATACCCCAGCTATCCCATTTCTGGGCATATCCAAAAGAAATGAAATCATTATGTCAAAGAAACACCCGCACTTTTGTGTTTATTTCAGTAATCTTCACAATAGCCATGATATGAAATCAACAGGTGAATGGATCAAGAAAATGTGGTATTTATACACAATGGAAAAGAACTAGACTCTCATTTATGATAACAAGGATGATCCTGGTAGACATTATGTATGAACCTGGGAGATACCATGTTAAGTGAAGTAATTTAGATGAAAAGAGCCAAATAGTGTATATTTTCTCATATGTGGAAGCCAAATAATATAGATTTCAAAGCAGAAAAAATATTGATTATTAGATGCTAGGAATGGCAATAATAAGGGTGATAGAGCGAAGCTGGAGAACAGGGACAAAAATAAGATAACTGGACAGGAGCAATGAGTTCTAATGTTCTGTAACACAGTGGAGTGATGTTAGTTTACAATAAACTTTTTTTTATATATGAGACGAACAAGAAGAGAGAGTCCAAAATCTCCATACATACATGGTCAAAAGATAGAAACACTATTTATATTGTTTTTCTCATTACAAATTACCCACATATATTGAAATACCACACCATATGCCGTAAAATATACAATTATCTGCTAATTAAAATTTTAATATGGTAAGGAAAGAAAGATATAATCTGAAAGCAATACATGTATTCAGAAAAATAGTGAGTTTTGAATTAGGTCTGTAGCTTAAATAATATCATTATGTCAATACTGATTTTCAAATTATTAATACACTGTACATAAATTTCATTTTTTATTTAGTAGAGAATATATACAAGGATGAAGAAGCATAATGTCTTCAACTTACTAAAATCGTTCAGAAAATAAGTATGTATGAATGTATGAACGCATGCATGCATCTGTATGAAATCTATTAAATAGTAAATGGAATTCTTCTTATGGTGCTTCAAATTTTTCTATAAATCTTTCAGTTTTTCAAAATAAATACTTTTAAAAAAGAGTTGTTTTCAAAATACACTTTGTAAAACAAATTTATTTACTCACTTAAAAGCAGCATGACAGAGTGACACCTTTCACGTGCTGGTTCACTTCCCAAAAGGCTGCAACATTTGGTGCTGGACCAGGGTGAAGCCAGGAGCCAGTAGCTGCACCCTGGTCTCCCACATGGATGGCAGGGGCCCCAGATCTTTGGCCATCATTCACTGCCCTCCTAGGCACATTAACAGGAAGTTGGATCAGATGTAGAGCAGCCACGACTTGAACCTGTGCTCTTTTATGGGATTACCTACATTGTGGAAGCTGAATCTTCTGCACTACCATTCCAGCCCCTAAATATAAAATTAAATGTAGGCCAGAGCCATGGCTCACTAGGCTAATCCTCCGCCTGCGGCACCTGCGCCCTGGGTTCTGGTCCCAGTTGGGGGACCGGTTCTGTCCCAGTTGTTCCTCTTCCAGTCCAGCTCTCTGCTGTGGCCTGAGAAGGCAGTGGAGGATGGCCTGGGTGCTTGGGCCCTGCACCTGCATGGGAGACCAGGAGGGGGCACCTGGCTCCTGGCTACTGATCCATGCAGTGCACTGGCTGTAGCGGCCGTTTATGGGGTGAACCAATGAAAGGAAGACCTTTCTCTCTGTCTCTCTCTCTCTCTCTCACTAACTCTGCCTGTCAAAAAAAATTAAATGTGAGTTTCCATAAACAGAATTTCCATAACCCCAGGGTTTGTGTGTGTGTTCATATAATCAGCACATCTCAGTGCACAACTGTCATTGAAAAATACGAATACACATAAGTATGTATACATTCTTGTAAGTTTAGAAAGATAATATATACAATAATAATAGTTAAATTATACTGAACATTTTTGTAATAGGTAACAAATTAAATGATCTACATAAAATGTTGTCTAATGTCCTCTTAGATCATTAAATCCGTGTGTTATTACTGAATATATTAGTACCCAGAGCAGGTTCTGCCATCCACAAAGCTAGTAAATGGTAGAACTAGCACTCAAATAGTTTTTAGTTTCCAAAGGCAGTGCTTTTAAACATACCTTTTTTTTTTCCTTTTGAAGTGTTGAAATTTATAGAGCAATATGAGCTTTTACATAGTTTTATCATCCTTCAAAGTCTCTGATATCTTGAAAACATGATCACAACTTATACTTGCCTCTGTAGTTAAAAAGTAATTTGTGAATGTTATATCCCTAAAAGTTTTCATGAAATGAAAGGGAAAATTAAGGTTTAATTTTCATAAATATCTCTAAATACATATGCCTGTTAGGTAGAATGTTTGTAATGGAAAAGTCCATTTGTCAGAAGACTAGGTTTGCACTTACCACATTTCTAAGTAGCTAAAACTTTCTTCATCTTAGTTCTGTTTTCTGAAAAATGAGGATAAAAACCACTTACCAGCCAGTGCTATTAAGAATGTCAAATAATATGTCTTCCTAGAAATGTGTTGTAAAGAACACAGCATCCTATCAGATTGTGATTTATTTTGTTTCATTTTTTAAAATTTATTTACTGTATTTGAATGACAGATATATATATATAGAGAGAGAGAAAGAGACAGGAACAGACACTGCCAGAGGGAGGGAGAGAGGGAGAGAGATCTGCCGTCCACTGAGTCACTCCCCAGCTGGCAACAATGTTCTGGGATGTGCCATGCCTAAACCAGGAGTCTCCCACATGGGTGCAGCTGTCTAAAGATTTGGACCATCTTCTGTTGCTTTGTCAGGCAGGGAGCTGGATCTGAAGTGGAGCAGACGAGATTCGAATCTGTGCCCGTATGGGATGCTGGCATTGATAGCAACAGTTTAACCTGCTACACCACAGTGCTAGCCCTAATTCTGTTTATAATTAGGAAGGGCCACTTCTCTTTTAGAATTTCAACATTACACTTTTTTTTTTTTTTTTTTTTTTTTTTACAGGCAGAGTGGACAGTGAGAGAGAGAGACAGAGAGAAAGGTCTTCCTTTTGCCGTTGGTTCACCCTCCAATGGCCGCCGCGGATGGCGCGCTGCGGCCGGCGCACCGCGTTCGTCCGATGGCAGGAGCCAGGTGCCAGGTGCTTTTCCTGGTCTCCCATGGGGTGCAGGGCCCAAGCACTTGGGCCATCCTCCAATGCACTCCCGGGCCACAGCAGAGGGCTGGCCTGGAAGAGGGGCAACAGGGACAGAATCCGGTGCCCCGACTGGGACTAGAACCCGGTGTGCCGGCGCCGCAAGGCGGAGGATTAGCCTGTTGAGCCACGGAACCGGCCTCAACATTACACTTTTAAAACTTTCTGCCACTTAAAAATATTATCTTTTGAGAGTGGGCATTTGACACAACAGTTAAAACACGGATTGGGACACCTACATAGCACATCCGAGTGCCTGACTCAAGTACTGGCTACTCCACTTACTATTCCTGTTAGTGTGCATTCTGGGAGGCAGCAGGCGATGATGAAAATACTTAAGAGACCCGAACCTGGCCAGCGCCGCTGTTCACTGGCCTATCCTCTGCCTGCGGCACCGGCACCCAGGGTTCTAGTGCTGGTTGGGGCGCTGAATTCTGTCCCGGTTGCCCTTCTTCCAGTCCAGTTCTCTGCTGTGGCCCGGGAGTGCAGTGGAGGATGGCCTGGGTGCTTGGGCACTGCGACTGCCTGGGAGACCAGAAGGAAGCACCTGGCTCCTGGCTTTGGATCGGCTCAGTGCACTGGCTGTAGCGGCCATTTGGGGGATGAACCAACGAAAGGAGGACCTTTCTCTGTCTCTCTCTCTCTCTCACTGTCAAACTCTGCCTGTCAAAAACCGTGGCTCAACAGGCTAATCCTCCGCCTTGCAGCGCCAGCACACCGGGTTCTAGTCCCGGTTGGGGCACCGGATTCTGTCCCGGTTGCCCCTCTTCCAGGCCAGCTCTCTGCTGTGGCCCGGGAGTGCAGTGGAGGATGGCCCAAGTGCTTGGGCCCTGCACCCCATGGGAGACCAGGAAAAGCACTTGGCACCTGGCTCCTGCCATCGGATGAGCGCGGTGCGCTGGCCGCAGCGCAACGGCCGTGGCGGCCATTGGAGGGTGAACCAACGGCAAAGGAAAACCTTTCTCTCTGTCTCTCTCTCTCACTGTCCACTCTGCCTGTCAAAAAAAATAAAATAAAATAAAAAAGAGACCTGAACCTGATACCCACAAGGAAGAACTGGTCTGTCCAGCCATGGCAGTTGCAGGCATCAGAGAAGTGAACTAATGGATAGAAGCTGTCTATCTGCATGCCTCTGTCCAAAACAATCTCTCTCTCTCTGCTTCTCAAATAAAACAAAAATAAACAAGTTTTAAAATCATATATTTTCATTTTAATTTTAGAAGTATTTCATAACTGTGGTAATCATTAAGAAAAACTGCTGAAGTACTCATAACTAGAAGAAATAATGTCACAAAATACACGGTTATATTTAAAGATATTTATTTATTTATTTGAGAGGTAGAGTTACAGACAGAGAGATGGAGATACAGAGGGAAAGGTCTTCCATCTGCTGGTTCACTCCCCAGATGGCCACAACAGCCAGAGCCAGAAGGTTCTTCAAAATCTCCCACCTGGGTGCAGGGATCCAAGCATTTGGGCCATCCTCCACTATCAAGTTAAACAAAATTCCCGTAGATGAGACTTGCCTTGTGTTCTTCCCTCTTTTTGTTTTCTATTTTTACTTTTTTCTACTCATGAGGCACTGCAATCCAGATCAGCAGCTTGGATATTTCTGACAAAAATGAAGAAAAATGGAACAGATTTAAGAGACAGTTAAAACGGTAATTTGCATAGGACTTGATCAACTTTGGGGGCAGACAGCACGTAAGACTGCCAAGCCTGAGTTACTTTGTGTTTTTAATCTGAGTTAGTGGAGACTACAACAATCCCCCAAAAAGAGAATGGTGATCAACAATCATGACTACTGTAAAAAAGAAAATGATATGCTTAATTTTCAACATGTTGAAATCAAAGGTCTTATTTAACAAGTCCAATTTTGTTTTCTTTGTAACATTTATTCAGTTTCTACTATTAACCTAGGTAAGAGAAACATCTTCAAATAATTTAAAACATAAGTAAAAGCAGTGAGTATTTAGCTTTACATATTGTATTCCTATCTGTACTAAGCAGTGTTGTAACCATTTTATGTAGTGTTTCATTTAACACTTAGGAAATCCCAAATTTTACTGAGTTTAAAAAGTACAGGACAGATCAGTGAAATATATATATATATATATATATATATATATATTCAAAATCTGGTAAATATTAAATGGAAAACGTTGAGATATAATTCATGACCCTATTTTCTCTAAGGTTGTGTTATTTCTAATAACTTGCTTTTTAAAATTTTATAGACACAGTGTGGCTGCCTAGTTAATATTCCCATAAATAGTGTATGAGAGATCTTTTCCACATCCTCCTCAATATTTGTTACTGCTTTTTATTCTATTTAACAATAGCCACTCTGACAGAGGTGAGGAGATATCTCATTGTGGTTTTAATTTGCAGCTCCTTGATGGCTAGTGATATTGAGCATCTTTTCATACAATTGTTGGCCGTTTGTATTTCTCCTTTATAGAACTGTCTATTTAGGCCCTTTCCCACTTCTTAACTGAATTGCTGTTTATTTTGTCCTTGAGTTGTTTGAGTTCCTAATATGTAAGATAGGCATTTTACAAATACCTTCTATTCTGACAGATATCTCTTCACTGTTTTCCTTGCTGTGCAGAAACTTCATGGTCAGTTTTGCTTTTCTCACCTGAGCTTTTGGGATCTCATTGAAGAAATCATTGCGACATCAATGTCTGTAAGTATTTTCCATATGTTTGTGTTAGTAATTTGATATTTTAAGATGTCATATGTAGGTCTTTTATCCATCTTGAGTTGATTTTTGAGTATGGTGAGGCTTAGGGAATCTAATTTCCAGTTTTGTTAGCACCATATATTGAAAAGACTGTCAATTATGTTCTTGGCACCTTTGTCAAAAATCAGTTGGCAGTATATATGTGAATTAATTTCTATGTTCTATTCTGTTCTATTGATCTATGTGTAAGTTTTGATGCAATATCACGTAGTTTTAATTACTACAGCTTTGTATTTTGCTTTAAAATCAGGTATTATGATGCCTCAAGCTTGATTTCCCATCCACCCCACGGTTGCTTTGGATATTCTGGGTCTTTTGTTGTTCTATATACTTTTTTACACTCCAGAGGTCTTTTATGTTTTTATATTTATTATGGCATGAATTCTTATGGAATAGATTCCAGCAGCTAAGGCTCCTTCCCTTCAGTGCTGGCAAAGTGTGCTTCACTTGGTAGAACAGGCTGATGCTTCAGTTTAGCCAAGGTAGCTTTCTCTTGGCTTCCTCATTTTTGTGATTGTTTTCCTTCACACATTTCAGAAAGTTATTTTGGCTCCTAGGATGGGTGCTTAATATGCTCAATACACACATTAATTAGCTTGGCAAAAATCTTCCACTTAACTTGCTTGTTTGTAGCAGTGTCGATGCTGGCTAACAACATTGTAAACTCCCAGTTTTGTCATGGTAACATGCATGGAGCATGCCTTTCTGAACAGTAGCCATTCGCTTGGCGTCTGCAATATCACGTTCATGAGCATGTATACAGTCAAGGAATATCTCCACGTTTTCTTTATCCTTTCCCTTTGTTTTTATCATCTTGGGTTCTGACTGAAAGTTCCATATAAATTTTAGGATTTTTAATTTTGTAAGTAATGTTATGGGTATTTTCATACAGACTATCTTGAAACTGAAAGTCACTTTAGGTATTATGTACATGTTAATGACATTAATTTTTTTTTTGACAGGCAGAGTTAGTGAGAGAGAGACAGGGAGAAAGGTCTTCCTTCCATTGCTTCACCACCCAAACGGCTGATAGAGCCAGCGCGCTGCGCTGATCTGAAGCCAGGAGTGAGGTGCTTCCTCCTGGTCTCCCATGCGGGTGCAGGGCCCAAGCATATGGGCCATTGTCCACTGCCTTCCTGGGCCACAGCAGAGAGCAGGACTGGCAGAGGGGCAACTGGGACAGAACTGGTGCCCAATCAGGACTAGAACCTGGAGTGCCAGTGCCGCAGGCAGAAGATTAGCCTAGTGAGCCACGGTGCCGGCCTAATTTTTCTAATGCATGAGCAAGTTTATCTCCTTTTTTGTGTGTTCTTGATGAAATCAACTGTGTGATAATACTCCATGTAGAGACTTTCATTTTAATTAAATTTATTTCTAAGTAGTTTTGGTTGTTGTAGCTTTTGTGAATAGGATTTCTTTCTTGATTTCTCTTAAAAAACATGAAATTGTGATATCAAAGAAATCTGATCCACAATATTTATCACATTACTTTTCACAAAGGCCAAAATATGGAATCAACCAAGGTGTTCACTAACAGAAGAATGGAAGAAGAAAGTGTTCTACATATACACAATGGAATTATATTCAGCTGCTAAAAAAGGATGAAATCCTGTCATTGGCAGACTATGGATATTACTGGAGGATATCATGTTAAAGTAAATAAACCAGACACAGAAACACAAGCAAAGCATGTTATCCCTTATATGTGGAACTTAGGAAAAAAAAGCCTCAATATAAATATAGAATATTACTTACTGGAGGCTGGATGTGGTAGGAAGGGTAGCTAGAATCCGTACAAAAGATGCAGGTAGCTGAGTGTGGTTAATTAATTGTGGCAAATATCAGACTAATATGAGAAATTAATAATAGGAGAAATGAGGTGCAGAGCGATTTGTAGTAGTTTCACAATATTTTCTTTGTAAATTTAAACCTATTCTGAAATAAAATGTTAAGAAATTAATTACAGTCAATTAGAAGGAAAATGTTCTATTTACCTGAATATAAATGTTGCATAAGTTATTGATGATGTCCACAGAAGGAAATAACAAATTAGATTGGCAATTTTCATTAAAAATGGGTTATAAAAGAATGATACTGAGGATATATTTGACATTCAAGAGTGGAAGTTAACAAATTAAGATAGTGTGAAAAACTGACTTCCATTTCATTATCATGAATTGGGCCTGAATTTTCAACGACAGTTATGTCAATAGTCACAAATTAGAGTGCGGGGTCAAAATTAATTTATATGTTCTTTCCATTGAAAAAATGATGGTGTGCCAAACATCTCGCATTTGGCTTTGCATATACTCTCCTCTCTCTATGTGCTATTATCTACTTGAATTTCCTCTGCCTTTCTTTTTACTTTCAAAGATTTATTTATTTGAAAGACAGAATTACAGAGAGAAGTAGAGACAGAGAGAGAGGTCTTCCATCCACTGGTTCACTCCCCAGATGGCTGCAATGGCAGGAGCTGTGCTGACCAAAGTCAGGAGCTTCTTCCGGGCATCCCACATAGGTGCAGGAGTACATGGACATGGGCCATCTTTTACTGCTTTCCCAGGCCACAGCAGAGAGCTGGATTGGAAGAGGAGCAGCTGGGATTAGAATTGGCACCCATATGGGATGCCAGCGCTTCAGGCCAGGGTTTTAACCCGCTGCACCACAGCACCGGCCCCTCTTCTGCCTGGATCCATCTAAAGCAAATGACCCTTTTTGTGAGCTTCCTTCTGGTTATTGGTAGTGACAACTTTACTTACCTCCATAGTTCTAGAGATGATAAATCCCTATTAGTGCATTACCTTAGCAGTTCCCCAAAACTTATCTTGTAAATTAACTCTCTTCAAACAACCCAATTTTAAGTATACCATTTGTTTACTTTTGGAAATTTTTTTCTGTTACAGATGGCTTCATGGAAAAGCATCCAAATCAAAGAAAGAATAAGATTAATTAGTTAGGGTAGGGATAAGAAAGTCCAATTATATGAAAGCATACAAGGGGACTGAAAAAATATATCTTATGCTAGCATGAAACCATATTGATAACTAAAATCACTATGAATTCAATGAATAATGAAAATTAATATCACTATGCCAGGAATGAATGAATGAATAGTGACAACAGTAATGACAGTGTTGAATTGAGTTAATGGAGGCCATGATTAGAACAGAGTTGTCAAACTAAAGTCAAGTTCAGAACTCAGAAAGCAGCAACAATTAAGTTAGCAAAGCAGGTAAACTTGATGTCAGGTTAACAATTGGAAAAGCGGCAATAAACCAATGATATATATTAGTCAGTAGTATGGTAAAAAGGGAACATTTCTATGGAGAAAATCAATATTTCACTCTGGCTTTTCATAAATACAATTTGATGGGGCTTTTTGATATTTCATGCTTGTTATCACATTAGTCATTGTACCTATCTTATTACATATAATTGCAATGGTAATAGCTGAGTGAGAGGGTAAATGTGATAACCGGCATGATGATGGAGTAATAGTGGTGATACAATCCAGAGTAATGGTGCAGAAAGTGGTAATGTTGGGAAAGGTATGTCATTCCCATACACCAAGACTGCATTAGGAATTTAGTGAGGGTGAAACAGCAGAGATGTTCAGATGGGTGATAGAGAATCAGGTTATAGAATCAAACAAAGTACTTGGTCATATCTATTGCTCTATAATTATTGAGTCGTAGCAGTACAGATTGAACATTAATTTGAGAGTGTACAACTGATGAGCACAGCAACAATGAACTAAGATTACAACCATCACTGAAGAGAATAAGAGAAGTTGGTAAAATACCCAACACTCTATCATTTTATCTGGGCCTGTAATTTCCTGCCTCTACACTCGAAAGTGATAAGACACATCACACACTGCATTAATGCAGTTGAAAGTGCTGATTCTTTTTTGCTGACTCAGTAGCTTAGGAAACTATTGCTTTCTCCAGTATGACCTGTTCACAGAAACTAAACTCTCTTTGAAGATGTTCATTCTTCAACAGGAAATTCACAACATTATATAAGACTACCTAGAATCATAAAGAGGTTTTGTCTGTTATTTTTTATAGGTTAGTAGTTTAAAGATTGAAAGACAACAGTTTCCAAGAAAGAAACACCAAGTAAACATTGATTGTGTGCCTATAATTTGCCTTGGCTTGAACTATTTGACCTACTTGTACTTTTGAGTATTTTTATCACACAATGTCCATTTTCTTTTTTTTTTTTTTGCCAGGCAGAGTTAGACAGTGAGACAGAGAGAGACAGAGATAGACAGTGAGAGAGAGACAGAGAGAAAGGTCTTCCTTCTGTTGATTCATCCCACAAATGGCCGCTACAGCCAGTGCACTGCACCGATCCAAAGCCAGGAGCCAGATCCTTCCTCCTGGTCTCCCAGGCGGTCACAGGGCCCAAGCACTTGGGCCATCCTCCACTGCCCTCCCAGGCCACAGCAGAGAGCTGGACTGGAAGAGGAGCAACCGGGACAGAATCTGGCACCCTGACTGGGACTAGAACCCAGTGAACATCACTGCAAAAATCGTCAACAAAACTCCAGCACTCAAAACTCAATATTTAAAGAATCACTTAACAAGATGAAGTGAGATTTATTTCTGTGATGCAAACATGGATCACATGCATAAGTCAATAAATGTGATACACCACATTAACAAAAAGAAGGGCAAAAATGTGATCTTTGCCACAGTTCTGGCCCCTTGTCTTTGTCATTTGTTTCAAGATATTTTCTGATTTCACTTTTGACTTTTATTTTTTGACTCATTGGAGTTTCAGGAGTGCATTGTTTAATTAACACAAAGCACACTTTTTCCAAATTTCTTCTGTTTCAGTTTTTAGTTTAGAGTCTGGCGCTGTGGCGCAGTGGGTTAACGTCATGGCCTGAAGTGCCCGAATCCCATTTGGGTGCTGGTTCCAGACCCGGCTGCTC
Source organism: Sylvilagus floridanus (assembly GCA_949820135.1). Classification (NCBI taxonomy): domain Eukaryota; kingdom Metazoa; phylum Chordata; class Mammalia; order Lagomorpha; family Leporidae; genus Sylvilagus; species Sylvilagus floridanus. Next base: position 55,721,522 of record OX463224.1, on the reverse strand, counting down.
CACTTCTGATCCAGCTCTCTGCTATGGCCTAGGAAAGCAGTAGACGATGGCCCAAGTCCTTGGGCCGCTGCACCCACGTGGGAGACCAGGAGGAAGCTCCTTGCTCTGAACATTGTAGCCAACTGGGGAGTAAACCAACAGATGGAAGACCTCTCTCTCTCTGCTTCTCCTCTCTCTGTGTAACTCTGACTTTCAAATAAATAAATAAAATCTTAAAAAATAAGAAGGATAGGTCTTTTAAAAAGTTTATAGTTTAATATAGTTGTGGTCAGAAGAGAAGCATGTTATACCTTTACTCTCATTAAGTTGGGTATGGCTTATTTTGCTGCATATGTTCTGAACAATGTCTTGCATACACTTGAGGAGAATATACATTTTGCTGCTGCTTAAAATGTTTTGTTTGTGCCTGTTGGAAATATTTGGTCCACAGCATTATTCAAGTCTGCTTCTGTGTATTTATTTTTAAGGATATTCTATCACTTTGATTTCTGAGTTTGAAACAGTGAATGATGCAATATTTCTTTGAATCTAATAAAAATTTGTTCATTTTATTTGAAATATTTATAGAGATAGAGTGAAAGACAGAGAGATCTCTTCCATCTGCTGCCTCAATTCCCATATAGCCACAATGATTAGGTCTGAGTCAGGGTGAAACCATGAGCCAGGAACTCCATCCAGGTCTCTCATGCAGGTGGCAGGGGACCAAGCACTTGGGTCATCCTCTGCTGATATTCCCAGAGCATCAGCAAGGAACTGGGTCAGAGCAGAGCAGGCAGGACTTGAACAGGTACTGATGCTGGTATCTCCAGATGTGGTCCAACCCACTGCCAAAATGCTGGCCCTGAAATGTTTTTACAATGTGCTGATGCATACTTTGAGCAACACAATAAGAATACCAAAGGATGGGGTTGTAGTGATATTTTATTTCATTGATACATCATCCTCTAGGAGATCCTCATTCTTTCATCTTCCAAAAAGTGTTTCAGTGCATTTTCATACAGTTGGGAGTAATTTATGTGTATTCATGGAATAATTTCTGGAATGTACAGCTGGTAAAATATTCTATCATAGGGAAAATAAGATTACTAACGCCCATAATGGAATCTTATTTTATCACACAGTTTAATGGACTCATATAATTAATTGCAAAATATAGTTATTTTTGTTCTATTAAACTATATAAATATTATTTTTGCTTTTGCAAGATATTTAATGACTTAAAATACATGTAATATCTTTCAATGAAAATAGTTAAAACTCAAATTGTTAACATTAGATTCATTCAACCCTGATGGTATAAAGAGGATACATTTTATATTTTCCACATGGGCATATCTTTTACATAAGGGTTTCTAAAACTTGACTTTTTCTAATATTTCAAAAACAATTCTGACCATTCCCTATTTTATTTCTGATTTTATGCTGATTGCTAAATACTTTAGTTAACTAACTTATTATTATTTATCTTCATTTGTTTTGTAAATTTCTAAGGATAATATATAACTATAACATTCTCATAGCTATAAGGGTAAGTAGGTGCATAGATAGTATGCTTTCAAGTTAATACAATAGACACGATTACTAAATATTTTTCCATTGCACACACAAATCTTCAACTTTGCAGAATATAAAAGAGTATTCTTACTTCTTGTTCATTAATTGAATAATCTATTACAGATATTTTTACCTAATCTTTACAGCTGTATTCCACTATGGCATCAATTTCTGTATTAGTAAAATTAATGCTAACAAAATATACTATTTAGCCCAGAATTTGTGGCTTATAATAGCTTTATTTTAACTATCATAACATTTCTATACAGGCATTCTGCACATTTTTTTATGGTGATTCAAGGATCAAAGCTACTTCCTTAAGGAGTTCTACTGTCCTTTAGAGCAGAAGTTATAAACCATATCTAACATATCAGCTGTTTTTAGATGACTCATAAATTAAGCATGAGTTTCACATTTTAAAATAACTGAAAAATCAAAAGAATAATAATATTTGGGGGACATTATGACATTAAATTTTAGTGTTCAAAATAACTTTTATTCGAACACTAATTGGGTCACATAGTTTCTATGGTAGCTGCTTTTTAGCTGAAATGATAATTGAATAATTCCTTGCAACACTTAATGAGAAATGGCAGCTACTTCAGAGAAAGGTATCTTTTTTTTGGGAATTGGTAAAATTTATTTGAACAACCAACTGAAAATATAGCAAAGTTTTTACATTGTTAATACTTTAAAGTAATAATGAAAGCATACCTTTGGTTCTACTGTAATTCTTACCATCATCCATGATTACTTAAATTTTCACTTGAGAGACTATTCAAAAACACAAGTGAAATATTAGGAGAATGTTGTTGCAATATATGACAAATAAGAACATGATAAGAACTCCAAACACTCAATAAGAAAAAAAATTCTAAAAAGAAAAAAATATAGGAAAAAGAACAAGTATATCTCAAAAGAAGAAACCTATAGGTAAAAACACTTGTGAAAACATACTCAGCCCTCATAGTAATTTGGGAAATGCAAGTTAAAACAAGAAATAATTTTTTTTATCTGTAAGAAAGGTAAACATATTGGGGAGAGTCAAGTAAAAGATTCTATGATATTCTATACTACTACTACGCTACTACTACTACTACTACTACTACTATTATTACTACTACTACTACTACTACTGCTACAAGGGGGTGGGGGAAGAGAGAGTAGAAATTTATACCTTTGTAAGAGCAATTTTGCATGACATTAATTTAAAATATGTGCTTTAATTTTACTTATTTATTCTACAGATATTCACTCAAATGTACAAAGACATGTCTATAGATTTTGTTATAATATTTCTCATAACCAGGCCAGCGCCAGGGCTCACTAGGCTAATCCTCCACCTTGCGGCGCCGGGACACTGGGTTCTAGTCCTGGTCGGGGCACCAGATTCTGTTCTGGTTGCCCCTCTTCCAGGCCAGCTCTCTGCTGTGGCCAGGGAGTGCAGCAGAGGATGGCCCAAGTGCTTGGGCACTGCACTCCATGGGAGACCAGGATAAGCACTTGGCTCCTGCCTTGGGATCAGCATGGTGCGCCGGCCGCAGCGCGCTGGCCACGGCGGCCATTGGAGGGTGAACGAACGGCAAAGGAAGACCTTTCTCTCTGTCTCTCTCTCTCACTGTCCACTCTGCCTGTCAAAACAAAAATTCTCATAACTGTCAAATCTTTGAAAATGACATAAATATTCATTGCACATCTAAATAAAATACAATCACTAGAACCCATTCTGTGATCTTAGTCCAATTAACATATGCTGCGTAGCATCTATCCTTTTTTTTTTTTTAATTTTATTTAATGAACATAAATTTCCAAAGTACAGCTTATGGATTACAATAGCTTCCCCCCATACCTTCCCTCCCACCCACAACACTTCCCTCTCCCACCCCCTCTCCTCTTCCATTCACATCAAGATTAATTTTCAATCATCTTTATATACAGAAAATCGATTTAGCATATTCTATGTAAAGATTTCAACAGTTTGCACCCTCACAGAAACACAAAATGTGAATACTATTTGACTAGTTATAGCATTAATTAAGCACCTAAGAATAATTGTGTATTAATTACAGAGTTCAACCAATAGTTTTAAGTAAAACATAAAACATACTAAAGGGCAAAGTATTAAGTTCTTTTTTTTTCTTGTTTTGCAACTTTTGTATTGTTGTGGCTCCCCCACCCCAACCTCCCTCTCTCCCGCGGCCTTCCCCTCTCCCACTCCCTCTCCCATCCCGCCCCTCATCGAGTTTCATTTTCAATTACCCTCATATACTGAAGATCAACTTAGTATATACTAAGCAAGGCTTTCAACAAGCTGCACTCACACAACCGCATAAGGTATAGGGTATTGTTCGACTAGTAGTGTTTTTAAGTTTCATAGTAAAACACATTAAGGACAGAGATCCTAGGTGGGGAGCATGTACCCAATGACTCCCATTGTTGATTTAACAATTGGCACTCTTATTTATGACGTCAGCAATCACCCGAGACTCTTGCTATGAGCTGTCTAGGCTATGGAAGCCCCTTGAGTTCACCGACTCTGAACTTGTTTAGTCAAGGCCGTATCACAGTAGAGTTTCCTTCCTCCCTTCAGAGAAAGGCGCCTCCCTCCTTGATGGCCTGTTCAGTCTGCTGCAGTCTTGTTCATCAGGATCTTTCATTTAGATTGTTTTTTGCCACCGTGTCTTGGCTTTCCATGCCTGTGAGACTCTCATGGGCCTTTTAGCCAGATCCAAATGTCCCAAGGGCTGATTCTGATCCCAAGGAGTGCTGTTTTGGGCGTTTGCCATTCTATGAGTCTGCTGTGTGTCCTGCTTCCCCCGCGGGATCATTCTCTCCCTTTTATTCTATCCTTCATTATTTGCTTACACTGGTCTTATTTGTGAAATCTCTTCGACACATACCCTATCTTTTTGATCAGTTGAGTATTTATATTTATCATTTTACCAAGTGCGCTGGCATTGGTACCTGCCTCCTTGGTAAGATTGAGTTGAAATCCCCTGGCACATATCTAGTTCCACCATTGGAAGTAAGTCCTAGTGAGCATGTGCCAACCTATATATTTCCTCCCTCTCTTATTCCCTCTCCTATGTTTAACAGAGATCACTTTTCTGTTAATTTTAAACGCCTAAGAATGATTGTGCATTGATTACAGAGTTCAACCAGTGGTTTTATGTAGAACAAACAGAGCAACAACAACAACAAAAATACTAAAAGGAATAAAATAGTAAGTTGTTCCTCAACAGTCTACACCAGGGCTGATCATGTCATTGTCTCTCATAGTGTCCATTTCACTTAGCAACAACAACAACAAAAATACTAAAAGGAATAAAATAGTAAGTTGTTCCTCAACAGTCTGGACAAGGGCTGATCATGTCATTGTCTCTCATAGTGTCCATTTCATTTCAATGGGTATCATTTTAGATGCTCATTTACTTGCCATCGATCAGGGAGAACATATGATATTTGTCCCTTTTGGACTGGCTTATTTCACTCAGCATGATGTATTCCAGCTTCCTGCATTTTGTTGTAAATGCCCGGAATTCATTGTTTTTTACTGCTGTATAGTGTTCCATAGAGTACATATCCCATAGTTTCTTTATCCAGTCATCCGTTGATGGACATTTAGGTTGTTTCCAACTCTTAGCTATTGTGAATTGAGCTGCAACAAATATTGAGGTGCAAATGGCTCTTTTTTTCTCCCCTTTAATTTCATTTGGGTAAATTCCAAGGAGTGGGATGGCTGGGTGCTGTGGTAGTGCTATATTCAGGTTTCTGAGGACTCTCCAAACTGTCTTCCATAGTGGCTTTACCAATTTACATTCCCACCAACAGCAGATTAGTGTCCCTTTTTCCCCATATCCTTGCCAGAATTTGTTGTTGGTTGATTTCTGTATGTAAGCCAATCTAACCGGGGTGAGGTGAAACCTCATTGTGTTTTTGATCTGCATTTCCCTGATGGCTAGGGATCCTGAGCATTTTTTCATGTGTCTGTTGGCCATTTGAATTTCCTCTTTTGAAAAATGTCTGTTAAGGTCCTTGGCCCATTTTTTTATTGGGTTATTTGTTTTGATTCTGTGGTGTTTTTTGATCATTTTACAGATTCTAGTTGTTAATCCTTTATCTGTTGTGTAATTTGCGAATAGCATTTCCCATTCTGTTGGTTGCCTCTTCACTTTCCTGACTGTTTCCTTTGCTGTAAAGAAACTCTTCAATCTGAGGTAATCCCATTTGTTTATTTTATCTCTGATTACCCGTGCCTCTGGGGTCTACTCCAGGAATTCTTCACCTGTTCCAATATCTTGAAGGGGGAACCTATGCTCTCAATTAGTTTCATGGTGTCGTGGCGCATCTCTAGATCGTCGATCCATGTTGAGTGGACTTTTGTATAAGGTGTAAGATAGGGGTCTTGCTTCATACTTCGACATGTGGACATCCAGTTTTCCCAGCACCATTTGTTGAAGAGGATGTCCTTGTTCCAGGGGTTGGTTTTAGGTCCTTTGTCGAATATGAGTTGATTATAGATGTTTGGATTGATCTCCGGTGTTTCTATTCTGTTCCATTGGTCTATCCATCTGTTTTTGTACCAGTACCAGGCTGTTTGATTATAACTGCCCTGTAGTATGTCTGGAAGTCTGGAATTGTGATGCCTCCGGCCTTGTTTTTATTGTAAAGGATTGCTTTAGCTATTCTCAGTCTCCTGTTTCTCCATATGAATTTCAGCATCATTTTTTCTAGGTCTTTGAAGACTGACTTTGGTATTTTGATTGGTATTGCATTGAACTTGTAAATTGCTTTTTGGGAAAATGGACATTTTGATGATATTGATTCTTCCAATCCATGAGCATGGCAGGTTTTTCCATTTTGTGTGTGTTTTTCCATTTTTGTGTCATCTTCTATTTCTTTCTTTAGTGTTTTGTAATTTTCATCATAGAGGTCTTTTACATCCTTTGTTAAATTTATTCCAAGGTACTTTATTGCTTTTGTGGCTATCGTGAATGGGATTGATCTTAGAAGTTCTTCCTCGGTCCTGGCATTATCTGTGCATACACAGGCTGTTGATTTCTGAGCATTGACTTTGTATCCTACTACTTTACCAAACTCTTCTATGAGTTCCAGTAGTCTCTTATAGGAGTTTATCGGGTCCCCTATATATAGTATCATGTCATCTGCAAATAGGGATAGTTTAACTTCCTCCTTTCCCATTTGTATCCCTTTAATTTCTTTTTCTTGCCTGATGGCCCTGGCTAACACTTCTAGGACTATATTGAATAGCAATGGTGAGAGTGGGCATCCCTGTGTGGTGCCAGTTTTCAATGGAAATGCCTCCAACTTTTCCCCATTCAATACGATGCTGGCCATTGGTTTATCATATACTGTCTTAATTGTGTTGAGGAATGTTCCTTCTAACCCCAATTTGCTTAGGGTTTTCATCATGAAAGGGTGTTGTATTTTGCATCTATCCTTAAGGACTCATATTCTGGACCTGTTTGTAGACAACTATAAACAAATGCATTCTCTGTATATCCATTTGCTCAAGTTAATTAAAACTTTTGGTTAGATATTATTCTATTACTGAGGATAGAATGCCAAAAATATCCCTTTTAATTGTATATTTATATATTATTACTCCTTGTTCTATCAATTCTCTGCTTTATAGATTTTAAATCTGAATTATACGGTGAGTAGCCACTAATAACTGTTAATTTTCCAGTCAGAGAGCTAACCATTGTTTTTCTGTTTTTGATGGGCAGAGGGAGGAATGGAGAGAGAGAAGGGTGGAAATAGAGTTGGGGGGAGAGAAACGTGCAAGCTCTTCCAAGTCCTGGTTCACTGCCCACATACCTGTAATAACCTTGGGCTGAGAACAAAACTAGAAACCAGGAGCTCAAAACAGGAGTCCCACATGACAGGAAGCCATCACCACTACCTTGGTGGCAGTTACCTTCCTGGTTTGCCAGGGCAGGTATCTTCCTCCTGGCATCCAAGCAACCATTGTTTTCTGCTGTTTGTGCCCTCATCTTAGGTCTGGAGCATTTCTATTGCTCCTGCTGGGTCTCCTGCTGGAGTTACCCCAGAGCTCTATCCTATGAGTGTATTTAGTTCCCTTTTTAAGCATTAATTTTACAAGTTGGACCATCCTGTTACTATTCTGCCATCTTGGAACCTCGAGAAAGGTGTCTCGAGGATTTGGGATTCAAAGACTGTAACAAACTTCCACTGTGCATTTAAAAAGTGGTATGATCAAAACTGATGCAATCCAGTGTAGCCTTCAATCAATGTTTTTACATGTTTTCATTATTGGGCGAGCATCCTACAATGTACCTACACAAATCTACATACTATAGCTTATTTAAAAACCTAGTCTATACAATATATATCAATACATTATGGTCCATGGTTGACCAATGAGTCATTACTTGGTGGGTGACTGACTATAGTTATGACAGGGACTGTGTGACTCTCAAATCCTAAAATACTTACTATCTGGTCCTTTACAGAAAATATGTATCATTATTTGCCAGAAGCATTCTGTGTGTGTGTGTGTGTGTATTTTCTGTTGGAATATGGAGAAAGAAATGGTGAATAAAATATATTCACTTCTTAACCTCTTCAATCTAGATATGACAATTTCACTGATGATCAGTAGCTACATGATCTCATCTACATGCATGTGTAGGGCAGCATTCTAGAAACAAACCCTAGTTGAATAGCTACTTGTCAGCAACGATTTTACTCCATTAAAAACAACACAATTTTGTTGGCTAACTAGCTGTCTTTGCAAAATTGCTCAAGTGGTCTGATTCAAAATCCCACTTAACAAATCCTTGTAATTGAAAGTAATGCCCTTTTCTCTTGTCTCTTGCTTCTTCATGGCAATCAATTTAATGGGAATAGTGTCCTACCTTATAATAAATTATAAAATATAAATGACTAAGGGAAATAACACACGTTATGGCTTTAATGTTAACATAACCAATAGATTAAAAAATTTCATATTCTAGCCTGGAGCTTATTCTTTATGGAGACAAACTGTGAACAACCATGAGTCAGAAACTTTTATGTGAATTTTTTCATTTAATCAGAACCACAAATGAAATAGCTGAAGCAATTGTCTTTCACAGTTGAGGGATATGGGATTCAAAGAATGTAACAAACTTCCACAGATTGCACTTTAAAAAGTGATATGATCAAAATTGATACAATCCGATCTAAGCCTCAGTAAATTTTTTTACCATTAATCCAAGTTGCAACATTTGTCTAGAGGCAAAACGATCACCACTGGGGCATCTATATCCAACATGAGAGTTCCTAGGTTCACGTGATGGCTCTGTTTGCAATTCCAACTTCCTGCTAATTCACAGCCTGGGAGGCAGCAAGTGATGGGTCAAGTCCCTGCCACCTACATGTGAGACATGGATTGTATTCTACGTTTCAGGCTTCAGCCTGGCCTAGATTCAGCTGCTGTTGTCATTTGGGCAATGAGCCAGAGAGCAGATGAAAGATCTCTCTCTCTCTCTCTCTCTCAGAAAATGAATATAATTCACTAATTAATACAAAATAAGGAGTGTTACCCAAAATAGAGAATCTGGAGAAAAGAAATGGATGCCTGGCAGGTGAAAAATGATGGAACAGCAAATAAAGACCCTTAACCATTCAGAGGCTTATGATTATTACAGGAGAAATGCCACATAAAATATATAATTTTATGAAATAATGTCTTAAAATTTTGTTAGATTCATGTATTCTCCTGAAATCATCTATAACAAGCTGTTTCTGGAGCATGAGCCTAGAAGATAAAATAGCCATTAAGATAAGCAATGATAGTAGTTAATAATAGTTAAATTAGTCTCCATGCAATTTTTTATCTGCCAAACTTAAAATGCTTCCACACAGAGAAAAGGTGCTTAAATAATGGTTGCCCTTAGGAAATAAAGATAGGGCCTGGAAAAGGGCATTAACAGTGATTCTGAGTGCTGATCAGACTCTATATATTCACATAGGCAGTGATGACACAAATTCTTCATTAACAGGAAATGTGCTTTAAAGAAGCATGTTATTTCTCTCTGGGTAGGCTTAATTGTTGGATAGATCTTGATGAATGTATGTTGGATTGAATGAGCAATCTTTTGATGAATGTAGGGCAGATTTTATTTTCTTTCTTTTAAAAAATACTTTTACTACTAAGAATATAAATGCTTACAAAGACTAAAATATAGTGTCCAATCAGTTAGCCAATTATCAGCTGAACTGTGACACACTCCAGTGATTTTGGATATTGCTGGTTTATATCAAAATTACTCAGGAAGAATAGAAAAATGCAGATACCAGATCCCATGGGAAATAAGAACTGCTGAATTGACAGAGTTTAGAATTTGAATTCAGATAGGTCTGAATTCCAACCTTGCCTTTGATTAATTGTGTATTTTTCCACCAATTATTTGAAATCTCTTCACTCAATTTTATCACTTGTCAAAAGAATGAAAATTGTTTGGCTTCCTATGGAAGCTGCTCTGAGTTTAAATGAAAATATATAAATAGGTTTCACAGTCCCTTATATATATATTTAAAATTAAAAAATTTAAAATTAATATATTTTCAACAAATATTTATTTATTACCTTTCCACAAGTCGGAACCCATTCTTTTTTAACGCTGTGGTCATTTGGTTAATTCAAGAAGAAGTCTTTGAATTCATCAAATCTATGAAATTTCCACACAAGAGAAAAATAAATGGAGTCTCACAAAATGGTTCTCATATGTTGGAAAGAACTCTGTGAATTGTGACTCACCTAGGAAGTATAAAGGCTCAGGATAGAAGGGTAATAGTATGCAGCAAATATATACAAACCAGGGCAAAGACAGGACCTATACTTTGGCTCCTAAATTCCATATTTTAACTAACTGCCTCAAGGAAGCTATGTAATTGGAAGTAAATTTGACAGGGAGCTTGTGAAGCAGGCTTTTTTTAGGCAGGTGTGTTAAAGAATCCCCTGTGAGAAGCAACTGCCTCTAAACTTAGTGGAATTTAACCAACAACTCTGACAGTTTCTGTGACATGCAAAATCTTTTCAGGCCAAGAAAAGTTGCTGGACTTTTTCCTTCTTTTAATTGCATATTCTCACACTTTTGCTCTTAGATGATAGATTTTCATAAATTTTGACCAAATATCCTGCAATTTTAGGAGAATTATGAAATAAAACAAAGTTGATCAGCAAATAAAATATAAAAATGCCATCAAGTATTATTTGTGGAGAGCAATATAATTTCAAAGCACTTTACAAATGTATGTATCCTTTAACCTGTGTACACAGCTCTATTATTTTAATTTATAGTGTACCTGTGATTTTGTAACTCAGAGAGGTTGAAGAAATTGCCAAAGAAGTAAAGAGAGAAAACTAGATTAAATTCAGAATTTGAGCTCTTTTTATCTATTCATTTAATTACTCTCTAATTATTAATTATTCTTGAACTATCGATAGTATATTGTGCACCAGGTTCTGTACGGTTGCTTGGCATATAAAAAATCAAAAGGACATAGTCCTAGTTTTTATGGAACTCAAAGTATAATGTGAAACTAGAGCTGTAAAGAAATAATTTCTATAATATACGATAAAGTAAATGAGCATATAAATGATAAGAGATGAAATAAATGAGAAACTCATCAGTTTTTCTTACACATTAGCCTAAGTAAAAGTTTTATTTTATATATAGTTAATTCTAATATACAACATTATTTCATAAAATATTAAATATATACTATATATTAAGTATTCTATTCCATTATCTTTGCAATTAAGGTATAGACCAGATTTCAAGACATACTATAATACAGTTATAATCAATATGGCCTAGTACTGCTACAAAAACAGATAGATAGACCAATGAAACAGAATAGAAATACCAGAAATAAATCCAAGCATTTACAACCAACTTACATTTTACTAAGGAGCTAAAACCATTCTCTGGAGCAAGGACAGTCTCTTCAACAAATGGTGCTGGGAAAACTGGATTTCCACGTGCAGAAGCATGAAGCAAGACCCCTACCTTACACCTTACAAAAATCCATTCAAAATGGATTAATGATCTAAATCTATGTCCTGATACCATCAAATTATTAGAAAGCATTGGGGAAATCGTGAAAGACATTGACACAGGCAAAGAGTTCCTGGAAAAGATCCTAGAGGCACAGGCAATAAAAGCTAAAATTAATGCATGGGATTACATCAAATTAGAAGCTTCTGTACTGCAAACGAAACACTCAAGAAAGTAAAGAGGCAACTGAACAGAATGGGAGAAATTATTCGCAAGCTATACAACTGATAAAGGACTAATAACTGGAATATATGAAGAGCTCAAGAAAGTCAATAACAAAACAAACAACCCAGTTAGGAAATGGGCAAAGGATTTAAACATTTTTCAAAAAAGAGACTTCAAGGCTGGCGCCGAGGCTCACTTGGCTAATCCACCACCTGCAGCACTAGCACCCCGGGGTTCTAGTTCTTGTCGGGGCACTGGATTCTGTCCTGGTTGCTCCTCTTCCAGTCCAGCTCTCTGCTATGGCCCAGGAAGGCAGTGGAGGATGGCTCAAGTGCTTGGGCCCTGCACCCACATGGGAGACCAGGAGGAAGCACCTGGCTCCTGGCTTCAGATCCATGTAGCACACTGGCCACAGCGCGCCGGCCATAGCGGCCATTTTGGGGGTGAACCAATGGAAAAAGGAAGACCTTTCTCTCTGTCTCTCTCTCCCTCTCTCTCTCTCTGTCTAACTCTGCCTGTCAAAAAAGGAACTAAAAAGGAATTTCAAAAGACCAATAGACACATGCAAAAATGCTCAGGATCATTAAGCATCAATGAAGTTTACCTTCACCCTCATTGCAATGCCTTTCATATAGAAATCAACAAACAAACGACAAATGCTGGAGAGGATGCAGAGGGAAAAGGTAAACTAATCCACTGTTGGTAAACTGGTACAGCCACTGTGGAAGACAACATGGGATACCTCAGAAATCTGAATATAGACCTACCATATGACCCAGTTATCTCAATCCTAGAATTTACCCAAGGGAAATTAAATCAAAATATAAAAGTTACCTGTACCCTCTGCCCATGTTTATTGTAGCACAATTCTCTATAGCTAAGAAATGCATTCAACCCAAATATCCTTCAACAGAAGACTGGATAAAGAGACTATGGGAAATATATACCATGAAATACTACACAGTGGTAAAGAGAAAATGAAATTTTGTCTTTTGCAACAAAATGGATGCAACTGTAAAACATCATACTTAGTGAAATAAGCCAGTCCCACAGGGTCAAATACAATATGATCTCCTTTATCTATGGTAACAATACAGCACCTAAAAGTTAATCTATAGAGGTGAAATTGACACTCAGAGATGCCAGGACTTTGAACAGCCCTTGTCTCAACTGTTGAAGAACAGTTTTTTTTTTTTTTTTGATCTCATACTATTTGTTGAATCTTTACTTAGTGTAGAGTTAATCTTATGTGTATGGAGTTAATTGAAAATAGATCTTAGTAAAAAAAATAAGAATGGTATTAGGAAAGTGAGGAAAAGAAGGGTAGAGGGTTGGGAGGATGGGAAGAATCACTATTGTTTTGTTTTGTTTTATGACAGGCAGAGTTAGACTCTCACTGAGTGAGAGAGAAACAGAGAGAAAGGTCTTCCTTCCATTGGTTCACCCCTCAGATGGCTGCTATGGCTAGTGTGTTGCACCGATCCGAAGCCAGGAGCCAGGTGTTTCCTCCTGGTATCCCATGAGGCTTCAGGACCCAAGCACTTGGGCCATTCTCCACTGCCTTCCCAGGCCACAGCAGAGAACTGACCTGGAAGAGGAGCAACTGGGACAGAATCCGGTGCCCTGACCAGGACTAGAACCCGGGGTGCCGGTCCCGCAGGCGGAGGATTAGCCTAGTGAGCCATGGCGCAGGCCAGAATTACTATGTTTCTAAAGTTGTATTTATGAAGTGCATGAAGTTTGTATAACTTAAATAAAAGTTTTCAGGGAAAAAGAGTTCGTTAAGGGGGAAAAATAAAGGAAGGAAGGAGGTCAGTTGATGGACAGAGAGAGGGAAGGTGGGAAGTACGACTATCTTAGAAGTGTACCTATGAAATCTATTCTCTTTATATTAAAAATAAAATAATAAAAATATAAATAAAAAATAATAAAAATATAAATCGATAATGCATATGCAAGTTATTACATATTGTGCCCATTCCTAGAAAACCCTTCAGGATGTAGTTTCCATGAGGTACTGGCACAATAATGGTAGGTTTACACACCTTAGACTTCAGTCAAATCTCAGGTACTTTTTCACAGTAATTTAGAGAAGTGAAGGAAGGGCTCCAGTCTGACCTCCTCGTTGAAAACAGGATGGGGTTTGGGGCATCTTATATACCTAAAGATCTTGAAGAAGGTTGAGTTTGCCAAAGGGTATTGGTCAGCAAGATGTGAATCGTACAAACAATGTGTGTCTAGGATGAAATTGCAGCTGTATACAAAAGTGAAGGTATGCAAAGATCTGGAAGAGGGGAGAAAGACCAGCTATCTAAGTGTTTCTGTAGTAAACTACTGGTAAACGGTACTGTATACAAAAGTGAAGGTATGCAAAGATCTGGAAGAGGGGAGAAAGACCAGCTATCTAAGTGTTTCTGTAGTAAACTACTGGTAAATGGATCAAGACGGGATCAGACTTTCTTGTTTCTTAGTATTGTCTGCTTGCAACCCAATATCTAACTGACAGAGTAGTCTTATTCTCCATTTCCAGTGGGAGTTATTGCTTTGATCAAAATAATGTCTTTTTTTTTAAAAAAAAAAAACACTTAACCATATAAAAACCACTGGTAATTTCCATATAGTTCTTCATTTCCTCTCCAATCCAGGTTTCTCACATGTTTTTACCCCATTAAATTTCCTGAAGAAGCTCTAGGCATCGTTCTTCTGTTCAAAGTATTCCCTTATAACCAGTGCTTCGAGTTTAGAATAATCTCCAATTTTTGCCACAAACTGGCATCAGAATTTAGTGTTCTATCATCCAAGTATAACATTTGGTAGAAAAAAATAGAATTTTTTACAGTAACTCTTCAAAACCTATTTGTTGTAATTTTATCTTGCAAAGTTTTCCCCAAAATCATAGTGTTCATCTTTTTCTGAATGGTTTAATAAAGCTAACTCAAGTTTCAATGAGCAGGAGGTCAATGATTGATTAGCTATGTCTGGCATGAACAGCACTGACAAAGGAAAGGAGGTCAAGTACCAATTGTGAATGAATAGAATAATATAAGAATAATTTGTGCACAGGGTCTTGAAATAAAGGAATTGAGAAGACAGTATGAGTTAGTAGAAAGAATATATTTTTAAGTCCCTTGATAATCTATTTCTGACTCAGTCTTTGATCATGGGCAAATCTATTCCCTCTCTTTTGAAAATAGAGGATAAGAAATTCTGTCCAGTGATATCCACGATACTTTCCATTTCCAAGCTTGATTCAAGGTTCCATTCCTAATTAGTATTTTCAGTGACAATATATATTGATGATAACTAGTTTCTAAGGACCACAATAATTGATATGATATGGTTTATCATAGTGATATTCTAATGTGTTATTTATATCATCTGATGTTAGAATTATGAAATGTTAACATTGAACTTTCATTAATAGAGGTGATTGGATGAAAAAATCATTAAATTTAGAATTACACACACATATTGCTATATTTAGGTGCTTTTGAGGTTTAATGATAAAAACTGTAACTTCAAAAATTTCAAACGCTTGTAAGAAAACCAAGTATTATGAATCATAGATATCACTATTATACAAATATTTATTACATCTTATTTTAAAGGGGTCATAGTTAATATAAAGAGTATAGATAATTAGCCAGTTTGCATCCTAAGTTAGTTAATAGTCTAAAAATGTAGATATGATTTGAAGCTAATTCAATTCATTAATAAATTTTCATAATTCTATATGTCATGTATTCATACACTATTCATGATACAGTAATGAACATATGCATATTACCTTCCACTCATGATGACTACAGCTGGAAGTCTACTTACAGATCAATGGTTTCCAATCCTAAAGTGAAGAAAATGGTAGTAAGAGTCTAATAGTCTAATTGATAACTTATGTCTTTGGAGTCCTGATGCAATATTTCTTCTAAGTCCATGTAATAATGTGTTTACTTTATTCAAAATAAATTATACTTTGTGGACAGTAAAATTCACAGGTCACAACTTTGAAATCCACTGATTTCTTGAAAAATATGCATGCTTCTGAATTCAACAACTTAATAAAAATATAGAACATTATCCTCACTTTAGAAGTATCTTTTTGCCCACACTCGGCCAATCTTCACCCACTCGAAACAGGCCACCATTTTTTGCTTTATATCACCTTGGACTTCTTCAAATTCTTATACATCATGACACGTGTACATATCAATTTTAAATCTATTCTTTCATGGACATTTGGATACCACACATCCTTTTTGTACTAATAATGACTAAAGCTGCTGTAAACACCTTTTGTAAGTTATTTTATGAACATTTTATTGCTCCTCAGTAAATGACAAATATTATTTAGGCTATTAGAGTAGATCTATTTTTAACTTTATGTGAACTGTCCAACAATTTCCAAAGCAGCTATTCCATTTGGCAATTCTACCAGCAATATTCAAGAGTTTCAGGAAATCTTGGCAATTTTTGTTCTTCAGACATTTTATCTCTAGCTATTTTGGTGAGTATGAAATGAAATCTCATTGTGATTTAAATTGCACGTCCCTGAGGATTAGTCTTGCTGAGTAAGTTTTCATCAGCTCGTTCTTCATTCATGTACCGTCCTTTTAGAAGTGTCTATATTCAAATGTTTTGTTCATATTTTTCACAGGATTAATTCTCTTTTTATTTACAACTCAAAAGCATTAGTAAATATTTTGGAGAGAGAGAGAGAGAGATAGACAGATAGAAAGATGGATAGATAATCCCAATAAGTATACTTCATATTTATAGTCCTTTTGTTTTCCCCCAAATGCAAATGAGCATAAGTATTTTATTCTTGGAAAAATCCACCGTACTGCTTTTAATAACTTCATGGTTAGTAATTTTCCCTAAATATTTACTATCATCCTAAGGTAATAAAAATATCTTTACTTCTTTTTTTAAAACTTTTATTTAGTAAATATAAATTTCCAAAGTACAGTTTATGAATTACAATGGATTTTTCCTCCCCATAACTTCCCTCCAACCAACATCCCTCCCATCCTCTGCTCCCTCTCCCCTTCCATTCACATCAAGATTCATTTTTAATTATCTTTATATACAGAAGATCGATTTAGTATACATTAAGTAAAGATTTCATCAGTTTAAACCCACACAGAAACATAAAGTGTAAAATACTGCTTCAGTACTAGTTATAGCATTACTTCACATTGGACAACACATTAAGGATAGATCCCACATGCGACATAAGTACACAGTGACTCCTGATGTTGATTTAACAATTTGACACTCTTGTTTATGGCATCAGCAATCTCCCTAGGCTCTTGTCATGAGTTGCCAAGGCTATGGAAACCTTTTGAGTTCGCCGACTTCGATCTTATTTAGACAAGGTCATGGTCGAAGTGGAGGTTCTCTCCTCCCTTCAGAGAAAGGTACCTCCTTCTTTGATGGCCCATTCTTTCTACTGGGATCTCACTCACAGAGATCTTTGATTTAGGTTTTCGTTTTTGTTTTTGTTTTTGTTTTTGTTTTTTGCCAGAGTATCTTGGCTATCCATGCCTAAAATATTCTCATGGGCTCTTCAGCCGGATTCAAATGCCTTGATGGCTGATTCTGAGGCCAGAGTGCTATTTAGGACATCTGCCCTTCTATGAGTCTGCTGTGTATCCCACTTCCCATGTTGGATCATTCTCTCCCCTTTTTATTCTATCAGTTAGCATTAGCAGACATTAGTCTTGTTTGTGTGATCTCTTTGACTCTTAGACCTATCAGTGTGATCACGTGTGAACTGAAATTGATCACTTGGACTAGTGAGATAGCATCAGTACATGCCACCTTGATGGCATTGTATTGGAACCCACTAGCACATTTCTAACTCCATCATTTGGGGCAAGTCCGATTGAGCATGTCCCAAATTCTACATCTCCTCTCTCTATTATTCCCACTCTTATATTTAACAGGGATCACTTTTCAGTTAAATTTAAACACCTAAGAATAATTGTGTGTTGATTATGGAGTTCAACCAATAGTATTAACTAGAACAAAAAAAAAATACTAAAAGGGATAAAGTATTAAATTGTACTTCAGTCAGGACGAGGGCTGATCAAGTCACTGTTTCTCATATTGTCTATTTCACTTCAATAGGTTTCCTTTTTTGTGCTTGGATAGATCAGGTAGAATATATTATATTTGTCCCTTTGGGACTGACTTATTTCACTCAGCATGATGTTTTCCAGATTCTTCCATTTTGTTGCAAATTACCGGATTTCATTGTTTTTTTTTTACTGCTATACAGTATTCTATAGAGTATATGTCTCATAGTTTCTTTATCCAGTCTATTGTTGATGGGCATTTGGGTTGATTCTAGGTCTTAGCTATTGTGTATTGATCTGCAATAAACATTAAGGTGCAGACAGCTTTTTTATTTGCCAATTTAATTTCCTTTGGGTAAATTCCAAGGAGTGGGATCTTTATTTCTTTTTAAAAGTCTTTCTAAATGTACTACTAGGTTTTAATCTGTAAATCAGTGATGATATACCTTTATTCTTGTGTCATGTTTCAGGACATCATTGAAGTTCTATCATAAGGAATGAAGAGTCAGGAAATGCCAGGACTACACATGAAACCTGCCTAATGCGATACAAGAAACATGATTAGATCTGACATACCTCAAGCACACTATTAAGGAAAGCAGAGATGGGAAGGCAGGAACCAAGAAACACTGCATCAGTTAGAATACACACCTCGTATGGGTTCAGTACAATTACAGTGCGAGAGCACATTCCCTTTCTTTTTCAATTTTTATTTAAGTTATACAGAACATAATGGGCTGGCGCCGTGGCTCACTAGGCTAATCCTCCACCTTGTGGCACCAGCACACCGGGTTCTAGTCCCAGTTTGGGCGCAAGATTCTGTTCCGGTTGCCCCTCTTCCAGGCCACCTCTCTGTTGTGGCCCGGGAAGGCAGTGGAGGATGGCCCAAGTGCTTGGGTCCTGCACCCCATGGGAGACCAGGAGAAGCACCTGGCTCCTGCCATTGGATCAGCGCTGTACGCCAGCCACGGCGGCCATTGGAGGGTGAACCAACGGCAAAGGAAGACTTTTCTCTCTGTCTCTCTCTCTCTCACTGTCCACTCTGCCTGTCAAAAAAAAAAAAAAGAACATAATGACACTTTCCACCTACTCTCCCTCCTGTCCATGCTCCAATCCTTCCTCCTCCTCCCACTCACATTCCCATTCTTAATTTTTACAAATATCAATTTTCTGTTTACTTAATGATGGTATAGCAAGCCCTACACAAGGTAAAGATTTTAACAAGTAATATGAAGTTAAAAAATAATAACTTTCTCAATGGAAGAGAAAAGAGACAATGACTGTAAACAATCATCAAATCTCGAAATGTCTATTTCATTCTAATACATGATCAGATCAGGGAAACATATAATATCTGTCTTTTTGGGACTGGATTATTTCACTAAGAAAAATGTTTTCCAAGTGTGTCCATGTTGTTGCAAATAGAAAATTTAGGTTTTTTACAGCTGTGTAGTACTGTATAGTGTATAAAGACCATAATTTCTTTATACAGTCAACAGTTGATGGATATCTGGGTTGATTCCACATCTTAGCTATTGTGAATTGTGCTGCAATGAACATGAGGGTACAGATAATTATTTCATATACTGATTTCTTTTGGTTTGGGGAAATTCCCAGGAGTGGGATGGCTGGATCACATGGTAGGCCTATATTTAGATTCTGAAGTATTGACTACTGTCTTCCACAATGGCTGCACCAGTTAACATTCCCACCAACAGTGGAACAGGGTATCTTTTTCCCCACGTACTCTCCAGAATTTGTTGTTTGTTAATTTCTGTATGAGAGCCATTAGAACCAGAGTAAGGTAAAACTGCATTGTAGTTTTGATTTGCACTTCCGTGAGGCTAGTGATCCTGAGCATTTTTCTCAAGTGTCTGTTGGCTCTTTGAATTTCCTCTCTTGAAAAATGTCTGTTCAAGTCCTTTGCCCATTTCTTAACTGGGTTGTTTGTTGTGTTGTTGAATTATTTGAGCTCCTTATAGATCCTAGATTTTAACGCATTATCAGTTGCAGAGTTTGCAAATAGTTTCTCCCATTCTGTTGGTTGCCTCTTCACTTTACTGAGTGTTTTCTTGAAGTACAGAAGCCTGTCAATTTAATGTAATCCCATTTGTCAATTTTGGTTTTGATTTCCTGTGCTTCTAGGGACTTTTCCAAAAACTCTTTGCCTATACAAATATCTTGTAGAGTTTTCCCAATGTTCTCTAGTAATTTGATGGCATCAGGTCATAGATTTAAATCTTTGATCCATTTTGAATGGATTTTTGTGTAAGGCTAAGGTTAGGGTCTGCATGTGGAGATCCACTTTTCTCATCATTGTTTGTTAAAGAGACTGTCCTTGCTCCAGGAATTGAGTTTAGCTCATTGTCAAAGATAATTGCTTGTAAATGAGTTTCTGTTCCATCCCATTGGTCTACAAGTCTGTTTCTGTGCCAGTACCAGGTTGTTTGATTATGACTGCCTTTAGTATGTCTGAAAATCAGGTATTGTGATGCCCCGAGCTTTGTTCTTGATATATAAGATTTCTTTAGCTATTTGGGGTCTCTTGTGTTTCCACATGAATTTAAGCATCGTTTTTCCTAGATCTGTGAAGAAAGTCATTGGTATTGCCAGCGCTATGGCTCAATAGGCTAATCCTCCACTGTGGTGCCAGCACACTGGGTTCTAGTCCTGGTCACTGGATTCTGTCCCATTTGCTTCTCTTCAGGTCCAGCGCTCTGCTATGGTCCAGCAGTTCAGTGGAGGATGGCCCAAGTGCTTGGGCCCTGCACTCGCAAAGGAGACCAGGAGAAACACCTGGTTCCTGGCTCCGGATCAGCATGGTTCGCCAGCCTCAGCGGCCATTGGGAGGTGAACCAACAGAAAAAGGAAGACCTTTCTCTCTGTCTCTCTCACTGTCCACTCTGCCTGTCAAAAATAATAAATAAATAAATAAAAACAAAAAGAGAAAGTCATTGGTATTTTGATTGGGATCACATTGAATGTGTAAATTGCTTTTGGTAGTATGGACATTTTAATGACGTTGATTCTTCCAATCCAAGAACATGGAATATTTTTTCATTTTTTAAAGTCTTCTATTTTTTCTTTAATATTCTGTAATTTTTAATCAGAGATATTTAAATCCTTGCTTAAATTTATTTCAGGTTATTTAATTTTGTGGTACTATTTGAATGGGACTGGTCTTAAAAGTTCTTTCTCATCCATGACATTGTCTGTATATACAAAGGCTATTGATTATTTTGTGTTGATTTTATATCCTACTACTTTATCAAACTCTTTTATGAATTCCAATAGTCTCTCAGTGGTGTCTTTTGGATCTCTTATATACAGAATCATGTCATATGCAAATAGAAATATTTTAATTCACTCCTTTCCAATTTGTATCCTTTGATTTCTTTTCATTGGATAACGTTTCTGGCTAAAACTTCCAGGACTATATTAAGTAGTAATAAAGAGTATGTGCATCCTTGTAGGATTCCAGATCTTAGAGCAATTGCTTCTTGCTTTTCCCCATCCAATAGGAAGCTGGCCATGGGTTTGTCATAAATTGCTTTGATTGTGTTGAAGAATGTTCCTTCTATATCCAATTTGCTCAAGATTTTCTTCATGGAAGAATGTTAAATTTTATCAAATACTTCCTCTGCATCTATTCACAAAACCATAGGGTTTTTGTTCGCAGTTTGTTAATGTGATGTATCACATTTATTGGTCTGTAAATGTTGAATCAACCCTGCATAGCAGCGATAATTCCCACTTGGTCTGACTGAATGATCTTTCTGATGTGTTGCTGGATTCAATTAGCTAATATTTTGTTGAGGATTTTTGCATCTATTTTCATCAGGGATATTGGTCTTTAGCTTTTCTTCTCTGTTATATCTGTCTCTGGTTTGGGAATTAAGGTTATGCTGGCTTCATATAAGTTTGTGAAGATTCTGTCTCTTTCAATTGTTTTAAAAAAGTTAAGAATTGGAGTTAGTTCTTTAAATATCTGGTAGAAATCAGCTGTGAAGCAGCCTGGTTCTGGGCTTTGCTTTTTGGGAGTATCTTCACTGCTAATTAAATTTTTGTTTTGGTTATTGGTCTGTTTAGGTTTTGTATGTCTTTATGATTCAATTTTGGTAGATTGTATGTGTACAGAAATCTCTCCTTTTTTTCTAGGTTTCCCAATTTCTTGGTATACAGCTCTTTGTAGTAATCCCTGATGATTCTTGATATTCCTGTGGTATCTGGTAAATTTCACTTTTTGTCTCTGATTTTATTGATTTGTGTCTTCTGCCTCTTCTTTTTTTTTTTTTTTTGGTAAGTTGAGCTAATGGACTATCAATTTTTTTTTTTCAAAAAACCAACCATTCATAGCACTGATTTTTTGTATTATTTTTTGTTTCAATTTTGTATATTTCTTCTCTAATTTTAATTATATCTTTCCTCCCACTATTTTCAGTTTAGATTGTTTTTTTATCTAGTTCTTGAGATGAATTGATAGCCCATTTATTTGGTATCTTTCCAATTTCTTCATGTAGGCACGGATTGTTATAAACGTCCCTCTTAACACTGCTTTTGCTGTATCCCATAATTTTGATACAATGTATTGTCATCTTCATTCATTTCAGAAATTTTTTGATTTCTCATTTGATTTCTTCTATGACCTACTGTTCATTCAGGGACATGTTATTCAGTCTCCATATGTTGGCATATGTTCAGGAGATTCTTGAGTTGATTTCCAGCTTCATTTCATTGTGATGAGAGAAGATGTGTGGTATGATTTTGAATTTTTTGAATTTGTTGAAATTTCATTTATGGCCTAGGATATGATCTATCCTAGAGAAAGTTGCATGCATTGATGATGGCTCAAGTAATTGGCTCCTAGCCACCCATGTGGGAGACCCACATTGCATTTGTGGCCCAACCCCCAACCATTAGGGGCATTTGAGAAATGAAGCAGTAGATGGGAATGCTCTGGTGTGTGTGTGTATGTGTGTGTGCATTAAATAATATAAAACAGATAATGGCATAATTGTTGAGATTCTCATAGATCACACACTGTTAATCATCTACAAAAATTATTCTCTACTATATGATATAGTGATTAGGAAAATATGGATTGAGCATAGACTACCCAAATAAGTTATTTTTCAAGTTTATTGATCATAATACTTCACTGAACATTTTTCTATCTAAAACCTTTTGTTAACATTTTAGAATTTTTTCCTTTAGGATATACTATAAATAAGACCAACTTGGTATATAACACTAATAAACTTTTTAAAAAATCTTTCTTGTTAAAACACACATCATTAGAAGATGGCAATGTAGCTGAAAAAAAACCTAAATTAACAGAAGAAACTAAATTTTCAAAGTTTCTTTGTTGCAAAAAATATAGGAATTTATCTCTACGTGCTTGTTGTGACAGCTTAGTCACTAGATTTAAACAGCTAGAGGGGATGAGGTGATAAATATGCTTTACAGATTGCTGAATTGTCTGTGTGAATGGATGTTCACCCAATGTCCATGTCTAAATTACACTTGCATCAGTGTAAATCTATGTCATAAATACATTTAAGTGATAAACATTTGATTTTTTGATGAATGACAGGTACCACAAATAGACAATAAATGTTACAAATTCAGAAGTTTAGGTCAGAGGGAGGCTTAATCCTGAAAAATTAGAGTTGTTGTTTTTAATAAAACATAGTAGAGAACAATAAATAATATAAATCTGCAAATCAGCAAATTATAAAATGTAGAAAATTGTCAAAACCATAAGAGGTCTGTATAGGGTAGAGTTAGTTATATGAGTAGTCCTAGGACCTACTGTCAATGATATAAGCAAATTCACCCACTTATTATTTGAAGGTAAACACCTCATTTGAAATTTCTGAGCAACACTTGTCTCATCTAATAGATAAAGCAATTTTCTACATTTCTTGAAGTTGTGTGGATTGTAGAAACAAGATATAATTAATGCTTTGTCAACTATCAACAGCATGTCAATGTTTAGCATTGTTTTCATGTTTCCATAGTATATATCATTAGAGTTTTGAAATTTGGTTGATTTTTACTTTAACTGTATATCTTCAGCACATTTTACGAGGCCTTTAAGCCCTCATTCCACGTCCTTCTCTCTTGTTACCACTATCTACCTACATGCAAATGTCCACATATATTGCACAGTATACATTCAAATATGTCGTATGTTTCTATGTCTGAATTCTATTTTTGAGCATACTAGCTAAATTATAACTTTATTTCAAGACATAATTCAAATATATGCTATTCTGTGAAACATTCTCTAATCCACTTAATAAATTATAGTTACTTTTACCATGCCTTTTTCCCATCTTTTGTATTCATACACCTGTGCATATATCATACTATCATGGAAGAATCATCACTGAATGAATTACTTACCCTTCTTGGGTTGTGAAACCATTAAAGATTTGTCTCATGCCTTATTTATAGAAGTTGATAAGCCAGAGAATAAGTGGGGGAATTTTAACCCAGGCACTTTGATATGGGATGCAGATCACCTGGTGGCTTAATCATTGTGCCAAATATTTGCCCCCAATTTTTTGAATAATGATGACAATTGTTAGCATAGGGAGTTTGTCCAAACATACTTGCTGTGTTGGAGAACTCAAGAGGCTTCCATAGCCTTGGAAACTCATGACAAGAGCCTCGGGTGATTACTGACGTCATAAAGAAGAGTGTCAATTGTTAAATCTACAGCAGGATTCACTGTGCACTTACTCCCCATGTAGGATCTCTGTCCTTAATGTGTTGTACTATGTGAAGCAACAGTATAACTAGTACTCAAATAGTACTTTATACTCTGTGTTTCTGTGAGGGTGCAAACTGTTGAAATCTTTACTTAGAATATAC
Source organism: Sylvilagus floridanus (assembly GCA_949820135.1). Classification (NCBI taxonomy): domain Eukaryota; kingdom Metazoa; phylum Chordata; class Mammalia; order Lagomorpha; family Leporidae; genus Sylvilagus; species Sylvilagus floridanus. The sequence goes on along the minus strand of OX463224.1, from coordinate 55,696,756 downwards.
TAAATTGATCTTCTGTATATAAAGATAATTGAAAATAAATCTTGATGTCAATGGGATGGGAGAAGGAGTGGGAGATGGGATGGTTGCAGGTGGGAGGGAGGTTATGGGGGGAAAAAGCCACTATAAAAATCCAAAAGCTGTACTTTGTAAATTTATATTTATTAAACAAAAGTTTAAAAAATTTACTGTGTTATTGAACATTAGAGTAACTATAAATAATAGTACACTGCATATTTCTATGTAAAATTATTAATAGGATTTTGAATATTTTCTCCAGAAAATGCTGAATGTTCAAAATAGATGTAGTTACTCTGATTGTACATTACCCTATGTACACTTGTACTGAATCATCACATGTACCCCATAAACATGCATAATTTAAAATGTCTGTTACATTTTTTAACAAAAAAAATGGTGACACACATTAGCCAAATGTTACAAAGTATAAAATTGTTCACAATTTAACCATGTGTGTATCATGACCCAGAAGCTTTGCTCTTGATATTGCAATCTCATTTAAGGACTTCTTTTTTTGGCCTATGTGCTAACTTAATTTTTTCTTGTGTTGGAACCAGGCTGCAGAAGAAATTTTGAATTTCATTTTTTGCCTCCTCTCTGTATTTATTTTTAAGTTTTAGGTACATTTTAATTTTTTTCTTCTTTTCCCAAATTTCTCATTATTGACTAAATCTGACATCAGATCATCTTGCTACTGACTTTTGGTACCTCTGATAATTTTGGCAATGCTCATTCTGGAGTTGTTCAAAAGATTATAATCTTATATCTATGAACTTGTCTATTTGAGTCTGATTGGAAAGATCAATTTTGTTGTGGGTATAGATTCATGAATATGTGCCAGCCCAAGAGATTTGTCTAATCTGCCTAATTATGGTCATTTTGATTCCATGCTCACAAAATAGCCTTCTGGCTTTTATTTGGCTTCCATCATATGTCTGACTGTATGAGAGAGCGTCCTAATCATGCAAATGTGAGTTGTTGTATCCATATGACATCTCTATTTGATTCTTTTGTTTAGAATTATGAGTTGAGTAGCTGGGAATAAATTACAGGGAGATGGCACTTCTCACAGTGTGCTGACCAAGACAGAATTCTAAGGATGTATTGGATGTTGAAGAAGTGAATAAACATACAATTATTAAGTTTATTTTTAAATACAACTAATATTGTGGTCAAATTGGAAACCCAATATCAACTCAAGACCTTAGTGGTCAATTTTTTTATGTAGCACACTAATGTTGTCCGGTATCCTAGAAATTCCATTCTTAGAAATTCTTATACAATAAATCTATTAAGTGTACATAGAACCCTGAAGTTGGCAATTGAAATTTTCCATTCTAATAATTCAAGGCTCTCCAGAAATAATCCCATGCTTCAGTATAGGAAAACATAAAGAAAGGAATATGAACCCATATCTTTTTGTGGTCAGAAAACATGGATGCTTTAAGAATTTTGTGTGGTATCTTAAATTTGGTCCCAAGAGATAATTTATATTAATTTAAGCTTCAAAATGGAACTTTAATTGTAACTAATAAAATTGAGTTGAATGTATGAAAAAGTATGATTTTTACAATTACACAAAATAAAACCAATTTAGTATATAAAATTTAATGAAAATTAGAGCAAATACATTAAGCTATGATCAGTGACTAATTTTCATTTTAAGTTATTAATTTATTAAAAGGCAGAGAGACAGAGAGAGAAGCTGAACGACAGATAAAGACAGAGACCTGCCATCCATTGGTTCATTCTTTAAATGTCCACAGCAGCAGGGGCTGGACCTGACCAAAGTTAGGAGAATGGGAAGCAGAATTTAGACTCAAACCCAGGGACTCTGAGATGGAATGTGGGCAACCAAGTGGCCTTTTAACTGATGAAACAATCATCCTCTCCCTAATTAATTTTACTAAATTGGGAAATGTTTTGATTTAATATACATAACAATTTTAAGTTATAGTATGAATGTTTTTCTATATATTTTAATGCAAAAATGTGATTTCAAGGATAAGTGAATAACTATAAGTGCCCAAGACTATGTGATAAAAGGATAATTGTCTACATAAATCCAATCCCTAATTTATTGGGGCACAAAACTTCCTGAGATCCTAGCAATTATAAAATGATTACACTGAAGTAAATTGTAAACTGAGGTAGAATATCGTGTAAACAATATTTTATTAACTTAGAGGTAAAGATGGGTTAGTAACAGATTCTAAGACAAAGCATAGACTTTGAAAATAATGTTGACTTAGCAAGCATATTTTCATTTGAGAAGAGGCTAAGTTTAATAAATACCAAGTGAGGATTCAGCCCACTTGGAAGACATAAACAGATTCCTCAACACAATAAAGCACAAATAGGTCAATGAAATACAATCTGCAATATCAGCTAGATTGATATTATATTTTATTTGATTAGGGTTTGATAGAATTAGTGTACATAATGAATAAAACCATAACCCCGTGAAGTTATAAAATTATATTTGTATTGAGATAATAATGAAGCAACAATCCCTTAGCATATTGATATTTTAAAGAAGGTATACTAACAGTTTTGTAACAACTATAAAATGTATATGTATTTAATGAATTTATGGTATATAAAAATTTGATATATTAGACTTATGAGTTTATAAAATGTTTTGCGATATTGATTTTACATCAGTATCTAAATGTTTTAGGGCTTTTAATTTATGTAATTTATGTTTAAATGTGTTATTTACATTGGTTATGCTTAGTTTGCTCATTGGAAGCATAATCTTACAAAGGATTTATTAAGCGAAAGATGCAAAGAATAATGATGGGAATGCTCTTTTTTAAAGATTTAATTTGCTTATTTGAACATTAGAGTTACAGAAAGAAAGAAACAAAGACACAGAGAGAGAGATCTTCCATTCCCTGATTCATTCCAAAGATGGTCACAATGGCAAGAGCAGGACCAGGCTGAAGCCAGGACACAGGAACAACATCCAGGTCTCCCAAGTGGATTAAAGGGACTCAAACACTTGGACGATTTTCTGCTGCTTTTCCCAGGCCACTAGCAGGTAGCTGGATTGGAAGTGGAGCAGCTGAGACATGAAATGGCATCTATATGCTTACTTGTATCACAGGCAGTGACTCTACCTGTTATGCCAGAATGCTGGTCCCAGAAATTTTTTAGGCTACAGAACTCCATTGGCCTCTAACATTCCACCCCTTTGGTGTCAACCTGGATAAACAGATACATAAGAGGTCTTTAAGGGATCCAGCACTGTGGCATAGTGGGCTAAGCCTCTGCCTATCGTGCCAGCATCCCATATGGGTGCTGGTTCTAGTTCTGGATGCTACTCTTCCAATCCAGACCTCTGCTATGTCCTGGGAAAGCAGTGGAGGATGGCCCAATTGCTCAGGTCTCCTGTACCCACATGAGAGACCCAGAAGAAACTGCTGGCTCCTGGTTTCAGGTTCCTCAATTCTGCCATTGTAGCCATTTGGGGAGTGAACCAGTAGATAGAAAAGTTTCTCTCTCTCTCTCTCTCTCTCTCTCTCTCTCTCTCTCTCTCTCTCTCCCCCTCTCTCCAACTCTACCTGTCAAATAAATAAAAATATTTTTTAAGAAAGGGTATTTATGGTATATGCAACTGATTTTACAGAACTCAATCTCACTGACTAGTGAGATGGATGGGATTTGAATTTATAATTTAGCTCTACTTTGTGAAAGAAATTTATTTCTGAACATAAGGATTTTCCTCACTCCATCCTTCAAGGAACCTTTTATCCAATCCAAAATGATAATAATTTATTACCTAATGAAAGGGAGGTTAGGAAATTATGAAACTTTGTTTTTCTGTACTCAGTTACATAGATTAAAAGACAAAGCAAAATTTGAATCCTCTACTTCTAGATTCTGTGTTTCCCAGAAAGTGATAAATCCAAGATTTTGTTGATTAGGACAGTTGCTTGTAACTTCAGGTTCACAAAAAATGAAGTTGGTTTGTTAAGATAAACAACCGGTTAAATTAACTAGATAAACAGTAAAATAAGGTATGTATATTAACTAAAATAAACATATTATCCTTTCGGCATCTCTTATGGTCTGTGGACACAGGATGTGAAAGGTATTGTGGTTTCCAGTCCTCACTTAGTTCATTCCCCATTATTACTCAAACTTATTTATTATTTATCATCTTTTATTTATTTGAGAGTTAGAGCTACAGACAGAGAGAAGGGAAGACAGAGAGAAAGGTCTTTGATCTACTGGTTCACTCCTCAAATGGCTATAACGACCAGAGCCGGGCAGATCCAAAGCCAAGGCCTAGAAGCTTCTTGCGGGTCTCCCATGTGGATGCAGGGGCCCAAGCTCTTGTGTCATCTTCCACTGATTTTCCAGGCCATAGACTGATAGCTGTATCAGAAATGGAGCAACTGGTACATGAACCTGTGCCCACATGGGATGCTGGTGCCACAGGCAGAGGCTTAGCCTACTGTACCACAGTGTCCTGTTTTCCTTCCCACATCATGCTCACTCTCTCACATTCTTTTAGTTCCCATGTATCCCTTTATTTTCCCCCCTTGTTTCTGTCTTCATTTTTGTAAGTTTGTCATTTGATGTTCTTGAGACCTTATAAAGTGTTCCATGCCTCTCAAATATTACTCTTGTTGTACCCTTCTTAAAAATAACCTGGGAATTTTCACCAACAGTTATCTGTAGAAGTACTATCTCATGTACATTAGGAATCAACAGCAGGTCAATTCATATTACTTGTACAGTATAGTGTTTTGACTAGTGTGCTGTTGCTTCTCCACTCCTTGTGTTCTGTACAATCATGATAGAGCAGGAACTGTCCTCACCACACTTCTGTTTCTACTGCCTCTCTGAGGGATTTTGCAGGGAATGGAGATAGAGTTAAATGAAATTCCTGAGAAGAATTTTGTGTTTCTTTTTCTAGGTAATGCCAGCCAACAATATTTCCACACCCTAGCTGCAACAATATGTTCCAATTGCAATTTTCTTTCTGTGATCTGCAATCCAACTTAATTATGTTATCTTTGTATATCAATTCTATTGGTGATTTAATTTAAGATTGATTTATTTATCTGAAAGTCCAAGTTACACACAGAGAGAGAAGAGGAGGTAGAGAGAGAGAGAGAGAGAGAGAGAGAGAGAGAGAGAAAGAGGTCTTCCATCCGCTGGTTTGTTCCCCATATGGGTTCAACAGTCGAGGCTTTGTCGATCCAAAGCCAGGAGGCAGGAGTTTCTTCCAGACCTCCCATGTTGGTGCAGGGGCCCAAGGACTTGGACTATCTTCTACTGTTTTCCAGGCCATAGCAGAGAGCTGGATCAGAATTGGAGCTGACAGGAGTTGAACCAGCACCCATATGGGATGCCAGCACTGCAGGTGGTAGCTTAACCCACTATGCTACAGCGTTGGTCCGGAAACATAACTTTTATTTATGACAGAGTTGAAAGAGTGCTTCCTACCACTGGTTCACCCCCCAAATGTGTGCAATGACTGGGACTGGGACTGGGACTGGGACTGGGACTGGGCCAGGACCAAAGCTAAGATCCAGGCACCCAATCCTAGTCTTCAATGTGGTTGGCAGGAACTCAGTAACATAAGCCACCATTATGCCTCCCATGGTCTGCCCTAGCAGGAGTTGGACCCAGGAAAAGTGTTGAGAATCAGACTGAAGAACTTGGATACACACAGACCCAATGTGCAATAGTCTGGTAGTTTTCCATAGGCACTCAGCAGCTCTTATAATTTGGAGAGAACTCAGTTTCTCACTGGCAGATATTCCTTTTTGCCTCTTCAGTCTTCTAGTATTTATTTATTCGATTGCCTATATTAACTTTTCTCTACTAAAATAACTATTGTAGTGTGAATAACTAGTTGGGACCCTAATTGATATCAGTAGATACATGATGATGATGATGACAATGACGATGACACAGAGAGAAACTAGAATAGTGTAGGAAGCCACTACATTGTGTATTGCATTCCAGCTGCCAAACATTGCCCATTTCAAGGAGCCTCATGATTTGTAGAATCAACCTTTTGCTTTCTTCTGGAAACTTACTGTTATAAGTTGTGTAGTGGAATGAAAGTTTAACAGGAATTGTTCTTATATGGACTCAATGCACATCTAAGTAAGATTTCTTTAAAAGCTTTAGAATTCAAGATCAAAACCAAATTTCAAATACCAGTTCAGTGATGAGGCACCAACATACAATGGCATTTCAGAAAGTTAAAGTAAAATGGAATTAAAAGATAAGTTTATTTGAGTGCAAAATTGTGATTTATATGAATATGAGAGGTCTTCAAGAGTTCATGGACATACTATGTGTGGAGTTCAAAAAGGTTTGTACCCAAATAAACTTACCTTGTAATTTCATTTTCCCACAAACTTTTTGAAGTACCCTCCTATAATCATGCTCATTCTCTCAATGAGGCAATCAACATTTTTACACATAATCTTTCAGAATCCTGGTGGGAGTCGTGATATTCAGCTGTGGAAGGAAGACATCCACAACTTAACTATCATTTTTTGTGTTAAGATGATTGCACTACGGCATGTTTCCACACTTGGGCAGTTTCCCATTTGGTCACATTCCCTCACCACTAATATGTACAGTTACAGAAAAGTGCAGGCAATGAGCCAGGCCATTTTCATACATTATCTCACATAATATGGTGAAAACGTTTGCAAACAAAAGTCTTTTCATCATATTCTAGATTTTAAAAACTTTATCTCAGATTAATCAGAAAATTACCTCAAAATTGTTAACAGCCAAGTGCCAGAACCATCTGAGTTCTGTCTTGTTCCCAGTATTTTGCATGGCACCATTCTAAAGAATCACAATCCTGGGAGTAGGAATCATAGAGTAATTGCTCATTTTGATGTACAGAAAAGATACTAGAAGTTTAATGAACTATACTTTTCTTTTTAAAATATTTATTTATTTATTTGAAAGGGAGAGGGGCAGAAAGAGAGAGAGAGAGAGAGAGAGAGAGAGAGAGAGAGAGAGATCTTCCATTCTCTGGTTCACTCTTCAAATGACCGTAGCAGCATGGTCTGGACCAAGCCAAAGCCAGGAGACTGGAACTGCATTCACTTCTCCCACGTGAGTTCAGGGGCCGAAACACTTCCACTGTCTCCTGCTTTCTCTGGCACATTATCAAGCAGCTGGATCAGAAGTGGAGCAGCTGGGACTGTTGCCTGTATGGGATGCCAGCATCACAGGTGGTGCCCCAGCTTGCTGTGCCACACCCTCAGCTCTGAATTCTGTCTTTAGGAGTAAAGAGAGTAAAAGATCACCTGGATTAAGAAAAGAAGCTTTGAACAGTTAGTATGACACTTTCAAAAGACCATTAAGTTACCATTAACCATGATATACATCATGGAGGAGCATCATCTTTGCTTCAGAGCTACTGGAATTCAAATTCTGTTTTCCTAGTGTGCATGTCTTACCTTATGCAAGTCACCTAATCTATAAACCTCTGTTTTTCTAATATCATTTCTCATGATTGTTTAAAGGAATAAATAAAGGGAAAAAGTATGGTAGATGTTCCATGAATACTAATTCTATTCTGACTTTTTAAATTTATTTTATTTTATTTTTTGACAGGCAGAGTGGACAGTGAGAGAGAGAGACAGAGAGAAAAGTCTTCCTTTGCCATTGGTTCACCCTCCAATGGCCGCCGTGGCCAGCGCGCTGCAGCCAGCACACTGCGCTGATCCGATGGCAGGAGCCAGGTGATTATCCTGGTCTCCCATAGGGTGCAGGGCCCAAGCACTTGGGCCATCCTCCACTGCACTCCCTGGCCACAGCAGAGAGCTGGCCTGGAAGAGGGGCAACCAGGACAGAATCCGGTGCCCCGGCTGGGACTAGAACCCGGTGTGCCGGCGCCACAAGGTGGAGGATTAGCCGCGGCACTATTCTGACTTTTAAACAGTTTATATGTACTGTTTTCTCAATATATTACCACATGTCTGTAGTGACTAAAAATAATTAAAATTAATATAAACCAAACTAATATCTAAACATTTAGAGAAACTGTAGTCTATCTATAAATAAGGCTAAGGAGTTTTGGATTTTAAGCATAATTTGTAATAGCATCTGAAAAAATATGGGTGAAGAAAACCTCAGAGAAACAAGAACTTGGAAGTAGATTGAACATAATAATAATCATAGATGGAGGATTTTGGCCTATTCAAAGGAAATGCTGTGAGTCCTCCCTGATGCTAACGGCTGGTTTCAGAGTCTTAACACACCAGAATCAATGAACACTAGCCACTCTTCCATTGGGTTTGCACTGGATATTACCATTCATATTTTCTTTTTTCATAAAGCTTTTATTTAAAGAATATAAATTTCCAAAGTACAGCTTATGGATTACAATGGCTCCCCCCGCCATAACTTCCCTCCCACCTGCAACCCTCCCCTTTCCCGCTCCTTCTCCCCTTCCATTCACATCAAGATTCATTTTCAATTCTCTTTATATACAGAAGATCATTTTAGTACACATTACGTAAAGATTTCAACAGTTTGCCCTCACATAGCAACACAAAGTGAAAAATTCTGTTGGAGTACTAGTTATAGTACTAATTCACAATGTACAGCACATTAAGGACAGAGATCCTACATGATATTTTTTTTAAAAAAATGATTAATTTTCTATGCAATTTCCAATTTAACACAAAGTTTTTTTTCATTTTCAGTTATCTTTATATACAGAAGATCGATTCAGTATATACTAAGTAAAGATTTCATCAGTTTGCACCCACACAGAAACACAAAGTGTAAAATACTGTTTCAGTACTAGTTATAGCATTACATCACATTGTACAACACATTAAGGACAGATCCCTCATGAGGAGTAAGTATACAGTGACTTCTGTTGTTGATTTAACAATTTGACACTCTTGTTTATGGCGTCAGTAATCTCCCTAGGCATATTTCCTAGATTGGAAATTAGGCTCATGAAGGCCTCGGTTTCCCACAACTCATAGTGGTTAGAAAAGCCAAATGTTCTTCCACTATGGAATGGCCTATTTCCCTATTATTCTATTCCTGTATATGTAATTGTAATTTCCCTCATTTAAGGAGATTAAAAATTATTCTTTATCATAAAAATTAAGAGACAATGAGGAGACCCATACATTAGCCCTGCATCTCTTCCAGATAATTTCTGCTAGAGATCTGCGAGTTAAACGATCAAATCGTCAAAGCATTCCTTTCTGTCCAGAGAGCAAGTGATCTCCATAAATAATCTCCATCTAAGAGGCACTTTGGATGTTCTTTGTCAAGCAATCTTATTTTCTGGAACGTAATTGCTTTGTTCAATCAAAGTGTCTCCAACTGATGTGGTTTGGAGACCGCGTGATTTAGTTTCTATCAAAGCAATTCTGCCCCAAGTGGTGAAACTTGCCTGATTTAAATGAATATCAACAAAAATGATGATTTCACACTTTTCAGGAAAACAACAGCCTAACAGCTCTTGTGTATTTCCAGGGACCTTAAGGGAGGCTAACAGATTTATAGCCTCATTATTGCCTGAAGCAATAACTCTTCCAATAGGTAATTTTTATGCCGTGGGACCACAAAACATATGGGAATAAATATTCTTGAATAAAAGAACTGGCTGTCAGGGTTTTTGAACACAACAGTTACTAAAACAATAGATTTTTACAAACAAATGAGCTTCTATTCTCCTTAGCTTCTCCCCTGTGCTCTACCATTAACCCCATCAGAAACACTTGTCTTTTTAAGTGGTGGAAAATGTCATATGAGTAACTAGTAAAAATTAATAAACAAATGTGAAAGCATATGCAATTAATACAATAGATTATAGATGATATATAAGATAATATAGATATATAGATACTAGTATAGATAACACTTCGTATTATAACATAATATTGATGTTATTTTAATAAGATATATTAACAGTAATCCCTATAACTTCAAATATTACTCAGAACCATTTGATTCCTCATCTATTCTTAATTTCAAAGACAACTCAAAATGGGCATCTGAAGAGAAGCTACAGGAAATATGTTTTCTTATGATTGCATGCTTCAAACCGAGATTGAATGGCTGTGAATGGGTGTGACTTTGGAATTGGAATAAATTGAAGATAATGGAATGGATTTGGGTATCACATAGGGGATGGTACTATAAATAATAGGATGACAGGGATTTATGAAAACTGAAAGAATGAAAAGATTCTAGGTGCCCAGACATTAAGGACATAAAAAGAAGGAAGCGAGCATTTTCCAAATACGTGTTTTTGCAAATATTTTGCCAGTTGCTTTATTTTTCTCCAATTTATAAATAAAAAAATGAGAGTTTGTAAAGGAATAGACTAGAACTGGGAGTTGGAACAAGATCTCCCTAATTTAAGGAAGCTTTTCTATTCTTTAATCATACATAATTTCTAACCCTACAAAATAAACCTAAATAAATCAAAACTGTTTTACACTTTACATACATTAGATTTCTATAAAAGGAAATTAAATAGATGATTTACTTTAAAAAAAGCAGAAAATTATTCATGAGTAAACTTCAGATTACACTATACAATGCTCCAGTCTCTCTCCATCCTATCTATCACCTTACGTCATGAATTTATACTGCTCAACTCTATCAAAAAATTTTTGGTTCATTTCAATGCATATTCACTATTGTTTCCCCAACACTAAAATGTAGCTCTGAGAGAAACACACTTCTGATCACTATTATGTTTCTAACACCTAAAATAATACCTGACAGAGAGCAGAACCTCAAGAAATATTCATTGAATTAAGTTTAGTCTCATAACCATAGGAATAATAACGCAGGTTTCCAATGTATAAATGTGATAGTCTATAAAAGACAGTATGATACAGCAGAAAGACTGTGTGTCTGAAAGTCAGTTTACAGAACACTTACAAATCCATTGTTTTATTTCATTCACAATCACAGTCTAAAGTAGACAACATTATCATTCTAAATGTATAGTGGATAATCAGATACCTAAAAAAAAATGAATTTCACAAAAATACATAAAAAGCAGAGATGAATCCAATACTCCTGGCATAAGTTTGAGTGATATGAGAACCATTTTAGTTTTTTTTTTTCTTGTATTGAGGAAACAAAAGTATATAGGAGAAAAGGCTGAAGAAAAAGAATTATGAAGGAAATAAGGAGAGCAACGGATTTGTAGTGGCGTGGATATTTTATGAGTATTGAGAAATGAGGTTGAACAGGAAGATAGTGATGGATAATGAAGTACTACAGATGTTGGGACTAAAGAACTAAATTTTATTGTAGGCAAAGTTATATTTCATGCCAATAAGAATTTTTCACTCTGGAATCTTGGCATATGTCTTGCTTTATACCTTTATAGGGAAAATGTAAATCTGCTGAAAAATTATCTTTGTAATTGCTGTTAAACTCCATAGAGTGTGGTATGTTGTTTGTGACATTCATGTACGTATTAATATACAACTTGAAAAACCCCAATCTAAATATCCAAAGTCTAAAATGCCACAAACTTTGAAACTTTTTTCAGTGCTGACATAATGCCACAAGTAGAAAATTCCACACCTGACCTTGTGTGACTAGTCTCAGTGGAAACACAGACTCAGTATAAAATGGTTTAATTTCCTTCAGATTGTGGATAAGGTGTACATGAAACATAAATGTATTTAGATTTTTGACCCATCTCCAATAATCATATTATATATACATTATTCCAAAATTCAAAAAACTCCAGAATATGAAATACTGCTTGTCACAAACATTTCAGGTAAGGAAATTTATATGTATGTATGTATGCAATACTATGTGACCATGAAAAGAAAGAAAAGAAAAATAAAGTTACAAAACTTTGGGGGTGACATGACAACACATACAAACACAAATGGCACAAAAGTAGAAATGATTTTTTATATTTTATTGATATATATTCAACAGCTAGAAATCATCATTATATTATCTTTGAATAAAAGAATGACAATTACACTTTGTTACTGGCTGGTTATCTTCTATATTGAGTTGTGGTTCAAGTCCGAGTTTATCAGGCAGCTAGGTTCAGAATGCTGTGTTCTTCAACAGCATTCAAATAATGCAGTGCCCAAACTTGTGGTAATTTTAACTTTCTGGTAGCAAAATTAAAATTACAATGCTGATTGATTCTATGACGAGGCTAATTGCTAAAAATTAATTCCAAAACACACACACACACACACACATTTGAAATTGCATCACTGTAATTTAATTATTTTAATAGAAGCTAAACCAATTATACATAATTGCTTACAACCTTGAGGTTAAAAATATTGATGCAAAAACTCTGCAGCTATGTAAATGCACCAGTATAATGTTTTAATTATATCTGCACATCCATTTAAATTAGATAATTCCATTTTATCCATAAAGCAGTTACCTTTGTATCTGTGTCAAATCCTGTGGTCTATCTTATCGAAAAACTTCAAAGCAAAATAATCTATTGACAAAGTAAGATGGTGAATGAAAAACAATACCGAAATTTATTCAAATTTGATATAATTCAATTTATTCAATTCAATGGGGGAAAAAAGTCAACGCGGTTGTTTGATTTCCTGGAGAAAAACATAACAAAAACCTGTTGATTAACAGAATTATTTTCTAGATTTTAATTAAGTATGTTTTGGCTAAAACATGTAAATATTCTGTTTTTTTTAAAATTTAAATTGATCTTTGAATATAAGAATAGCATTGACTAATTAAGCATCTAGGTTAAAAGGACACTTAACAAATATACTAAACCTTTCTTTTTTTTTTGCATTTTTTTATATAAAGCTTTTATTTAAAGAATATAAATTTCCAAAGAACAGCTCACAGACCACAATGGCTCCCTCCCCCCCACAACTTCCCTCCCTCCCCCCACCCTCCCCTTTCCCGCTCCCTCTCCCCTACTGTTCACATCAAGATTCATTTTCAATTCTCTTTATACACAGAAGATCAATTTAGTACATATTACGTAAAGATTTCAACGGTTTGCCCTCGCATAGAGACACAAAATGATAATACTGTTGGAGTACTAGTTATAGTATTAATTCACAATGTACAGCACATTAAGGACAGAGATCCTACATGATTTTTTTTTTAAAAATTGATTAATTGTCTATGCAATTTCCAGTTTAACACCAATATTTTTTAATCATTTGCAATTATCTTTATATAAAGAAGATCGATTCAATATATACTATGTAAGGATTTCATCAGTTTGCACCCACTCAGAAACACAAAGTGTAAAAATACTGTTTCAGTACTAGTAATAGCATCACTTCACATTGGATAACACATTAAGGACAGATCCCTCATGAGACGTAAGTACACAGTGACTCCTGATGTTGATTTAACAATTTGACACTCTTGTTTATGGCGTCAGCAATCTCCCTAGGCTCTGGTCATGAGTTGCCGAGGCTATGGAAGCCTTTAGGGTTAGCCGACTTTGATCTTATTCCTACAGGGCCATAGTCAAAGTGGAAGTTCTCTCCTCCCTTCAGAGAAAGGTACCTCCTTCTTTGATGGCCCCGTTCTTTCCACTGGGATCTCACTCGCAGAGATCTTTCATTTAGGTCTTCTGTTTTTTCCAGAGTGTCTTAGCTTTCCATGCCTAAAATATTCTCATGGGCTCTTGAGCCAGATCCGAATGCCTTAAGGGCTGATTCTGAGGCCAGAGTGCTATTTAGGACATCTGCCATTCTATGAGTCTGCTGTGTATCCTGCTTCCCATGTTGGATCATTCTCTCCCTTTTTGATTCTATCAGTTAGTATTAGCAGACACTAGTCTTGTTTGTGTGATCCCTTTGACTCTTAGACCTATCAGTGTGATCAATTGTGAGCTGAAATTGATCACTTGGACTAATGAGATGGCCTTGGTACATGCCACCTTGATGGGATTGTATTGGAAACCCCTGGCACAATTCTAACTCCATCATTTGGGGCCGTTCCGATTGAGCATGTCCCAAGTTTTACATCTCCTCCCTCTCTTATTCCCACTCTTATATTTCACAGAGATCACTTTTCAGTTAAAATTTAAACACCTAAGAATAATTGTGTGTTAATTACAGAGTTCAACCACTAGTACTAGGATAAAGAAAAAAAAAATACTACCATGGATAAAGTATTACATTGTACAACAACAGTCAGCACAAGAGCTGATCGAGTCACTGTTTCTCATAGTGTCCATTTCACTTCTACAGGTTTCCCCTTTGGTGCTCAGTTAGTCATCGCCAATCAAGGGAAACAAATGATATTTGTCTCTTTGGGACTGACTTAATTCACTCAGCATGATGTTTTCCAGATTCCTCCATTTTGTTGCAAGTGACCGGATTTCATTGTTTTTGACTGCTGTATAGTATTCTGTAGAGTACATGTCCCATAATTTCCTAATCCAGTCTACTGTTGATGGGCATTTGGGTTGGTTCCAAGTCTTAGCTATTGTGAATTGAGCCGCAATAAACATTGCTGTGCAGACGGCTTTTTTGTTTGCCAATTTAATTTCCTTTGGGTAAATTCCAAGGAGTGGGATGGCTGGGTTGAATGGTAGGGTTATATTCATGTTTCTGAGGAATCTCCAGACTGACTTCCATAGTGGCTTCACCAGTTTGCATTCCCACCAACAGTGGATTAGTGTCCCTTTTTCCCCACATCCTCTCCAGCATCTATTGTTGGTGGATTTCTGAATGTGAGCCATTCTCACCGGGGTGAGGTGAAACCTCATTGTGGTTTTGATTTGCATTTCCCTGATTGCTAGTGATCTTGAACATTTTTTCATGTGTCTGTTGGCCATTTGGATTTCCTCTTTTGAAAAATGTCTATTGAGGTCCTTGGCCCATCTCTTAAGTGGGTTGTTTGTTTTGATGTTGTGGAGTTTCTTAATTTCTTTGTAGATTCTGGTTATCAACCCTTTATCTGTTGCATAGTTTGCAAATATATTTTCCCATTCTGTCGGTTTTCTATTCACTTTCCTGACTGTTTCTTTTGCAGTACAGAAACTTTTCAATTTGATGCAATCCCAGTAGTTAATTTTGGTTTTCAGTGCCTGTGCTTCTGGGGTCTTTTCCAAGAAGTCTTTGCCAGTACCTATGTCTTGCAGGGTTTCTCCTATGCTCTCTAGTAATTTGATGGTGTCGGGTCGTAGGTTTAAATTTTTAATCCATGTTGAATGAATTTTTGTGTAAGGTGAAAGGTAGGGGTCTTGCTTCATGGTTCTGCACGTGGAAATCCAGTTTTCCCAGCACCATTTATTAAACAGACTGTCCTTACTCCAGCGATAAGTTTTGGATCGTTGATCAAATATAAGTTGGCTGTAGATGTTTGGATTGATTTCTGGTGTTTCTATTCTGTTCCATTGGTCTATCCATCTGTTTCTGTACCAGTACCATGCTGTTTTGATAACAACTGCCCTGTAGTATGTCCTGAAATCTGGTATTGTGGTGCCTCCGGCTTTGTTTTTGTTGTACAAGATTGCTTTAGCTATTCGAGGTCTCCTGTGTCTCCATATGAATTTCAGCATCATTTTTTCCAGATCTGAGAAGAATGTCCTCGGTATCTTGATTGGTATTGCGTTGAATCTGTAAATTGCTTTTGGGAGAATGGACATTTTGATGATATTGATTCTTCCAATCCATGAGCATGGGAGATTTCTCCATTTTTTGGTATCCTCTTCTATTTCTTTCTTTAAGGTTTTGTAATTTTCATCGTAGAGATCTTTAATGTCCTTAGTTAAATTTATTCCAAGGTATTTGATTGTTTTTGTAGCTATTGTGAATGGGATTGATCTTAGCAGTTCTTCCTCAGCCGTGGCATTGTCTGTGTATACAAAGGCTGTTGATTTTTGTGCATTGATTTTATATCCTGCTACTTTGCCAAACTCTTCTATGAGTTCCAATAGAAATTTTTGAAATTTGCGGTTATTCGACATTAGGTTTGAGTGCAGTTAGGAGACATGTCTTCAACTTCATTTTACAAATTTGTAAAATTATAAATGAATCCTACTCTGTATATCTATGAGAAAAAGAGAGAAAGACAGAGAGAGATTCCATTTGATGTTTTGCTTCCCAAATGCCTGTAAAAGCCTCGCTTGGGTGGAGTCAAAACCAAAACCCAGGAACTCCATCTAGGTCTTCCATGTGAATTTCAGTGGCAACTTAACTCACTGAGCCACAACACTGGCCTCTCCTGCAATATTCTTTAACAGTGTATTTTATAGTTAACGATTTTTCAACCTATTTATTTTAAGATCTGTGTTTAAATGTTATAAATATATTTGTATTATATAAATTTGACAATATTTTTATTGAGAAATATTTTCCATGCATGCTGTGCAACATAATCAACTTAAAGCAAATTCTCCTAAATATTTTTTTTCTAATTTTAAAGTTTAGCTATTTGAAAAGTATAAATACATTACCTCAGATATATTCACACTAATGTCTTTTTATTTGCATTTCAATACCATTGGTGTTGTCACGTTTACAAAGGAAAAGTGTTTTGGATTACAATTCTTCATGTTGTACCTAATTTAACTCCTATGAAATTATAGATTTTTTTCATCTTTATTTCACTGCATTCAAAAGTATGAACACTTCCAACTAAAGTAGGAGATCAATTTCAAAAAATACAAAGTTTTGCCAAGTTGATATATTCAAAATTTTTTTTATGATATTACCATAATAGCTTTATTATTATAATTATTCAACATGTTCCAACTTTTCAAACGCTTGCCTGCTTTTGTGGAGACTAACCATGTTTTGTCGTTTGTAAACTTTGTCTCAATAAATAGAATCCACTGCTACCTTGAAATACTCAAGCTTTTGATTTTCTGTTCATTGAATATTTTGATTAAACATCCCCAGCTGACTTGGTTCCAAATAGAATCAAAATGAAGGCTTCCATTTAATTTTTTTAAATTTATTGATAAATAGAAGCAGAGATATCATGCACACCGCTGAGCTATAGTATTTTTTTCTAGTGAAGGTAATTTTGCTATTAAAATTTCACAGATGCTGTTTATAAGTACAGTGAACTTACTTTTTGTTTTGATATCTCTAGTTTACTCTGCTATAAATATGCGAGCTCAATTGGATAAATTCATGAATTGTTTGTGTACCATGACCAATTATGAATAATATATCTCTTCCTTTGGTTTCTTAATTTAATAATTCAGTTACCTATGTACTTGAGTTCAACAGGTTTTCTAATTCAGTAGTTTAGTGACGCTCAAAGGAATTTTATATGAAATATTACAGAAGCAATTTTAGGCTCTGGCCCCTAAAATGATGTATTTTTTCAATTTTTATTTAATAAATATGAATTTCCAAAGTACAACTTTTAAATTTTAGCTGTTTTTCTCCCATAACCTCCCTCCCACCTGCAACCATCCCCTCTCCCACTCTCTCTCCCATCCCATTCTTCATCAAGATTCATTTTCAATTATCTTTATATACAGAAGATCAACTTAATACATACTAAGTAAAGATTTCAACAGACTGCACCCACAAAGACACACAAAGTATGGAGTACTGTTTGGGTAGTAGTTTTACTGTTAATTCACATAGTACAACACATTAAGGACAGAGGTCCTACATGAGGAGAAGGTGCACAGTGACTCGCATTGTTGATTTAACAATTGACGCTCTTATTTATGATGTCACGAATCACCTGAGGCTCTTGTCATGAGCTGCCAAGGCTATGGAAGCCTCTTGAGTTCACAAACTCTGATCTTATTTAGACAAGGCCATAGTCAAAGTGGAAGTTCTCTCCTCCCTTCAGAGAAAGGCACCGCCTTCTTTGATGGCCCATTCTTTACACTGGGATCTCAGTCAGAAAGATCTTTTCTTTAGGTCATTTTTTGCCAGAGTGTCTTGGCTTTCCATGCCTGCAAAACTCTCATGGGCTTTTTAGCCAGTTCTGAATGACTTAAGGGCTGATTCTGACGCCAGAGTGTTCTTTAGGACAGAAAATGAAGTATTTTAAAACATAACAGTATTACCAAATGAGAAAATAATTACAAATAAATCTTATCTTTATTAAAGATTTATTTGTTCATTTTTCGTTTTAAAGACAGAATTACAAAGAAAGAGAGACAGAAAAATCTCCCATCCACCCGTTCATTATCTAGATAGCCACAATGGACTGCGGCTAGGCCAGGCCAAAGCCAAGGACCTGGAACTCCATCTGAGTCTTCCACATAGGTGTCATGGGTCCAAGTACTTGTGGCATTGGATGTTCTTCCCTTTACCTTTGCTACAATGTTGACCTCACATGACAAAATCACTGTACAAGGACATTTAGACAGAGCTCCCTTTTCCACAGATCAGGACTACTGAGTTTCAATTTCCTTAATATATTTAACAGTCATCAATCTTGTTTCTCAATATTTCTCACGGAAGCCACCAATAGACATCCTGATAGTCTTCTGACTTTGACAATCTAGAGTATAGGTGCCATGTGACCATCAAAGGCAGCACCACTGCATGCCACTGGTTTCTTAGCCATGCTGTTTGATTAGCATGCTGTTCTCCTCTGAGTCTGCAAAGGACTGGGGGAGGAAAAGCCGCTTTGAATCATTTTCCAAATTTAACCATGTGTTAGGGAGAGAACTCTGGATGCTGCTCATTCATCTCACACATTATACAAGACCATGGCAGAGCTCTGAACTACCAAACTAAAGACTACCAAACCATTCCTAGGTTACTTTAGTGCATCCACTAGTAATGGAACGTCTCTAAAATAAATGGAGTACCTAATAAAAATGCTAAGCTGAACATGACATCCAATTGCAGGGATAAGATGGAGCTGTCCCGTGCACCTAAAAGTTTTATCACTCCACTTAAATAATTCTGCTCAGAATCTGGAATCTTCAATAATTCCTTTATGGTGTTAGGCATATATCAGCCAGACCTTAAGTTTTCCCGAGAGTTCCTAAAGGCACTTTGCCATAGAATGAATATGTATTGTAGACTCCAGAGTCAGATCTCTTGCATCTAAATTCCAGTTGCACCACCTTCTAGCTATGAAAACCTGGGCCGGCGCCGTGGCTCAACAGGCTAATCCTCCGCCTTGCGGCGCCGGCACACCGGGTTCTAGTCCCGGTCGGGGCACCGGATTCTGTCCCGGTTGCCCCTCTTCCAGGCCAGCCCTCTGCTGTGGCCCAGGAGTGCAGTGGAGGATGGCCCAGGTGCTTGGGCCCTGCACCCCATGGGGAGACCAGGAAAAGCACCTGGCTCCTGGCTCCTGCCATCAGACGAGCGCGGTGCGCCGGCCGCAGCGCGCCGGCCGTGGCGGCCATTGGAGGGTGAACCAACGGCAAAGGAAGACCTTTCTCTCTGTATCTCTCTCTCACTGTCCACTCTGCCTGTAAAAAAAAAAAAAAAAAAAAAAAAGAAAACCTGGACAAGTTATTTTAACCTTTCTCTGTTCCCATAACCATGTCTGCATACCTGGGAGAAAAATATTGTTTACAGTAAAGTTTTGTTATGAAGACAGAAAAATATATTCAAAGTTAGGATAGTCCCAAACAATGGTAATCACTCAAAAAAAAAGTTGGTTATTGTTATTACTAAACTATTTTGAGAACAACCAGTCATATTGGTTTCCCCCACAGGAACATAAGCACCTCAATGATGAAAGCTTTATCTTGTCAACATCTGTAGTGGCAACATCTAACTTTAAAGTGTGTAGTGGGCATTTAATAAAAACTTTAAAAACATGAACAGGCACATACCCTTCGTTCATGGCATTTAATATACTGTGTTACAGCTGACTCTTTGAGTATTTGAATCTTATTACATAATGAGCATTAGGATGATAGTGCTCTTGTTTAATTCGTCTTACATACTATGAGTTTTGTATAGATCAGGTTTTCAATAAATAATTAGTAAAAAGTAAGTGTTCTAGCCCCTTTTTCCAATTGGATGAAGCCGCGGCACTAGCAGCCAAATCCGACCCGAAAGCAGCCAAATCCGACCCGAAGGAGGCCCCAGCCAAGAAGAAGCCTGTGGTGGGGAAGAAGGGGAAGAAGCCTAGGGCCGTGGGCATCATGCAAAAGAAGAAGCCTGTGGTGGGGAGAAAGGCCGCTGCCGCCAAGAAGCCAGCTGCAGACAAGAAGGCCGCCGACAGGAAGGCGGGCCAGGAAGACAAGAAGAAGCCTGCTGCCTAACGTGGCAGCTCGCTTATCCGGGCCACTTATTTTGAATAAAAGTTTTATGAGAGATGGTGCGGGGGAAAAAAAAAAAAAACATGTAGTTTTTATTTTATTTTCTTTCGTTTTTCTGCCTCTCTGTTTCTTCACTTCCAAATCACTGACTCCTTGAGGGGCAATTTGAAATAAAGAGAGAGGGAAAAAAGGAACTCTGTTAGTCTATTTTAATGACTGGGGCAGCATGTTTATAAGTATTCTAAACGGAGGAGTGCTCCTCTAAGTGAAGTCATGGATTTTCTGGAATTATATAAAGCAAAAGGTAGAGATCCAATTCAAAGGCATTTATCCCTGACCGCTGTATTCTTCTGGAGGAGATAATAATGTTGCTCATATCTGATTGCTCATGTAGTAAAGTCTGAATTTTGTATGCATATCCATAAACTCAGGTTTACAGATTATACAATGAAGGTCTTCCAAAGAATGGTAACAATGACCTGAGAATTAAAAGTTGTGGCCTAGGACAGATGATAAGTGTGATGGTTAAGATGCCTTTTGAGATACCCACACACCATATTAGAGTGTCCAAATGTGAGTCACTGCTGTATTCCTGATTCCAGCTTCTTGTTCATGCACACCCTGGGATGCGGTAGGGATTGTTCTTATAGTTGGGTCTCTGCCATCCATGTGGGAGACCTGGACTGAATTCCAGGCGCCTGACTTTGGCTTTGCCCAGTCCTGGCTACTGCAAGTATTTGGGGGGAATGAGGCAGCAGAAGAAATATTCTCTCTCTCTCTCTCTCTCTCTGATTTTCATGTAAAAATTTTAAAGTAGTGGCCTAATAAGAAATGATCTTCAGACCTGAAAAGATCCTGTGTGTTTTCATAGTGTCACATGCACCAGCTCTACCATCCCAGGCTTTCTTCGTCACTTTCTCTTCTAAGAATTAGGAAGAGTTATTGAGAGATATGCAAATTGGTTTATGCTATATGTGCACATCACACTTCTGATAAATTTCTGTATTTTTGGTAAAACTCAGGAAGTTAAGAGTGCAGAATATTCATATATAATACAGAAAAAAGAGTTTTTTTGCCTAATTACTATACTTTAGAAACCCAGGTTTAGCAAAATAAAGGTATATGCCTGTGTTTAAGGGCAAGAACATGCAAAACTTTTATTATGCCAATAAGTGATGTCAACCTCCAATGAGGAAATGGAATTTGCTGCAATTGCCAAACTTATCTAATCAGAGAAAATGTTCTGGGCTTGTGTAATATGAAATATCCTTTGGAAAACCTGGACTGAAAACTATACTGAAACAAGAGAAAATAAGAACAAGTATCATTGTGTTTTCAGTATTTAAACTAAGAACATTTTAGAACTAAATGTTCTTCCTTTGTTGTAGGACTTCATTTTGTTCAAAGTTATTGCTGAGTGCATTTAAATGTTTCTTAGATCATTTCTTTTCCAACAGATACTGATAGAAACACATATACATACTTAAGCACATATGTAAAATGATTATAAAATATATTTTACATACAATAAAACAATAATGTGGTAGTGCTACATAATTATTATTATTATGTCGTACCATTTACTGAGGTGATAATATGCTAGAAACCAGTTAAATCATTTTATTTTATTATTTCTTTATTCTTAAAGCACACAATAGGCTGACACCGTGGCTTACTAGGCTAATCCTCCGCCTGCAGTGCTGGTGCTCTGGGTTCTAGTCCTGGTTGGGATGCCGGTTCTGTCCCGGTTACCCCTCTTCAAGTCCAGCTCTCCACTGTGGCCCAGGATGGCAGTGGAGAATGGCCCAAGTGCTTGGGCCCTGCACCCACATGGTAGACCAGGAGGAAGCATCTGGCTCTTGGCTTCAGATTGGCACAGCGCACCAGCTGTAGCGGCCATTTTGGGGGTGAACCAATGGAAAGAAGACCATTCTCTCTGTCTCTGTCTCTCTCACTGTCTAACTCTTCTGTCAAACACACACACACACACACACACACACAACAACAACAACTACTACCACTGTCTTCATTTTTTGCAGATAGTATTTAAGGCAAAGAGATGTTATGTAATTTATCCACAGTTCTTCAGCTGACCAACACAAGACCCCACATATAAATCCAGGCAGTCCAACTATAGAGTACCCTTTCTTAATTATTACACTAGTAATTAACAGAAAACTATATATAAATAGGCCCTTGAAGCAATCTTCAGATACTTATTATATAGTCCTGGACTTCACCATCCAGCCCGACCTTCTGAGTGTTGAAGAGAGTCAGAATTGATGGAGATAGTTCTTACATGCCCTTGCCTGTTTCTTTGATATTTTTTTATTCTGATTGTCTTATCTTCTCTCAGCATCGTTTACTTCAGCATTCTAACCTGGGCCATGCATTCTACCTTCCAGTCTGAGTTAATGTTGTCAAATTAAAAGCTAACATTATCTTTATAAACATGAAATTTCAGTATGTCTTACGTAAAGCATAAAATACTGGTGAATTGAACTTTCAGTGGGCACATTAATTACAGAATAAATACAGACTACATGCACATACATACGTGCGTTCCTCTTCCTAACTCCCATGATCCATCCAAAGTGAAAGTCACATCTGCAGTGAAGCAGCAGCTTTCACAGTGGTTTGGCTGGAAATGCTCTCAGAAGTTCCAAATCCATGTCTCTTTTTTCCAGCATGCTAGCAGCTTCCCTAAGCTAACAGTTATATTTTCCAGATCAAGAGAATCCATTTTCTCAATAAATATTTGTCTAGAACCAGGATACACTGAATTTTACTGCGAAGATACCATTTTGAAATTGTAATTTGGGTCTGTCCAAATGCCCCTGGTCTTATTGCCACCAGATTTATTTTCTAGTATACATAGACAAATAAAGTTGTTCTATACTCTTCTTGGAAAATATCTCTTATTTATTTCCTACTTTTATTTTCTTTCAATTTGTACATATTAGAATGGGTTTGACATTCCATGAAGCATCAAATATATACTGCTGATTTTTTATGATAAACAGTGTAGTTATTATTTCTGCATTAAGAACTGACCAGAGTCAAAGGGATCACACAAACAAGACTAGTGTCTGCTAATGCTAACTGATAGAATCAAAAAGGGAGAGAACGATCCAACATGGGAAGTGGGATACACAGCAGACTCATAGAAGGGCAGATGTCCTAAATAGCACTCTGGCCTCAGAATCAGCCCTTAAGGCATTTGGATATGGCTGAAGAGCCCATGAGAGTATTTTAGGCATGGAAAGCCAGGACACTCTGGAAAAAAAAACAAAAAAAAAAAACTAAATCAAAGATCTCTGAGAGTGAGATTCCAGTAGAAAGAACGGACCATCAAAGAAGGAGGTACCTTTCTCTGAAGGGAGGAGAGAACATACACTTTGACTATGACCTTGTCTAAATAAGATCGAAGTCAGCAACCCTAAAGGCTTCCATAGCCTTGGCAACTCATGACCAGAGCCTAAGGAGATTTCTGATGCCATAAACAAGAGTGTCAAATTGTTAAGTCAATAACAGGAGTCATTGTGTACTCACTCCTTATGTGGGATGTCTGTCCTTAATGTGTTGTCCAATGTGAATTAATGCTATAACTAGTACTGAAACAGTATTTTACACTATATGTTCTGTGTGGGTGTCAACTGATGAAATCTATAAATCTTTACTTAATATTACTAAATCTATCTTCTGTGTATAATGATAATTGAAAATGAATCTTGATGTGAATGGAATGGGAGAGGGAGTGGGAGATGGGAGGGGTGCGGGTGGGAGGCAAGTTATGGGGGGGGGAAGCCATTGTAATCCATAAACTGTACTTTGGAAAATTATATTTACTAAAAAAAGTTAAAAAAAAAAAGAACTGACCAGCAGTGTGTGGCATACTACAAGCAACTTTATTAATGGAATAAATAAATTAATAAAAGTGAAACTATGAATTTACACTTGTTCTAACAATGACTTCATAATTCATAAGGTGAGATCTCACTCTCCTGAAACAACTCCCATAGACTTCTGCTTTGACTGCAAAAAAATTCCCTGTTGCTTGTTTCTTATTTGCTTTTCCTAAATCTTCACAATTAATGGATATTTAAAAAGTTACTCATTTTACTATTGTAAAATATATTTCATTTTATGAATAAAGTATATTTGATAATCTAATATAAATGTGAGCAATAAAAAGTATACAATGAGGTGAAGCCTTGTTAAATTATTTTATTCTACTTTTATCCCATTAAACTAAGTGCCTTTCCACCTGAAAACAGTTATTAAAAAGATGTTAACAAAAATAATATTATCACACACTAAATAGATGTATAAGTTCTCTAGTGGAGATACCATTCCAATACAGATTTTTAAAAGAAAATAGATCTTCAAGGTTTTATTCTTTTAAAATATTTATTGATTTATTTATTTAGCTATTTATTGACTTGAAGGGCAGAGAGAGAAAGGGAGAGAGAGAGAGAGAGAAACAGAGAAAGAGAGAAACTTTTCCATCCACTGCTTCACTCCCCAAATGCGTACAGCAGCCAGAGCTGAGAGGCTGATGCAAGTAGCCAGCAACTCCATCTGCTCTTGCACATGGGAAGCAGGGACCCAAGTAACTGGGCTATCTTCTGCTGCTTTTTCAGATGCATTAGCAAGAAGATAAATTGGTAGCACAGTGGTGGGGACTCAAACTAGCAAACTGGCACTCCAATATCTGATGCAGCCATAGCATCAGATAGCAAGCCATAGCAAGCAGGCCTGGCCTGCTGAGTGACAATGGCAGTTCCCATTTAACTCTGGTAGTTTTAGTTTCATCATCTGCTCAGTCAGAATAGTATGATCTTTCTCTGAGTAAAGCCGCTCTGCAGTACTTAAAGAAAGAAGTCAAAAGGGAATGTTTCAGATTTTGTAAGATGAAAGGAACAAATTCTTATGGTCAAAAAAACAGCTGAAATTAAAATGCTCCACATCGACCAGGATTCTTCCTAATTTCCCCTACTATCCAGCATCCTTTATGTGTGTGTGAGTGTGTGTGTGTGTGTGTGTGTATGTGGCATTTAGAACTAATAATACAAATTTCTAACAGCAAAATAATGGCTACAATAGTGTCTAACATCAAATGCTTACTCATATGGGCATTAGCTGAAGAACTTAGATTTAATCCTTTA
Source organism: Sylvilagus floridanus (assembly GCA_949820135.1). Lineage (NCBI taxonomy): Eukaryota > Metazoa > Chordata > Mammalia > Lagomorpha > Leporidae > Sylvilagus > Sylvilagus floridanus. The sequence goes on along the minus strand of OX463224.1, from coordinate 55,671,394 downwards.
AAAAACTATGTGAGGTGGATGCTGATGATACCATCCACATGATACAGAGAGGGGAATCAAAACTTAGAGAAGCTCAGCAACTTATCAAAAGAAAAATTGTTTTGGCGCAGTCGTTGTATTGTATTGGCTTAAGTCTCTGCCTGGGAAGTCAGCATTCCACACTGGTGCTGGATGGAGCCCTGGCTGTTCCACTTCCAAACCAGCTCCCTGCCAATGGTCTGGAAAAAGCATCAGAAGATAGCCCAAGTGCTTGAGTTCCTGCCTGGACACCCAGAGAAAGCTCCAGACTCCTGACTTCAACTTGTCTCAGTCCTGACCATTGCAGCTATCTGGGGAGTGACCCAGCAAATGGATGATCTCTCTCAGTGTAATTCTGACTTTTAATTAAATTAATAAATCTGTAAAGAAAAAACATACAAAAAACTTTTTATGTGAGGGAGCCCATGTTCAAAAACAGGAATGACTGACTCTCAAACGTCTGTGCTTAATAAGCTACCACGCCCCCTTCTATCATACCTGCACGTACATCTTTCGTTTCTCTCTGCAGCTGCCCAAAAAGAAGTGAAAGCTTCTGTGACCTCCTCATCTCGATAAATGAGAACCAGGGAGAAATGAAAATTAGACCACGAATTTAATGTAAAACAGAGGTCATACTTGAGAGGCCTTGTCTATTAAATAACAGCAGTTTATATCTAAAAGTCCCTTCTCACACAGAATAATCTCTGCAAATTCAATTCAGTTACATCAGTGTGATTATGAGCTATGTAATGACTTATGGAAATTTAAAGGTAGAAGCAAACAGATTGATTTGTGCTCTGCTGACCAGAGCCTATTCTTTAGGGATGGGCACAAATTTTATTTTTATGTAAATTACTTCAAATGCTGTTCTTTCTTCTGAATTATATGAAACTGGCATTTGCCCATTTGCATTATTTCCTGGGCAGCAGGAACATTGGCTGGCACCTGAAAACCCAATTCAAATCCAAATGTGACTGTGAGGAAAATGAGGGGAAAATAGTGGAAACAGAAGTGGTTTCCATTTTCAATTTCATAAATTGACAAATGCATTTAGATTTGATGTACATTTAGTGTGATTTAATAAAAAAAAAGTTTGGAGTTAGAATCAGAAAGGACTAGGTTCAAATTCCATGTGGCTGATTTTTGCCTGTGGGAAACTTGGCCTCTTTTTCAAAGATCTCTTTCATTTTTTCAACAATGTTTATTGAGGACTTCCTATGTGTCAATTATTTGGAAAAGACCCCAGGAGTGAGAAACACAGGGACCTCACCATAGAGGTTCACAGTTTTAGACAGAACAGATAGAAAGCCAAGTGACCTTCATACTTCTTGCAATATTTGAGTTAAATGATGGTGGAGGTCAAGGAAGTTGGATACTACAGAGTATCCACTTCAGTAGGATAAGCTTTTGTGGAAAACAATAACTATGAAGTGAACCTGATTGATGGAAAATCCAGATAATAATACACATGCTGCAGACATTTGGGCAAATAAATCGAACAACAGGTGTAAAGACTGATGCTGATGATCTACATCAATGTTATAATTATTTTATATTTGTATTGCACAAGGTAAAATGTAAAACTAGCTCCTTTTGAAAACCTGTTCTAATGCTATGTGTAAGCAGTAATTTGTCAATATCACAGTCTCTCACATTTTATGCACATAATTAATACATACCAAACTAAGGATCAATCCCCAGAGCTCATGTAAATGGCAGAGAAACATTCAGGGCAACATATCCAACACATATCAAAATGTGTTTATGATCTCTGGCCATGTAAACATATTTGAACCACTCACACTACATTTGTTCCCAAAACAACATCAGCAATAATGGTAACAAAACTTAAGTTAGACAAGGACACAAGAACCTAACAATAATCTCTTGCCTAAACTACACCTCTACTCCAAACAAATCTACATTCTGTTTCCACTGTGCTCAGTTTTTAATCTTGTTTTTGTTTTCTGTTTTCCTGGCCTCTTCATTTTGCAAAATGTCTGAGTTAATAAATCCGAAGTTATTTGTCCAGACTCCAGGGAATATGAAGTAATTATAGGAAGTATTTGCATCTGAAAAGAGAGCTGAATGTTACCACAGCTTAAGAGAAATAACATCGGTCTTGTGTGTGACTTTAAATGTTTTCTTCCCACCAATTTCCCAGGAATGACAATCATTACGCTTAAAAATTATATATAATTCAATGCCAAACAAAAAATGATCGTAGGTGCTTGATGAATTTTAAAAAAGCAAAAACATCCATGTAAACTTAATGCAGATAAAAAATAGGATAGAATGCTGATAGCACCTTAAGAGTGCTTTATCTTCCTACCTTAATCATTATTCAAATATTTAATACAACAGATAAATTATGCCTGTATTTAAATATTTGAACATGCATAAACAGAATATGTACTTTTTCTTATGTTTTCATTCAATCATACCTCTACAAGATTTATCAATTTTGCTAAATGAATTCATTTTAAACATTTTATTGAAATACTATATATATCAAGAAATGCACATGAGTATACAGATAAATGTGCTTTTGTACACTGATCACGCTCATAACCAACACACAAATGAATAACAAAACATTACTAGTACAACAAGAGTATCACCATTCCCCCGCTTCTTTTTTTAATATGGGAAAGATGAGTTTATTTTTATTATATAATATTCATATATTTTTATTACAAGATATGGGTCAGTGAAGCACTATTTTATAGCTATATAAAATTGAAATAATATCTACACAATATAGATACTCTCTCACTCTATGTGTATGTATACATATACATATATATATATATATATATATATATATATATATGACTGTGGTAAGGTTTTATGGCCACAAAAGAAAGCTAACATAGTTTTTTTCTCATCATTTTGCTCAATTTCTTTGTATATTCTGAACATAAAATAAACATTGCAGTGACAATGTCCTATCTGTGATCTTCCTTTTCTTTTCTTAGTGGGGTGTTTTAGTAAAAAAAAGTTCTTAATTTTAAGGAAGTTCAATTCAGCAATCCTTCCTATATGGTATATTAAGCATACATCTGATTTAAGATATACCTGACCACCTCAAGTCATTAATAGTTGTATTAATAGTCTCCCAGTTGTATTTCACACTGAAGTTTGCAATCTACTTGGACATACATTTGTACTCAGCGTGACAAGGATCCAGTTTTGTTCCTTTCTATAAGGAGATCCAGTGGGCCTTTAACCATTTACACATATTTAACTATTAACTTTTTCTCTCATTTTATCCACTCCAATCTTTGCCATTTATCAAATGTACATTATATGTCCATATACTCTCTTTTTTTTCACATGTTTTTCCCTTGTGTGAACACTGTAGTTTTAATCATTGTACCTTTTAAGTGCTTATTATTGATAGTGTAAGTCCCATGGATTTGTTCTTTTTTTAAGGTTTTATGGTTCGTTTTGTCTTTTCCTTTTCCATATACATGTTAAAACTAACTGCTATAACCTTCCCATACAATACACTCATCTGAGTTTCTAATTAGGATCTCATAAAATATATAAATCAGTTTGGACAGAATTGACCTGTGCAAGAGAATATATGCCAACTTATTGATATGGAGCACCCATGCCTTAAATTTTAAAATTACTATTTATAAACCCATCAAATTGTGAAATATTTAGGGATAATTCTCTCAAAAGCTATACCAGAGATATGAAGTCTTATGTGCTAAAGGGTAATGTGTCTTACCCATTTCCTATCTATTTGACACGAATAAGATCTATATGAGCTTATGTTTCCACAGCTGTAAACACTGAATTTTTTTTCAATCTCAACGATTACTTAAGGATTGAGACATTCATATGAGTATTACTAGCATGATACAACACAATAGGAATTCAATAAAGAAAAATTTCTGTTTCAGAGTTAGAACCAGTCCCCCACCCCCTCCCCTAAAGAAAAACTTTCACTCAAGATCATTTCTTTGGAAGAAATAGAAATATATAAGGTTTATAGAAATTAATCTGGTGGTGTCTTTGACAATGACCTTGAACCAACAAAGGCAGGAGTCAGTGTTCGTGGCAATCAGTAATGGCCAATACTGCAGAGGACTAGGTGAGCAACAAGACCAGCAACAGTCATGGTGTAATTTAGCTGCTACCACAACTGTGGCATTAATTCAGACAAGAATTGGGGGAAGAAATACTCTGACTGCTGTTTTCTCTTGTCCTCTAAGAGCCTGCTGATGAGTTTCATTGAGTGAATTGAATCAGAGCCTGGAAGACAGAGAGATACAGGGGTTGCCGTTCTAGAGTTCAAACCACACATAGCAGAGAAGAGAGGAACGGAGGACAAATCTGGGGGTATCAAAAGAAGAATAACCTGTGCAATCCCTTCCTTTTCTTTCCAGAGAAAAGAGATGTAATGAGTGTCACAAGTTCTCTGTTTCATTTGTCTTCAAGCCACCTGGGCCTGTGGAAGTTCAGTACCCTCCAATAATTTGGCCATGTCTGTTAGACAAATGAGGCCTGCAAGCTGTGTTAATGATACCAGTGGTGTATTACTACCTACAATGCATGCTAATTTTTCAACATTTGACATAAGGTAATTAAAAATACTAGAGAGTAACAGCTCCTGTCCCAGTTTTCTCATTTATTATAAGATATAACAATATTGGACAAGAGTGAGTAAATTATACTAACCCATCAATATAGGCAAGTAATTTAATACAAAATTCCAGATGAATAATCCCAATTTTGCATGAAAGAATTTGATTGGAATATTTCGCTGAGTTATGTAAAAGGTGATCCAAGTATTCTTTCCTACATGTGAAAGTCATTCTACTTAAAACACTAGGTGACCCACTGCTCTCTGGACCTGTTGGATCCTGAGTGATACTCTGGAGGCCAGCTCAAAAGAGGACCCCAGAGTAGACATTTCTGATTCCCTACCTAGAAAAAACAGTGCCCTTTGATGGCCACTCAGTACTTTATAGTTTATATCTTTATCTCTTTTTATATCATTTCTTGTCCTGTCAGTAATGGAGTCCTTTCAATATATCTCCTTATTTTACAAATCCTTGCACATTGCTTCCCTTTCAATGCCCTCTAACTGTATTCCTGTCAGTACAACCTTTTTCCTGGACTCTGCAATATCCCACCTCATCTTACTCTCCTGATTTGACCAGTGGAGAACTTTTCTAAAAGCAATAATGGCAACAAAGCAAACTCCAATAATAAAACTTCCTTGTTTCAAACCTTTTGATTACTACTTATTATTATGAAGATATATCTCATTAGAAAGATCCAGACCCTTTCAGGAGTCTCCCATAACTTTCTAGTACTATCTCCCAAAAGGTCTTGCACGCCCCTACATAAGCATTTCCTTTCCTCAGTGGGCCAGGTTCTGTCATAGCTCCATGCCTTCACACATGGTATTAATTTCACATGGAAACTCAGCCCATAATGCCTCCAACACCCAGGTTCTTACCAATCCTTTCGCATTCTTCTAGCTCAGTTCAGGTGTTACCTATATCACAAATCTTTCTTGAATACTCCTTCCTTATCCCACATTTTCCCTTGCTGCATATACTTTTAGCATATGATTTCTCATCCTGGATTATGGAAGATTGCTAGATTTGGGGTTCTTTCTTTTACATCTTGAGCACTCACCACATTACCTAGAGTTTTTGTATACTCAATAAGTATTGGTAGAAAAAAGCAAAATTGAATTCAGCAATGGAATCAATATTTTAATTGAAGTTTACTTGCTCTGCTAAGTGTACAATTTATAACAACTCTCTCTCTGACCAAACTTTGCTCATTCTCCTCTAAGCAATTCTCTTCTAGGCTTCCTCATTGGACCTTATCATCAGGTCTCCATAGCTCACTTTTAGAAAGAATCCTGTGTAGTCTGTTTATTGGGAATCTCCTGTCTTGGCCTTCCCTCATTAAGAACCCTCAGTTAAGTCTGTTTAGCAAGTATCGTACCCTACCTTTGATGTCTTCTTAGTAATTTTCATCCACCAACCTCCAAACCTCCCAAATTTGGTCCTTGGCTATAAACGCCACCTGTACTTTCTGTATTCAGAATTGAGCCTAGTTTCATAGTTAGATTTATTTTACCCTGTGCAATGGTTTCAGAATAAAATTTGTTTTTCTGACTAATCATTGCCTAGTTGTGATTTTCTTTAACACAATATTAATTCTCTAAAAGTGGTGATATCTTGGGAAGATATAATTATTTATTCAATCCTAACTTATTGTATGACATAGTCTGTGTGTGAACATTTAAAAGTAGTTTGTAAAAAATATTCTTGTCAGTCAATATATCTATTCTTTTCCAAACAGTGCTTCCATTAGTAATATTTCATTTATTTGGATACATCAGCTTTTTCTAGAAACCAGGATGATATCATAGCAGGGAAAGCCTACACTGGCTGAGAGTTTCTCTTGCAACTAGTGTTTATTGATCACTTCCTGGCTTCTGTATTCTGCATATCAAGTAAAAAATTAGGATGGAATACAAAATAAGGCTCACAGCTTCAATTGGAAAGAAGAGAATAGTGTAGAAAAACAACAAACAGTGATTATAGACAGCAGTATGCAGAGAAAATAAGCAAGCTAACATAGAAAATAATGGGGAAGCTTCTTTAGTGGGTTTAATAAAAATATTTTTATATTCAACTAATAATAATAGAAGGATTCCTGCTTTTTTGAAATTAATGGGACATTCTGGGCAACCACTTCATTGCTAAACTAGCATTATGCTATACAGTGTGCCAGGATAATGGGACCAATTTAATGTCTGATTCAAAGTGGAATTCTTTTCATTTAGATTTTTTTAAAAACTTAGAATTTAGGTATAGTTTTCTCTTCATGCAACCTAAAATCCACTAGGAGAAGTATGATAAAAATAATTTGGTGGCTGACATTGTGGCATAGCAGGTTAAACTGCTCCCTCTGATGCTGCATCACATATGAATGTCCCTGCTGCTCCACTTCCCATCTAGCTCCTTGCCAATATGCCTCCAAAGGGAACAGAAGATAGCTCAATGGGCCACTGCCAGTCATGTGTGAGACCCAGGTAGCGGTTTTTTTTGTTTTTTTGTTTGTTTGTTTATTTTTTGACAGGCAGAGTGGACAGTGAGAGAGAGAGAGAGAGAGAAAGGTCTTTCTTTACTGTTGGTTCACCCTCCAATGGCCTCTGCGGCCAGCGCACTGCGACCAGCGCACTGTGCTTGTCTGATGGCAGGAGCCAGGTGCTTCTCCTGGTCTCCCATGGGGTGCAGAGCCCAAGAATTTGGGCCATCCTCCACTGCACTCCCGGGCCACAGCAGAGATCTGGCCTGGAAGAGGGGCAACCGGGACAGAATCCAGTGCCCCGACCAGGAATAGAACCCGGTGTGCTGGCGCAGCTAGGCGGAGGATTAGCCTATTGAGCTATGGCGCCAGCCCAGATAGTGTTCTAAACTCCTAGTTTTGACCTGGCCCAGCCCTGATCACTGTGGCCATATGGAGAATGAAACAACAGATGGAAGCTCTCTCACTCAGTCTTTCTTCTCCCTATCTCTCTGTGTTTCTGCCTTTCTCTGTGTATAATTCTGCCTTTCAAATAAATAACATTGTTTAAAATAATTTTTTTTTTTTTTTACAGGCAGAGTGGACAGTGAGAGAGAGAGACAGAGAGAAAGGTCTTCCTTTGCCGTTGGTTCACCCTCCAATGGCCGCCGCGGTCGGCGCACTGCGGCCGGCGCACCGCACTCATCCGATGGCAGGAGCCAGGAGCCAGGTGCTTTTCCTGGTCTCCCATGGGGTGCAGGGCCCAAGCACCTGGGCCATCCTCCACTGCACTCCCGGGCCACAGCAGAGGGCTGGCCTGGAAGAGGGGCAACCGGGACAGAATCCGGTGCCCCGACCGGGACTAGAACCCGGTGTGCCGGCGCCGCAAGGCAGAGGATTAGCCTGTTGAGCCACGGCGCCGGCCTAAAATAATTTTAAAAATTATCATTTCTTTATGCATGATTTACAAAAATGTTTATATTTCTCCAGCGTTTAAAATCAATGAGATGTACATTGCTATCTCCAATTTCACAGAAGTAAACCACAAGAATGCGCACATGATAATAGAATGGTATATATCTCATTTAGGCACTAGCACTTTGTATGGGTGCTTTAACACATTCTATTTCACATGTCTTCACAATAGTGTTGTGGCTTGGTGGTATGATTCACACAATGTTCCTCAGAGCACTCATTGCTCAGACAGAGTGATGGATTGTGATGCATCACATAGCTGTATATTACAGGCAGAACTCAAACTCAACCTGGTCGAATCCAAGTCAGTTTTTGCTCACCTCATGCATTCTTCTCCAATTAGAAGAAAAAAGAAATGATTTTTAAATTTTAAAAGAAAACTATAATCTATTTGGAATTGAAAACTTCCATTTTCATTTCAACTGGCTTATGCCATTCCTTATCAAAAGTAAACATCCTAACATTGTTTAGATGTAAGGTAACCAAGATAATTAGATACTGTCTCATGCCATTTGACTGAAAAAGAATGAAGCCCACGAAAGGTAAAATTACTAGCTGAGGCTCACATCCATGCATGGCTAACTTCTGCCCAGCACCCAGACTCTAAATATACTGTTCTTTCCCTAGAATATTCCATTTTTATGTATCATGTAACAAATAAATTTGAATCCTTTTTAATCCATGTCTTTTGGAAAATATATGTTTTAAAATACACTTTTTCTATTATATTATTACTTATTAAATAATGTTTTTTTATTTCTACTATAAAGGAAGAGATTTTCAAATCAAATAGCAGTTGTTAGCCTTAAAATAAGCAATGACTTCCAAATTATCTTGCCAAATGAGCTCAGTAACAAATGCCCTGATGGTCATAACATTAATATAATCATAAAAGTACCATTACATTAATTAGAACTTTGTAAATGCTGTAATTAAGATATTCTGTGACAGCTGTCTTTCCTATCCCTGTGCGTTCCCAAGAAATCTCCCAACACCACTTATTTCTGAACCATCATCTGCCTAGGGCTGGGAGAAGCCATCTGTTAGTATATTTGAAATGTTAAGTGACAAAGGGGTTTCAAATTGTTATATCCTTCAGAATTTTTAGGGGAGGAGGAAAAGAAGCATCATTCTACTACCATTTCTAAATGACTTTTATTTAGACTTAGTAGTTTGAAATACAAAGAAACAGAGAAATAAAGAGACAGACAGAGATCTCCCATTCTCAGGCTGATGCACCAAATGTCCACAACAGCAGGGCTGGGTAGGCTGAGCCAGCCCGGAGCCCATAGCCTGAAACTCCATACAGATCTCCAATGTGTATGACAGAGATCGGACTACCTGAACTGCCACCTCTTTCCTGTAAGACTGCATCAGAAGGATGCTGACACAGGGACTGGGACAGAACTCAAACCAAGGCATCCCCATACAAGTAGTGTCTTGCCCATTGCACCAAACTTCCATCTCTGGATTTATTTATTTTTTTTTTGAAATTATAAAAAAGTCTTACTTTATTTCTTAACCAAAATAGGACATTTTTCCTTTTAAAATTATTTTATTAATATAAGAAGAATAAATTTCAAGTAGTTCATAGATACAATCCTAAGAATATAATATTTTCCTCCCTCTATCCTCTTTCATTCCTTTACCCTTTTTACCTTTTTAAATTTTTGCGATATGTTTAATTCACTTTATAATCATAGGGTTAATGCTCCATTAAATAAATAGTTCAGTTTTAAATATTGCATCTGTAATAAATTATGTAAATAGATTAGGATTTGCAATCAGTTATCTTCTGATTTTAGCCATGCTTTTTTTTTTTAGAAAACTTTTATTTAATAAATATAAATTTTGAAAGTACAACTGTTGGATTATAGCAGCTTTTCCCCCATAACCCCCCTCCCACCTGCAAACCATCCATCTCCTACTCCCTCTCCCATTCCATTTTTCATTAAGATTCATTTTTAATTATCTTTATATACAGAGATCAACTTAATATATACTAAGTAAAGATTTCAACAGTTTGCACCCACAGAAATACACAAAGTATAAAGTACTGTTTGATACTAGTTTTGCCGTTAATTCTCATAGCACAACACATTAAGGACAGAGATCGTACATGAGGAGCAGGTGTACAGTGACTCCTATTGTTGATTTAACAATTGACACTCTTATTTATGGCATCAGTAATCACCCGAGGCTCTTGTCATGAGCTGCTGAGACTATGGAAGCCTCCTGAGTTCACAAACTCTGACCTTATTTAGACAAGGCCATAATCAAAATGGAAGATCTCTCCTCCATTCAGAGAAAGGTACCTCCTTCTTTGATGGCCTGTTCTTTCCACTGGGATCTCACTCACAGACATCTTTCATTTAGCCATGCTTTTAAGAACAAATTATTTAACCTCTATTAGCCTGTATTTCTTCATGTTTACTTTAGAAAATACTATCAACCTTGCTGCTAGTTTTTATTACTTTAAGAGTATAAAATGAGAATTTCATGTATGGTGACTTATACAATTTCCACAAAAGGCTAATTTCATTTCAAAAATGTCATCAGAAAGGCCCTAGAGATGATACTCTGCTTGTCTTCTTCCAACTGTTTTTTAAGTTGCTTTGGAAAATGTGCTTATTTCAGTTTTTGAAACTACTCAGATCAGACTATACTTGTTTTTATTAAACCTAAGAGGTACCAGAAAGAATCATACTTAACATGTGATCAAGAGATCAGAGATTCCATTTCTACCATAATCCACCATTTGATTTCAAATAAAGCACTTCACTTCTCTGGACATCAGCTGGAAAATGATGGAAAAATTAGGGATAATATATAGCTTTACTGTTAGAAAAATAAATTAAAATCCCAATAATAACAGCTTACTTCTTTGTTTTATAAATCGCATCCTTGATGTTGATTTTACTATTACTATCATTATTCATGTTTTTGAGTTTCAGTGAATTAGCACTACTCATACCTAGCTAACTTTGTTGCAAACTCTAATCTTCACAGTAGTTCTGCAGAGTAGACACTATCACAAAGACAATTTTTGGACCAAAGTGATTAAATCTTAGATTAAGCAACTGGTTCAATGTCATAAGTGATATATCGTACAAGTATCTCATGCCAAACTGTACACATTTAATACTATCTGCTAGTGTTTTGCAACCTGCAAAATACTAACTAAATGGAAAATATTTGTTTCACAGCAGAAAGAATAAAAAGAATCAAAATTTCTGATTGCCACATTTTACTTCTGTCTAGTATAGAAAGGCATTTATTGTTGCTAAGAAAAAATACTGAGATTAGCACTTGACCCTCCAACACAATGAGACAGATGCTATTTATCTTATTTTATGGAAGAGATCATGAGGCATACAAAGGTTTTGTATCTTGCTCCAGGTCTCATAGTAATTGAGAAAGTATAATTCAGACTCAGGATCTGGAATTTCATGCTACATTGTTTAGGAATAATAAAGAATTCTTTTGTGCACTGTTTTAAAAGATTAATAATTACTTTAATAAAGTAGGAGCCTACCATGAGCAATCCCTTTACATAGACTAATTCTTCTTGATCACATTCTGAAATTTGAATTATTTTCCTTTCCCTCATTTCTTCCTTCTATTCTTTATTGTCCCTCTTCTCTTCCTTATCTTTGCTGTCAACTTAAGTAGACATGAATATAGATACTTATATGATATACATACTTTTTATAGGTTTCCAAATTAATTTTTTATTTATTTGAGAGCTTGAGTTACAGACAGAGGGAGAGACAGCGAGAAAGGTCTTTCTTCCACTGGTGTACTTCCCAGATGGACGCCATTGCTGGAGCTGCACCAATCCAAAGCCAGGAGGCAGGTGCTTCCTCCTGGTCTTCCATCAGGGTGCAAGGACCCAAGCACTTGAGCCATCTTCTACTGATTTTCCAGGCCACAACAGAGAGCTGAATTGGAAGAGGAGTAGCTGGGACTAGAACTGGCGCCCATATGGGATGCAGGTGCTGCAGGCAGAGGATTAACTTGCTGTACCAAGGTGCCGGTCCCCCAAATTAACTTTGAATGCTAGTGGTATTACACTAAGAGTACAGCCAAATATTTATTTCTACTTGTGCTATTTGATTCCTGAAAGCTCACCAACAGAAAGGACTATAAACTTGGGCAAGAAGCTGTATATGTTAACCTATTATTCATCCATTTACTTAAGAAAAGAATTTGATCAATGCAAACACAGGGGCCAGGGAAATCTACATAGCTCATGTTTCCTCAAACTTATCTACTAACATGTGTGAATGGAACTATAAAAAAATGCTTGCTGTTGAACAGTAAGGAACTGGAAGAGAAATAAAACACAAAATATTGTCTTACAGGTTAAGGAGAAAAACATGTCATTCAAAATTACTTACTACAATAAACCAAAAAGCTGGAAGAAATGCATAATCAAAGAAAAGACTTAGGAGAAAAGTCAACAGATTAAGGAGAAAAGAAAGGTTCAAAAAGGCATGAAAAGGATGAATTAAAAATATCTAATATTCAAAATTAATTATCAAAATTAAAAGCTGTATTAATAACAGTCAATATCAAGGCAATTAGACAGGAAATTGGAGGAGAAATTTAATTATTGAAAGATTGGTGAAAACAGAACTAACAGAAATCCCAAAATGTGTTACTTATATTGAGGTAGAAACCAGAATAATTACAATAGGAGCAATAGTTTAAAGGAATGAAATTAAATTTTCTTGAGCTTAGCAAATATTCATGCACATGAGATGAAAATATTCCCCAAATTCCAAGTAAATCTAATTGACCATGTATTAACTATTGGCATAACTAGTAGCTATATTGCTGAAGTTCAATAGCATGTAAATACTTCAATATTGTGTTAGAATAATTGATATTCTAAAATGAGAGAATGTAAGAAAAGGAGGAGAAAAATGATATGATATAAACAATTAGATAAAAGCTTACTTTTAATCAGAGCTGTGATGATAATTATTTGTTTAACTTTTATAACGATACATATTTTCTATACAATTGGCTACAAGTTTTATATACTCCCCTGGATGGGAGTTACCAACTGGTACAATAATGACAACTATAATATTTAGATACCTGTTATTTGTTGGATGATGTATGACTATTACAATACTTAATCTTTACAACATCACAAAATAGTAATTATTATGATTTCATGGATAAATCCAAAATCATAGTCTTTGTGTGTGTGTTGTAACCTGTACGAAAGTCTTTGGTATATATTCACATATATTGCGTCAAAACCAGGACTTATACTGAAGTCCATCTGACACCAAGAATTTTAACTTTCAATAAACTACATATTCTGGGACTATGAAAGATATTTTCAGAACTTTGACCAATCATGTATAGTCGAAAAACAATGGTAATATTTTGCCACATGCCAAAAAAAAAAAGATTACAAACAAATTTCCATTTCAGTTTTTTTTTTTTTTTATCAGCAAAGGTGCCTTATTTTGCTCCTTATCCCACAATGTTCAAATTGCTTTCCATAGTTGTGTCTTATTTATATATAATATCTTCACTGAATGCCAATCACAGAAGTTGTATTTTAAGATCCCCTTTGATATAAGGTAACTGTAAAAAAATGACATTGTTAGTGTATTTCAGTGATCTGAGTGGTAACATTAGATCTGAAACTGATTAAAATATGTCAGGAAACTCCTTCAATTTTTTTAAAGATTTATTTTATTTATTTGAAAGAATTACAGAGAGAGGTAGAGACAGAGAGAGAGGTCTTCCATCCACTGGTCCGGTCCACTCCCCAGATGGCTGCAACGGCAGGAGCTGTGCTGATCCCAAGCCAAGAGCCAGAAGCTTCTTTCAGATCTCCCACACAGGGGCAGGGTCCCAAAGACTTGGGCCATCTTCTGCTGCTTTCCCAGGCCACAGCAGAGAGCTGGATTGGGAGAGGAGCAGCTGGTACTAGAACTGGTGCTTATATGGGATCCCAGCACTTCAAGCCAGGGCTTTAACCCACTGTGCCACAGTACCGGCCCCACTCCTTCAGTATTTAAAAGATATGAGAAGCCCGCACTGTGGCTCAACAGGCTAATCCTCTGCCTTGCGCCGCCGGCACACCAGGTTCTAGTCCCGGTCGGGGCACCGGATTCTGTCCCGGTTGCCCCTCTTCCAGTCCAGCTCTCTGCTGTGGCCAGGGAGTGCAGTGGAGGATGGCCCAAGTGCTTGGGCCCTGCACCCCATGGGAGACCAGGAGAAGCACCTGGCTCCTGCCATCGAATCAGCATGGTGCGCCTGCCACAGCGCTGGCCGCGGCGGCCATTGGAGGGTGAACTGACGGCAAAGGAAGACCTTTCTCTCTGTCTCTCTCTCTCTCACTGTCTACTCTGCCTGTCAAAAAAATAATAAAGAGAGAAAAATAAATAAAAGATATGAGAAGCTGAATAGCAGCATAACATAGTGTATCTACTGGAAAAATGCACTGGAATTGGTTTCAGAAAAATAAGTCTTCATTCCTAGACCCACTAGCTACTTGAATATAGCCAAACTTCTCTGACCACCAGCTTCCTTTTACATAAAACAGAATAATTATATCTATCTCACACGGTTGTGATCATCTAGATTGAGTAAAATATGGTACCATCTTACCGTTTTTCTCTTTCAATGGTTTTTATAGGATATATTCATGCTGAGTCATTATATGATGTAATTAACAGATTTTAGTCAATATTCATTTATTCAGTTTGATTCATATTTTAAAAGAGGATCATCCATTATGCACATATGTTTGACCAAAGAATTTATCTGTATATTATTCCCAAGATTTAGAAGAAAGTCTGTTTAACATACAGTCCATTACTCTCCTATGCACAGTAAAGTGTGTATTTCAGACACAAGAAGTGAAAGTTCCCATCCATCATTAAGGGAATTTGAAATTTTTCTACTGAAAATGAATTTTAAAGATGATCCAATGTCCTCATTTTTCAAAATGGACAATACTGCCCCGAAAAGTGAAGTCACTTACCCAAAGAAATTAGCAAATAATGAGCTTAAACAAATATTTCCTCTCTGTTGATTATTCACTGTGTTTTTCCATGCTGCTAGAGCTAAACTCCATCAGTGAAAATTGACAAGCTATGTATGATGTACTTTGCTTGAAAGTAATTCTCTCAGGTTTCATTACTGATCTTAGCATTTCTGAATTAGGTACAAAAATGAAAACTTTTTCAATGCCCTCCAGAATGTCTCTAAGAATAATCAAACTCATATACTAGCAAATTTTTATAGTCCTATCTGTATACTAAATCATACCCTCTAACAACCTTCTCAGGGACGTAGGGGATCGTGTTGAGTCAATACAATTGCATTTATAATTCAGACATCTTGAGTGTAAATTATATTTACCCCTGCTGCCACCAAGCATTGCTCAATTTTTAATAAATCATTGGTCATTGATCAGTTTCAAGGTCACCCACCTTGAATAATCAGGTAGGCATTGTCATATTTCTGAATGCTGCAAATAAAAATAGCTTATACTTTAGCACAGAAAATGTTTTGAAAGGAAGTACAACTGGTTTTCAGCATCAAATATTCAAATATGAGTAGTCTTAAACTAATGAACTCCAATTCTAAATACAAATTTTTTCCCTTTAAGATGTGTGGCTTTGAGTCAATGACATCATCAAGGGTTCTGATAATTTGGGTAGAACTGATCTAAAACCCTAATCTCTGATTTCAAACTAATTCTTTATAGTGATTTCATTCCTGACAACGAATCTCAACATCTGATGATACAAGTTCACATAAGATGGTGGCTTTTACTCAAAAATCACAAGCAGTGGCTAAAGATAATTGGAAAACCAAATTCTGTCAATCTCTTGCTCAGAATCTTTCAATGTAAATTAATAATTAGGGAAATATATACTGTATCTGCGGAGATGACCCAATTAGAAGTCTTAATTTTAACTCACCCAACCCTAGGCTCTCATTTATTCCACCACTTACTTAGTGACTGGACCATTTTATTTTTGTTAAGTATTTATTTATTTATTTGAAAGACAGAGCTAGAGGGAGAGGGTGTGAGAGAGAGAGAGAGAGAGAGAGAGACAATCTTCCATCCACTAGTTCATGCCCCCACGTGGCTGCAAAGGTTGGGGCTGTGCAAAGCCTAATCCAGGAGCCTGGAATTCCATCTGGGTCTCCCATGTGAGGGACTGGGGCTCAAGTACTAGGACCATATTCTCTTGCTCTCCCACATGCATTATGGAAGCTGTTCTGGAAATATAACAGCTGGGACTCAAACCAGCACTCATACAGGATGCTAACCGTGCACATGGAGGCTTAACCTATTTGGCCATCAATGCTGGCCTCCAGTGACTGAAATATTGTGAATCTCTACTTATCTTTAACATGTGAATAGCATCAATTTCATTGTGTTATTGTGAAGATTAAATTAAATCATATATGTAAGACTTTTTGCCAATGTACTGGCAATTTATAAAATCATAATACATGTTAAATACTAGTTTCATTATTATCAATTACATCTGAAAACTTGACTAAAAATTATCATCATCCTCTCAGAAAGATTAATTTATTCCCCAGATTACAAGGCTATTGAGTGGCAGAATCAAGATCTGAGCTAAGTCTCATTTTATCACTCAGAGTCCACATCTGTGAGAACCCACAACCTATGCTGATGATACATAGTACAATCTCCCTATTTTCTGTATCCAATTCTTAGGTTGGTGTGATTTCAGTTATGAATAAATCCCATATAATGCCCAGTGTCACTGGGCATTTACTATGAAGTTAAATTTAAAAAAAAAAAAAAAGCTGTTCAGATGTCTATTGTTATTTTATTGACAGAAAAGCAATATGCCACAAAATGAAGATATCTTCTTCTAAGTCAATATAGAAAACTAAATAATTCTGAATTAATCCTATATATAAAACTATCAAATAATGTTGATGCAATCTAGAGGATTTGTTGTGTCCTATTTTGACTTTTGTAGGAATTAAGTGACAATGTGTTTCTATATCAACAGCCATCCTCCAAATCTCACAATGCTGTTCATTGAGCAAAATCTCAAATTTATTATTCAGTAATAATAAAAACTGTAAAAAAAAGATGAATAGTATCCCCTCAAGAAACTCACATCCCAGTGATAAAGAATGACAGTTAAGCAAATGATTTCTGAAATACAGCAATTCTTTTTTTTTTTTTGGTAAAGATTTATTTATTTATTTGAAAGGTAAGAGTTACTCAGAGAGAAGGAGAGGCAGAGAGAGAGAGAGGTCTTCCATCCGCTGGTTCACTCCCCAACTGGCCGCCACAACTGGAGGTGCACCTATCTCAAGCAGGAACCAGGAGCTTCCTTCAGGTCCCCCACATGGGTGCAGGGGCCCAAGGACCAGAACCATCCTCCATTGCCCTCCCAGGCCATAGCAGAGAGCTGGATTAGAAGTGGTGCAAACTGATGAAATCTTTACGTACTATAATATTAAATCGATCTTCTGTGTATAAAGATAATTGCAAATGATTAAAAAATCTTGGTGTTAAATTGGAAATTTCATAGATAATTAATCAATTCTTTAAAAAAAATCATGTAGGATCTCTGTCTTTAATGTACTGTACATTGTGAATTAATACTATAACTAGTACTCCAACAATAATTTCAGTTTGTGTCTCTATGTGAGGGCAAACTGTTGAAATCTTTACATAATATGTTCTAAACTGATCTTCTGTGTATAAAGAGAATTGAAAATGAATCTTGATGTGAACAGAAGGGGAGAGGGAGCGGGAGAGGGGAGGGTAGCAGGAGGGAGGGAAGTTGTGAGGGGGGGAGCCATTGGAATCCATAAGCTATACTTTGGAAATTTATATTCTTTAAATAAAAGCTAAAAAATAAATAAATAAAAAAAAAGAAGTGGAGCAGCCAGGACTTGAATCTGCACCCATATGGGATGATGGCACTGCAGACAACAGCTTCACAGTGCCAGCCCCAGAATTCTTTTCTTAAATTATTTTATTTTTAATTAGTTTTTAAAAGATTCAATATGATTTGTAAATACAATTCCTTTCTCCCTTCATCTTTACCTATCTCCCACCCTCTTTCCTTCTCCATTTCATTTTTTGTTAGTTTTTGAGATATCATGTATTAAAATTACATTAAGTAAAAAGGCTTAATACTTCACCAAATAAGTTTAACAACTAAAAAGCAAAAATACCTTAGTTTAGTTGGAATACACATAATGGCTATGAACAATGGAAAAATGGTTATGTCACCCACATACAGTAAATTTTAAATTAATCACAGATTATTAAAACTATACTAGTATAAATTCTTAACCATTGGTTTGACAGGTACAAAACAAAGTTTGATAAAACTATTTCAGCAATATTGATGCCCACATAAATTTTTCTTTTTTCTTTCTTTTTTGTTCAGTTTTTAATTTTAGCTCCCACATATAAGGGAGAATGTGGAGTATATGTCTTTCTGGGTCCAGCTTATTTCAATCAATATGATGTCCTCCAGTTGCATCCATTTTGCTGCAAATGGTAAAATTTCATTTTTTATAACTGAATATTTCATTGTGTATATATACCACATTTTCTTTATCCATGCATCTGATAATGGACACTTTGGTTCATTCCAAATTTTGGCTATTATAAACCTTGCAGTTATAAACATGGTGAATTTGTATTGTACAACTGTACAATGAAAATTTCTATAGAAATTTTCCATTGGATCTACAGTGTCAATTAATTCTATTGTCTCCTTGCTAATATTCTGTCTAGTTGATTTTTCCATTGTTGAAAGTGGGGTATTGAAGTACCCCATGACTATTGTATTGGAGTCTATGTCTGCCTTTAGATCCATTAACATTTCTTTCAAATAGCCCTTTGATCTGCAATTAGGTGCATATACTTTTATAACAGTCACATATTTCTGGTGAATTGACCTCTTAATGATTACATAGTGACCTTCTTTGTCTCTTTTAACAGTTATTGTGTTAAAGTCTATTTTGTATGATATTAGAAGGCTACACTTGCTCTTTTTTTTTTGTTTCTGTTAGCATGGAATATCTTTTGCCATCCTTTCAGCTTCATTTGCATGTTTCTTTGCTGGTGAGATGTGTGTCTTGTAGGCAGCAAATAGATGGGGTTTGTTTTTTAATCCTTTCAGCTGGTCTGTGTCTTTAAAATGGAGAGTTGAGGCCATTTACATTTACTGTTACCATTGATAAGTAACAGCTTTGCCCTGCCATTTTTCCATACACTTTCCTGTTGTTTACTTTAGATTTCCTCTGTACTTTTACTGGGAGATTTTCTGCGTTTACCTTCTTTCATAGTGAGGACCATGTTTCTGTGTTTCTGAATGCAGCCCATCCTTAAACATCTTTTGTAGGGCTGGAAAAGTGGTGACAAATTCTTTTCAATTTCTTTTTGTTATGGGAAGTCTTTATTTCACCTTCATTCATAAATGAGAGCTTTGCAGGATATAGTATTCTGGGTTGACAATTTTTTTCTCTTAAGACTTGGAATATATCTTGCCATTCTCTCCTAGAATATAGGGTTTCTGGTAAGTCAGCTGTGAGTCTAATTGGAGATTATCTGAAAGTAATCTGGCATTTCTCTCATGCACACTTTAGAATCTTTTTTTAAATGTTTTGCTGTGGAAAGTTTTACTACAATGTGTCATGGTGAAGATCTTTTCTGGTCATCTCTATAAGTAGTTCTATTTGCTTCCTGTACTTGGACGTCCCTTTCTTTAACCAAATTAGGAAAATTTTCTGTAATTATTTCACTGAAAAGGGCTTCTAACCCATTCTCTCTTTCCAGGCCTTCAGAAACTCCTAAGACCCATATGTTGGGTTGTTTGCTAATGTCCCATAATGTTTTCTAATTTCTTCTTCTTTTTTTGGGGGGAAGGGGGTCTGACTGTAAAATTTCCAGAGATTTGTCTTCTAACATAGATATTCTTTCACCTCACTGAGAATGTTGTTAAGGCTTTTTGGCATACTTTCATTTGTTCTGCTTGGTGTTGTCAGGGAGTTCTGTTCAATGGTCCAGGGGGAGGGGAATGTCCAAAGAGAGATCTTAATTGGGCATCGTAAATCTCTCTTATTTTTTTAAGGAGGCTTGCTCTGCTCTGTTGGCTTATTTTCACACTTTCCTCCTTGCCTCAAAGACCAGTGCTTTAATGCTAGTCCCAGTAGGTGCAGTTTTTATCCATGCTTCCACAAGAACCACACAAAGGAACTGTGCAGTCCTTAGTGGGAACCTGGATCCTGCAGCAATGACCCTCACCAGGGAATCAGGGAGCCAGGTCATGTGAAGTCACCCATAGTGACTGCCCAAAGTCCCAGCCACACTATGCCCTCCCACACAGCCACAGTGTTGTCACAGTCCCAGCACACAAGGCTCCCACAGTCATGAACCCCCAGTCCCCTGTAAATGCTCTCATCCAGACTCAAATGTCTACTCTTGGCTGATTTTTGTGTGGGCAGACACAAGCTGGTGCAGCTGTTATGTATGTCCAAAGTGGCGCCTGTCCTCTCTTGGCTAGTTGTAGGATGCTGGTGCCAGGTGGACAGAGAATGAGAGATGTGTCTCTCCTTTTTTTCCTCCTAGATTGGCAGGTACATTATCCCCAACAGGACCCCAAGCCAGACTCACATGCCAGCCCTGTGCCACAGCTTTATCACCAGTCGCTTGGGCTGTGGCAATCTGGTCTCACCCTACTCCAAAGCTGGTGCTGAGGCTCTCGGCTGCTGGGGTCCTGAGTTGTGCACATCCACGCCCTCCACATAGGTCCACAGTGTCTCTAATTCGCATGGAGTTCATTCTGCCATTTCCTCCCTAACTCTTGCTTGAGATTGAACTCTCTCCACTTCTTTTTAACTATCTTCCCCTAGAGCAGTAAGTTCCCTCCCTATTCCATCATCTTGGAAAACCCAAAGCTGCTATTTTTTGTATGTTTTGTAACCTGCAACTTTACTGGATTGGTTTATCAATTTTAACATTTTTTTTTACTGTAAAAAAAAAATGAACAGAGTAAATGAAATTATAGAGAAAGGTTCCTAAACAAACTGTAGGTGGAAATGTTATGAGATAAAGAGCTACAAAGAAAAGAGATGTTGATTTACAAATGTAGAAAAAAGGGAAAAAAAGACATAGATTCCTTCCTACATTTTGCTCTGTTAGGCTAAGAAATTCTTAAGCATTTGGAATGATTTAAAACCAGAGTGCCAGACTGTTAGGAACATTGCAAATAGATTCAGCTCATTGAATGCCAGCACAATAACGGGTTCATAACATTGTCCTTGTATATTTCAGCAGTTTAATAATTTTGTTCAATTTTCTTAACTTAATCTTTATTGGTGCAGAGCAGCCGGCTTAGCATGTGGTGGTAGGTGCTATTAATTTGTAAAATACATTACACAGCAGCAACTGAAAGAATCAATAAAGTTGTTCTATGTCCTGACTCATCATGTCCTTGTTTAGATTAACAATGCATATTTTTACATATATTAGACAAACATCAGGGAATTTATAATCTTCAGAATCAAGAGACAGAGTCCACAAATAGTAATGTAAAAAATACATTAATAGTAGGTGGATAAATTATATGGGTCACGTTTTAATCATATTTCTAATGTATATCACATAAGAAAATTATATAATCATGATTTTAATATTTTATACATTTATAGTGCTTAGTACACTTCCATAAGTTAATCTTCTTTAAGTTCCTCACTGTCATATGAGATATGTAAAAACCATAAAGAGTCTCTACTCTCTTACTGATATGATAGTAAAGTGCATATTAAGCTCCTGAAAGCATCGGATAATTTGCAAAAGCATAATTGACAATGGTTATTCTTCCCATGTATTGAATCCCAATAATCAATAGGAATAGAAGTGTGGAAATAGCACAGGAAAATACTTTATTACAAAGTATTTATTTACTTATTTAAAAGGCAGAGTTGAAAGAGAGAGAGAGAGAGAGAGAGAGAGAGAGAGAGAGAGAGAGAGAAATCTTCCATCCACTATTTCACTCCCCAAATGGCTGCAATGGCCAGGACTGGAAAAGGACAAATCTAGAAGCCAGGAACTTTAGAGAGGACTCTCCTGTGGGTAGCAGTGGCCAAAGCACTTGGACCATGTTCCACTGTTGTTCAATTAGCAGGGAGCTGAATGGAAGTGGTACAATTGGAGAAGAAACCAGTAATATGGAATATTAATGTCACATTCGCTAGCTTATCCCACTATGCCCTAACACCAGCCCCAGAAAGCATTTTTATTCAGAATACTTTATGAACAATGTATCGAAAATTGAGGGACATTCATCTATGCAATAAGTATTTATTGAGTACCTACATAAAGATAAGAACAAAGTAGGTTTCTAGAATATCAACAATTAAAAATACAAACATAATTCCAGAGGGAGTTTACATACTATTTGAGACCATGAGCAATGAAAATGCAAGAGGGAATGTTGGGCACTCTGAAAATAGAGTGAAAACTAGGGCCGGCACCGCAGCTCAATAGGCTAATCCTCCGCCTTGCGGCGCCGGCACACCAGGTTCTAGTCCCAGTCGGGGCGCCAGATTCTGTCCCGGTTGCTTCTCTTCCAGTCCAGCTCTCTGCTGTGGCCCGGGAGTGCAGTGGAGGATGGCCCAAATTCTTGGCCCTGCACCCGCATGGGAGACCAGGAGAAGCACCTGGCTCCTGCCTACAGATCAGTGCGGTGCGCTGGCTGCAGTGACCATTGGAGGGTGAACCAACAGTAAAGAAAGACCTTTCTCTCTGTCTCTCTCTCTCTCTCACTGTCCACTCTGCCTGTCAAAAAAAAAAAAATACAAGAAAGAAAAATAAAAGAAAATAGAGGGAAAACTAATCTTGAAAAGGCATTTAGTCCTTGTTAAGGAACTTAGATTTTATTCTAAAAACAAATAAAGATCTTTGAAGCATTTCAACAGTGAAGGGACAAAGTTGTCTTTGTTTCTGGAAAGAGCATCCAGGCGCCACAAGGAAATGGATCAGTGGCAGTAGTCAGCTAGTGAGTCAGTACATATTTGTAACAATCCTACTCAGAGATGCATCTATGTATATGTGGAAAAGAGAAAAGCACATTTTTAAGATATTAAGGAGGAAAAATCAATAAGACTTACTTACTTGACAGAGTGGACAGTTGTAAGGAAGAGGGGAGAATCAGATTATCTCAGTTTCTGGTTTGTAGGACTGAATGGTAGGTAATGTTTTTCCCAAAGAAGAAAGTCAACTTTTATTTCTTCATCAGCTAAATTTAAAGAATATTTTCCTTCATAAAGTCACTTAAATTGTTTCATTGCTGGTTTTTTTTCTTTTTTCCTTTCTTCAAAGAAAGGATTTTTTTCATAAACTTTAGTAGCCCAAGAACTTAGCAGATGCTGAATAAATGGGTATAGCATAAAATGAAATAATGAATGAGCCAGTGAATGAATGAATGGATTGTGTATATACTGTATTTGACGTTAAATCAGCTTTGAGGAACAGGTAATATAGATTAATTGCACCGATTTTAGAAATTAGAAATCTGATACAGAATGGATTGAAGCAGTTGGCCAAGTTTACCCAATAAGCAGACGTGAAAATGGAGACTGACACATCATTCCCTTGACTCACACTTCAATATTCTTTTCACTTCATCAGCATTTTTTTATCTTCTATCTGCTTTTCCACTTTTCTACTCCTCAAAAAGAAGCCCATGTGTTTCAAAGAAAATACGTATTATGGAAAAGCTATGCATGAATTTCAAAACTTTTTACACCCAAATAAACTTCTCTTTTAATCTCATCTTTCCATGAATGTTTTGAAGTCCTCTCATGTATTCTGTTTGAGTTGTAAGATGTATGACATGAAGAGATTTATAAAATGAAATGTTTTCCCTATCTGGGATAGGATGAGAATTATAAATTAACAAGCCAACTATATTAACATAGAAATTGAAAAGTGAGCAAAAAGTTCATGTGAGTTATGTGTTACCTCTGCCATTTTAACCAAGGAAATACGCACAGAATTTCTCCTTAGTAACTTACTGGATATTATGAGCCACTTCATAATCTACTGAGGGCACGTATCTGGTGAATGTATCTATCAGGTTGTTCCTGAATTTTGCACAGCAGGGGAAGGATCAGAAGATGCTACGGTTTGAGTGTTTCATCCAAAACCTCACACCTTGGAAATTCAGTGTGGTACAGTGGAGATAGTGGAAACTTTAGGAAATGGGTCTTAGTAGGAGGCACTTAGGTTATGTGGAACATTGCACTCAGAGAGATTCTGGTACCGTGTAAAGGGCCCCAGTCAGTTGCCAAAAGAGTGAATGCTTATGAAAGAGCAAGAGTGGCATCCTCCACTCTGGTGACCTGCCTTGCCATATGATAGCCTCTGAGTGCACTCCCACCGTGAGACAACCTGACATGAGACCCTTACCTAAGGACAAACAAAGAGGGCCATCTGATTGTAGATTTTCACCTTGCAATACTGACTAAAGTATATCATTTTATTTATATATCATCCAGCCTCAGGAATTTTGGTATAGCAGTAGAAAATTTACTAATACAGGTGCAAAAAGCGATAATCAGCATCACATGGTTATTTTGACAGAAAGAACATGCATGCGCACACACACACATACTACAAATGGCACAAACATGCTCTACTTTAATCCCACAAAGAACACACTAACAATCATCATGCTATATGAATGTGGTTGGCAGAGAGAATAAAAATGTTGCTCTCATGTAATCAAACCCAGAAGTCAAAATCAGGGCTGTTGGAGCTTGATGCAGGGCTCCCGAAAGCTTTGTAAACAGTTTTAACATGATGCCTAGAGAAATTAACAAAATAAACTTAAGTATATCCAACATGAAAATGACATAATAAATAGGAATACAACAGTTTCTAAAATGCCCCACAAGGAACTGCCATCAGTAGTTTTCATCCACCTGTTCATCTATTTCCATGAGTTTTAGAGACAAACTGCTAACATATTAAAAAGTCATTAATTGCAACATATCTGTCAGGTGAATTTCTAGCTAACTTTAAGGACATCTAAAAAAAAAAAGGTATTTACTATCTAAGATCCTGTAGAATTGCACATAGTACGGAAATAAAATCAAAATTAGAATACAACATAATCCACATCCTAATAGAGGTGCCCTGATTAGTGAAATGAAAAGTCACCAGAAAGGTGACAATGTAAACCCTGGACAGACTATTATTTAGTTTTTCAGACTAAGCAAATCAAAAATATTTTTAGCCGGCACCACGGCTCACTTGGCTAATCGTCCGCCTGCGGCGCAGGTACCCCAGGGTTCTAGTCCCGGTTGGGGCGCTGGATTCTATCCTGGTTGCTCCTCTTCCAGTCCATCTCTCTGTTGTGGCCCAGGAAGGCAGTGGAGGATGGCCCAAGTGCTTGGGCCCTGCACCCACATGGGAGACCAGGAGGAAGCACCTGGCTCCTGACTTCGGATTGGTGCATGGCGCTGGCTGTAGTGGCCTTTTAGGGGGTGAATTAATGAAAGGAAGACCTTTCTCTCTGTCTCTCTCTCCCTCTGTCTAACTCCACCTGTCAAAAAATCTCTTTTTAAAAATATTTATTTATTTATTTCATTGGCAAAGTTACAGAGAAGCAGAGGCAGAGAGAGAGAGAGAGAGAGAGAGAGAGAGATCTTACATCTGCTGGTTCACTTTCCAAGTAGCCTCAATGGCCAGAGCTAAGCTGATCCGAAGCCAGGAGCCCTTAGCTTCTTCCAGGTCTCCCACACAGATGCAGGGGCTTAAGCACTTGGGGCATCTTCTGCTGATTTCCTAGGCACATCAGCAGGGAGCTGGATGGAAGTGGAGCAGCCGGGATTTGAATCAGCACCCATATGGGATACCACCGCTGCAGGTAGCACCTTTATCTTCTACACTACAGCGCTGGCCCCCAAAATCTATTTGATTCATAATGTCTACATCTCTTAAAAGAGGTCAATAATAATTGTTATTTAATGCTATTAAAACATTATTTATTATTGTGAATGAATCTGAGGCTTTTAGGTTTTAGATAAGGTCTTGGAAAGTTTTGGGGGAAATAATAGCTTTTCAGGAGCTGCAGAAATGGAGCATGCTGGATAACTGTGCAAAGCAGCATAGTGTAGGAATAGACTTAAGAATGAAGCTGAGTAAGAGGCCCTAGTGAAAAGCTCCCTTCAGAGACAACAATGTGAACAGATGTCCACACACCAAGGCACTTTTATGGAAACTCATAAGCCAGATGAGAGACCGCTGTGCCTTGTCTTGTTGCAACCATAAGAAAAACCACATGAAAGAAAGAAAGAGGAAAAAGTTCCCCACGTCTGCCTTCCTCCAGTTCTAACAAGCTCAGTGTGGAGAGATGCCTCCCTTTTGGGAGAGGGTGAGCAAACTGAATCTCAGTGCCAGAACCACTGTGGGAAAAAAAAAAATCAGACAGATTGAGCCCCCACCCCACTCCCACCCTGGCCTCTGGGCCCAGACCTGTAGAATGAACATTTGGAGCATCCCCAGCCATGAAAACTCTGCCACTCCTTCCCCCAGCTACCAGCAGAAGATGAATTCCAGCCTCAGCCAGGCTGGAAGTCTGGGAGAGGGCACTTAGGAAAGTACCCTGGAGGACAGAGTCCAGTCTGCTCTGCTGAGATCCAGCACCTGATAAAGCCCAAGCACCTCTAGTCCGCCTGTCAGTACTCACACCCTGAGCCTCTAGACTTGGCTGGCATCAAG
Organism: Sylvilagus floridanus; assembly: GCA_949820135.1. Classification (NCBI taxonomy): domain Eukaryota; kingdom Metazoa; phylum Chordata; class Mammalia; order Lagomorpha; family Leporidae; genus Sylvilagus; species Sylvilagus floridanus. The sequence goes on along the minus strand of OX463224.1, from coordinate 55,644,564 downwards.
CAAAGATCTGCATTCCAGGGGATAAGATTCATTTTCCTATGTGTCCTGTATGGTGCCTTTGGTGGGCTTGGCAGAAACCCTCTGGATTTTGTAGGAATTATCACTATGGGACCCAGGTGTAACTGGTCCAGGGCTAATCTGTGTAGCCAGTGGGGTGCTTTGTCACTCTTTTCCAAACTTGGGTAAACCACGAGGAACCACAGGTCTGTGCCTTGGAATTCAGTGATGGGCTGCTAAAGCCCTACTGATTCTAGTTATTTCTATCCTGAGGCAAGTTCCCTGTTGATAGAATCTCTGAATGTGACACAGACTTGTTTTGGCACATAACACCACCAGACTCTCACAGGCCTGGTATGCACCCCAACGATTGCATGGGGCAAGATGGTTCTGAGACCCAAATGTCCAAATGTAACCTACCTAGGGCCTATCTCAGTAGCTGAGGGGCTGCCTCTATCACACATTTGACAACTGTGGACATGCAGCAAGAAATTACAAACCTGTTTTGAGACTCAGTGCCAGGATGATAAAACCTAGCATGGAGTAGATGCTAATGGTCCCCGTCGCCAGGTGAGCACCTGCAGACAAAGCTTTTGGAATTTTTCACCGTCCAATAAATATCAGCAGCCGCTAATAGGTGTGGTATTGGACAGGAAACCCAACTCAGCAGCAGATAGATCATAGTAGGTTGAGCTTTGGTCCTACCCCAAGCTATACTGGTCTGGGTGGGCTGACAGCTGCATATGTGGTCTGGTATTGAGGTATTCATAGACATAGAACAAGGAATCTGAGCCTAGCACAGGCCCAGGTAGAGGCTTATGTGGATGGACTACCCCTTTTGGGTACTTCCCCAGTTCATATTGAACAACACATCACTGAATCATTTATATATACATATATCATAGACATTTCTCAAAGGAAGACATATGAATGGCCAAGTACATGAAAAAATGCTGAACATCACTAATGAACCAGGAAATGCAAATCACAACCACAAAGAGACAAATGATTAAAAGTGATGGTGAGGATACGATGAAGGAGAACCCTTTGATCCTGTTGCTGTGAATGTAAGTTAGTAGAGCCACTGTGAAAAACATTTTGGAGGTTCCCCAAAAAACTAAAAATAGAACTACCGTAAGATCCATCAATTCCACCCTTGAGTATACATCCAAGGGAAGTGAAATCCATCTGGTGAAGACATTTGTACTAGTTCATTGTAGTTCATTGTACTAGTTCATCTGTACTAGTTCTTCTACTAGTTTAGTGTAGTATTATTCACAATAGCTAAGAAGTGGAAATAATTCAAGTCTCCACACACAGATTAATAGATAAAGAAAATGTACATATGCATAACAGAATATTACTAGGCCTTAAAAAGAAGGAAATCTTGTCATTTGCAACAACATGAATAAAACTGGAAGTCATTATGTTAGGTGAAATAAACCAAGGACAAAAAGAAAAATATCACACAATCTCATTCATATGCACAGTCTAAAAATAGACAATCTCTTAGACATTTAAAATATAATTATGACTACCAAAGGCTGAGGAGGGAAGGGCAGAGAGAGAAATGGAGAAACATTGATTGATCGGTGCGAGGCTATAACTAGATAGAAGGAAAAGTTCCTGGGGTTCTAATACACAGTAGGTGATCATAGACATTGTTAATCAAGATATGTCTCCTTTAAAAAAAAAACTAGAAGATGGACTTATAGGATGATTTCACCATAACGAATTATTAAATGTTTGAAAAGAATGAATATATTTGCTCTTACTGGCTATGCAACAATGTTTATGTATAATAAAACACCCTATAGTACCACTTAACTATGCACAATTCTAAATATAAAACAACCCCAAAATATAGCGTAACATAATACAGCAGATGTTCAGTCAGTACTCACCTGAACTCCACCCTAGCTAGCTCTTTTCTGCTGTTAGAAGCTGAAGGGAAAAAGAGAAGCTATTCTGAAATTTCTGTCCCCTTTCTTCTTATGTTGACCTCCACAATTCATGTCATTCATATAATCCAAAATTAAGAACAAGTGTCCCTCTTAGTCTCAATTAAGTCGTTTCCAAGGTCCACAGAAACTTCAAAAATTATGGGATAAACTCCACTAAAAAACCTATAGTTCAGTTGTCAGCTCATTCTCTGCCTATTCCTATCTGCCTCAAACTCTTTGGATAACCCACATTTCTTATTAAAGTGCTGGGTTCAATCCTCGACTGCACTTTCTAGTCAAGCTCCCTGCTAATGTTCATCGCGGGAGGTAGCAGGTGATCCTTCAACTGGTTGGGTCTCTGCCATCCACATTAGAGACCAAGGTTAAATTTCCAACTCCTGGCTTCAACCAGGTCCAGCCCAGGCTGTTATAGGTATTTGGGGAATAAACCAAGAAGAGGAAGCTCTCTTTTTGTCTCTTATTCTCTGTGTGCCTGTGTCTGTCTTTTTGCTTTTCAAATAACTTACATAAATAAATTTATTGTTATACCACAGTAAAAAGTGATGGGGAAAGGCACTAAAATTTGAATAATTGAAAACATTGCCTCAAATATACACACACTGTCATTAAATTGTAGGGGGCCCATTACCCATCTCTAAACTGCTGAAACAAGGGCAGTATTTCCATTAATAACTAATCACTCATAATGCTGGATCTCTTTCCCCAGTTCAGTTTCTGGAGGTACTGAGGCCTGAAACCATAGAGGATACAACACTCTCCTGTGTATTATAAGGCACAGAGCCTTATGAGGCCAATCAGAGAGAAAATATTGGTCAAAAAACTATGAATTAGGCAGGTCATCTGAACACGTCCACCTTGTGGAGCTAGACTAAAGGATTAAACTCAAGTAGACACCAATAAATTAATGCTTGGGAGATAATTTCTTAATAAATTCTATGAAATAGAGACATAGGCCATGTCAAGTATTTTGCAGTTCTTTTTGTTTATTCCCTTGCCCAGAAAGAAGCCATTTACTAACCAGATTTACTCCATGAACGATTTCAATCTCACAGTGGAGTCTTGTTAGATAGAGGTGAGTGTGGCGTGTCTGTTTCTCCAGCTTTCACTTTTCCTGGTGGATCTAGTCATAAAGCTACCCAGGGAGCTATGTCAATTCAGTACCTATTTCCGGAATTACCAGGATAGATCAGAGAGATGCAGGATTGAGAAATGAATCCCCTTAAAATTGATTAAGCCAAAAGTGGTAAAAAAAAAAAAAAAAAGGGAGAGGGGGGCAGCTGGATTTTGAAGACGATGTCCTGACTGCTTCAAATATAGTGAAAGATACCAAAGGGGCCTCCAGCAGTCCACTCTCTCGACAATGGCAGTGGTAGCTGAAGGATGCAAAGCTTCACATGGAACATTTTCCCATAATGGCAATGCTTCCACAGTTGAGGTGGAATTATAACTGCTGTCATAGGCCCAGAGTAAAAGACATAGAAAGTCTCTGTAAAACATGTTGATAGAAAAAATTGTTCTCTCTTCCAGATAAGTTGAGCTCAGATCTGAGCCACTGACCATTTAAAATTTGGCCTTGTGCTTTGAATTCCCTGTGATCTTTTGCTGTGAGGTTCCCTTCGTTTATCTTCTTTCATGTTGGCCGTGTTTCTGTGTTTCTGTGTGTAACACATCTTTAAGTATCTTTTGCAGGGCTGGACGAGTGGCAACAAATTCTTTCAATTTTTGTTTGTTATGAAAGGTCTTTATTTCACCTTCATTCACAAATGAGAGCTTGGCAGGATATAATATTCTGGGCTGGCAGTTTTTCTCTCTAAGTACCTGGGCTATGTCTCGCCATTCCCTTCTAGCTTGTAGGGTTTCTGATGAGAAGTCTGCCGTGAGTCTAATTGGAGATCCTCTGAGTGTAATTTGACGTTTCTCTCTTGCGCATTTTAGGATCTTTTCTTTCTGTTTCACTGTGGTGAGTTTAATTACAACATGTCGTGGTGAGGACCTCTTTTGGTCATGTTTACTAGGGGTTCTATGAGCTTCCTGTACTAGGATGTCTCTTGTGAATTAATACTATAACTAGTACTCCAACAGTATTTTTCACTTTGTGTTGATATGTGAGGGCAAACTGTTGAAATCTTTACTTAATATATAGTAAACTGATCTTCTGTATATAAAGAGAATTGAAAATGAATCTTGATGTGAAGCAAGGGGAGAGGGAGTGGGAAAGGGGAGGGTTGCGGGTGGGGGGAAGTTATGGAGGGGAAGCCATTGTAATCTATAAGCTGTATTTTGGAAATTTACATTCTTTAAATAAAAGCGTTATAAAAAATATGATAAATTACATTAAAAAAAAAATTTGGCCTTGTGAGAGAATACTTGTTATGAATTGTACATTGAATTGATATCCTATGGCAACTCTTTTTGGTTTCTGTGGCCTCAGGTACTGGCAGGCAAGGAGACATGGCACAGAAATCAATACTTGACAATTCAGCCTGTCTGCATTCTCTCAAGTCCTTATTCTTCCTTCCATGTTTACTTGATTTTTTTACATAAATAACTATATTTATATTAAATGGAACAGAATAAGGGGGGGATCAGTCATCTTACCAAATTAAAAATTGCAGAACTAATGCAATTTTATGAAATTTAGCAAACCTTTTGCTGTATTTATTTATTGAGTTTTTTGTCAGTACAATAGTTAATAAATGTTATCATAAGGCCATTATGGCTCTTAAATGGTATTATAAAGATTTTTAGCTATGTAATTGAAATTATTTACTGAATTTGTTATTAAAAATATACTTTTCCCAGAGGTACCTAATTAGGGACTAATGAACAGAAGTGTGGTCTTGGACAGTACAAGACAGTGAATGTCTGTCTCAGCCATGTGTTGATGAGCTTTTTAAAAAGTTCAGGGAAAATGTACATCACTGAAAATATGCAATCCTTTAAAATTTCTAGGAAGCAGTAAAAATTACTTTTCTCTAATTGACATATATTCTCATTGCTAAAACAGAAACCTAGTACTCTAGAGGTAAAATTTTAATGTCTGTTTAATTATTGGTTTCCATGTAGATTAAAGAAGAAATACAAGCACACATATATGTACATGCAGATAGAGAAAATGTATAAAAATGTCCTAATACATGTAACAATACTTTATAAAAGCAGAGAGATGGTAAAGTTTCCTTGTGATCATAGAACAAGTTGTTGATGTAGCTAGGAAGACAACACACTCTTCATAATTTTACTAATCTAAAACGCATTGTCTTACCTTGTATTCACAAAACAGATAATAAAATATTACAAGAAATAATAGCTATGAATCCAATTAGAGTTTTTCCTTGTCACTCATTCATTCCTTCTAACAAACAAAAATCAGTGAATTAATAATGATTCTTATACAGTTGCAGAGAGGCTAAACATTCCTATATCTTCTGATTTACTTGTTGCATAAGAGTCTCAGAGGGTGCCCGAGATCAATGAAGTAAATATTTGCAAAGGATTATGTGTTGCAAATCACACCACTATGGATCCAGTGATTAAAGTCTCTTAGCTCTCAGGAAATCATTCTCTTAAGTGGGAATTAGAGAAGTAAGCAGGCCAGTAAAAAGTAGAATGATAATATTCTCCAGGAGAAGACCAGAATTCTGCAAGGGGAAGCAGAAATAGTCTTCCAGGTGCAAGAAAACTGGAGGCTGCCATTCATGGGCCATGAATTAGGAGAAATAAACAAGTAATTAGATGGTAGAAAAGGAATATTTAGTCAGGGAGGGCAGTGATATGATTACTAAAGTAAGCAAGTAAACTAGTCCCGGAGATACACTCATTTTTCACTTGAGTAAACTGAAACTCAGGGTATATTTCTGTTTCAAGGTTGCACTACAGCCAAGTGCATAAATCATAACTACTAAAACATCTATACAGCTTTTTATACTATCCCAAAGTATTTGTTTCGCTGCCATTGGTCAATAACTGAGTCCGATTTGTTTGTAACTTTTATATATATTCAGAGAGATTGCATAGAGAGATTTGTTTTCAATATGCTCATTACAATGTTTCATATCTTGTGCTGTCTTATCCCTTACTATATTCTAAAGAAATCTTAAGACTGGAACAGTGCATTTTTCCAGTGGCTGGATTATCAAAAAAGGAATGGAATATCACTTGTCCAGTCAACACAAAAGTTTTGGGGAGTAAATATCCAAAAATTTTGCATACAATTCCTTCTTTCAAGGCATGAGTCTCATGCTCTCTTCCCAAACATCTACTTTATTTTCGTAAATTCTCTTTCACAGAAAATACCAACATCTTCATCCGGTCCTCCTTCCCCCATCTAGCATGACGTAAGGGGATCCCTAAGAGTCATTCTTCCCATATATCAATACATGGACACAGACGCATTTGCGTGCACACACACACAAATACACACTTTGTTTAATTTCTCACTCTACATAGCACAAAATATAAAGTTAGTGATAAAATCTATTAATGATCTTGTCCATGTCTCCTTCCTGAAATGCATTTCAGGGTCACTTCTTAGTTTCTCCACGGGGATAATCTTTTATCTACCCCAGGACTAAAGTGCTGATCCCAGGAGTCCATAACACAGCTGACACTTACTCATTTTTCAAGCGTTAAAACATATCCTCAGAGAAGCACTTACCAATTGCTCCCATCTTAATCAGTTTATCCCTCTACTATGCCATGTCAGACTTATTTCATTCTTAGAAGTTTGTGTATTACATATTTTATTACTTTATTATTACTTTAAATGTGTGTTTCTTTTAATCCTATTGAAGGCAGAAGGTATAATTGATGACCTCACAACTTAACATCAGCTGCATAATTTATGATTTCTAGTGGAAAATGAAGAGGTCCCTTTTTCAAAAATTATTAAAATTGCAAGATGGAGCAAAAGAGTGTTGAACCAAGCATAGCAGCATTCTACAAATGGGACCACACAGACACACCCACACATGTAGCAGGCCTTGTTACCACTTTACACTTGCTATCTAACATAACACCTGGCAAATTAATACTGAATAAATATGTAATATAATGAATAAATTATGATAAAATATTTACATATTAATTCTATGTAAATATTTTACAATATTTCTAAAGAACACCTTTTGAGAATAGTGGAGAAAGAATATGAAACACAGTGAACCAACAGAAAAGGGAATAAAATAGAAGTCAGAAAAAAATATTGTGGGAGTATGTTCTTATATTAAGGAACTTTTAAAAAGACACTACAAAAGAGAAAAGATGCTAACACTTAGGGAAAGGAGAAAACTAAAATTTTAATACATTAAATATATTCTAGACTCAGGGAGCTTTCATGCATATTATGTAATTTTAGCCTTCCAACAATTGCAAAAGACAGATTTCATTTTTTACTACCTATGTTGAAGGAAACTGTATGTCAAAGGATTCAAGATAGCCATATAGAGAGGTCCAGTCTTTGAATCTTCCTCCACCAAGACACTCTAAAACAGCTACATCCACAAATGAGAGCTTGAGGAAGAGCACCAGAGGCAGTAGGAGAAAAATGCACACATAATAGGATATGGACAACAGGAATAACAGCTTGGAGAGAGGAGAAAGAGGACCAAGGACAGCCCTGGTAGCATCTGAGGCCCAGGGTCTGGGATACTGTCTGTTGCCAGGGTGAGAGAGAGCAATAGAACCAGGCAGGTACCATCAGCACAAAACTCAGCCAAGTGATCCTCCCCGGATGGGTATCCAGCTGTGGAGGACCAGCAGCTCAGGGAGGAGCTCTCTCTGGAAAACTCTGGGTCACATGGCCTTCAGAAGGGGAACCTTCATGGTATCCTCAGAGCAAAGATCTTGGTGGGAATGCACCATCTGAGGGGGAAGCTGTTCCCAGGAAGTTTATACCTCTCTTCTTTCCAGTGATCCCAGAGACATTCTTGCATTCTAGCAGGGCCGAATGAGCCCTGCAAGGTCCAGCTGAGTCCATTAGGGCAGCAGGAGGCCCTGGAGTCCAGATCAGCTGTGCTAAAACAGACAGTACAAGCAAAGCAGCTGTGATATACAGTCCCTAGGATTCTGGAAATAGAAGGCATGCACCATTGGAACTCAGACCATCTTTTTTCCCACTGTTCCCTGTTCCTTATTCACTTGAAAAATCACAGGTTGTGGCAAAGTTCCTGTGCACCCACCCAGTCTGACTGCAAAGTCTCAGAGCTCCCTGCACACTGCGCACAGCTCTCACAGTGCTATTAGAGGGCACGTTATAGAGTGAGTCAGTGCTCTGGACCATGTACACATCTGGGTGGGTAAAGTGCACTGGCAACATAAACTCTGAGCTGTGAATCACCCGTGGCACAGAGAAATTGTGAGACTACAAAAACATCAGTCGGCTCCAAGATTCCCTCTCTTCACCAACTGTAGCCGGAGGTACTCAATGCCCATCTTGAACATCAGTCTGGACACTTACGCCACCAAAAACAGCAGCCAATCTCCCTGACCCCACCCAGAAAACACTCCTGGATCTCAAGTATGCCTTAAGGTTAAGTGCTCAGCCTCAGATAAGCCTTTGGGATAAGTGCTGCACCTAGCCCAGCATCACCTCACTAACAGGGACTTACAACAGGGCTCTTTTCTCTGGCCTACCATGTTAGGACCCTATGGCCTAAAGGGTCTCTAACCTAGAGAATTCACACTTGGTGCAGGCCCAGCATGGTGCTCAGGGTTCCAGGCTCAAGCCTCTCCAACAGAAACTGCTGGAGTTTATGTGATTTTGCTTACTCAGTGCTTGGAACTGAGGTAGCCACATGCAAGCCAAACCAGTAGGCAGCACAGAGAGCAGTCCCAGACAGCCTGTCCTGATCCAGACCCAAAGTGACTCTCAAATATCCAACCACTCAAACAAGCAACATCTGTGAGTCCTGCCTCCTCCAACCAGCATTAGTGCAACTCTTGGAATTGTGAATCTGGGCAGCAGGTAGAAGTTTCTAAATCTACTCAGCTCCCAGGGATAGCACTGACTTTACAACTCCAATGCCTGACCTGGCTACTAGCTGGGATTATACATGCCCGACACACCCTCAATAGCTGCAAGACCCTCTCTCAACACCTGAGAAATATATCATGCCAGTCCCTTCTTTCAGAGATGGCTAGGGACCTGTGAGAAAGGAATCTCAGTGAACAAAATTAGCTACAGGAACACCCTAGGATCCCACTATGGCTTACATCAGCTATAGAAAAACAAAGATATAGGAAGACTATACTACCCCCAGAAACACAATAAAAGCAAAAATAGACAAATGGGATTACAACAAGCCATGGCTCACTAGGCTAATCCTCTGCCTGCGGTGCTGGCACCGCAGGATCTAGTCCTGGTTGGGGTGCCAGATTCTGTTCCAGCTGCCCCTCTTCCAGTCCAGCTCTCTGTTGTGGCCTGGGAATGCAGTGGAGCATGGCCCAAGTGCTTGGGTCCTGCACCCACATGGGAGGCCAGGAGGAAGCACTTGGCTCCTGGCTTTGGATCCACACAGTGCGCCAGCTATAGTGGCCATTTGGGGGGTGAACAAATGGAAGGAAGACTTTTCTCTCCGTCTCTCTCCCTCTCAATGTCTAACTCTGCCTGTCAAAATAAATAAATAAATAAATAAATAAATAAATAAATAAAATAAAAAGTTATACAAGAATGAAATCCAGACATTTGCAACAAAATATTTGGGACTAGAAATCATTATGCTAAGTGAAATAAACCAACTTAAAAAGACAAACTTCATATGTTTTTTCTTATGTGTGGAAGTTTATATAGAGAATTAAAATTGCATAGATGTCATATCATTTATATATAGTTATTAGTATTACTTCACTTAATCATGCCATGTCATGACACTACATCCTTCTTTCTCATGCTATGATCATTGTCAGGACTCTCTCGCGTTGTGACACTAGCATCTATGTTTTACACATAAAGTAGTATATATGTATATATATATATATATATATATATAGTATATATACACATTATATATGTGTATAACAAATACAAGTGAATATTGCAAAGCTAAAGATTTTCAAATTTTATAACTAATAAAAAGCCATTATAATTAAAAAAACAGAAAACTGTATCTCAGAGAAGTAAGACAATTTATCCAACTTAGCAAATGAGTTTTTTTGTGAGCAGTAATGAATGTTTATAACTAGGACATTACTTCCTGGCACATATACACCTTAGAGGACTTCATATTGTGAAGTGCATTCTTTGAGATTCACCAGGTTTAACTTTGTTACTTAGGACTAGCTGAGACCAGCAGTGCCATGAAGGTAGAATACCTGACCCTGAGACCCAGCTTCTCTTCTTGAGGGCTCCCTCTTTTCTATTCCCACCGATATGCAGGATCAAGTGTATATGAGAAGTCAAAAATCAGAAAATATGTGCAAAAAATGATCAAGAGACAACACAATGCTGAAGCCTTTGAGCCAGAATCCCTCTCCCTTGAGAAGCATCCCAAGGAAACGATTCAATATTGGAAAACACATCAAAAAGTTTCTGTTCATTTTAATATTATTTATAAACATGAGAGGAAACATTGTATGAATTTCATTGCCAGTGTGACTTCATAGGACAAGTGAGAAATTCAAATACGTTGAAATTTTGGAAAAAATAATTTATAAAACAGTAAGATCTAAAAGAAAGATACTTCCCAAATTGTGGCATAAAAGCCTCCTATATGTTTGTTTGTTAAATATGCAACTGGTTTTTAAATATGAATGTTCTTGGGTGAATGAGCCTCTTATGTTGTAAAGGGTGCTCCCTTGCATACTCCCTTCTCTGCCTGCAGTGTTTCCTCTGGTTTACAGCAACCAAAGCCAAGAGCAACGGTGCTCACTATTCCCTTACCTTGTTTATTCCCTGCAATAGGCACTGAGAATGGTCACTCCGTCACCTCTGTGGACTGTGGCACATATCTGACAGTGTTCTGGGAGTGGGACCAACTGTCTTTCCTGCAAAACCAAATGGCCCTTCTTATCAATGAGTTCTATTACCTATGATACAGTGAGGAGTACTCTCTCAGGTTGGTCATATGCCTTGTCAAACTGGGATAGACATCTCTATCTCAAATGGAAAAATCATTCCTACTGTTTCATGGGACTCCCGCCTATCTTCCTCATTGTTGGCAGTGTGAAAGGCATAGATAAAATTAATATTGAAAAAGGCCGCATTGTCAACAGGAGTATAGTAATTGAAGAGTTCAAGGAAGGACAAAATTGAAAACTGTTTTCCTATGTTTATGTTATAAAATATAAATGATATGCTAATATATCTAGAAAGTGAATGAATATTATTATGTACTGTATACTTTGAGTACAACCTGAATTTGCAAGTGATGCACTGTAGCAATTATTGAAACAGTATATGGAACCCAGTATGCTGCAAATGGTGTATGGTTAGAAGATGTAGCATTGTGAATAAAGAAATAACCAACATTAAATAAGCGGAGTGACAGAACTGAATAATCAAGTAAATATATGTTGTTTTAAGCAAATAGTTTATGAATAACTATGGCATTGTGAGTTATGAAAGCACTGCTCCCAGAAGATCATTAGCCAGAGATGACGCACTTGACAAAGGAGTGAAATAGATGAGGCCTACACCTGAACAAGAAGAGATGGTGCCTAGGACTATGAACACATTCAGATGCATTGACTGAGTAATAAAACTAATATATGAATGCTTCTATTTACACATTTATTATAATATCCATTCATAATTCATACAAATATAAAACCCATGGATTTTATATTTTATTTTTAAAATCAAATTTTATATGACTAAAAAATACCATAAATATATTTTCCTGGGGCCACATGTACCATAACCCAGAACATATAGACCCATTTCCTAGAGGAAAGCAACCACACATTTACAGTCTGCACAAAGGAATTGGAAAAAGCAACAAACATAGCAAAGGAGAAGTTAACGTATTTGAATTTCGCATGAATGGGAAAGCACATGTTCACGATGTGAAAGGAGACTTAAAATTTGGAGGCAGTTCATATAGATGCACCCAACTGTGTGGATAATTACAACACTAAGTTACAGTTGTTAATCTTGTAGTTTGAACCAATGCTCCAGAGAGTCAAAGTTAAACAGAAGCACAATTAATGATTGAAGTTTTGTTCTTTGGGTCAAGTATTTGATGATTAGATCCAACTAGCTTGTGAGTCATGTTTCAGATGTCACTCTTTAGTAGTTGGGTGTTAAGTTGATTCATAGGTACCATCATGCACCCATGCACAAGTTATCTGACATCTTTGTGCCTTAGTTTGTCCATCTGCCAAATTCAGATAATAATAGACTCAACTGAGCTGAATTATTGCACATGGTCTTGCATTAAGGGATCAGCAAACTTTTAACACTTTTTTAACACTTGTAATCCAAACTATTTAATCAAACCTAGTGTTGTTTACTTCTCACAGTCATACTTCTAAGCTTCTCTGAAACCCTGAATATAAAAAAAAAAAAACTTAGATGGTAAAATATTTAGTCACAAACATTGTTTGGATGCTTGCCACATCCTAAAATTCCAAGGAACCAAGAGGATTACTCAATGACTTGTACAGCGAAAAACTAGTAGAGAATGTATTAAAATCATGGTTGAAAGATTCACTTTCTATTCCACTTGTATCTGTTCATTATTTTGTGCCAAACTCAGCCTGGCTATCCTTACCTCTACTTCATGAAGACTCCCATGTGATTCACAGTACCCCCCATCTGAGTTCTCAAGACAGCAAAGCAGTGGATAGAATGTTGTAGCTGCCCATGTAACATCTATCCTCTTCCTCCTTAGAGAAAAAGCTAGTTTCCTGCTTGGGTAGCTTAGGCTTGAGTATTTTTTTTTTTTTGACAGGCAGAGTGGACAGAGAGAGAGAGAGACAGAGAGAAAGGTCTTCCTTTGCCGTTGGTTCACCCTCCAATGGCTGCCGCGGACAGCGCGCTGCGGCCGGCGCACCGCGCTCATCCGATGGCAGGAGCCAGGTGCTAGGTGCTTTTTCCTGGTCTCCCATGGAGTGCAGGGCCCAAGCACTTGGGCCATCCTCCACTGCACTCCTGGGCCACAGCAGAGGGCTGGCCTGGAAGAGGGGCAACCGGGACAGAATCCGGCGCCCCGACTAGGACTAGAACCCTGTGTGCCGGCACCGCAAGGCGGAGGATTAGCCTGTTGAGCCACGGCGCAGGCAGGCTTGAGTATTTCTAAAGCCTCAGACTTCCTCCCCTGATGTATTTACCCTTTTGTAAAAGAACATATTGTAAAGGAATACATGAGACTTAAGGTGGGAGGTAGATGGCCAGAGAGAAAAAGTGGCTTCTAAAACAAGCACAAAGCACAAATAAAGATCTGTTAGTAAAGAACCGAAAACCTAACATTTAATTTTCACCTCCATATTCCTTACTTTGCCAATATCAATCAAAAACAAAATATTGCAAATTCCTCTCCCTCATTTTCTCTCAGTTATTCCTAATTCTCTACAAAATTCAAAGTCAAGCTGTATCAGTCCTCAGAAAGATCTCTAGCACAACCTGTCAAGTTGCCTCATCCTCCGCTACTGAACTTCTCAGTTGGTCAAGCATCAGCTCACTAACCTAACTAAGATCTGGGAGGATCTTCTAGACAGTAGAGGGAGTCCATGCCACGCCAATTATCCTGTAACATCAAATATTCCCTGAACGCTTTAAAATTATTATCCATTTTATTAGATGGTAAATGTTACAAAGGCAGGGACTTGTTTAACTAGTCAAGTGCCTAATATTGTGAGCATTGAATCATTCATTAAATAAACACACAATAGAACAAGTGGGGCCAACACTGTGGTATAGTAGGTTAAACTGCCACCTGTGGTGCTAGCATCCTATATGGGTGCTAATTCAAGTCCCAGCTGTTCCATTTCCAATCCAGCTCTCTGCTATGGCCTGGGAAAGCAGTGGAAGATGGCCCAAGGCTTTGGGTCCCTGCACCCATGTGGGAGGCCTGGAGGAGGTTTCTTGCTCCTGGCTCCTGACTGAATCAGCCCAGCTCTGGCCATTGCAGCCAGAATGTGGAAGTTAAGTAAATTATTCCCAGATAATAGACTATGCTCCTTAACACCTCTTTTATGACTCTCCAGGCAATTTTTATTCTTATTACAGAATTGATACATAACATGGGATATTTTAGGCTCTAAGTTAATATGTACCTTAATTTCATAGATAATAATCTAGTTTCCATTATATATGATCAATATTTAATCCAATGGAGAACTCAAAGCCCCAGTAGATTAGCAAAGCTTCTAGATGGAAAATACACAAGCCTTTAAGTCACCAAGAGAAAATCCACTCACCAACCCCTCATGGGAATGTGATATTAATGAGTATTAAACTTTAGTGACTGAAGCCAAGTAGATAGGGAGTTTTGTTACAGAAATTATCCTGCCACGCAGAGGTCATTGGGATAACAGATGCACTGCAACTTTAATTCAAAGATACTGATTTTGGTTTTCTCTTGGGTGGTTAATCATGTTTTTGTTTCCACTTGAATTTCTTGAATAGCTATAGTAGCAAACAAATACCATTAGCTGCATTGTAATTCAGAGCTTACTACTGTGTCCTGAATCATAATCCATCTAAAAGAGTCTGTTTAGACGAATACTCAGATATAGAACTAAATTAAAAGTTCTCGAATTAAATATATGAGAAGTTCATCCACACTCTAGAAGGCCAAGTGAAAATGTAAACAGTCTTGCATTTAGTTTTTTTTTCTATTTTTTTCCCTTTTCTTTTATTCGACAGGCAGAGTTAGACAGTGAGAGAGAGAGACAGAGAGAAAGGTCTTCCTTCCACTGGTTCACTCCCCAAAGTGCTGCTACGGCTGGAGCTGTGCTGATCTGAAGCCTGGAGCCAGGTGCTTCTTCCTAGTCTCCCATGGGGGTGCAGGCGCCCAAGCACTGTCTTCCCGGGGCACAGCAGAGAGCTGGACTGGAAGAGGAGCAACTTGGAATAGACCCGGGCACCCATATGGGATGCAGGCGCCACAGGCAGAGGATTACCCAAGTGAGCCACAGCGCCGGCCCCATGTTTACTTTTAACATATCTTGTTTGACCTTGGGTGAATTAGTGACCTCAGAGGGTGAAGTTGGAATAATTAATTTATCTATGAAGTTTTTTTAATCCTAAAATAAAAAATGAGATTAAAATGCAGCATTTCTTTACTGTGCTGTGAAAATCTTCATTTCTTCAATTTTCCAGCACTTCTAAATGTATTATGTGTTTGAACTTTAAAGAGTTCTAAGCACCTGTTATTTCCAACTTGTGTTTGAGCCAAGTCGTTTGCCACAGACATCAGTTTGCCTCTGCAGGTCAGTTACTTCATTATCATGGTGAATGAAGAAGGCTTTGATTTTCTCTCATTACTTTCTCCTGAGATTTATTACAGAATTTTTTTTTTTTTTTTTAGAATCTGTCCCTTAACATCTGCCTAAATTGACTAGATATGATCATTAGCAGTCACTGTAATCAACATCACATTCTCATTAAAATCATGCATTCATGATGTTAAATAGGTGTAAAAACTCAACAATGTTAAATATTCACTTTCTATAAAACTCCAGCAGCAGAAAATTTGCAGCAATTTCAAACATTGCTATAGGTTAACATAGTCTGTCAATTTTAAATCCTGCATTCAGCTTTTTATTAGTAGCTTTTACCTTCAACAACAAAGGGTGCATTGGGTCCCAACCAAAAACAGCTACAAAGTATTCATCTAGTTATTTATGTGTGGAATTAAACAATATTAAAATACTGTTCAGGGGCTGACGCTGTGGCGCCGCAGGTTAATGCCCTGGTCTTAAGTGCTGGCATCCCATATGGATGCCGCTTCGAGTCCCACTGCTCCACTGACAATCCAGCTCTCTGTTTTAGGCTGGGAAAGCAGTAGAAGACGGCCCAAGTCCTTGGGCCCCTCACCCGCATGGGAGATCTGGAAGAAACTCCTGGCTTCAGACTTCAGATCTGCACAACTCCAGGTCTTGCAGCCAACTGGGGAATGGATCAGCGGATGAAGGACTCTCTCTCTCTCTCTCTCTCTCTCTCTCTCTCTCTCTCTCTCCCTCTCTCCTTCTCTCCCTCTCTCCCTCTCTCCCTCTCTCCCTCTCTCTGTGTAACTCTAACTTTCAAGTAATGAAGGTCTCTCTCTCTCTCCCTCTCCCTCTCCCTCTCCCTCTCCCTCTCTCTGCCTCTCCTCTCTCTGTGTAACTCTAACTTTCAAGTAAATAAATGAATCTTAAATAAAATAAAATATTTGTTCAATGACAAGCAAATTAATAGTCTAAGGATAAACTTTATCAACCTTGAAAGCAGTGTTTAATACAGTATTTTTCTTGACTTTTATATGTAAAACAGCTAATTCATTGCTGTTCAGTCACTATTTTAAAGAGTAAAATGTATTTCACTACCTGGGATCTATGCATTGCTTGGTTTGTTGAATTTTTTTTTTTTAATTTTTGAATAGCAACTCCCAATATCTAAACAATTTTAACACCCAAACAGTTTTAGTAGACACTGAGATTATCTTGATGGTGTTTACAGATTTATTTGTCTTCCTTATCACTGCTCTGTGCATAATTACCAAATAAATAAATGATTCCCAATGTGATGTAATATCTGATAGGCAGGTCCATGAAAGCTCTCTGTTCATCACCCCTGTATATGTGCTTTCCTTTCCTACTTCTTATTTCTCAGGATATTTATTTAGGTTTTCTTCTACACAGCCTTAATTCAATTTATTCCCTCTTTCACAGTGTACCTTACAACTCTATGTTCTCAGCTGTTCCCCCACAAATGCCTCTTTCTCTTGTGTTTTGAAGGAATAAATTATCATCCATGGCATTGTCTCTTGTTGAGAGGTAAAGAAAACATCAGACCTCTATAAAGTTTGGAAATGTGGATTATACTATAATCTTTACTAAAATTATTATGTTAATTATAAGAGTTAGTGGTCTTAATTTGGGGCTATATAAAATGTAAATGATGCATCAAATACTTAGATTGCATAACCGAATTGTTCATTGAAATTTAATGGTTTTAGACTTATTAATCATTGTTTTAAATATTTGGTGGGAAACATTTCTAAAATGAACTTTATAAACTGATACTGCTATTCAGGGACACCTTATATAGTTTATGTAAAGAGCTCAGCAACAAACATTTTGACATTTTTAGCAAGAAAGATTAACACACAGTCTCCTAAACATGCTAGGCATTAGTCTTTTCATAAAATAAATAAGAAAATTATAATAAAATTCTCTTTATCCTCTTAAATCTTTAAATTTTCAAATGGTGAGCATGACTTTACCGTTCATTGATGTCACTGAGTTGTGATAAACACACATCATTGGGATATATGTACTGCACATTAAAGTTCATCCTTATGTGAGACCCTATGCAAATTCTATATTGAACCCATCTCTAAGGTAGTATCATTGTTCTTGTTTGTGAGCCAAATCGATCATTTGTTCTGTGTGTCTCTCTGATACAGATTTCAATTTAATTTCCAAAATGATTCCCCCTCTTTCAGATCATCCTGGTTGTAACACTGTGTATGTGGAAGAAGAATCTGGTCTCCATGTTCAAAGGTAACCAAGCTTATCAGAATTATATTGACAGAAGGGATAGCTGTGAAAGTGGGCAATAAGTGAATGAAGTGTAGGGTCTCTGTAATCTAAGAATTGTTTTTCCTTTTCTTGATTTATATGTTATTGGAGAGTTGGAGTTACAGAGAAAGAGAAAGAGAACGACAAAGAGAAAGAGGTCTTCCTTTCTTCTTCTCATCAAAACCTTATTTCAAGAAAGGTCTTCCATCTATTGATTCACTCCCCAGATGGCTGCAACATCCAGGGCTGGACCTGGACAAAGCCAGAAGTGAAAAGCCAGGAGTTTCTTTCAGGGCTCCCACATTGGTGTCAGGGGCCCAATGGATCATCTCCTGCTGCTTTTTCCAGGCCATTAGAAGGGAGCTGCATCAGAAATCGAGCATCTGGGACTCAAACTGGCACCTAATGGAATGCTGGCTTCACAGGCAGTGGCCTAACCCACTACACCACAACCTAGCCCCAGGAATTTGTTGTGAAGTTGGTGTGGTCCTGGGAGACCTAATTCACATGACATGGACATGAACTGATAAAGCTTGGTTGGCTGGCATAGATGAAGTCTCTTTCTCCATATAGTTTCTAATACTATGGCCCAAGATTCTCCACATGGTGATGGAATGATCATAATAAATAAAATGCAGCAAGTCTAATGCACAAAACAAAAGAATATTTTTAAAGTTTATAGAAACTTAAAAAATTCAAAGAAACGTAACAGAGACAGAGAAGGTGGATGGGGGAGAAAGAAATCGTCCATCCATTGGATCATTCTCCAAATGGCCACAACATCCAGGGCTGGGGCAGGCCAAAACCAGGCTCTAAGATATCCATCCTGGTCTTCCACATGGGAGACCACTGCTTTCCAAGGCATATTAGCAGGAAACTGGATTAGAAGTCAAGCAGCCATAATTTGAACTAGAACTGCAAAATATGATGCAGATGTGATAAATATAGTTTAATATGCTGAACCACAGTGACAGTCCCAGAAAATAAAATTAAAAGATATGCTTATTTCAGTATAAAAAGATTTTTGAAAACCATGCATATGAAAGGTCTTCAATGGGCCCATGGTAAAATGAATATTATGAAAAAGCTATACAGAGATTACAAAAAATTGCATGAAAATAAACATATTCCAATTCCAGTTTTGCAGAAATTTTATAAGTACCCTCCTATGTCAGACCTTGGGTTGTTCCAGTTTGCTAACTGCCCATAGAAAGTAATGTGACCAAAACCAAATACAAGAAAATTAGAAACTGGCTCTATCTTTTGATGGAAAGAATCACAGGGAAATTTCAGGAATTAAAACTAAAGCTCAATAATAATTTGGCCACTAATCATTCACATTTTTCCCACATGAAAAATATGCATAATCTCATTCCTAAATCTCAAAAGGTCTTTTTCTATTACTACATCAGGATTGAAATCCAGAACCAAGCTCTTAAAGTAAATCCAAATGTGAATACAGATTCTTTGTTAATGCCCTGTGGGTATAGTTCCTCTGACCCAGAGACCTAGATTTTGGAAAGCCAAGTTATAAGATAAGCACATAATTAGCATTTTATGATGACACAATGGAAAATAATGAATATAAATATAATCATGTTAAAAAAGAACACCAACCATCATATAGTAATCATTGGACCATGGGATTTCTAAATCTGGCTAACATGCATTATCAGATGGCCCTGCAATATGAGCAGAAAATATTACTTGATTAGGGTCCAGTTCTGTTCCCTAGCAGTGTATCTCTAGCCCATTATTCTCTAAAGTTCTTGGCTACACCCTCTAACATATTCCTTCTTCACCATAAGAAATGACCCAGGCTCACAACTAAGTAGCTTTCCCAAACTGTTTGTCCCACTGGAAATTAAAAGTCCACACACAGTCTTATAATTTAAGCTATTTTCGGCTCCTATAGTCCAAATCAATATAACACCTTTAAAACTTTATGGATTGTCTGTCAGATTAAATTTCACTATTTAAAAAAAAACCTAAAATACTGTGTGAGACACTCTAGGTTTACTCATACTTATTTGGGAAATAAGACTTAAAATATTGAGAAGCATTTTGTTTCACTAAGAGATTCCTTAATTATCATCTTAAAAGTTTAAAAAAATCTTATGCCACCTTGATCTGATCTTCAACCTGAAATTATGTCATTGTTAAGAGAAAGAGAAAAGTATAGAGAATACAAGAGCATCAATTTATCTGCTGTGCATAGGTATAAAGGAGACTAAAATATCATAGCTATAAGAATAAAAAATCCTCTAAGAAGGAGATTAAATTATGTAGATTTTGCAAAATATGCAGTTAACTTTGAAAAGAGAGAACAATTTTAGTGTGAATATTAAATAGTCCTTGGTTTTTGTTAAGAGAATTTGTAGAACTAAGTTGGTTTGTCATTTGACAAAGAGTAGTATTTTCCATCTAAAAGGATTCCTTTAGCTAGAATAGATAAAGATAATATTATACCTTATAATTTGAGGATTCTTGAAGAGACGAGGCAAAGCAGTACTTACCTCCTCCAACCACACATCTTAATACGTGTTTCCACATTCTCAGCAAACATTTTATTCTTTTACTAAGAGTCCAAATATTCTATTAAAATTTTATGTAACATGTTTAAAAAATAGTATGGGGTGAGTGATGTCATAAGAAAGTGAGATTTCTCTATGGTTATTTGTACAATGTAATTTGATCTTTGTGCCTGAAATTGTGGATTGTGAAGCAGAGCATTTGTATCACCAGGTGACTTTTAAGAAACATGGAGTCAAGGCCTAAATTCAGACCCAATGAACCAGATTCCACATTTTAACCACCTACTTGGGAGATTTTAGGCACATTAAAAATTTGAGAGGCATTGTTCTGCATACTAAAAACAATAATTGAGATAACTAACATATTGTGTCAGCTACAAAGGAGATCATTGTTTAGAGAATGTGCAAGCAAGCTTAAAGTTATTTTACTGTGTGGTTTGTAAAGGATCAATAGAATTTCCTTTCTTGAAATAAGGTTTTGATGAGAAGAAAGTAAGGCAAAGTGGATGAAGTCACCACTTGGGATACCCACATCTCATATGAGAATGCTGGTTGGAGTACCAGCTCCTCCATTTCCAATACAGCTTCCTGCTACTGTGCCTGGGAAGGCAGCAAGTGATAGCACAAGTATTTGGGTTCCTGTCATCTATGTGGGAAAACTGGGTGGATTTCTTGGCTCCTGTTTTTGGTAGGTCAAGCCCTGGCTGTTGGGGCCATCTGAGGGGTGAACCAGCAGCAAATAATGGATAAATGGTCTCTCTCACACCCTCTCCCTCTCCCTTTCCCTATTTTGCCATCCTGACACCCTGCCTTTCAACTAAATCTTTAAACGATAAAATAAAATTTCACTTGTGATGTTCAATTTATTATTAGCTAGATTTAGAAACAAAAAGACAAAGAAATAAAATACTTTTATATGGTAAGAGAGATGCAAAAGGCTGCAGAACCATCCAGCTGTTTCCATTACCAACCAATAATGAGGTTGAATATTTGAGGGCATATTTATGGATGAAAATTCATTACTAACTGATGTTTACCCAGCTGTCCAAACTGACCAAGGTATGCATGAGGAAAAAATACTTATTTCTGAAATCCACTGACTTATTGCTATTTGCTATATGGCAACTCCTCATAGGTAAACCACACATGCACAGACCCAATACTAAGTAGTATGAAATAAAAAGACGATATCTCAGGATCTCATTCACCGAACAAGAAGGCATGAGCTGAAGAAAACAACATGAACTCATTTCATCATGTATTATAAGCAGCACTGTTCACAAAAGCCAAAATATGGAATCGGCCAAGGTGTCCATCTTCAGATTAATGGATTTTCAAAAATATGATATATATATATATATATATATACACGATGGCATGTTATTTAGCTATAAAAGATGAAATTCTGAGTAGTATCCATAGTGTAATATCCCACATTTTCTTTATCCAGTCATCAGTTTATAGATATCTGGGCTGATTCTGCATCTCAGCTATTGTGAATTGAGCTGCAATAAACATGGGGTTACAGATAACTCTTTCATACGCTGATTTCATTTCCCTTGGGTAATTTCCCAGAAGTGGGATGGCTGGGTCTATTTCTGTTTTCAGCTCTCTGAGGTATCTCCATTCTGTCTTCCAAAATGGCTTTACTAGTTTAAATTCCTATAGACAGTGGGTTAGAGTACCTTTTCTCCCTCATCCTTGCCAGAATTTATTAATTGTTGATTTCTGTATGAAAACCATTTTAACTGAAGTGAGATGAAACCTCACTGTGGAGTTGATTTGCTTTTCTATGATGGCTAGTGATCCTGAAAATTTTTTCAGTGTCTTTCGGCCATTTAAATATCCTCTTCCTTTATATATTCTGCTTATTAATCCTTTATCAGTTGTGTAGTTTGAAAATAATTTCTCTCATTCTGTCAGTTGCCTTTTCACTTTTCTGAGTGTTTCTTTTGCAATATAGATGCTTCTCAATTTGATACAATCCCATTTGTCAATTTTGGCTTTGATTGCCTGTGCCTCTGGGGTCTTTTCCAAGAATTCTTTCCCTATGCAAAGGTCTTGCAGAGTTTCCCCAATGTTCTATTGTAATTTGATAATATTGGGTTGTAGATCTATTTTGAGTGGATTTTTGTGTAAGGTGTAAGGAAGGAGTCTAGTTTCATACTTCTGCATGTGGGTTTTCCAGCACCATTTGTTGTAGATACTGTCCTTGCTCCAGGGATTGATTTTAGTTCCTTTGTCAAAGATAAGTTGGTTGTAGATGTGTGGATTGATTTCTGGAGTTTCTGTTCTGTTCCATTGGCTTACAAGTCCATTTTGTTCCAGTACCAGGCTGTCTTGATTATAATTGCCCTGTATGATGTCGTGAAACCAGGCATTATGATGGCTCCAGTTTTATTTATTTATTTATTTATTTATTTGACAGGCAGAGTGGACAGTGAGAGAGAGAGAGAGAGAGAGAGAGAGAGAGAGAGAGAGAGAGAAAGGTCTTCCTCTGCTGTTGGTTCACCCTCCAATGGCCGCTGCGGTTGGCGTGCTGCAGCTGGCGCACTGCTCTGATCCAAAGCCAGGAGCCAGGTACTTCCTCCTGATCTCCCATGGGGTGCAGGGCCCAAGCACTTGGGCCATCCTCCACTGCACTCCTAGGCCATATCAGAGAGCTGGACTGGAAGAGGGGCAACCGGGACAGAATCCGGCGCCCCGACTAGGACTAGAACCCGGTGAGCCGGGGCCACAGGCGGAGGATTAGCCTACTGAGCCCATGCGCCGGCCCTCTGTGTTGATTTTATTATCCTGTCACATTAGCAAACTCTTCTAAGAATTTCAGTAGTCTCTTTGTGGAGTCTTTTGGATCTCCTATATTCAGAATCACGTCATTTGCAAATAGGGATAGTTTGATTTCCTTTTTTCCAATTTGTATCCCTTTGATTTCTTTTTCTTGCCTAATGGCTCTGGCTAAAACATCTAGGACTGTATTGAAGAGCAATGGTGAGAATAGGCATCCTTGTCTGGTTCTGGATGTTATGGGGAATGCTTCGAGCTTTTCCCCATTGAATAAGATGCTAGTCATGGGTTCACTTCTACTTGAACACAATCTTGTGTTTTGTTTACTTCAAACGTATTTCTCAAAACTATGTGTTCCCTAGGACTTATGTCCTCACCATTGCCAGGTCACTGTGAAGATGTGTTAGCAGACTTATCTGTATGGGTAAGTCATAGGTACACATTGAGTAAATATGGTCACCTGATGGATAAGACCAACCTGCTCCTGGAGACATCTCATGTTTCTAATTTAAAATTTAAAATATGGAAAGTTTTGTAAAAATATTTCTTTGTAAATCATTCTCAAATTAAAGCAAAAAATCAGTTCTACTGTTTTGTTGTTTTTATTCTTTCACAATACTGTCTTTTCTCCTAGGGTAAATCAGTCAGTAGTCCTTGTTTTTACAAAACAGTGGTTAAATAAGTCATCTTAATTATAAACATATATTCATTGCAAAATTTCATAATGATTTCTCAGCAATCAATCTGTAAACTCAAAGCTGACATCCAAAAAGTACTTGATTTGTTCATAAATATCCTCTTGATTGGTATTTTCTTGTTAAACTTAGTAACTCATGAATGTATTTGTTACATGAATTCTCCAGATGATTAATTTCATGAAGTGTTGTCAAGTCACAATATTTAAATCTTCCTTTCCAAGACTTCTGGGAATATCTGATTTTTAGGATAAGCAAATAATTTTTATATAGTTATATTTTAGAATTTTTTTTTTTTTTTAACAGGCAGAGTGGACAGTGAGAGAGAGAGACAGAGAGAAAGGTCTTCCTTTTGCCGTTGGTTCACCCTCCAATGGCCGCCGCGGTTGGCGCGCTGCGGCCGGCACACCGCGCTTGTCCGATGGCAGGAGCCAGGAGCCAGGTGCTTTTCCTGGTCTCCCCATGGGGTGCAGGGCCCAAGCACCTGGGCCATCCTCCACTGCACTCCCGGGCCACAGCAGAGGGCTGGCCTGGAAGAGAGGCAACCGGGACAGAATCCGGTGCCCCGACCGGGACTAGAACCCGGTGTGCCGGCGCCGCAAGGCGGAGGATTAGCCTGTTGAGCCACGGCGCCGGCCTGATATTTTAGAATTTTAAGTAAATACATAAATGTGTATGGACAAATACATGTCAAATACTATAGTTAATGTCATAAATGCCTAAAGAAATTATAATTTTAAAATAAAATGTATTCGGCCGGCGCCGTGGCTCAACAGGCTAATCCTCTGCCTTGCGGCGCTGGCACACCGGGTTCTAGTCCCGGTCGGGGCGCCGGATTCTGTCCTGGTTGCCCCTCTTCCAGGCCAGCCCTCTGCTGTGGCCCGGGAGTGCAGTGGAGGATGGCCCAGGTGCTTGGGCCCTGCACCCCATGGGGAGACCAGGAAAAGCACCTGGCTCCTGGCTCCTGCCATCGGTCGAGCGCGGTGCGCCGGCCGCAGCGCGCCGGTCGCGGCGGCCATTGGAGGGTGAACCAACGGCAAAAAGGAAGACCTTTCTCTCTGTCTCTCCCTCTCTCTGTCCACTCTGCCTGTAAAAAAAATAAATAAATAAAAATAAATAAAAAAATAAAATAAAATGTATTCATAAACCTATTAACTATATGTCTAGATATTATTGCTTCATTCTTTTTCTGCACAGGGAGAAGATATGTTTTAACATATAGGGAGTATCCGAGTTGATAATATTCATTTATTTTCACCACATACTAATGGGGTCTTTCAGCTGCCTTCTGGGAATCCATGGAGAATGGAATCTTCATTACTGCCTACCTCATCACATAACTTCTCCCTTCTGCCTGCATTTTTGCTATTTCATTACATTTGAGAGGACCACAGTTTAGTTTATTGGAAACTGCCTTATCTTTATTTTCTCAAGATTTCTATGTATGCTTTCTTTTGTAATTTATCACCTGAAGAGGTACAGTCCTTTTTCTTGGACCATATTTCTTGGGTGTTTCTTCCAGAAGTTCTCTTACTTTAAAATAAAACATTTTTAGAGTGATTTAGTCATGATGTAAATTGGGCCATGTAAATGTAATGAAAAATCGCCTCGTTTCAGAGCCTGATTACTACAATATCTGGTACCACCTAACAGGAGCTTTCTAACCTGTGAACAACTCCACTACAGTAGCTTCATCTTAATCTTTGTTTTCAGGATCACTGTAAAACCATGAGGAGCATGCCACAAAGTACAGCTAATTTTGTCTCCACTCTGAAGTGACACACTTACAGCTGCTTATATTTTCTTGACAAAACAAGTCTCAGATAAGGGCATAGCTGTGCATCAAAGGAAAATGTTGAATTATTTACTGTTGTTGCAATAATTAAGTTGATAGACTCTAGAATTTGACAATATGGGTTCAAAACTTACTTGCAAGTACTTTCTAGTTCTATTTATCTTAAATACATACCAAAAATTTCCAGGCCACATCTACAAATACAACTAAGTAAGATATCTTCTGAAGAGGTAATCGTGAGAACCGAGTGGTGAAACACAAGGTCTTACTTAATAATATTACTTATCTCTTGTGTCCTGAACTGCGGCCACAGAATACTTACGAGACTTAACTTACCAAAAAGTTTTTAAGATTTATTTTTTTATTTACTTGAAAGGCAGAGTTATAGAGTGAGATGGAGACAGGCAGAGAGAGAGAGAGGGAGAGGAAAGAAAGTCTTCCATCTGCTGGTTCAGCCCCCAACTAGCTGCAAGGATCAGGAGCCAAAGCCAGGAGCCAGAAGCTTCTTCCAGGTCTTCCAGGTGGGTACAGGAGCCCAAGCATTCAGGCCATCCTCTTCTCATCCCCAGGTGAATTAGCAGGAAGCTGGATTGGAAGTGGAGCAGCCAGGACTCGAACCAGTACCCATACGGGATGTCAGTGCTCAGGGCAGGGCTTTAACCCACTGAAGTACAGTGCGGGACCATATTGCCAAAAAAATTTAAAATGCTTTTAATTCTAAAGTATATTGCAATATTTCCTGAAATTTGGCATACTCATTTCCAGTAAACTCACACGTAAAAATTTTGTTCTTTAGTGAAAGATAACTAACAGAGTAATAAGTTCATCAAGTAACCTGTTCATCATTTGTTTTCTAATTAAAGAGTGTGGTATTTAAAGAAGGTACATCTTTTAAGAATTATTTTTGTCTTCCCTTTAGGTCTTCTTTTTTTCCTTTTTCAGAGTGTCTTGGCTTTCCATGCCTAAAATACTCTTATGGGCTCTTGAGCCAGATCTGAGTGCCTTCAGCGAGTGAGATCCCAGTGGAAGGAACGGGGCTACCAAAGAAGAAGGTACCTTTCTCCGAAGGGAGGAAGGGACCTCCACTTTGACTGTGACCCTGTCGGAACAGAATCAAAATCGGCGAACCCTAAAGGCTTCCATCGCCTCAGGAACTCATGACTAGAGCCTAGGGAGATTCCTGACGCCAGAAACACTTTGTGTTTCTGTGTAGATGCAAACTGATGAAAATTCCTACTTAATACATACGGAACCGATCTTCTCTATATAAAGATAATTAAAAAGGAAAAAAAAAAAGAAAGAAAAAAAAATCAGTGTTACATTGGAAACTGCATCAAAAAAATTAGTCAGTTTCAAATATATATATATATATTTCATGTAGGATCTCTGTACGTAATGTGCTGTACAATGTGACTCAACGCTAAAACGAGAACTCAAAGAGTAGATTCCACTTTGTGTGACTATATGAGGGCAAAGGGACGAATTCATTACTTAACACATGCTAAATTGATCACATGTATACAAAGAAAATTGAAAACGAATCTGGACGTGAACGAAAGGGTGGAAGGAGCGGGCAAGGGGGGAGGGTTGTGGGGGGAGAGGGAAAATATGGGGGGAAAGCCATTGTAATCCATAAGTCATACCTTGGAAATTTATATCCTAAATAAAATAAAAAAAAAAAGAATTATTTTTGTCTCAGAATACACCAAAAGTTGCAAATCCATAGGTAACACATGCTCTGTCTTTGGAGTTATGTTACTTGGATTTGAAAATGATGAGACAATAGACTATTAGTATTCAAACTCAAATTAATCTTGGCTTTCATCATAACAATTGAATATTAAGTCATTATGTTTTATATTTGTAATGTAAGGGAAACTTTAGAAACAATGCATTTTCACCGAGAGTGTAAAAGGTGCTGTCAACACGATCAGCTTGGGAGTAAGATCAGGATGCTTTGACAAGATTTTCTCCTAATTGGATGTTGCTCTCTGCTGAGCACAGGAATGAAGAACGGCCTGAGGCCTGAGCCCACTGCCAGTGGCTCCTTTCTGTTAACACCAGTGTTCTGTCTTAGATTTCCAAACAGCTTTAGGTATTTTTAGCTTGTCAAAACACCAGATCTTCGCCCCATCACTTTTCGAATAAATGGGAATAAAGAATTTAATTACCAGAGTTGGCACAGTGTCTGGTGAGTAAACTTTTGAGCCATGAGACTTCTTACTTTAAATTAGAACAGGAAACAGAATCCTGCAGTTCATGTCTATTAGTGAGAAAAACATTCATGCAAATATTGTCATGCTTGTGACCCTTAGTCGACTTGTGCTCTACTTGTCCCCAGTAGATCTTCAACAAAACTAATAATATCAGAGTCTATTTACAACCCTTTGTTAGTTCCTGGTTATGTACAAAATAAAATATAAGCTCTGGAATTAATGTAATATAATGCCATTCTTTATTTGCCCCCTTTGCACCATTTCTCTGTTCTTTTTTTAAAGATTTATTTATTTGAAAGGCATAGTTACAGAGAGAGAGAGAGAGAGAGAGAGAGAGAGAGATTCCATATGCTGACTCACTCTCCAATTGGCCACAATGGCAAGAGATATGCCAGGCTGAAGCCAGGAACCAAGAGTTTCTTCTGGGTCTCCCAGATGGGTGCAGGGGCCCAAGCACTTGGATCATCCTCCACTGCTTTCCCAGGCACAGTAGCAGGAACTGGGTTGAAAGTGGAGCAGTCTGAACTGGAACCAGCACCCATATGTGATGCTGATGCTGCAGGCAATGGTTTACCTGCTACGCTACAGTGCTGGCCCCTCAGTTCTGTCTTCTACTACACATTACCTGAAGCTCCTTACTCCTACTATATATTGTACACTGGCATTTTTATCACAGAGTATGTCATCAATAAATGAGGAATAAGACACTTTAATAGGCCTAGAGGACAGTAGCTGGAAAGTGAAAATGTAGATGGGAGCCAAATTCCAAAAATTTATTTTGTGAGACTTAAAGATGCTTTAGATGGCAGGGCAGAAAAAGTGATAGTTAGATGAAAGGCAGAACATTTTTACTTATAGCACCAAATAAAAGAAGGCTGCCAGCATCTCCTCAGAGGGGGGTTTACCTGGGAGCCGGGTAGAAGTAAGTCAGAGCTATAGGGAAAAGTTTATGAGTGGCAAACAGGGTGGGATTACTTAGCTTTCACAGGCATCCAGAGGATGGCTAATTTGAATGATTTTCTCAGCTCCTGGAAATAGTAGCTGTCCCTACTCATCTAGGGTATAGCCCCAGGTCTATTAAGGCAGGTGCATAGGAATTTATATTGCTAGAGCTCCAGCAAAAGAAGTGACTGGGGTGTGGACTTAGCCACTGAGACCTCTAACTAGGGCCTCAAATCTCGGTTGGTAGATTATTTAAAAAAAACATTTCGAGGGGGCCGGCGCTGTGACACAGCAGGTTAATGCCCTGGCCTGAAGCGCCGGCATCCCTATGGGCACCAGTTCAAGACCCAGCTGCTCCACTTCCAATATAGCTCTCTGCTATGGCCTGGGAAAGCAGTGGAAGATGGCCCAAATCCCTGGGCCCCTGCACTTGCGTGAGAGATCCGGAAGAAGCTCCTGGCTCCTAGCTTTGGATCAGCACAGCTCCGGCCATTGTGGCCAATCGGAGAGTGAACAAGCAGATGGATGGCCTCTCTCTCTCTCTCTCTCTCTCTCTCTCTCTCTCTCTCTCTCTCTCTCTCCCCTCTGTGTAACTCTGACTTTCAAATAAATAAATAAATCTTTTTAAAAATATCATTTTGCAGGAGACAGCATTGTGAGATAGTGAATAAAGCCAGCACCTGTGATGCCAACATCATTTATGGGCACCAGTTTGAGTCCTGGTTGCTATTCTTCTAATCCAGCTCTCTGCAGATGGCCTGGACAAAGCAGCAGATGACGGTAAGTCTTTGGACCCCTACCAGCCAACCAGTAGCCCCAGATGGGACTCCTGGCTTCATTCTGGCCAATCTCTGGTCCTGGTGACAATCTGGAGAGTGAACCAGCGGATGGAAGATCTCTCTGTCTCTCCCTATCTACGCCCCCACCTCTGCATTTCAAACAAATAAATAAATCTTTAAAAAATTATTTGACAGTTTTATTAGCTACACTAACAAAGGATTTATGCACTCCTTGATGAATTTACACTAAAACTACGGTAGGCTATTTGAGACACCTGCAACCATAACTGAATGAGATAGTTGGAGAGATGTTTTCAGTGAAAAGTCAACAGAAAGAAGAGAAACCCCATGGCACAGCCAGAATGGGACAGACACAGAAGAGCTTGTCTGACACCACCAGCGACTCACACTGATGGTAGCTGGCAGGGAGACCATCTTCCCAGAGCCAGGTGAGAGGAGTCTACACAAGTCTGTGCTCCACTGGTGATCTTCCCCAGTTAATTTCATACTACAAATTTCATCTAACTTCCTCTGAGTGGTGGTTCTCACGACATTTTGTTTTTCAGTGTTTTTGCTATGTTGCTTTGTGTTCATATCTTTGACTCTCAGGGTATAATCTGAGAATTAAGTAATGTTTTGTAGCATATTTCAGTTCTCAATGTTTTGGCCATGCTTCCTCATGCATACTTTGCATACGAATAGCTCAAATGTGATCCTGAATTAGTCTTCATCCATCCACAAAATTAGTGGACTCTTTCCTAAGCAATAACTTACCCAGAAGTTCCCCCTTAATCTCTGACTCCCCAGGGGCTTCTGTTCCTTATCTTCTATTTGAAATACTGTTTCCCATGCAGAGTTATTGACTATAGCTACCTTCATGCAAAAGCCACTAGTGAAGAAAGAAAATAAGAGCATATAAGAAAATTCCCCCATACACTGTGTACCACAGGGCCTGTTTTTCACATTTTCTCTGATTTGGTTAAGAGAAAGAAAGAGAGAGAAATAGGTGGAAGAGGAGGAAGAAGAGGAGGAGAGGGAGGAAAGGAGGTAGAGAAGGTGAAAGAAAAGGAGAAGGAGAAAGAAAAAGTCAGCACCATCATTCCTTATGGGATATTTCTTCTGGTCTGGCTATCAATGGACTTTTTGCAAGGTACTCTGGAAAGAAAACTAGAAGTTCTCAGTGTTAGGCTCCAAAGTATGTGCCCAATTACTCCACACATTTTGCCACAAATATCCTATCCATAGGTTCTATTGGAAAATGTCCTTGCAAGATGTGCTTTGCTTTTGCTCAAGAAGTAAAGCAAACATCCCCACAACTGTGAGCACAGGATAGCATCTTGCCTCTGCAAAGCCTGTGATCAAAAGATAGCAGCCTTGGGGCTAGCGCTGTGGCTCACTTGGCTAAAGCTCCGCCTGTGGCCCCAGCATCCCATACGGGCGCCGGGTTCTAGTCCTGGTTGCTCCTCTTCCAGTCCAGCTCTCAGCTGTGGCTCAGGAGGGCAGTGGAGGATGGACAAGGTCCTTAGGCCCTGCACCCACATGGGAGACTGGGAGGAAGCACATGGCTCCTGGCTTTGGATCGGCATAGCTCCAGCCATAGCGGCCATTTCGGGGGTGAACCAAATAGAAGACCTTTCTCTCTGTCTCTCTCTCTCACTCACTGTCTAACTCTATCTGTCAAAAAAAAAAAAAAAAAAAGATAGCAGCCTGTCTTTGTACCTGCCCTAGCACACTGCAAGCTTCCTGTTACCCCAACCACTGCCTGTTCCAGCCTGCAAGCACACTCCCTCAGCTAAAAGTTCACATAAAAAACCGCCTTGTGGGGTCAATCCAAGATGACAAAATAGGGAGGGAGCTTACTGCTCTAGTTTAGGGAAGATAGTTTTAAGAAAGTGGAGAGAATTAACCTACTGTGCCACAGTGCTCCCCCCCCCCCTTTTTAACCCTTGTCTCTAGAAACTTTTTTATATTTTTTAAAAATTTTATTTAATAAATATAAATTTCCAAAGTACAACTTTTGGATGATAGTGGCTTTCCCCCCAATAACCTCCCCCCAACCCACAACCATCCCATCTCCCACTCCCTCTCCTATCCCATTCTTCATCAAAATTCATTTTTAATTATCTTTATATACAGAAAATCAATTTAGTATATACTAATTAAAGATTTCAACAGTTGGTACCCACACAGACTCACAAAGTGTAAAGTACTGTTTGAGTACTAGTTATACCATTAATTCACATAGTACAACATATTAAGGACAGAGATCCTAGATGGAGAGTAAGTGCACAGTGACTCCTATTGTTGATTTAACAATTGACACTCTTATTTATGATGTCAGGAATCACCCGAGGCTCTTGTCATGAGCTTCCAAGGCTATGGAAGCCTTTTGAATTCACAAACTCCGATCTTATTTAGACAAGGCCATAGTCAAAGTGGAAGTTCTCTCCTCCTTTCAGAGAAAGGTACCTCCTTCTTTGATGGTCCGTTCTTTCTGCATCTGCCTGTAGTGCTAGTATCCCATATAGGCACTGGTTCTAGTCCTGGCTGCTCCACTTGTGATCCAGCTCTCTGCTATGGCCTGGGAGGGTGGTGGAAGATGGCCCAAGTGCTTAGGCCCATTCCTCCATGTGAGAGACCTGGATGAAGCTCCTGGCTCCTGACTTCAGATCGGCCCAGCTCCAGCTGTTGCAGCCATTTGGGAAGTGTATCAGTAGATGGAAGACCTTTCTCACTGTCTCTCCACTGCCTCTCTACCTCTCAAATAAATAAATAAAATCTTAAAAAAAAATAAAAGTGAAGAGAGTGCAGTCTCAGGGAAAAGTTATAAAGAAAATGGCAGAGGAAACTCCATGCGAATTAGAGGGATACTGTGAACCTATGGGGAGGGTGTGGACACTCACAATTCGGGATGCCAGCAGCTGAGAGCCTCAGCACCAGCTCTGGAAAGTGAGGTTAGACCAGATTGCAGCAGCCCAAGCCACTGTCGATAAAGCTGCAAGAAGAGCCTGGCCTGAGCCGGCTTGGAGCCCTATAGGGGACAGTGTATCTGCCAAACCAGAGGAGAACAAAAAGGGGGGCACATTACTGTCTCCCTGACAACCCTACACCAGTGTCCTGTAACAAGCCAAGAGAGGGCGGACGCCATTTTAGAAATATGTAACAGCTGCACCAGCTCATGAATGTGCACCCAGCAACTAGCTGACCAGAGATGCCTGAGTTTGGCTGAGAGAATTGACAGGAGTCTGGGTGCTCCTGACCACGGGAAGCTTGTGTCCCGAGACTTTGAAAACACTGTAGTTGTGTGGGAGGGCACAGGGCGCGGCTGGACTTTGAGCCATCACTGTGGCCAGCTCCACAAGCTCAGGGCTCCCTGATTCCCTGGTGAGGGTGATTGAGAAAGAGGAAATCAAACTATTCCTACTTGCAGATGACATGATACTATACATAGGAGATCCAAAATACTCCACTAAGAGCTATTGGAATTCATGAAAGACTTTGATAAAGTGGCAGCTTATAAAAATCAACACCCAAACATCAACAGCTTTTGTATACACAGACAATGCCATGGCTGAGAAAGAACTTCTAAGATCAATTCCATTCATTATAGCTACAAAAAATTAAATACCTTGGAATAAATTTAACCCAGGACATCAAAGATCACTATGATGAAAATTAAAAAACACTAAAAAAAGAAATAGAAGACACAAAAACCTTCTATGACATGGATTGGAAGAATCAGTATCATCAAAATGTCCATAGTACCAAAAACAATTTACGTATTAAATGTGATACCAACCAAAATACTTAGGACATTCTTCTCAGATATAGAAAAAATGATACTAAATTCATATGGAAACACAAGAGACCCCGAATAGGTAAAGCATCAAAAACAAAACCAGAGGCATCATAATACCAGATTTCAGGAAATACAACAGGGCAGTTATAATCAAAACATCCTGACACTGGTACAAACACAGATGGACAGAATAATGGAACAGAATAGAAATACCAGAAATCAATCCATGCATCTACAACCAACTTATCTTTGACAAAGGAGCTAGAATCAATCCCTGGAGCAAGGATAGTCTCTTCAACAAATGATGCTAGGAACACAGGATCTTCATATACAGAAGTATGAAGAAAGACCTTACATCTTACACAAAAATAACTCAAAATGGATTAAAGACCTCAATATACATCCCAACACCATCAAACTATTAGAGAATATTGGGGGAACCCTGCAAGATACTGGCACAGGAAAGGAGTTCTTGGAAAAGACCCTAGAGGCACAGGAAATCAAAGCCAAAATTAACAAATGAGGTTACATCAAATTGAGAGGCTTCTGTACTGCAAAAGTCAGCAAAGTGAAGAGGCAATCAACAAATTGGGAGAAGTTATTTGCAAACTGTGCAACTGATAAAGTATTAATAACCAGAATATTTAAAGAGATCAAGAAATTCAACAACACCAAATCAAACAATCTAGTTAAGAAATAGCCAAGGCTGGCGCCATGGCTCACTAGGCTAATCTTCCACCTGTGGCGCCAGCACACCGGGTTCTAGTCCCGGTCAGGGTGCCAGATTCTGTCCCGGTTGCCCCTCTTCCAGTCCAGCTCTCTGTTGTGGCCCGGGAGTGCAGTGGAGGATGGCCCAAGTCCTTGGGCCCTGCATCCACATGGGAGACCAGGAGAAGCACCTGGCTCCTGGCTTTGGATCAGCACGGTGCACCAGCTGCAGTGCACCGGCTGCAGCGCGCCGGCCACAGTGGCCATTGCAGGGTGAACCAATGGAAAAGGAAGACGTTTCTCTCTCTCTCTCTCACTGTCCACTCTGCCTGTCAAAAAAGAAAAGAAAAGAAAAGAAAAGAAAAGAAAAGAAAAGAAAAGAAAAGAAAAGAAAAGAAAAGAAAAGAAAAGAAAAGAAAAGAAAAGAAAAGAGCCAAAGACTTAAACAAGCATTTTTTCAAAAGGAAATCCAAATGACTAACAGATACATGAAAAAATGCTCAGGATTACTAGCCATTAGGGCAATGAAAGTCAAAACCACAGTGAGGTTTCACTTAATCCCCGTTAGAATGGCTTTTACACAGAAATCAGTAAAGAACAAATGCTGATAAGGATGTGGTGAAAAAAGGTACTCTAAGTCATGGTTGGTGGGAATGTAACTGGTACAGCCACTGTGGAAGACAGTATGGAGATATCTCAGAAAACTGAATATAGACATACAATCTGAACCAGGAATCCCACTCCTGGAAATTTACCCAAGGGAATGAAATCAGCAAATAAAAAGTTATCTGTACCCCCATGTTTATTGCATCTCAATTCACATTAGCTAAGTCATGGAATCAAATGAAATGTCCACCAACTGAAGACTGGATAAAGAAATTATGGGATATGTACACCATGGAATGCTATATAGCAGTAAAAAGAAGTCATTTGCAACAAAATGGATGAAACTGGAAAACATCATAGTGAAATAAGCCAGTCCCAAAAGGAAAAATATCATATGTTCTCCCTGACCTGCGATAACTAATAGAGCACTTAA
This sequence comes from Sylvilagus floridanus, assembly GCA_949820135.1. Classification (NCBI taxonomy): domain Eukaryota; kingdom Metazoa; phylum Chordata; class Mammalia; order Lagomorpha; family Leporidae; genus Sylvilagus; species Sylvilagus floridanus. The sequence goes on along the minus strand of OX463224.1, from coordinate 55,609,646 downwards.
AAGATAATCCATAGAAATGAAATTGACACTTTGAGAAGCAAGGACTTTGAACAGTCATTGTTTCAAGTTTTTTGGAAGAGGTTTTTTTTTTTTAATACTGTTTGTTGAACTCTTTATTTAACACAGAGTTAATCATATGTGTATAAAATTATTTGAAAATATATGTTAGTCAAAAATAAGAATGGAAATAGGAGAGGGAGAAGGAAGAGGGGTTGGAGAGTAGTGTGGCTACAGTGAGAAGAATCACCATTTTCCTAAAGTTGTATTTATGAAATGCATGGCTTCTTTTCCTTAAATAATAGCTTTCTGGAGGAAAAAGAAAGCCTTGTTACAGGGTTGTTGCTGTTCTGCCTTCCTTGAGACAGCCTGGCAGTTTTACCTTTCTGGACTCTTACTCTCTTTCTCAGAGTGGCCTTATCTGATGGTCTTGGTCACTTTAACTTTACATCCACTGTTGAAACCTGGGAGGGGCACTGTGACCACCTTGTCTGGCCCCTCCATACTTAACCAAATAAATATGCTGATCTGACCTGTTGGAGCTTCAGAACCACCTGTGGTGCTGGCTTTTCTGCCCACCACATGAACAGTCTTTGGAGCACTGAGTCCCAGGGGCTCCCTCCACCTCCTTTCTACTTGTCTTCTTCGCTGACTGACGACTTTGTCTCTCCCTCTTTCAAGTGGTGAGTAGCTTTCAACTTCTCAGTGCTGTTTGTCTCTGATCTCTTGGTCCTCAGTGGTTGTACCGGCAGGCCAGACAGCCTCCCTCACCCTCCTAGGTCCCCTCTTACCCATTCAAAGACACCTGCACTAGGTAATGGGGATCTCTTCTCTTTGTGCTATTCCCTGCTGGCTGGGATGCCTCTCAGATCGAAATTCCACCTTCTCTAAACCTACTCATTCTCCTTGTACAAGACCACTGCCTCCTTCTCTTTCTTACGCACTGTCACACTTTGTTGTTGTCTATCCCCTAATCTACCATGCTGCTCTTTACTTTTGCTCTAATAATAGTCACCCCGAGGTCCTGGACTAACAGTCAGAGAGCTCAGCTTCAGAAACATAACGGGCTTTCTCAGATTTTCACTTATCTCTCCAGTGGGAAACACTTTTAATTTTTGTTCCTTCTCTTGCTAGTACTTTTTTTTTTCAAGAAAAAGAATAAATTTTTAGGGATAATCAGTAGCACAGAAATCTTGTGTATTTAATTCCTTCTAACAAGAGGAGTTCAACCTGTAGCCTCCCTCATACACATATTTCTAAGAAACCTGTGGTAGCAATCAGGTCTACATGACTATTACAATTAAATTGAGAAATCACAGTATTCTTAAATTTGGCCTAGTCGTTCATCATTATTAGTTAGTGATATAGCTGTTATACAAAATCTCGCAACAATGAAATATATAAAAATGCTTTAAAGTCTTGTTGCCCATACATTATTGTCTATATAGCTAATGTTTACTTTAGTGCTCTGTGATATTTTAAATTAAACCAGTCATGACTTCCAATATAAGGTGCTGATCCAGGAATAAAATATTGCAAAGAAGATTATAAATCAGTTTTTCAAAATATTTTTGCTCAAAAATACCTGAGAGGATCCCTAACCAAATCCTTAATTTTAGCAATGAAACTGAGATCTTGTGTGGACAGGAGCTGATGCCATTGTATGGAATAATGGTAGACCTAATTTGCAGTCTTGCAGGATATTAAGATTCATGCTAATTCCAATTATTTTTTTTAAAGCGAGTAATGTGCTGGGAGAGGAACAAAGAGCTAAAATGAATCTCACAAAAGGAAAGTGCTGGAAGTTGTTAGTTTCCTGTATTACCAGTATTTCTAAGCTCGCCTCTGTATTCAGAGGCATACATTCTATAAACTGCATTTTCCCAAATCTCCTGCTAATATGGTTGCAATTAGATTATGCCTGTGAGAGGTGCTTCTGAGAGATTTAGAAGCAATGGGAAGGAGAGGCTGTATTCTCCTGAGAGGGTTATGTACTAGCATGTGGGCAGTGATAGATGGGAAATGCAGGATCTGCTGTTGGCTTGGAGGCTTCTTCCTGAGACTCATGTCGGTGTGGCAGGCAGCTGAGACTTCTCGTTCTTGAACTTGTGGATTTCCTGAGAATCGCCTTTCTGACTTTTGTCTTTGCCTTCACCATCTGCCATCAGTTATCTAAGACTATTTCTTTTTATTGGCTATCTTCTTCCTCTAAATAAATAAAATTATCCCCTAATACAAGGGTCATTAGTTACACATTAAGGTATCTGGTGTAAGAGAAACAAAAGTGTGGCAAAATAGTTCCTGTCCTTAAAATGTGCTTCTGACTAATAGAGGCTAAGATGTGAATGAATGGACCCTCTATGTCCAGTCACAGTGTGTGCTTTGGTAGGACAAAAAATTACCCTAACACAAGCTGACATCACTGCATGCATGGAATTTGCTGGGTGCTCACAGAGGAGAGGGGTTCATGAGGTCAATGGGGTTCTTCAACAATAGGATAGAGATTCCTACATCAGCAATGTAGATCTAAGTGCATGATAACAAGTTAGTCAGGGGCCAGCGCTGTGGCATAGCAGGTAAAGCCACCACCTGCAGTGCCAGCATCTCATATCAACGATGGTTCTTGTCCTGGCTGCTCCACTTCCAATCCAGCTCTCTGCTGTGGCCTGGAAAAGCAGTAAAAGATGGCCCAAGTCCTTGGGCCCCTTGCACCCACATGGGAGACCCAGATGAAGCTCCTGGCTTCAGATCGGCACAGCTCTGGACATTGCGGCCATCTGAGGGGTGAACCAGTGGATGGAATACTTCCTTCTGCCTCTCCTTCTTGCTCTCTGTGTAACTTTAATTTTAAAATAAATAAATAAATCTTTAAAAAAATAGTCAAAGTGTGTATGTGTCCGTCTGTGCATATGTGCAATGTTTTCTCATTCTGACATTGTTAGAAGGTGGCTCAACTCTGGCCTCAGAATCAGCCCTTAAGGCATTCGGATCTGGCTAAGAAGCTCACGAGAGTTTCGCAGGCATGGAAAGCCAAGACACTCTGGCAAAAAATGATCTAAATAAAAGATCTCTCCGACTGAGATCCCAGTGTAAAGAATGGGCCATCAAAGAAGGAGGCACCTTTCTCTGAAAGGAGGAGAGAACTTCCACTTTGACTATGGCCTTGTCTAAATAAGGTCGGAGTTTGTGAACTCAAGAGGCTTCCATAGCCTTGGCAGCTCATGACAAGAGCCTCGGGTGACTCCTGACATCATAAATAAGAGCGTCAATTGTTAAATCAACAATAGGAGTCACTGTGCACTTGCTCCTCATGTAGGATCTCTGCCCTTAATGTGTTGTTCAATGTGAATTAACAGTAAAACTAGTACTCAAACAGCTATTTATACTGTGCAGGTGCAAACTGTTGGAATCTTTAATTAGTATATACTAAATTGATCTTCTGTATATAAAGATAATTAAAAATGAATCTTGATGAAGAATGGGATGAGAGAGGGAGTAAGAGGTGGGATGGTTTGCGGATGGGAGGGTGGTTATTGGAGGAAAAACCGCTATAATCCAAAAGTTGTATTTTTAAATTTATATTTTTGAATAAAAGTTTTCTATAAAAAAAAGAAGGTGGCTAGGAGGAAGTTGTCAGTAATGTTTGTATATACATACACACACACTATATGTCTACATCAAATATTATATTAATAGGTGAACCCAAGCATAATCAGCTATGAATATAGACAGAAAATAATTGTACACTTGTTACCCTTGGCCTGATTGTAAATTATAGTATCTTCCAATCTATAGCTATCTCAATCTGATACATTTGGAAGATGTTATTTTAATTCTTACTATGTTTTGTTTTAGCTTTATATCATGCTTATTTTCTTTTTAATAAGCTTAAGCATGCTATGTGAAAAAGCTTTGTTTTTGCATGAGTATTTTCAACTTAGTATCCATCATTCAGCTTTCTTTTCATCTCAAGGTATCAGGGCCAAAACACATTTCAAAAATAATTGAATCTTAGTTCCCTCAGGTTTCAGATGAGGGCAGCAAGACTCAGAAACATGGGGGGAAATAATTTTGTAAGAAAAACTACTACAAGTGACAGAATTGAGATCAGTGCTAGGACCTTCTAATTCTAAATTCATTTTTTTTGAGACATACCAACGCTGTTCTTTGAATGAATGAGAATTCCATACTTGGCTGGAAAAATGTACATATAGCAGCAGAGCCAATATGCAGAAACGAATTTCAAGTATGTCTTTGTGATTGCAAGACTTTTTCAGATCTCCATACACTGCCTTGTAAATTTTTATTTCCTTTCCTAGTAGATTTTGACTTTCCAGTGGCAAAGAACAGTTCTACATTCAATTTAATGATCCTAGTACCTAGCACAATGCCTGATGCACAATAAGCCTTCAATAAATAAGGCTGGTGATCTAGCTGTTGGTCTATTTCTCAAATCCTAATGAATCAATTCACCCCAGAACTTCAAACTTCAGTTCCCTTGCCTGTAAAATGAAATAGATATAGTAGTGGAGACCCTTCTTAGCTCAAATGTTTCATTACTGTGTAGACAGCTTACAGGTAAAGCAGCAGTGTGTCAGCCTCTGAGTGGGAGGTAATGTCCATGAAGGATGGTCACCATGGGCCAGAACATTCTGATTTTTAGATTCACCAATAAGGATTGGCACTGTGATGCAACCTGTTAAGCTGCTGTCTGCACTGCCAGGATCCTATATGGGCGCCAGTTCGATTCTTGGCTGCTCTTACTTCTGATCCAGCTCCCTGCTAATGTACAGCAGTGGAGGATGGCCAAAGTGCTTGGTCCCCTGCACCCACATGGGAGACCTAGAAGGTGCTCTTGACTCCTGGCTTTGACCTGTCTCAGCCCTGACCACTGTGGACATTTGAGGAGTGAGCTAGGCGATGGAAGATCTTTCTCTCTCTCTCTGTCTCTCCCTCTCTCTCTGTAACTCTGACTTTCAAATAATAAATAAACAAATCTTTTTTAAAAAAGATTCACCAGAAGATGTGTCTATTAGTTTTTTAAAAAAAAACTGACACAAAAATTATACACAATTATGAGATACAATGTGACGTTTCAATGTATATATGCTAAATAGATAAATTTTTGGGAAAAAAAGGGGGGGCAGCGCTTAGGCACAGCGGGTTAATACCCCGGCTTGGGGCGCCGGCATCCCATAAGGGTGCTGGTTCGAGACCCAGCTGCTCCACTTCCTATCCAGCTCTCTGCTATGGCATGGGAAGGCAGTGGAGGATGGCCCAGGTCCTTGGGCCCCTGCACCCGCGTGGGAGTCCCAGGGGAAGCTCCTGGCTCCTGGCTTCAGATCCGGATAAGCACAGCTTATGGCCAGGTTGTGGCCAACTGAGGAGTGAACCATTGGATGGAAGACTTCTCTCTCTCTCTCTCTCTCTCTCTCTCTCTGCCACTCCTCTCTGTGTAACTCTGACTTTCGGTAAATAGATGAATTTCTGGAGAGAAAAACATGTATATATGCATTATTATTTTTTTTTTTGACAGGCAGAGTGGACAGTGAGAGAGAGAGAGATACAGAGACAAAGGTCTTCCTTTACTGTTGGTTCACCCTCCAATGGCCGCCGCGGCCGGCGCACCACGCTGATCATACTTACTGTGGCTGAATATTTTCCCAGTGTTTATATACACCACTTTTTCTTTATCCATTCATCAGTGTATGGATACTTTTATTGCTTACATTTCTTGGTTATTGAAGAGGCCTGGACACGTATCAAAATTCACTCAAACAGCATTACAAATCACGGACACATATTCTATATGTTGTAAAAGTAAGAATGGTAAAGGAAAAGACAAAATAAAGAAAAGATTCCCTTTATAAAAAAAAAAACCTAAAATATGAGTATCCTTCAATACGTTCATAGAAAATGTTACTTATGAAAAAGCTATGCATGAGTTTTGAAAAAAAAAAAAGTTTTACCAAAACAAATCATCTTTTTTTTATAATGCTTTTATTTAAAGAATATAAATTTCCAAAATACAGTTTATAGATTACAATGGCTTCCCTCCCCATAACTTCCCTCCCACCTGCAACCCTCCCCTTTCCCACTCCCTCTCCCCTTGCTTCACATCAAGATTCATTTTCAATTCTCTTTATATACAGAAGATCAGTTTACTATATATTAAGTAAAGATTTCAACATTTTGCCCTCACATAGCAACACAAAGTGCAAAAATACTGTTGGAGTACTAGTTATAGTATTAATTCACAATGTATAGCACATTAAGGACAGAGCATCAAATCATCTTTTAATTCTGCTTTCCTTCAGACCCTAAAAAACTATCCTTATAGGAGAAGCTTTAATAGAAGTGCCACTACACTTGGGATTGTCAGCTAGCTTAATACAAATTATTTATCTGAACCTAATTTTCGTTCATGTTAAAGTATGTCCTTTTCTATCTCTGTTACTGTAATGTTTTATTGCATTTTTTCCTCAAAAATAAAAAACCAGCCTAATCAGAAGGGTTCTGACCTTTCAAATTCAGTCAAATGAAAAGTTTACTGGGTGAGAGACTTAGATGTTAATACAGTGATTTTTATCAGAAAGTCCAACAGATAAAAATTTCTTATCTAGTGTTTTCAGTTTTTCAGCATCGTTTGTGTTCCACCCTTTATAGCTTTTATGAAGCAGCAAAGTCAATCGCGGTTACCATGTTTTGAGCTCTCTTAATAATCAATGTCCTGCTTATCTCACTAAGTTGTTGAACAACAAATGATATTCTCACAATAATGAAAATGTTTACAAACTGTCAAGTGTCATCCCAAGAACTGAATTCTGTGGGCAAAGTACCACATTGACATTAGAAGAGAAAGATGCACCCAGATAGATGACACCTGAGATTCAATGACTTGGAAAAAAAGCAGCTTAAGACATAAGATAGCAATGAAATAAAAAAGAATCCATTTTGAAATATGCCTAGAACTTTCTCTATAAAAATGCATAGTATGGGTGGTGGTTGCGGTACAGTGGTTACCTGCTCACTCGCAATGTCCACAACCCATAGTAAGGTGCCATTTTAAGAACCAGCTACTCTACTTCCAATACAGCTGCCAGCTAATGCATCCTGGGATGCAGAAGATGATGGTTCAAGTGCTTGGGCCTCTGAAACCCATGTGGGAGATCCTGATGGAGTCCCTGGTTCTGGGCTTCTGGGCATTGGCCTGACCCAGCCCTATCCTTTGCAGGCATTGGGAGAGAACAAGCCAACAGATGAAAGCGCGCTCTCTCTCTCTCTCTCTCTCTCTCTCCCTCTCTCCCTCTCTGTGTGTGTGTGTGTGTGTCTTTCTGTGTGTGTGTGTGTGCATGTCAGACACTCTGCCTTTCAAGTAGATGGATATAATTTATTTTTTTAAAGAAAGGCATCCTGTCCAAGAGAAAGGGCTTTTAGACATGTGATTCATAAAGTTCTTCCCACCTAAGGAAAGAGAATTCTTTGTCACTGCAATCCCGACAGTCTGGTTTTCCCACTTAACAAAAAAAAAAAAAAAAAAAAAAAAAGCCGGAAAGGAAAAAGCTTTCAAGGAGATGAATTGGAAATGCTGGAGCCAAAGAAAGGGATGGGAGGAGACAGAAATCTGCACCACTGCAGAAACAACTGGGAATACCAAAGCCACAAAACACAGGTCCACCAAAAGTATAAAAGTTGCCAAGGGCCGGCGCTGCAGCTCACTAGGCTAATCATCCGCCTTGCGGCGCCGGCACACCGGGTTCTAGTCTACATCAGGGCGCTGGATTCTGTCCTGGTTGCCCCTCTTCCAGGCCAGCTCTCTGCTGTGGCCCAGGAGTGCAGTGGAGGATGGCCCAAGTGCTTGGGCCCTGCACCCCATAGGAGACCAGGATAAGCATCTGGCTCCTGCCATCGGATCAGCGTGGTATGCTGGCCGCAGCTCGCTGGCCGCGGCAGCCATTGGAGAGTGAACCAACGGCAAAAGGAAGACCTTTCTCTCTCTCTCTCACTGTCCACTCTTCCTGTCAAAAAAAAAAAAAATGTTGCCAAGGAATCTTCCCCACCTCCCCCTGTCTACAGCATATCGCCACACCAAAAAATCAAGAGTTTAGTTACAGTAGGTTACCGTGCAAAGAGCTGCAAAATGCACACTGATTCTAAGTATCATTACGGAAAGAAGTACCTGTCTGAATCTGTTCAGCATTATGTAACAGATTACCATAGATTGAAAGGCTTAAATAAAATATTAACCTGTTGTAGTTCTGGAGGATAGAAAATTCATGATCAAGGCACAGGCATATTCAATATCTGCTGAGGTTTTCTTCTTCCTGGTTTATAGGCAAACTTCCTCATTCTGCACCCTTACATTTGCAGGAGGTCTCTTTTGTAAAGGTACTAATCTCAAGCTTGTTACCCCATCTTGAGAATGTAAACACTTCCCAAATGCCCTGTCTTCAAACACCATTATACTGGGATCAGGTTTGACATGAAAATCTGGAGGGATACAAACATTCAAAAATTAAGTGTAATAAATAGAAAACAATTATAGAGCTAGAATTAATTCAATCATAGTGTTGATTCATTTAAAAGTGAATGCCATATCAACTGAAATACAGAAAGTTTCAGAGTGTATTAAGAAAAACAAGATTCAAGTATATGTTGTCTGTAAGAGATCCACTTTAAATATAAAAGCACAGATAATTTAAAAACAAACATGCAAAGAAATATATACTATGAGAATATCAAGGAAAATAAATTTGGAATCACTGCATTAAATTCAGATAAAGCAACTTTGGAACAAGAAGACTGTCAGGACTAAGATGGAGAATCACAAAGTAATAAATTGGACAATTTGGCAAAAATATATCCCTAGTAATAGAGTATCAAGATATTTTATGTAAAATCTGAACATTAAGGAGAAACAGACAGGGGCTGAAACTGTGGCTTACTGGGTTAAGCAGCCATCTGCAGTCCCAGCATCCCACATGGACACCGGTTTGAAGCCTAGCTTTAAGCTAATGCACCTGGAAAAGCAGTGGAAGATGACCCAAATGCTTGGGCCCCTGTGCCCACATGAGAGACCTGGAAGAAGCTCCTGGCTCCTGGCTTCAGCCTTGCCTACCCTGGCCATTGTGGTCATTTGAAGAATGAATCAGTGGATAGGCTTTCTCTCTTCTCTCTCTCTCTCTCTCTCTCTCTCTCTCTCTCTCTCTCTCTCTCTTTCTCTCTCTCTCTCTGTAATTCTGACTTTCAAATAAATAATTTTTTTCTCAAAAAAGGAAAATTACATATAGGTTGAACTAAATCTAAGTTCAGTTCTACAGACAGAAATTTTTGCCTATTTTATTGACTATTCACTCTCATAAAAGTGGTTTATGCATTTTAGGTTTAAAATGAACATTACCTCCATTTGAATACATATGAGTAACATCCAGTATTTGAGTAAAGAGGTGCTTTCCTTGGACAGAATAATAGTAATCCCTGCTGTACTGGGGGTAGCATAAGGATAAATCTTACACCAAGAAGTGTATCAGAGGGAATGCCTTATATGATGTATAACTCTGTCCTGTACATGTATACTTGGTGTTCATATGGATTAAAATGTTGCCCTTTTCTTCCATCAGCAATAACAACACACTGGAGAGCTCAATGAGGAAGCTAACTAAGCTAAATTACCTTCTCCAACAAAATGAATCTCATAATAGTGTTCTGACAAAGACGCATAGTGGTTGGCCCTTGTATATATGGGCCTAGTATATTTTGTAGTAATATAAATGATAACATTTAGTTATTTAAGAAATATAACAGATTGTAAATCTCATCATGGCAGGTTTTGATTTTTCCTAAACTTTTTGAATACAAATTTTCCATCACTCAATGAGTCTTTTGCAATTCAGGAAGAGAATAATTTTGCTCCAGAGGAACTTTTACAAAATAATAATGAAGAGGAAACAAATTGAAACAAAGTTCTACATTCTTCAGAGATGTCGGTCAAAGGAATGACACTTACCCAAATGGATTAATTATCTCATTTTATCTTTATCAATCATAACATCTTAAAGGAAACTAAGCTTTTTTATTGAATTAGTAAGTTTGATTCATTATTATCCTCTCAATGCCAGTAAAATAGATGTGGTTTAAATAATATGCTTGATGGAGTAGGGTTCAAACTCTGAAAATTATTTTCAAAATTGTTCTAAATGCCAGTTTCCTATGAAGAAAAGAATTGGATACATAATCTTATTAAATCTTGGAATATAATGTGCAATTGTGGACTCTCAGAATATTAATAGGTTGATTAAATAAACCATCACCTTTAAATGAAAAATAGTATTTCTTGTGCCAAATGTTTTTTTCTAAAACATAAAAATAAATCTTTTATTAATCAACCTAATAGTTTCATAATGCAATTCCAAAATGACTAAGGATTTTTCTACTTAAAATATGTTTCTCTGGGCATATATCTTTTAAAATTTGTAAAAAACAAGCATAGTCTGGAAGCAGGAAATAAAATAAACCTTTATGATTACATGATTTTTGAAAATAGCATTAAAGAATATAGAGTTGATATGTTAATAAATTCTGAGTGAAGTCAAAGAGATATCTGATCAATTAAATTATTCCTCTGAGAAGTGAAAAAAATAATTATATATATATATATATATATATATATATATATATATATATATAAAGCATTTGTTTCCTTCAGTATTCAAGACAATGTTCTTTTTCTCTAAAATATTGTCTAAGGGGCCAGCACTGTGGCACAGCAGGGTTAAAGCCCTGGTCTGAAGCGTCAGCATCCCATATGGGCGCCGGTTCGAGACCCTGCTGTTCCTCTTCTGATCCCACTCTCTGCTATGGCCTTGGATAGCAGTGGGAGATGGTTCAAGTCCTTGGGCTCCTGCACACACATGGGAGACCCAGAATAAGCTCCTGACTCCTGGCTTCAGATAGATGCAACTCCAGCCATTGCAGCCATCTGGGGAGTGAACCAGTGAATGGAAGACCTCTCTCTCTGTCTCATCCTCTTCTGTAACTCTGTCTTTCAAATAAAAAAAAATAAATCTTTAATTAAAAAAACACATTATCTAAGATCTCACAAGGCATCCAGCACTGAGGTTCCACACTTATATAAAGAGGGCTACAATAGAATTTCTGTCTTTCTTTGGCATGCAGAATGATAGTATGTAGCATCCTAAATATGCAAAGTATAAAAATAAAGCAAAATAAAAGTTGTTTCATAAAGAAGTAGATGTATATTTTTAAGGCCCTCAAAGAAGATAATGATTCTTTCTCTACTGTCCATGTTGTTAAAGTAATAGAAGAAGAGAACACAGTTATTTAAGTTAAAAAGGAGAAAATGCAGGAAATATTTTGGATGGATTGTTGAAAGTGTCAATGCAACACGAAATGTAGGACAGGAACTTAAGTAAGGTTGGGATCAAGCTGGAGAATGATAAAGCTTACACAGAGGAATTTGCTTTAAGCTCTTTCAGTGAATAAAATAACGGTTAGAGATGGAGGTGGTTAAAAACAATTAGAAAATCTTTGCAATAATCTAAAGAAATATGATGGATGTCTGAATTCCAGTAGGAATTCTGAGGTTGTAGAACAAAACAGCCTACAGATATGAGAAAAATAATGACCATGTAATCAACAGGATTAGACAAACAAACACATTAGATATAAAAAGACAAAATATAAGAAGTCAAAATTGACTGAGATTTTGAGTCAAGATAAATATTTTGACAATGATACTATCAATCACACTATGGAATATAGTAGGAAAAGTCAATTAAAAGTGGGGGAAAACTGAGCAGCATTAATTACTGAAAAATTAACCAGATTTGCAGCTATTTCCATCACCATTGTACTCCTTCCACACACTGCACTGGACAAATGAGAACTATTTTTACCTCACATCTGGGCACAAAATGTTGCTGATGGGAATAAATTTGTTTTGGGGGAAAAGAAGGCATGAAGATCTTTCATTAGCCAATTTAAACTGATTAATTTAATAGGATACAAATGGGGAAAACCTAAGCATCAGTTGTCTGATGTTACAGTTTTTGTTGGACAAGCAGCCATCAAAAAAAAAAAAAAAAAAAAAAAAAAGAGTGCTGCCATCGCCTTGGGAGACCTGAACTGCTTTCCCAGCTCCCACACTTGATCTGGCTGATGTGAGCATTTGAGGAGCGACTGCTATCTCTTTCTCTCTCCTCCTCCCCTCACCTCACTCCCTCCCTCTCCCCCTCTCAAAATAAATATAAAATACATGACAAATGTTCAAAATAGTGAATGAGATAAAAATATTCTCGATGACCAATCTGTACTTACAGCCTATAAAAGGATGATATTTATGTTACAAGCAAATGACAAAACCAACAGCAGGGACTGCAGAACAATAAAAATTATAAATTTATGGATAAATAGAAAAGACATGTAGATGCTTTTCACAGTTTTATTCTTAATTTCAAAGCACAATTATAAGATTCTATAACATACAGATCAAATTATGTGATAAATATTATAAAAGGGAAATTGAGCTTATAGGAATAAAGCAGAATATCAGAATTTTTAAACATAGCAGAATAATTGTACATATTTATGAGATACAATGTACTAATTTGGTACATGGATAAAATGTATATTGATCAAATCTTCTATTTCTGCATAAAATATACAACAAATATTTGCAAATTATAGTCACCTTACCCTGCTACAGAACACTGGATGTATAACCTTATCTAGTAGTATTTAGTGTGCATTATCCAGCTACTCTCCCTACCCCCTCTACTTATCCTTGCTAGCCTCTACTGACCACTATTCTTCAATCAAAGCAGTTGTGTTTTATCAGAGTCATGCCACTATTAACTTAAAAATTACCAGATAAGCACAGGTTTTTAATATATACTATACATTCTATGAAAATATTCCAAAATATATAGCTAAAAAAAAATAAAACAATACACTAAAATATTGATTCAATAAAAAAGGCTGAAAAGACCAAAGAATCGCACCCCATTAAAAAAAGAAAAACATTCCTTCAAAATATAAGAAATGAAAATATAAACATAACATTCCTTCAAAATATAAGAAACGTGCAGAAAACAGAATAAAAGATGTAAATACACCCCAAAAATTATATAAGGTTAGGAAATACAGCAATTGGATAAAACAAGAAATTTCTGACATTCTCTAGAAAGTAACACTTTAATATGAGACAAATTCAAGTCATAGACATAAACAGATGACACTATAATGACCTAAAAAACACATTATGCAAAGAGTAAAATGTATAAATGAATATATTAATAAATTGGACTTTATAAAAATTAAAGCTTATGCTGGACAAAAATAGAACAGTTTATGTGAAAGAAAGATCAAGTCATAGACTGGGAGAAAATATTTGTGAGTAACATAATGAACAAACAAATTCTATGAAAAATATATAAAGAAATCTGTAAGCTCAACAGTAATAAAATACACAATTCAATTGGAAAATAGCCAAAGACTTGAACAAAATTTTCACCAATGAAGACATAGAGTTAGCAAATGAATGCATGAAAATATGATCAGCATCACTGGGTACTAGATAAATGTAAATTTAAACCTCAGTAAGATACCATTACATCTGTAATAGGATTTCTATAATTACAATTCTTACAAGAGCTATTGAAGATTTAGAGTGCCCAAATTTCTGAAATACTGCTGATGGGAATATTTTTACTTTGGAAAACAGTTGTGTTGTTTCAGATAAATCCAAATATTCACTTATTATACAACTCAATAATGCATTCTTATCAGATGTTTTCCCTGGAACAGAGGTTAGCAAATATTTCTTCTACTAAGCACCAGATAGCAAATATTTTAGGTTTCATGAGCCAAATGCCATCTATGTCACATATTTTTTCTTTATTTCATTCTTTACCACTCTGAAAATGTAACAAAGAGATAGTTGTGTGAACATGTTTCCATTTAATTTAGATAAATATGTAAAAGTGGAATTTGTAACCATATGGGTAATATATGTTTATATAAGAAAATGTCATATTGAAATTACAACTCACAATCTCACCAGTAAATAATATATGTAATTATTAGGATTCTGCTTTTTCACAACTCTTTCCCATACTTGACATTCTCATTCACTTTTATTATAAATATTGTAGTTAGTGCAGGTTTTAACAAACATGGATTTCAAAAAAATAGAAGTTAGCTTCTTGGTTTTATAACACAGGCTGTGAGCCAGATTTGTCTTTACAGGCCACAACTGATACATTCTTGTACTGATAAGTGTGGGGCACCTTTTGTCTGCCAAGATCCATTTTCATGTTATAACATTGTTCATGGGCCATACAAAATTATCAGTTTAAAAATTGTTCTACTATAGATTTATTGAATTTTGAGTCCTGCTTGTGGTTGTCTTGGCAGGGCCAGACCAAATGATTTCATAGGCTTTATATGGCCTGCAGGCTGGTCACTCCCCACCCCTGTCTTGGGGAGGCAAAAACACATATTTATCTGTACTCAGATACCACACCAGCTTTATTTCTATTGGCCCCAAATTGAAAGCAGCTCAGATGCTCCGCAGTATGTTCAGGGTTAAGCAAACTATGATACAGCAATAAAATGCATTCAGCAGTAAAAGAAAAATATAGAACTATTGACCTGGATGGAACATAGCAGAAATGCATTGAATAAAAAAGCCAATCTCAAAATACTACAGAAAATTGTGATTCCACCTATATAATACTAATGAAATAGTAAAATTAATATTGGTGATCAGATAAGTGGTTTAGGAGGTTATAGTTGTGTGGAGATATGTGTGTGTGGCTGCGTAACTGTTTTGTAGTTATTTCCCCAACAATATATTTGAGAGAAGAAAGGGGAACTTGATGGGCATTGCTTTTGAGGTGATGGAATAGTTCTTGGCCAGCGCTGCGGCTCACTAGGCTAATCCTCCGCCTGCGGCGCCAGCACATTGGGTTCTAGTCCTGGTCGGGGCGCCGGATTCTGTTCTGATTGCTCCTCTTCCAGTCCAGCTCTCTGCTGTGGCCCGGGAGTGCAGTGGAGGATGGCCCAAGTGCTTGGGCCCTGCACCCCATGGGAGACCAGGAGAAGCACCTGGCTCTTGGCTTTGGATCAGCGCAGTGTGCTGGCCGCAGCGCAGCAGCCGTGGAGGCCATTGGAGGGTGAACCAACGGCAAAAGGAAGACCTTTCTCTCTGTCTCTCTCTCTCTCTCACTGTCTACTCTGCCTGTCAAAAAATAAAAAAAAAAAAAGAGAAGGAATCCTCCTTAATATACATGATGAAAATTACAAAGTATTAAATTCCTTTTAAAACATGGATGTGCCACCATCTCTGTAAATATCCTGCTGCAAGATCTCAGACAAATATTTATGAGTAAGCCAGCAATATAGCCATTTTAAATGTATTTTAATCACTTATTTGAAAGGCTGAAGGACAGAGGGAGAATTCATCTGCTGGTTTATTCCTGCTGGTCCAATCCAAAAGCCAGGAGCCAGGAACTCAATCTAGCTCTCGTGCAAAGATGGCCAGAAATCAATTACCTGAACCATCACCACTGCCTTTCCAGCTCCACATCAGCAGGAAGCAGAGGTCAGGAGCCAGACCAAACTTGAATCTAGGCACTTCTGTATGGGACAAGGCTGGCCTATGGCCGGTGCCGCTGCTCACTTGGCTAATCCTCCGCCTGCAGCGCCGGCACCCTGGGTTCTAGTCCCGGTTGAGGTGCCAGATTCTGTCCAGGTTGCTCCTCTTCCAGTCCAGCTCTCTGCTGTGGCCCAAGAAGGCAGTGGAGGATGCCCCAAGTGCTTGGGCCTTGAACCTGCATGGGAGACCCGGAGGAAGCACCTGGCTCCTGGCTTTGGATCGTAGTGGCCATTTGGGGGGTGAACCAACAGAAAAAGGAAGACCTTTTTCTCTGTCTCTCTCACTGTAGAACGCTGCCAGTCCAAAAAAAAAAAAAAAGCTGTCCTAATCACCAAGATAAATGCCAATCCCACTATAGCTGTTTTTTATACATATATACCCACTTACCCAGGAAGTGTCCACCCTGTGCCTTTGTTTTCTTTGCCCTGGTTGTCAATCTTTCAGTCAGAAATATTGCCTTCAAGTGACAGAAATCCAATTTCAATTAAATTAGATCAAAAATGCCAACAACAAATATAAATATAAATATATTTGTGTGTGCAGTGTGTATGTATAATATATAGTAATATATAGTTTATTAGTATATGTAACCTGGATATATATAGTGCTTTACTTTCAATATGTAATTTTTGTGTTTGAAACTCAATTTTAAAAATTAATCAAATGTCTGATGTTTACTTCATTGTCATTAATTACTCAGAAAGCTTTTTAGTCATCCTCAAATGTACTCAACTGAAAAATGGATCAAAATGTAGAGTTCTAACTAGCTATTTTCATCCTTATTTTATACATAAGGAAACTAATGCTATAGATGGACTTTAAATGGATTTTCAAGACCACTTGCTATATTTCCAAGGTCATTCAGGTAGAAATCATATATGAGATGAGATCCAGGATTGCCAGCTCCAATAACTCTGATCTTCCCACTATATCCTGGAAATATTCAACTAGAATCAAAGCTGGTTCCAATCCATCTATTTAGATATGATCTATCTGCACTATATTATGCATAAAGACAAATGTAATCAGAATTATTTTCATGCACTTTTTTACCTATTTGCACATTATGCATCTACCTGTAGAAGGACAAAATAGTCAAGCAACAACACTTCTACTAACTAAGGGTCAGTATAAATTACAACAGGGTAAAATGTCAGAATTTAAATTTACACGAAGGAAATGGTCTAATTTGCAATTTCTTCATCTAAGATATCATGATGCATCAGTACACTCATAATTAGTTTGACATTGAATTTCATAACACAAAGCATCTGGGCTCACTCCCATGGTGGCCAATGAGAGCAATTTCTGTGTCTGGGACAAATTATCCTCTTTAAGAGGAACAACAGCTGTCTCGGTGATCTATAAATGTGTCTTCCCCTTTAGCTGGGAAGAATATGCATGTCACAGAAAAGCAGGGACAAGGGTGTTATGGGAGGTTTGGCCCTGGTGGAAAACCAACTGTTCTCCATATATCTTTTTGGTGGCCAATGAGCCTTTATTCATGATGCAGCTGTTATTTTCTATCCCCCCAATTAGACACACCTGCCTGCTGTATACACTCATGATCATTAGATACGTTTATTAGTTTGTGGAAAGTTCCATTTTTATATAAGTTTTATGTAAAACTCAAGGGTAAATCCTTTTCAGAAACCAAGTATCTGAAAAAACACATTGGTAATTGAATTAAGAGTTAAGAGGAAAAATCACTACATCTGGACCTCCTATGAATCCAATACATAGTTTAGGACTAAAAGCATGAAATTAGTGGGTTGTCCAGATGGTATTATCAGTCTGAATTCTGCCTATTTTTTGTTCCTTTAAATTTTGCATTGACAGGAGCAGAGATAAAATAAACTCCAATTATTGGAAATATTTCCATTCTATTTAATTTAAACATTTTTGCCATATAAATGTCTCTGAAATATGACTCTGGCTCATGGAAAATTCAGAACAATTCTTCAAATCACCTATAAAGTTTATGCTACTATGTTAGATAATTCCACAATTATATCATAAATTCTTTCCCACAAATATTGAACATTGTAGGCAAGTGCACTTTCCAACTATATTTTCCTTTTACTAAATTTAACAACTCACTAAATATTATTTAAACTATTGGAAGTTTCCAGCACCAAGATGGTTATTCTGGTAGATAAGGAAGTGTTGGTCCTGCCCTGTTTCTGAACTTTACCTATGAAAACTTGTTTTTGATAATAAATAACACTGAAAAATTTGCCCCCAAATCCTTCTGTAAACTTTATGGCTGTTCATTTAAACTCTATAAACAGAGTAAGACCAATGTATTTTCTCTCCAACAAATTAGTCAGAATTGAAGACAAAGTTCAAACTTAGAATTTAACCTAAAAGATTATAGAAAGTAGAAACTAGGCATTTCACTCTTGAGAGATTATTTTTCCATTAGCTTATTGAGGCGAATTTAAATAGAACAGAATTTCTATTATAATTAGTACAATTTTGAGTACGATTTTGAAATCGGACATGACCCCCTAAAATTTATACGAAAATATGGCCCTTTAAAGTTCCCCAGAAGCACCATCTGTGGTGCCATATATGCCATTTGGGGTGCCATACCATTTCACCATATGCTTACTAATAAATCCCCAATATTAGTAAGCCCAAGAGGGTTCTTGCCTAATATTTAGAAAAGAATTCTAAACACCGGCACAGGTAAACGAGGCAGCATGGTACATCTTAGGTTTTTTTTAATGCAAAAGATGCATAGGAGAGTGAGAGCTTTATTAAGAGAGAGAAGTAAATCTGGGTTCATACCGAGCACCAGGAGCCAGCCATGTGGAGGAGCATCTAGGCCAGGAAGCCTAAGGCACGTGGCCTTCGGGGTGCAGGGCTACAGCAAGCCCCCTCCTGGCAAGAGGCCAGAGAAGAAGTGAAGGGGGAATACACATGTCCCAGGTTTTTATCCCACTTCCAAAGGGGAGTGGTTAATTAACCTGATTGGCTGGTGGGCACCCAGGTGTGGCCAGGTAGGGGGATAAAGTCACACAGGGGCATAGTGAAGGTATCAGGCAGGGCGTGAGGTCACACAGGGGCATGGCAAAGCCATGGTCTTCCAGCTCACAAACCTAATCAATGTTAATCTATACGCCTGTCTACTTCAATTTGATGAATTTGGACAAATGTGGACAGTAACTCCCACCACAGTGAAGATACAGATGATTTGTTCACCCCCAAAAGTTTTCTTCTGCTTGTTTGTAGTAAATTTCATCCCTCCATTGCCAACCAGAAGTAATCACTGATTCTGCTTCTTTCCCTGTAGTTCTAATTTTCTAAAATTTCTGCTGACTACAGCTTTTAGTGATCAGCATTAAGTTTCTGATTCGGCTGGTGCCTTGGCACAGTAGGTTAATCTGCCTGCAGCGCTGGCATCTCATATGGGTGCTGGTTCTAGTCTCAGCTGCTCCTCTTCCAATCCAGCTTTCTGCTATGGCCTGGGAGGACAGTGGAGGATGCCCCAAATGCTTGGGCCCCTACACCCACGTGGGAGACCAGGAAGAAGCTCCTGGCTCCTGGCTTCAGATCGGCGCATCTCTGGGCTTTGAGGAAGGAAGACCTCTCTCTCTGTCTCTTTCTCGCACTTTCTGTAACTCTACCTCTCAAATAAATAAATAAAATCTTAAAAAAAGAAAAAAGATTCTGAGATTCATTTCTGTGGTTGCATATGTGAGTGATTCATTCTATTTTATGGCTAAATGATGTTCTTCCATTGGCCCGCCCTTCTTTTGCCATTATTGATCTTTGTTGCTCTTGTTCTGTGCCTTTGGGCATGTGGCCTTTGGGCCACCTGCTCTCTCTGCCTTCCCTTTGCTACTCAAGAAAAGCTGCTTGTGGCTGCTCATAACCAAATACTTGCTGCATGTGGCTCCTGGACTGCTCTCTGCTTGGTGTGGACCCCAACTGAATTTTTAGACTTTTATTTCTTCTTTAGATGGAACCCTCATCTCTTATGCATTTCTCTCACTGAATAAAATCCTTAAAACTTAATAAACAAATAAAGAAATTGTGTTCTTTACATGGGCATATAACATGCAGATTACACACACACTCACCACTTGATGGGCATGTGGATTGTGCAGGTTGTAAATAATATCTATAAAGTGTTTATGAATAATCCAATGGAGATCATTGTGTAAATATTTCTGAAACTGGAATGTGGGATGCCATATGATATCATCATATACTTATTAATAAATTCCCAGTATTAACAAGCCCATGTGGGTTCTTGCCTAATATTTAGAGAAGAATTCTGAATACCGGCATAGGCATAAGTTAACGAGGCAGCATGGTACATTTTAAGCTTTTATTCAGTGTGAAAGATGCATAGGAGAGTGAGGGCCCTGTCTAAAGGAGAGAGGTAAATCTGGGTTCATATCGAGTACGAGGAACCAGCCACTTGGAGGAACATCTAGGCCAGGAAGCACGGGGTAGGTGGCCCAAAGGCCAAGTGCCCTGGAGGCACAGGGCCACAGCAAGCCCCGTACTGGCCAGAGGCCAAGGAAAGGAAGGGGCAGGCACACCTTGTCCCAGGCTTTTAATCCACTTCCAAAGGGGAGTGGTTAATTAGCCTAATTGGCCAGTGGGTGCACAGGTGTGGCCACATAGGGGCATGAGGTCACACAGTGGTGTGGTGAAGGCGTGGTCTTCCAGCTCACAAATCTAATCAATTTAACCTGTATGCCTGCCTACATCATATCCATTAAATAACTAGAAATGAAACTCCCAGATCGTATTTTAAGTATGTGTTTAAATTTATAGAAAACTGTCAGACTGTTTTCCAAAGCAACTGCATACGTTTGTATCCTGTTCAGCAATGGAACAAGGACAGAAGCTTCAGCCATTCTTGCTCGATTGCCCAAAAGATAGATAAACACTGGAGTGTATTCCTTGCCCGTGAAACTCAGCTGGGTCTCAGACCCTATTGCCTTCATACCCTGATTTATTTTCCAGGTTCCCAAGGCCTTGCCCAGTTCATGGAATTCTCTGCCTGCTGCGCCCACCCCCACCACCATCCCCTGGGGGTCCAGGCCTTCTGCCATGTGTTTCATCAATGTGCACATGGGCAGTTGGTCACCCACCTCTATGGATTTATTTTCTCTGAATAAATTCAGTCTGGCTGTAAATTTGTACACTGCCTCCTCTCTATTCTGTGCCTCTTTTCCTAACATTTTGGTGCCCCGTGTGTGGAAGCACCAATCTACAACTCTTTTCCTAACAGTATGAGATCAAAATGATTAATGTACTTGCCAATACTTGCTGCTGTCAGTTTTTTTTATTTGTAGTTATTAAATTATCACACTATATTATTAATTTAACTTCATTGATAACTAAAAATGTTCAGCATATATTTATATGCTCATATTTCCTATCTTTCAATATTTGCCCATTAAAAATGACTTGTCTTGGGTTCTGTATTGTAGCATAGAAGGAAAAGCCTCCTACTGCCATGCAGGCATTCCATATTGAATGCTGGTTTCTTACCCTGCTGCTCTGCTTCGGATCCAGATCCTTGCTAATGGCCTGGGAAAAGAAGCAGAAGATGACCCAAGTGCTTGGGCCCCTTCCACTCACATGGGAGAGTCGGATGAAATTCCTGGATACTGACTTCAGCCTGGCTCAGCCCTGACCATTGTGGCCACATGGAGAGTGAACTAGAGAGTGGAAGATCTTTCTCTCTTTGTGTCTCCCCCTCACTCTGTAACTTGGACTTTCAAATAAATAAATCTTTAAAAAATTACTTGTTTTATTGTTTTTTCCTCAAAGTCTGAAAAAATTCTATAGTTATACACAAAGAAACCCATTTATTGGATGATAGTGATGTAGAGAGGCATACAGGTTAAAATTGATTAGGTTTGTGAGCTGGAAGACCACGCCTTTACCATGCTCCTGTGTGACCTCCTGCCCTTACCTGGCCACACCTGAGCACCCACAGGCCAATCAGGTTACTTAACCACTCCCCTTTGGAAGTGGATTAAAAGCCTGGGACAATGTGTGCCAGGCCTTTTTTCCCTTCCTTCCTTTCCTTGGCCACCCGCCCAATGCTTCCTGGCTTGGATGCTCCTCCACGTGGCTAGTTCCTAGTACTCGGTATGAACCCAGATTTATCCCTGTCTCTTAGATAAAGCTCTCACTTTCCTATGCATCCTTCTCACTAAATAAAAGCCTAAAATGTACCATGCTGCCTCATTCATTTATGCTAGTATTTAAAATTCTTCTCTGAATACTAGGCAAGAACCCACACTGGCTTATTAATATGAGGAACTTATTAACAAGCATATGATGATATCATATGGCACCCCAAATTCATATTTCAATAGCATGTGTTCCTCATCTTACAAGGTATTATCAAACTCTCTTATTCATATGCTTAACAATTTAAAAGCTTAAATGTGTATAATTGAAAGAAAATAAGTTTCACGTGTTGAAACATAAATCTAAGTTTTGAAATACAAATACAGCATTAAACTGTCAACAAAATCAAGTCAATCACACATCCATTCCCCAGCAAAATTTCCTTATGTCTCTTCGCCTTACCCTCTACAGGACCTCCCTTCCTACCCATTCTCCCACCCTATAAAACCAATTTTTTTCTGTCACTATATATTGGTTTGCATATTCCAGAGTTTTTGTACACATTAAAGAATATACTGGGGCTGATGCTATGGCATAGTGGGTAAAGCTGCTACCTGTGGTTCTGGCATCCCATATGGGTGCCATTTCGAGTCCCTGCTGATCTACTTCCAATCCAGCTCTCTGTTATGGCTTGGGAAAGCAGCGTAAGTTGACCCAAGTCTTTGGGCCCCTGCACTTCTGTGGGAGACCTGGAAGAAGTTCCCAGCTCCTGGCTTCAGATCAGCTGAGCTCTGGCTGTTGGAGCCATTTGGGGAGTGAGCCAGTGGATGGAAAACCTTTATCTCTGTATATCCCACTCTCTGTGACTCTACCTCTGAAATAGATAAATAAAATCTTAAAACAAATTTTAAAAATTTTACAAATAATATATTATGCAATCTTTTGGGGAGAGGTCTGGCTTTTTCACTGAGCCTGATTATTCTGAGATTACTTGTTGATGTTGCTTACATTATAACCTCATTCACTGGCAATGGAAAGCAGTATTCCATTGTATGACTATACCAAAATTGTCTATGCACATGCTAATGGACATTTATCTTGTTTCTAGCTTTTTTCTGTAACAAATTAAGTCTGCTAAAAACACCTGTGTATAAATATCTTGTTTGGTTTTTATTTCATTCATCAGGTCAATCAATACCTAGATAGAAGTAGCACATCAGAGTTATGTGATAGGTGCATGTTTACCTTTTTTTAAACTACCGAAATGTTTCCAAAATTGTTATACCATTACAGATGTCACCACTCCAGATATCACCATTCCATGTATAAGACATCTAGTGCCTCCATAACCACAGCAACTCCTGGTATTGTTGTCTTTTTAATAGCATTTGTCCTTATGTGTAGCATGGTATCTCTTTGTGGTATTCATTTTTTAAGTCCCTAATGATTAATGATGTTGAGCATTTCATCAGTTGCTTATTTTCTACTCACATATCTTCTTTGACAAAGTATCCACCTCAGTATTTTGTCCATATTATTATATCTTGTATATTTCACAGATAATCCATTGTCTATGAATATAAATAATTTTATGTGTTCCTTTTCTTTTTTTTCTCTTTTCTTTTTTATTTGACAGATAGAGTTAGACAGTGAGAGAGAGAGAGACAGAGAGAAAGGTCTTCCTTCCGTTGGTTCACCCCCAAATAGCCGCTACGGCCGGAGCTACACTGTCCCAAAGCCAGGAGCCAGGTGCTTCTTCCTGGTCTTCCATGCAGGTGCAGGTGCCCAAACACTTGGGCCATCCTCCACTGCCCTCCTGGGCCACAGCAGAGAGCTGGACTGGAAGAGGAGCAACCGGGTCTAGAACCTGGTGCCCATATGGGATGCCAGTGACACAGGCGGAAGATTAACCAAGTGAGCCATGGCACCGGCCCCTTATGTGTTCCTTTTCTATCTGTCTTTTTTAAATTTAATTCTCTTGCATTAATCACTGACTAGATTTCTCTGACACAATGTTCAATAGAAATGATGACTTAATATCCTTGCCTCATTCCTTACTTAGAGAAAAAAAATTCAGTTGTTTACCATTAGGTTATAGTAGTTGTAGGTTTCCAATAGATTTCCCTTTATTAGGAGAAGGGAGTTTACTTCTATTATTTGCTTATTTTAAATTTTTACCATGAATGGATGTTGAATTTTTGCAAGTGCTCTACATCCATCCATTGAGATGGCTATTATTAATTTTTTTTGCTTAAGTGTTAATACTGTGAATCTATTGTGATGTATGATCTTTTTGAAGTAGTGTTTGATTCAATTGGCTAGTATTTTGTTGAAAATTTTTGCATCTATGTGCATCAAGTGTGCAGGTTTGCAGTTGTATTTCTATGTCGTATCTTTGGTTTTAGTACCAATGATGCTGGCCTCATAATAAGTTTGGGGACTGCTTTCCAATATTTTGAGACTTTTGAGAAGTGCTAGAGTTAGTTCCTCTTTGAATATTTTGTAGGAGTCAGTAGTAAAGCCCTAGATATTTTTTCTCATGGGAGACTTAAAAAAAGATTTATTTATTTATTTGCAAGACAGAGTTACAGAGAGGCAGAGACAGAGAGATTGAGAGAGAGGTCTTCCATCTGTTGGTTCAAACTTCAAATGGTTGTAATGGCCAGAACTGACCTGAGCCAAAGCCAGGAACCAGCAGCTTCTTCCAGGTCTCCCATGCAGGTATAGGAGCAAAGCACTGAGGCCATTTTCTACTGTTATCACAGGCCACAGCAGAGAGCTAGATCAGAAGTGAAGCAGCTGGGTCTTGAACCCACACACCTGTATGAGATTCCAGCACTGCTGGCAGTGGTTTTACTTGCTACGCCACAGAACTGGACCTGTGGGAGACTTTTAATCATTGCTCCAATCTCACTGCTTGCTATGAGTCTGTTTAGATTTTCTGTATCTTCTTCACTTAATCTTGGTAGACTATGTGTACGTAGGTATTTATCATTTCTTTGAAGTTTTCCAATTTTCAGCATATAATTGTTCACAGTAGTTTTTATGACCCTTTGCATACCAGTGATGTCAATTGTAATGTCTCTTTTTTCATCTCTAATTTTTTCTTTTTACTTTTTTTCTCTTTGCCCTTTTTTAGAATGGCTAAATGTTTGTCTATTTTGTTTATCTTCTTAAAAACCCAGCTTTTTCTTTTGTTGATATTTTGTGTTCTTTTAGTTTCAGATTCATTTATTTTGCTCTGATCCCTATTATTTCTCACCTCCTGTTAATTTAGGGTTTTGTTTGTTCTTGATTTTCTAAGTCCATGAGATACTTCATTAGACCATTTATTTGAGAACTTTCTGCTTTTATAATGCAAACCATTAATGCTATAATCTTCCAATATAATACTAACTTTGCTATATCTCACAAGGATATATGTTGAAATTTTTTTTTTTTTGACAGGCAGAGTGGACAGTGAGAGAGAGAGACAGAGAGAAAGTTCTTCCTTTTCCGTTGGTTCATTCCCCAGTGGCCACTGCGGCTGGTGCACCGCACTGATCCAAAGCCAGAAGCCAGGTGCTTCTCCTGGTCTCCCATGGGGTGCAGGGCCCAAGGACTTGGGCCATCCTTCACTGCACTCCTGGGCAACAGCAGAGAGACGGACTAGAAGAGGAACAACCGGGACAGAACCTGGCGCCCTGACCAGGACTAGAACCCAGGGTGCCGGCGCCACAGGTGAAGGATTAGCCTATTGAGCTGCGGCGCTGGCCGAATGTTGTGTTTTTATTTTCATTTGTTTCAAGAAAATCTTTGCTTGTCTTTAACTGAGAACATCATGCAGACTGAAGTAAGTCAGACACAAAAAGATAAACTGCATGTTCTCCTTTACATGTCAGAGCTAATTTTTTAAAAAATCAAGAAACAAAACAAAAAAGAGAAATAAATGCCTGGGTATAATTTTTGCTGCAAATACAATGTTAAGTAAAACTATGTTTTAAATCTCTGTCAAATAAATTGTTAAGAATTATATACCATATATTTAATGATTTTGTGACTATTTTAAATTTACTTTATATGAGTGAAGTTGAATGTCTTTCCATTTGAGTACTGGTCCTTGCCTATTTCCCCGCTCAACTATTATCTTTTTACTTCTTAGTTGTTGATTTCCATATTTACTGAAGCATTGTCTTTGACTATAATGTAAAATTAAAATATTATCTCAAAAATAATAAATAAAATATTAAGTTCAAAAAGATAATAACCAATTTTAGAAAGAAGATATGAGTATGTAGATGGGGAAGAGGTGAGTATTGTTTCCAAAAGGAATTACTAGAGTGAAGGCACAGATCCATGACATAGGTCTCTTTCATTCTGTGATCTATGACAATATGATAGAGATCTGAAATGAGATGAGTAATAGCTTGAGGAATAGCTGACTTGATAAATAGGTTCAGATTTGCTTTGCTTATTTGTTTTGTAACATCTCTTAGATGTAGGCCAACACATAGCTAAATATGCACATGAACGAGCATAGTTCTGTCATAACACTTTTCACATTTTAGTCTGGTTAAATTATCATAGTTTTCTTATTAACAAGAACTGTGATTGATATATCTTTTTATCTTAAACACTTAATGCCGGTCTTGTTACATCTTGAGAGCATAGAAGACTTGTTGAATTAATTGCTAAGATTTTTAGTAACTAAATAAAAAACCTTGGGACAGAAAAGAAAATATTTTTTGGAAAATCTTCAGCAAGCTCATAGTCTCTGAAAATATCTAATATATGATATCAAGTGGCGCAAGCTTCCAAAAATTGATACTGCAATTTGCCAAAATTATCATTAATAATTGAAATATCATATGCTTATCTTCATATATTCTCAAATAGAAAAGCATTTCCATTGTAGTTAGATCTTTTTCAGAATCATTTACTACTAATTTGTGAGTACTGGTAATACTTGCAAGACTGTCATACAAAATTTCTTATTTACCTGATAAGATCTACCTAAGAGAAAGGGAATCCACTTCTAGATCCCTTATCTTTTATATATATACTCTTCCTTGATTCAAGGTAAATCATATAACTCCGTGAGTCCCTAGATATTATAAAAAAGCTACTCTATATCAGCGAACATTTAAAAATGTTTCTATGTGGAAATGCATTCACTATAACTTTAATATTATAATACAAAAAAACTCAGTATATTGAAGAGTTACTGGTATTTTACTAAAATGAACAAAACACAGGCCTTTTTGCAGACTGGAGTCCTATTTCATCTTTACCAATTTGCATGTGAGCATATTTAGAGTCTGATTTTGCTCAACCATGGTGTAAATGTGTCTCCATGTAAGTCTCTGTGACCCTGAAGAGACACATTAGAGGGATTCTATTCTCAGTTCAACAGTTACATTTTAATGTCTTCCCTTCCTTGATTTCATTTTGTAGTTGAAGTAAATCAAACATGGAAATCTTATTTGCCTTATTATTATGCTGTTAATGAATATTATAGCCGGGATCAGACCTTCAACTGCCACAAACAAAATTTAATGCCTGTACTGCTCAGGCTCTTTTTTGAGTGGTCATGGTGCAGGAGTGACCAACCTCCCTAAGAACAAATATTGTCTTTATCAGTTGATTTAATTGAGGCTTAGAGATAAATTGATGGTACTAGAAGACAGTGATAAAACCAAGGTCTATTTTGATGTCAGTTTATTCCTCACAATACCTTACCCCAGTTTTAAGAATTCATTGTTTAACCCAAAGAAAAACAACTCTAGGGATTACTGGAGTATCTGTTTTGTGACTGGGTATGAGATGTGGATGGTGATCCTAGAATCCCAGAGGATCTTAGGTAAAAAATGTGAGAAGGGTAAGTTGGCATTTGTCTTGACATCTAAGATGCTAATATGAATGACCATATCCCATATCAGAACGTGTGTGTCTTAGACACAACTCTGTCCCCTTTCTTGTCTCTTGCTAATGTGCACCCTAGAAGGCAGCAAGTAATGGCCTCTGTGGCTGGGACCCTGATACCCACATGATATCTGTTCCTGGCTTTTGACTTGTGTCTACTCCATCACTGGTCTTGCTGTAATGTGAGGAGTGAACCAGCAGACATGAGCTCTTCCTCTCATCATTTTCCTCCCTCTCTTAGTAAAATAAATAAATAAACAAAAGTGTGCAATACGGAGGCATAGACCTTACCCCTTAGAATAAAGAAGCTGTATGATATTTGGAAAAATATTTGACTGAATCCTAGTTATCTCATTTTTAAAATGGGATTCTTCCTGATAAGGGCCTGATAAAATGCTTGGATCATTTTAGTTAACCCCCAAAGTTACATTTCTATCATTTATACGCCTTGCAGTCTTCGTTTTCTCCTTTGTTTAGGTACCCGGCAGTTCCATTAAGTACTATTGTCTCAGTCCTCTATCTTCTCTTTTCCAGTGATAACACTCCTATCTGTTGACTGAGCAATACTAAAACATGGGTCTTACCTACCTAAATACCCAATAAAGGATTACTTAATTTGGAGGCAAGACAGATCCAAGCAGAAAACGAATGTTTTTCACTTCTGGAATGTCCACACCATAGTGATAATGCTTCACATATTTCTATAGATATGAACTAATGATAATACATCTGCATGTACAAAGTATTTCTACCATGTATTGTGCAGGAAAGCCATAAAACCCTAACTGGTTAACAATGAGTCTAAACGTAATATCTCCATTGTCCAAGCAGGAAGACATTCCAATGGAAGTTAACTAGTGAAAAGAGGATTAGAGGATACAAAATTGAAACTGATCAATTAGTTCTACCCCTCAATTCATTAGGCCTCCAGTATTGGGATTCTACTTAAAGGAAGCTATCATTTTCTAGATAAAGTTAATCAGAGAATTTAAATTCAATGTAAAGTCATAGCTGTACTACTGTGATAATAAGTACAGCTGGGAATGCAGCCTTTTTAACAAGTGCCTGTGAATCCATCATATCTCAAAACACTGTGTACTTGCGTCTCATGAGGGATCTGTCCTTAATGTGTTATCCAATGTGAAATAATGCTATTACTAGTACTGAAACAGTATTTTTACACTTTGTGTTTCTGTGTGGGTGCAAACTGATGAAATCTTTACATACTATAATATTAAATCAATCTTCTGTGTATAAAGATAATTGCAAATGATTAAAAAATCTTGGTGTTAAATTGGAAATTACATAGATAATTAATCAATTCTTTAAAAAAATCATGTAGGATCTCTGTCTTTAATGTACTGTACATTGTGAATTAATACTATAACTAGTACTCCAACAATAATTTCAGTTTGTGTCTCTATGTAAGGGCAAACTGTTGAAATCTTTACATAATATGTTCTAAACTGATCTTCTGTGTATAAAGAGAATTGAAAATGAATCTTGATGTGAACAGAAGGGGAGAGGGAGCGGGAGAGGAGAGGGTGGCGGGAGGGAGGGAAGTTGTGAGGGGGGGAGCCATTGGAATCCATAAGCTATACTTTGGAAATTTATATTCTTTAAATAAAATCTAAAAAAAAAAAAGATTTAATTTTAAAATGTGCCATCTCAAAGGAGATAACTATGTGAGAGAAGTGCTGAGAGACACAATTCAGAACAGACTGAATTTCCATTTTGTATCTGTTGCCTCATTTCCATGAAGATCTTTATTTGTAAATACAGCACAATTTCTTTTTTAAAAAGATGTATTTATTTATTTGAAAGACAGAGTTACAGAGAGACAGAGACATAGTAGAGTGAGATATTCTATCTGCTGGTTTACTCCAAAAATGACTGCAATTGTTGGGGCTGGGTCAAACCAAAGCCAGGAGCCTAGAACTCCACTCAGGTCTCCCACATGGGTGGTGGGGTTTCAAGTACTTGGGCAAACTTTCATCGCTTTCTCAGGCACACTAGCAAGAAGCCGGAGAGGAAGTGGACCAGCCAAAACTGGGACTGGTTTTCTGATATGGGATGCTGGCACTGCAAGCAGTGGCTTAACGTGCTGCACCACAACACCAGCCCCTAGCAGAAGACGACTTCTATATGAGGCTAAAAAGATGTTAATTCTGAAAGTAAAGTCAGGAGTTGTGATCTACATAGTTCCTGGATTAATATTTCTATTTAGGGAGGTTGGTCACTTCTGTAAAATGACTGTTTAGGCTTGTTCCAAGGATTAAGTAAGATTTGAGATACATATATAAATCTTGTAGTCCCTCTTAACTGCTTTCAAAAAAAAAAAAAAACATGGAAATGTATACTATGAAGACACATATAGCAAGTTTCAATTATTTTGCACTAAAATAAATTATTCTTGTAATTCCATTTTCTGTGAACAATTTGCAGTGCACTGCTATGTCTCATATAAAGTTAAGATATATCAGCCGGCGCCGTGGCTCAACAGGCTAATCCTCCGCCTTGCAGCGCCGGCACACCGGGTTCTAGTCCTGGTCGGGGCGCCGGATTCTGTCCCGGTTGCCCCTCTTCCAGGCCAGCCCTCTGCTGTGGCCCGGGAGTGCAGTGGAGGAAGGCCCAAGTGCTTGGGCCCTGCACCCCATGGGAGACCAGGTAAAAGCACCTAGCACCTGGCTCCTGCCATCGGATGAGCGCGGTCTGCGGCAGCCATTGGAGGGTGAACCAACGGCAAAGGAAGACCTTTCTCTCTGTCTCTCTCTCTCACTGTCCACTCTGCCTGTCAAAAAATAAAAATAAAAAAATAAAAAAAATAAAGTTAAGATATGTCATGCCATGTTGTGATATGTTATTAGAGCATCGTTAGGTAGTATAGTGTGTTTACTTAGAAAGATCTTAGTCATCAGGAAAATTGAGATTTATTCTGAAGTTCATGTTCCCTGCTTAACAAAACAAGGACTAATTGCTTTCTCATAGGGAGATCATTAACCCTTTGTGGAGAAACAAGAAACTAAGCTCTGTCTGATTTCTGGGCCTTCCTCTGAAGAGCAGGCCCAACTCTCCAGATTTGTATGTTTGCCAACACTGATGCTTAAAAACTTAGAAGTGCATCATTCAGAAAGGCAAACATTGGTTAAAATTTTTGGCAGGGACTGAAACAAAGGATGCTTAGAACAGATGCAGAGATACAGTGAGAGGAAAAAAGAAGCATCCTCTTTCATTGGAGCGGCTTATTCCAGTATGGGGAAGGGAAAAGAAAACACACATATTTATACAGAGTGTTAGATATTTAAATCTTTCAACAACTCATTAAGTAAAAAAAATGATAATCTATTTTTGAAGGAAAATGCATCTCAAGTAACTTTGCTATATCATACAGAAAGGAAAAGGCAAAATTCAGATTTAAAACAATATGGTTTACCTGAAATTACACACTATTCTGGATTTCATTTTTTCAAGTCTGGAGAAAACAAATCTAACAAGCAGTTTAAACTCACAGGATCTAAGACCAAGGACGGAGTCATTATTAGAGGACCTAAGAAAGGTGCTGTCTACACCAGGAACAAGTTTTCTCATTGATAGGCAAATAGAAACTGACAGAAGTGGCCCTGTTGACATCCATTACCTAGCTGGCCTGGGAGGAGAGTTGGCTTGAAGAGAAGGTAGGTGGCATCTCTAAAAGGAAAACATTTTTAGTTAATTTGCAATTCTTCCTGCAATGTTGCTGACCCTACTTGGCCATATCCTTGACAGCAGTGGTTACTTTGGAAGCATGGCTGAGTGAAGGGCTTTTCAGCTTAGAGCAAACAAGGCCTGTGGCTCTGACCTGAAGTCCTTCACCTCCAGGACATTTCCATTTCCAGTGATCCAACTCTTGGCTGGCAGAGCTACCAGGGCTCTCCACAACCTGATTTCTGCTGAAGCCCTGGCTTTCCATATCAAAAATGAATGCAGCAGACTGGCCTTTCGGGTCTCCTTGATGGCAGATCACTGTGTAAGACATTAACTGGCCTGCCACCTATTTTACATTGCTTCTGCTGCCTAGCTTCTGGTTTTTTTAAAAGCAGACCAGAGGAAACCTTTAAGAGGATGATTGCTGCTTCTTTAAAATGACTTTGGGCTAGGCATGCAAAAGCATTCCAATTTCCTATTCTTTCCTTGAGTTCATGATACATTTATTAAATTTAAGTTAAATTATGTGTGTGTGTGTATATATATATATATATATATACACATAAACATTGATGATAATTTCTTTTGCCTGACTGAATATGCTATTCTTCATCATTCTCTTCATTCCATGAGGCAGATCACCTTAGATTACATAACAGTTCTCTGGAGTTCTGCTTTCTGGTGGTTTCCCTGATGGGAAAAGAGAAAGATGAGTGATGAGTGAGGATGGTGTATGCTACTTTCCTGACTTCTTGCTGTACTATGGACTGGTAGTGACTGGATCCTCTTACTCAAGGCTTTAGCTGCTCTCTTAGATTTTCCTATTTCAGCTGTATTCATAGGGTTAAGGTATCCGTTAATGTCCTTGGTCCCTTAAGATGTAGGGATAATGATATCTCCCTTATCTATGAGTTAGATTATGCATTCACAAATCTTGTTGGTTTCCCTTGATCCTGATCATACTTACATTGAACTTCCCTAAAATTATCTCATCTGACTAGGCTATCTGTTCCTATACCTTTACTGGTACACCTCTTTTTCATTTCAACATCACGTCAATGTATTCATACCTTCTACTCACAGGAAATAGGAGCCATAACTTCATGAAACCTCAGATGGAAACAATTTCTGCTAGCTGGCACTGCATCCCCCTGGAGGAGCCACCTCCTGCTGGAACCCTGTCTTGACTGCGTTTCCCAACAATGCCCCTTTTCAGCATGAAGCAGCCAGAGCAATCATCGCCCAGTTCCCCTAACAGAAGTTAGAGTCCATTTTTCCTGAAGAGGGAATGTGAGAAGTCAGATGGGTTGATAGGCAGTCAGAGTGGTTCCAGTGGAAATATGGGGTTCAGAGTGCTTGCTTTCCCTCAAAGGTTATCTCTCAGCAAGGTCAAAAGTGCCTGCCTGCACACTCCTTGAAAGCTTCCAAATTTACCATGAGAATAGCAAGGGAGTGGTGATTCCATCCTCCTGAGCTCACAGTTTATTGTGAGAACAAGTTACCTATTCCACACTTCTGGATTTAGAAACAGGATCCCATGGGAATAGGAGAGGGAGAAGGAAAAGGGTGGGAGTGCTGGTGGGAGGGAGGGTAAGGTGCGAAGACTCACTATGTTCCTGAATTTGTGTTTATGAAATGCATGAAGTTTGTACACCTTAAATAAAAGGTCTCTAGGTAAAAATAGGTAAGTAAATAAATTAATACATACATACGTGATCCCATAAGCCAGGAGATAGAGATCTTCTCACACCTTTGAGATAAATGTTTGAACATATCTGAGCCTTTACCCCTTAGCTTCCAGACAGTTGACCTATGACAGGGAGAAATTTGTCCATCAGAGATAACTAATATTATTAAATTCCAAAAGAAAAAAGATCAGACATAGTTTACTCTATCCCAAGAGATTTGTTGGGCAATTTGTCATGGAACAGACAAAGGGCACAATTTGTTAAACAAAAGTAGATAAAATGGGTGAGCATTTCCTCTAATACTAGTTATTTTATTCAAAAAACAGCTGTTTGACTGAGAAAGAATACTCCAGAACAAATAATACATGACCCAGAATGACCTGGTGGGGGTTACCATAGATAAAACAGAGATTGAAAACTCGTAAAGGACAGCTTATATGCACAATGACAATAATCATTCCACCAGATAATCAAATATTTTCTCATTCCATCAGGTAGTAATTATTACAATTTTATTGCTAAGGAAATTCAGGTTGTGAAAGTTTCTAGAAATTAGGTAGTTAAATCATTAGATATATGAGTTCTACTCTTAATTTTTATGTTCATTTTATCTCTTTATTGGTGCCCCTAATATTTTTTTATTTTTATTTTTTAAATATTTTATTTGTTTTTCTTGAAAGAGTGCAGAGAGGCAGAGGCAGAGGCCGAGAGAAAGAGGTCTTCTATCCACTGGTTTACTCCCAAGATGGATGCAATGGCCAGAGCTGTGCCAATCTGAAGCCAGGAGCCAGGAGCTTTTTCTGGGTCTCCCATGTGGGTGCAGGAACCCAAGAACTTGCGCCATCTTCTACTGCTTTTCCAGGCCATAGCAGGGAGCTGGATTAGAAGTGGAGCAGCCAGGACTTGAACCAGTGCTCATATGAGATGCTGGCACAGTAGGTGGCAGCTTTACCTGCTATGCTACAGCGCCAGCCCTGCCCTTAATATTCTTTTAATAGATTTGTACTTGCTAATACTTACTCCCAGAAGTACTCAAAAATTATACCAAATTCAAATTTATGTTTTTTTATTTTTAATTTTTTTACTTTTTATTTTGAAAGAATTACATACTCACAGGCAAAAATAGTACATAGAGATCTTATTTGTCCTTCACCCAATTTCCCCCAATTATTATATCTTGTAAAACTACAGTGCATAGTACAATATCAAAACCAAGGAGAACGATACATGCGTGTGTTCAGTTATATACCATTTTACATGTGTAGATCTGTGCAATCATCATAGGTATCAAGATACAGAATTTGTGTATTACTGTAAAGATCTCCCTGTGTTTCACTTTTATAGTCACATACATTGCCTATTTCCAAACCTAATCCCTGGCAACCACAACTCTGTACTACTTCACAATAATTGTGTCATTTCCTAGCTCTTACCTCTTAGTATCTTTGATGGACTGCCCAGATCATCAAGCAAGAGAAGATATGTGTACCAGTAGCTGCTATGAGGAAAAGGTTAGTACTTACTTCTTCAGGACTTAGGGTAGCTAAGGAAATAGATAGCTCCCTACATTGCTTCTGGAGTATGCAGAAAGTACTCTAACTCACCCACTCTAGACTTACAAAAAAATAGTTTTACCCAGAGGAATGGACAATTAGCAAATACATATAAAATTCTATAAAAGAGGAGTCTGCATGTTTACCAGATGATGATTGAGGTTGTTCCCAATGTCTACTTTCACTCACACTATTTTTACCTGCTAGGTTGCTTGCCCATGTGAGAGTATGCATGGTATATTTGAGTATTTAGAATACCAATCAGTTAATTGCTCTGCAAGTAAGATGATGTTAAATTTCTCAGCATGCTTCCTTGCCTGACTCATCAAGCAATTATGAGACTGACATATTTTGCAGGGTTTCACTAGAATGGACTCACTATTACATAAATAGTAACAATTTGCAATTTCTCTGTTAAGAGCAACTGTACCCACAGTTCCTTGGAATTTATCTCTTTCACCCCATATTCCAAAGCAAGCTATTGATATTTGTGGATTAACATCTATCACACAATTTTCCTTAAAATTTGTATTCATCTATCCTTCACTACCTTAGATTACTAAGTCACATTCCTAAGAAATGATATACTATCACTGTATCTACAATGTCTATCCATATAACATCAATTAAAAAAACGCTTAGTGAATACTGAGTTTTAATAAAGAAATCATAAATATAAAATATCTACCAGAACGATGCACATTGTTATCTTAAAACTGCCAGGTGTTGTAATTAAGAAAAAGAACGGCAGAATTACAAAGAACTTGAACTTGAGTTCTTGGCCTGCTACAATTTATGTGTTAAACTGAAGAACTTTTTGAAGCCCTCATAAGCCTTAATTTCTGTGTCTATATAAAGAGGATATAATAATAGGATATATGCAATATGGATAATAGAATTAATAATCTATAAACAAATCTAAATGATGTCTAGCATATAGTATGAATTCAATAAATATTAGTAATTCTCTAATTAGCAGAAGGAAAATGTGATAGAAATAGCTGTTAGTAAGTTTGATTCTGAAGATGAGATTCAGTTTAATTGCAGGAAATAGACAATTATTACTGTAATCTTAATCAAACTCAGGAAACAACGAGAAGAAAGAGAGCAGTATTTAAGTGAATTCTAATGACGACCTCTAGAGAATTGATTGTGAACTTCACTCTTGACATGATGGCTAAATAAACAATTACTTATTAACTGCTGCCTGGAGGTTCACTTTTTAATCTCCTGAAGTAGCGATAAAGTGAAGATTTGATTTGGAGATTTAAAATCAGGCTATAGACAATTTGCAGCAAGGGTAAGAAAGTAATAGGAAACAGGGAGGCTTGGGTCAAATGGCAAAAACACAATTTAGTTGTTGACCAAGAAGATGGGCTGAGGAGACATTTTTGAAGCTAAATACACTCGGAACAATTCACCCTCCATGGATGGATGACTGGGACACTCCTCAATATCGTTTAATGGCTTTCCCCTGAAGGGCATCAGAGCAATGCCGTGCCCTGCTTTGCTCTTTTCTTCCCGTTGTGAGAGCAGCACCTCAATTACCTGTGTATTTAATGTTGACAGTGCGCTACATAAATGATCTATAATTTGCTGAGGGTTGTGGGAAGGGGCGGGGCATAAAGACCACAATCACTAAACACTTCAACGAAGAAAAAAATCTTGAGAGTCAAAGAGCTCTCCACGTAGGACACAGCTGAACATCTATCATAGAGTAAATCTGGACAGTCACAGGTCCGTATTCTGGGCTTGCCACCAATTCATAGAGTGGCAAGAATATATATGTGACTGCCCTTTTCTTTATTTGTAAAATGAAAATAAAAGCATCAGTCTCATCACAGTGTAAGTAGGCAACACAAGGCCAAGGGGATGTTGGTTTTTGTGCATCTGAGCTCCATATTTGGAATTCAAGACACAAATCTCAAAGAACTTAGTGAAATAAGTCAGTCCCAAAAAGACAGATTATCATATGTCTTCCCTGATCTGTAGTAACTAATAGAGTATCTGAAATGTAATGTATTGGAGTGAAGTGAACACTTCGAGGTCTGATGACAGCTTACAGTCCTTTTCTCTTCCATTGAGGAACCGTGTTTTTGTTTTGTTTTTGCTTCATACTATTTGTTGAACTCTTTACTTAATGTACAGTTAACCTATGATCATTAAGTAAACTGAAAATAGTTCTTTGTAAAAATTAAGAGCAGGAAGTGGAAGAAGGGTTGGAGTATGAGTAGGAGGAAGGGTTCGGTAGGATGTATCGTTATGTTCTCAAATCTATAGATGAAATACATGAAACATATTTAAATAAAATTTTTTAAAAATGAGTGATAAATTAACCAAATTATGCTCTAGTTATAACTTTTCTTTGCAAAATAAAATACAAAAATGTTTCAAAAAACTGACAATACACTAAAAACTTAGCAAGCGACAGGTTTTTTTTGTTTGTTTGTTTCTTTGTTTTTTTTTGACAGGCAGAGTTAGACAATGAGAGAGAGAGAGACAGAGAGAAAGGTCTTCCTTCCATTGGTTCACTCCCCAAATGGCCGGCTGCTATGGCTGGCATGCTGTGTGGACCCGAAGCTAGGAGCCAGGTGCTTCTTCCTGGTCCCTCATGTGGGTGCAGGGCCCAAGCACTTGGGCCATCCTCCACTGAACTCCCAGGCCACAGCAGAGAGCTGGACTGGAAGAGGGGCAACCAGGACAGAACTGGTGCCCCAACTGGGACTAGAACCCAGGGTGCTGGCACCACAGGCGGAGGATTAGCCTAGCGAGCTGCAGCACCAGCTGCAAGAGAAAGTTTTAACACAAACCTCTTAAGATTGTCCAGCACCTTAAAGAAATATTTATCTCAAAACCTTTGTGCTACTTCTCGAAGTCCTGCAGGATACAGCAGGATAGTTTATATTTAATTATATGATTGCCTCTCCCAGGAGTTCATACCCAACCATCCTTCTGCCAAAGAACTGGCTGCTAGAGATACCCGGGAACACGTCCTCACTGTCTTTGCCTTATCTTCCCCAGACAGGTGTCCCTGATAATTCCCTTCATTCTATCTAAATCTGTCAATCATTGATTTTGTACATCACAGCCACCAGAGGGCAATGACCCTCTTGTGAATCAATGATATGATGATGACTGTTCAATAAATATTTCTTGCATTTAAAACAAAACAGAACAAAAGAAAAAATTAGAAGCTATTACTGAAAAACCAATGTTTTCCTGACAGACACCCCAGAACATTTTGAATCTTTCCCATTTGCTCAATGTGTGAAAAGCCTCCTCATACATCTTAAATTTCTGGCATACTCATATTCAGTGATGCTCAAGGAACCTAAGTTTGAAATGTTGTACAATGACATAAAATCCAGATCTGAGAATCAGGTGTACAGGATCTTTCAAATAGAGTCCTCCCAGGAACTACCTCCATCTATAGCCCATGGCCCCCATGTGCTTCAAAGCCAGCTGCATACATAGCATGTTCAAATCTCTTTATCTCTGTCTCTACTTCTACCTGTGTCACAACACAATCTTCTCTCTGGTGCTTACCATTCCTGCATTCCAGTTATAGAAATTTTCATTATATCAGTTCTATCTGCATAATCCCAGATAGGCCCCCCCATTTCAATATCCTTAAATTGATCACATTTGAAAAGTAATTTTGGTCTAAAAATATGCAAATGCAAATATTGACACATTCTAGGGATTAGGAATGGGATATCTGTAGGGACCACTATTCAACCTGCATCTGACCACTTAGGTCTTTTTCTTCTAGTTATAGAGAGATATCCACAACTTTCCATTTTGCCACTTTGACTCTCCCTATCCCCTCCTGCCAAATCAGCAAAGCAAAGCAATTCTGTATCAGCAGAAAGAGGAGTATTATATAAATATGTAGTATGGTCACAAAAGAAAAACAAGTGGCTAGCATTTGGACTAGCAATTAAGATGTCAGGTTAAGATGTCTACTTCTTGTGTCAGTACACTAAAGTTTGTACTTGGTCCCAAACCCTGACTCCAGTTTCTCTATACTGCATATCTGGGTAGGCAATGGTGATGGTTCAAGAACTTTGGTTCCTAACACCAGTGTGAATGACAGGGATTCAGTTCCTGCGGCCGAGCCCCAGCCACTGCTGGCATTTGGGTAGTGAAACAGCAGGTGGGAGCTTGCTCTCTCTTTCTGCCTCTCAAATTAAAAAAATAAAAACAACAAAAAAAAGAACTGCAAGAAGTTATTGATTCCTGTCATTAACTTATTTAAAATTCAATGTAATCAAGGGGAATAAAAGCAGTTCTGGGATAATGATAGTAAATTGTGTATGCTTAATCATAGTGAATCCCCACTTATTTCAACAATTTAGATAGGGCTTCTCAAAGGGGAAAATAGTCACTGATAAAACTAGAACATAGCAATGAATACGGAACATAAAAGTTTCTTTTTCACTTGTTCTGATTTGCTCTGTCTTCAATTTGTTTCCTCTAGTCCAACTAACAAAAATAAAGATGGTTTGATTGCAAATGGCTGTCACAGGTTGTCTCTTGCTTGAGAGTTGTATTCACAGTCCTGCATAGCACCCCTGTCTTCCTAATGAGGGCTGACTTGCGATAGTCAGAATGTCACCTTCCCAGGCCTTGGGTTTGGATCTTCTGTCATTCAAGCTTCTGCTTACCTCATTTGTGTACATGCTATATATTATATGATTATAATATAATATTATATAGCATATAACTACATATATTGTTTGATATTTATATAGCTAGTAGTGTTTTGACTATATTTTAAAAAATCAAAGAAGAATTAAAGACAAAATATGTTACCTGAGTCACACAAAAAGAAATTAAAACATGAGTATCCTAGTGTTGGTGTGATCACTCCACAATTCCAACAGGGACCTGTTACTCCATATATTTCATCACTATCACTTTACTGCATTACCTTTGATTCTCACACCTGTCATGTCACAAAGTAAAACAAAAGGAAAAGGCAAGGATACAGAGTGAAGGAGTAAATGAAAAACTAGTTTCTCCTAGTAAGGATTTATCATTTTAAACAGTAGAAAAGAAAGAAAAAAGACTTATTCCTTAGGGGACTTCTGCCTAGATATCATTGGTTATTAATTGCACACAGTATCACATTCATACTCAAGGTATCCACAGAGAAAGCAAAGAAGCACTAGTGTCACCTTGCACCAACTCAGAGCTGAATATTTGCTTGGCTCCCTGTCATGGCTTCAAGGTTTTTACTCTTAAAATTCATGTAGAAATTTAATTGCCCTTGTGATGGCATCAAGTGATGGGATCTCTAGGATGTGATTAGACTCATGATCCAAACAGTGCTAGTAAATGGATGAATACCATTACCACAGAAGTGAGTCCACTCTCTCCTCTTCTTCACCCTCTTGTTGCTTCTCTGTTGTGTGATGATGCAGTGCATTGATATGGGACTTCCAAGCCTGGAACTGGAAGACAATAGATCTTAGCTTACTATAAATCATTCAGTCATAGGTACTTTATTATGGCAGCACAAACAAAGATAGTCTCAAGTGCTCTTGACTAGAGTCAGCTACAGATGTAATATTTACATCATGTGCATCAGCAAATATTACAGATAAAAGGTTTTTTCCTCTCTTACACTCAGTTTATTCTCTCACATTCTTCTCTCTTGCTCCTGCCTGTCAGCATCTTTCTTTCCATTAATTCTTTCCTTCCTACTCTCTCTCTCCCCCCTTCTCATCTTTATCTTCATTCTTAAAAATGAGAAAAATACATATTTTTGTATTAAATAGCAGAGTAAAAGATACGGTGGACATTTACCAACTTTTTATATCCAAGCATACTCAGGCCGTGGGGAAATATTCCATTTGATTCATATCAGAGAGCCATAGTTTCCTGCCTCTCCAGTTAGGATGATTAGAATATGGTCCCATAGCTCAGCATTAGCCAAGATGCTTCTCCTGGAACCTTGCACATGGATGCAACAATGCACTTACACATAAAGCAGAACTGGGCCAAATTGAGGGAAAATGATATCAGAAGGATATGATACAATTATGACACATGAAAATAAATATTAGAAAAACTGAAAGTTTAATAACATGTGCTGTAGTTTAACAAGGAGACAAGGGCTGGGAGCTAGGTCATGTAGTTGACAGAAAATATTTTATGCTAGTGGTTCCTGTTATATCTTTCGTAAAAAAATCTTCCACCTATTTTCCTATACCTTATTCCTTCTGACTTTTCTGCAAACCCTTTCCATAGCAACATGATACAGTCCTCTTCTCAGTCATTTTAATTGAAGAGACCTTTTCAAGTTTAAAGCTTTACAGAGAATGAACATCTTTACAATCTGCATATTTTGTGACATTTGATTTAATTTACAGCTCAATGAACTTGTCTCTGACTGTCTGAAACTGACACTTTATATTTACTTCTTTTTCCCCTCTGCTTTCTGTTAATGATCTTGAACACTAATAAAGTTTTATAAGAGTCATGACTTCCTGACCATGCATAATGTTGTGTACCAGTGATAAAAAAGAGTAGAGCTCTCTATCTCAAAATTGCATTGGAAGCACATATTTTACTTTCAGCTTTTTTTCATTATTCTAAATCACTTACTGATATTTAATAAGTTTTTAACCTTATTTCAATGATCTATTAATAACTTACAGATTCAAGGTACAAAATCAAGTTATGATCTTTAATGGATCTGATTTTAGTAACTGAAGTCAGATGTCTTGCAGAACCACTATTATTTCATGGCTCAAATTTATATTACAGATTTAAAAAGAAAAGAGATATGTAAATGTTTGCTCTTGAATCCTGCCTATCTTGGAGAAAATGGGTGTGTATGTTTGTGCGTGTGTCTGTGCGTGTAGTTTAACCTTTCAATTATTAAAATGTTGTTATTATGTCTTTAGCATTATAAGAAAAGAAATCGCATTCTGTCAACTAATAGCTATATGTCTTCCCTTCCATATTTGATTAAAAATTTAAATTATAAGTCCAATGACTAGCATCCTGTACTCACTTCTCAGAAACTAGTGATAACCTGATTAGTACCTGCCTCATCACCACCATTGAACTATGGGCTTCTTATTCAGTATCTATTGACACTGCAGCTGTATTAATGTCTGCAACATTCCTCAGAGTCCTAGTGAACAATTTTTTAGACTTTTTATCTTCCCCTTCTTTCTTCTAGACACACAAAAGCAGTAATATACTAGCACAACTTTTCCCTGAGATCAATGTGTTGTTTAGCTATAAAAGCAATGTGGAGAACTCTAAAGAGTTAAATTAGAAAAGTCTGCACTCTGCAAGTGTAAATAGCCATGTGAGGAAAGAAATAAGAGAGCATCAGACATTGAGAGTTTGAAGCATTGGAGAACATCAAAGATTCCAGCAAAGATAATCTGGGTTCAATTCAATGAGGAGTGTCTTGGAAGGAGATTGGCAGCTTGTATTAAAGAGGTTAT
The DNA here is from genome assembly GCA_949820135.1 of Sylvilagus floridanus. NCBI lineage: Eukaryota > Metazoa > Chordata > Mammalia > Lagomorpha > Leporidae > Sylvilagus > Sylvilagus floridanus. The sequence continues at coordinate 55,567,570 of OX463224.1, read as the reverse complement.
CAAATGCGTTGTGCCCTCCTTGAGAAAGAATGAGAACGGAAGGCAGTGGCAACCTAGAGAAGACAGGAAAGAAACTAAAATTAGGACACATTGAAATTGGTACAGTGCCTCTAACACTGTTGGAGATTGACACAGAACAAAATCACTAGGGATGGTGCTGTTTTGCTGTTATCTATAGGCCGTGAAGGCAGGAGTCAGTTATATCAGCTTGTGTAAAAGATCCTTCAGAACCAATTGCTTATGTTTTTCTCCATACGTACTAGGTCATTCCTGATCACTGTAAACTACAACTCTAAAACATGTATGCACACATATACACACATCAGCTTAAATACCAGGAACTGGCTTATTCAGTTATATGATGATGGTAAGCAACATAGCTTTGTGGATGATGTCTTCCCAAACACATTTGAAATAAACTATTATAAAGTTGGCCACAAGACTTGGTTTACCCTAAATATTCTTAGTCCTCCAAGTGTTATTTAACTACTCACTTTAAAAGTTCAAGGATTCTGACACAATCCTAATTCATGTTATCTTACTTGGGGTTCCACAAGCATTTTCAGTCATCTGGTTGCTTTAGTGCGTCTGCAAGTTCTAAGCAGTTCGGCTGTTTTTTTCTTTAAGGTTTATTTATTTACTTGAAAGTCAGAGTTACACAGAAAGAAGGAAAGGCAGATAGAGAGAGAGAGAGATCTTCCATCTGCTGGTTCACTCTCCAATTGGCCGCAACAGCCATAGCTCACTGATCCAAAGTCAGGAGCCAGGAACTTCCTCCAGGTCTTCCCATGTGGGTGCAGGGGCCTAAGGACCTTGTGCCATCTTCAACTGCTTTCCCTAGGCCATAGCAGAGAGCTGGATCATAAGTGGAGCAGCTGGAACTTGAACTGGCGCCCATATGGGATGCCGGCACTATAGGTGGCGGCTTCACCTGCTATGCCACAGTGCAGGCCCCTGCTATTATTTTTGTTGTTTGCTGCTAGCTGTTGGCAGATTGTTCTAGGGAATCTCCAGGGCCAGTTTATTTCCTCTGACATCCAGCTTATGACTTGTCATCCTCCAGTATCATAGAATTTGCTTCGTCAGATGATGGTCTCATAGTAGCATGCAAACAGGATCAGAAACTGCAAAACTTTAGACATGGAATTGCCACATGTCACTTGGTCATATTCAGAGTTAATGTTGGTCATAAAAATTAGACAGCAATCAAATAATAGAAAATACATTCAAGGGATAGTATATAAACTAGTAATTCCATTTCTCAATGAAAGGAGGCAATATCATATTTTGCAAAGGATGTACATTTAGGAAATGTAGAAATTTTTTCAACTACCTTAGCAAACATCTACAACATTGACTCATCCTTTTAATGACTGATGGTGCCTCCCTTTGACTTAAAATGTATTCCAGTTTGGAAAAGAAGTTCTATAGTAACGTTCATCATGGAGGAAGGTACGGTTTTAGGTAGAAAATCACAGAGGACTTCATGGAGGTTGGAGAAGGAACTCCTGTTCCTCCTTGTTTATCCACTTACTTATAGGAGGATGACACTAAGGGCACATATCTACAAATGCAGTAACCTTAGATTGACGGTTCTAAGGTGACACTCACCACACAGAGCTAGGAATTAAATGGAATAGGACACTATTAAAGATACAATGTCAATAAATAAAAACCTATTTTACTTGCACCTACAGGTATTAAATAGTTAATACCTATCATTTGTAATAGCATAAAATGCATATCAAATACTTAACAATAATGTATAAATGTATACATTTAGTAGTATAAGCCTACTACATGAAATATCAGAAAACATTGCTAAGTAAGACTAAAGAAGACTTAAATAAATGAAGAACTATACAATTATGCTGAGCTGGATATCTAAATAATATTAAAATATTTTTCTCTATAAATTAATATATTTTTAAAGATTTATTTTATGTATTTAAAAGAGTTATAGAGAGAGGTAGAGACAGAGAGAGAGGTCTTCTCTCTGCTGGTTCACTCCCCAGATGGCAGCAATGGTCAGAGCTGCACCGATCCAAAGCCAGGAGCCAGGAGCTTCTTCCAGGTCTCCCATGTTGGGGCAGGGGGCCAAGGACTTGGATTATCTTCTGCTGCTTTCCCAGGCCATAGCAGGGAGCTTGATGGGAAGAGGAGTAGCCGGGACTAGAACTGGCGCTCATATGGGATGCCGGCACTTCAGACCAGGGCTTTAACCCATTGTGCCACAGCGCCAGCCCCTATAAATTAATTTATAGATTTATCATAATACTCAAAAATACAGCAAAAGTATGAAGAAAAGCAACTTGATACTAAACTTAAATATAAATGCAAAATAACTTGGCAGCCAAAACATATTAAAGGAAAAAATATACGGTGGTAGGACTCACATTACCTTATTCTGAGATTTACTATAAAGTTGCAATAATCAAAAATAATTGAATTATCATAATAAGACAAACATATTGCAATAATATAGAGACAACTACATTTATGTAGTAAATTCATTTGCAGCAGCTAAACCCAATGAAATTAAATGTAAGAAAACATAGATTATTTAAAAGAGAGGTGCTACAACAACTGGACATACATATTTGGAAAAAGATTAGTTTTTGCTTCTGATGAAGATGGATTAGCAAATACTAGATATAACTTCCAACTAAATAACTATAAAACCAAACACAATATATGTAAAACATGTATTTTCATACATTGAGAAGCAGGAATCTCATGAATGGGCCCTACAAAAGTAAATGAAAAAAAGGCAAGAATATATTATCCCTAAATTTTTACCTAAGAAGAATGTGTAGATTGCAAAACATAGAAACGCCAGAGCTTGATTGTTCTGCTGACTTTAGCATATAGAAATCAGAGTTCAGCAATGCTGAAGAGTATAGAAATTAAAAATCTACATGAAACAGAGTTACATTACAAAATGTTCCAAAATTCTACATAAGCATATTAGGGCATGATGCAAAGACTGAAACTCCAAGTTGTCTATCAAAGGAAGGCTGGGAAGAATAATCTGGCACAAAGTAAATGTTTGGTCTCTGATCATCCTCCACGGTAAAATCTCAGTGATCATCTGTTTCAGGCAGTAGAGAAGGTTGGAAGTGTCTTACTGTAGTAGTAGAACCAAACCTAAGACTGATGCATACAATGCATCCAGTATAGAAAGATTTAACAGGCGATGAAGTGATCAAACTGTTCTGCAAATAAATGCTTTCAAGTGCAACATTCTTTTAATAAAAAATAAAAAGAACTTCAAGAATGTAAATATACCTTGTCAAGAAGGCAATCACAAATTACTAGGAAGAACATGAAGAAGAAAATACTGTCAATAACCAGTAAATACTTCTGCCTAAAGAAACAAACAAAAAGGACCAAATATACAGAGCTAGCAGGCATGGACAGTAAAGCAACATTACAAATAAGTGCAAATATTCAAAAGAAAGTATGAACATAATTAGATAATGAATGCTAATATATATTAGACACTATAGAATAAAATATTAGTAGCCTTGAAGCTGAAGCAATGGATTCTATCTTAAATAAAAACAAAAAAGCCTAAAAATGCAAAACATCCTCAGTGATTTGTGAGATAATATTAAGCAGCATAACATTTGTTTACATGGGGTCTCAAAAAGGTGAACAGAAAAAGAGAAACACTCTCCTCAGAGATCTCAACTTCAAAGGAACTATAAATACAGATGTAAGGCTCTCAACACAATTCAAGCAAACTGTTCACAAATGCACATACATGTGCAGCCTCAAAAACACACATAAGTCACACGGCATCAAACCAGTAACTGAAACCCAGTGATAAAGAAAAAACAATATATAAAACAGAGAAAATAAGCACAAATAAAGATAAGATGATTGAAATTTTGAATGCACTAAATTAAAAAATAAAAAATTGCCAAACTAGAATGATATCTGAAAAAATTGTCATTAAAGAATATAAAGGGGGCCAGCGCTGTGGCATAGCAGGTGAAGTCACTGCCTGCAGTGCCAGCATCCCATGTGGGTGCCAATTCAAGTCCTGGCTGCTCCACTTCTGATCCAGCTCTCTGCTGTGGCCTGGGAAAGCAGTAGAAGATGGCCCAAGTCCTTGGGCCCCTGCACTCACTTGGGAGACCTGGAGGAAGCTCCTGGCTCCTGGTTTTGGATCGGCGCAGCTCCAACCATTGTGGCCATCTGAGGAGTGAATCAGACTTCTCTCTCTCTCTGCCTCTCCTTCTCTCTCTGTGTAACTCTGACTTTCAAGTAAATAAGTAAATCTTTGAAATAAAAAAAAAGAATATAGAGGAAATTATGGTATATATGTATCATGGAGGCTCAGCTGTAAAAAAAAAAAAATGAAATCCTGTCTTTTGCAATAAGATGGTCACAAATGGAAACCATTATAATTAGTGAAATAAGCCAATCCCAAAAAGACAGATATCGTATGTTTTTCTTGATCTGATGTGACTAAAGGAATACCTGAAATATGATGTATTGGAGTAAAATATACATTTTGAGAATTAATGATTGATTATAGACCTTGTCTCTTCCATTGAGGAACAGTGTTTTGTTTTGTTTTCTTTCTCTTCATACTATTTGTTGAACTCCTTTACTTAGAGTAGGGTTAACTATACGATTATTAAATATACTGAAAATAAATCATTGTAAAAATTAAGACTTGAAATCTGAGAGGGAGGGTAAGGAAGGGTTGGAGAGTGGGCAGGAGGGAAGATGGGGGGGGAGTCCCACTATGTTCCTAAATATGTATATATGAAACATAATGAAACTTTTATAACAAATAAAAATTAAACAAAAAAAGGCTACAGAAGAAATGAGCATTTAACCTAGTAGTGAAGGCACTTGCATCCTACATTGGAGTGTGGCTCCTGACTCAAGCTTTCTACAAACGCAGACCTTGTGGAGCAGAGGTGATGACTCAGGAATCTCACATGGGAGGTGGGATTCTTCCTGTTTCTGGTCCTGGTCCCAGCTTTATAGATATCTGAGGAGCTAACCAGCAGAAGGGAGTTTTCTCTCTCTCTCTTTGTCTCCCAAACCCTCTGTCTCCACATTCTCTCAAATAAATGAAAATTTAAAAAATAAAACTTATGAATGAAAAGTAAGGAATATAAATTCTTTTTAGGAAAATTATGTTATAGAAATACATGCCCACACAGATTAATAAAGAACACTGAACAGTGCAATTATGGGTAACTATGATATTTTAATCTCATTTTAATTATTTCACCAATGATTGACTGAAGCAAAAATATCAGCAATGCATTGATAGCTTTAGAAAATGTAAAAATTATATGTCTAATATTATATCACAAGGATTTGTAGGCAGCAATTGAAGTATATTTTTTTAAAGTTTGTGCACTATAAATGAAGTGGCATAATATTATTTCAAGATAGTGTTGGCATGACAAGTATGAATATTTAAGGACTAGATCAGCTATTTAGTTCTTAAGAGATGCAAATGACAGACAATTTGAATAATAAGAAATACCTGATTGATTTAAAAGCAATGAGAAAAGAGAAAAATAGGGCTAGATGGCTTCTTCCATATCAAGCAGAACACATAGAAAACTAACAGAAATATAATAAGTTCACTACTACATAGATAATTCCTTTAAATGCTAATTGTCTAAATAATCCAATTAAAAATAGAAATCATCAGTCTAGATTAATAAATAGAGCCTAAGTATGATTTGCATAATAAATCTACTTTAATGTAAAACATAGATGTGATAAAGGTAAAATATCAAAACAATTACACCAGGTAAACATTAAGATACTAGTCTATGTTTCTTAACTAGATGATTAATTATTATTAAGATGTTGATTTCTTTCAGATATTGATTCAATGTAATTGCCCTCACAGCATTCTGAACAACTTGTAAAGTTGATTCTTAAGTTTATAAGGAAAGGCAAAATAGTGACAATAGCTGACATAATTTTGAAAGTGATCAAAGTTCTTGAATTTATACTGCTTGTTATCAAAACAGCAATACTTAAGGTGAAAGATTAGAAAAATAGATATATGGGACAAACTCATGTGCAGAATTAAACTGACATTTCTATGGATAATTGATGTCAACAATAATGCCAAGAGAGTTCCATGTGTAGAGGATAGATTTGGTAAATGGTGCTGGAACAACTAATTATACAAAAGACAAGAAGGAAAAAATAAAGGGAAAAAATTGCCATAATGACCTCAAATTGACCATAAAAATGAACTTGAAATGAATTACACATCTATATAGAACTAAAGCTAAAAAATTTTTAAAATAAAGGGGGCGGTGCTGTGGCATAGTGCCTCCTGCAGCGGCAGTATCCCATATGGGTGCTGGTTCAAGTCCTGGCTGCTCTACTTCTGATCCAGCTCTCTGTTGTGGCTTGGGAAAGTAGTGGCCCAGGTTCTTGGGCCCCTGCACCCATGTGGGAGGTCCAGAAGAAGTTCCTGTCTCCTGCCTTTACTCCGGCCATTGCGGGCAATTGGTGAGTGAACCAGTGGGTGGAAGACCTTTCTCTCTGCCTCTCTTTCTTTTTGTGTGTGGTTCTGACTGTCAAATAAATGAATAAATCTTTAAAAAATAAATATAAAAATTTTTTAAAATTAAAAAATAAAACACAAAACACTTCCAGATTTCTTTAGAACACAGAAAATGCAAATTATAGAAGAAAAATAAATAATTTCAATTTTAGAAAAACTGAATTGTTTTATCCATTTTAAAATATTTAAAATCAATTCTATCAATATTTATAAATATATTTCCCTTTAAGAAAAATTAAAAATATAAAAGGCAAGGCATACACTGGAAGAAAGCATTCAAATCACATGTATCTGAAAAGGGAAATACATATAGACTATCTAATGAACTGCCAACCTTCATAACAAGAAATAAAACTAGAAAATTTATAAATGAAATGTCCAATAAATATATGAAAAGAATATTAAGACCATTAGTTATTAGGAAAAGGCAAATTAAATTTAAAATGAGACAAAATGTAGACTCATTGTAATGGTCAAAATTGTTATCTATCTATCTATTTATTCATTATTTATTTATTTATTTTAATATTTAGATGAAAGGCAGAGGGGTCTTTCATGAAAGAGAAAGGGCTTCCATCCGCTGGTTCACTCCCTAAATGAGCGTAACTACCAGAACTGGGCCAAAGCAAAACTGAGAACCAGGAGCCTCTTTGAGTCTCCCCCATGGATGTAGGGTCCCAAGCACTTGGGCCACATTTTGCTGCTTTCCTAGGTGCATTAGCAGGGACTTAGATGGGAAGTGGAGCAGTTGAGACTTGAACCAACGCCCATATAGCATGCCAGCATTGCAGGAAATGACTTTACCTGCTATGCCCCCACAGTGGCCCCAAGATACACTGAAAATTTAAAAAGATTGACATTGGCATAAAGTAACTGGAACTCTCATACATTACTAGTAAGAAGGCAAAATTGTACATTCACTTTTTAAGACGGTATAATTTTTTTCATAAAAAAAACATAAATTTACCTTATAACAGAAATTCCACTCCTAGTTACTTTCAAGAAAAAAGGAGATACGTATGTCTACAAAAAGACTTAGATGTGAATTGTTCATAATAGTTTTATCCCTAGTTTCCAGAAGTATCAAACAATTCAAATGTCCATCAAGTTGAATAGATTTTTTAAAAAAATCAATGTACTCATAAAATGAAATATTACTTGGCAAAAAAAGGTAATCAATTCTTGAAAAGTATAGACAAAGGCTATAACCAATAATCAAATCTCAAAATGTCAATTTTACTCATATGCATTGGTGCAGATAGAGTTGGGCCATCTTCTACTGCTTTCCCAGACCATAGCAGAGAGCTGGATTGGAAGTGGAGCAGCTAGGCCCTGAACTGGTGCCCATATTGGATGCTGGCACTGCAGATAGTGGCTTTTACCCATGATGCCACAGCACTGGCCCCACCCATGCTTATTGTTAAAAGCTTCCATAACCTTATGAGTAAACTGAGTCTTATATGGGAAAAATAATTCCCAAATAAAAAGATATTGATGACTGGCAACTAGAGATTTTTTAATGTTTTAAATATTCTTTTTGTTTATTTATGTATTTATATTTGCAATATAAAGAGAGAGAGAGAGAGAGATTTTCTATTCTCTATTTCACTTCCCAAATGCCCACAACAATTGGAGTTGGACCAGGCCACAGGCAGAAGCCTGTAACTCAATACAGTTCTCCCACATGAGCACAGTTATCACAAGTTGAATGTAAGAACTGCAAGTAATAAACCAAAAATTCATAGTGCAATATCTTGAGGCTATTCTACTAATTTCAAGAAAATACTCAATATAATCATAAATTAAATGTCCTACATGTAAAGATACCAAAAGACAATCCAAACATCTGAACCCAACTAACAGTACCAACTTCAAAACCCCCTTTAATGAATAGGAAGATAAATAGTATCATGAATGTTAATGTATTGCCACCCTCTCTTAATTAACTATGCATAATTGTTAGTGAATTGTACTCAAGAAGTTTTTATAGCCATTAATTCAACCATTCACTTGCCTTAGTTCACAAGGAGCATGGTTCTACTATAGTCAGGACCTGTCACATGTGGGTATACATAGATGCAGGAACAACAAAATGATCAATGATTATAAACATATTTGAGTATGTGCCATATGCTAGGCACTGGGCTGTCATTTTCATGCATAGTATAATTTAAGCATGAACAGAATACCTTAAATATATTAATTCTGATTTGTGTACATGAAGAAACTTGAATAAGGCACAAACTCTTCAATGTAAATCCAAAATTTGGCTCTAAAACTCCTAGAAACTTCTTTTTATTATTTCTGATATAGTAAAATTTTCCTTAGTCAAATTCTATTTTTTACAAAATGGCATTTTACTTCCCTCCAGTGGTTCTCTAGAAAATCAAATTATTATGTCAGAAATACAGTATTGTGAAGAAAATATATAGTGCCCAACAAATAAATACAAAATAATAGTAACCTTATTACTCTTAATGCCATGACCACTTTGTATTATTAATAAAATTATTTGAATCTTAAACAATGTTTGTGAATCCCATGATTTTTTTTTTCCTGTTTACCTACTTAATGCCACTTGTTCAGCTGCTAACTCTTGCTTCTGTCCATTTTGGATTTGTGCTCTGGTTTTAGTTGTCATCCAGACCTTGATTTGAAACATATTTCTCATTCTGATCCTGCTGCTCCATTCCTGGAGTCATCAGGTTTTCATTGAAGAACCAAGACCTTCCGTCTAGACTGTGTTTGTCTTTTGAGAGTAAGGCCACAGGAGAAGACTCCAACCCTGAACTGGAGGTGGGGTGCCAAGGGTGCTTTCTAGATGATCTAGCAATGACTGAAACACCAAGAACAAGAATTACATCCTAGAACCAACTTGCACACCAGGAACCAAAGCTTTGGCTGAAAAGTGTCTTACAGATAGATCTAGAAAATAAATTTGAGCCAGATTAAACCAAAGCCATTTGATATTCTACAGGAATGTTTTCTTGGAGCTATTTAAATCTCTGTATACAATATTGGCTGTATGTTTTAATTTAACCGATTTAAAATACTTCCACCTGTGAGGAAGACTTAGGACCAGGCAGAGCCTCACCCCATATTACCTTTCTGCCTCTGTATGTTGTTAATAATATAAAAATACTAAGTCCCCTATCTATCAGAAGATATGAGCACATAACAAATAATTGTGTGTGTGACAAGGCTATCGAAAGAAAAAGAATTTGTAAATAAATTGGTTCTAAATTTTTATTGGATATATTGCCTTTTAACACTCTGCATTCTGCTTATTTATTATATTTTTTCATTACTTTCTGTGTCTTCTTACCAGATTGTGAGTTCCTGAAAGGTAGGGATCCATGTATGTTTTGTTCACTACTCAGCACCAAACAATTTTCAATAAAAAAGTGATTAATATATATTTTATAGGGAAAAAATCATTTAAGTGAATAAGTATGTTAGCATTTGTCACTACTTTAATTGTTTTGGTTAAAATACTATCCATTCCAGTTGACAAGGTTAAGAAGGTTTCTACGGAAACATTCTAAAGATAAAACTTGAATTCAAAGACAGGTTAAAAGGTAAGAATTTCAGATCTGATCTCAGGAAGGGGAAAGATGTATTTCTGGAAAGGTATCCATAGAATTCTCCAAATTACATAAACTGGACAACAACCTGTATACCTAAGAGGCTTGCTGTCCTCAGCAACAACAAAAGTACACATTTTCCATGGTCCAAACAATTTCATCTTTCTTCCTAAATCCAAGGACAGATGCTTGCATGATTCCACTTAATTAAAATCAGTTTAAACATGGTTGGATTCAGTCAAACATGGATCCAAACGTTGATCCACATTGGATCAGTAACACCAAACTCCTGAATACAGCCCTTTCCACGTGGTCACTTTAGCTGTACATAATTAGGCTGGAAGAGACTGAGATGCAAAAAGAGATGTGATGGCTCCAATTTCCTTCTCTAGAACTGCTTTCAATACCTACTTTCTTAGCCACAATTTATACTTTTATATAAACATTAGTTTTTCAAGAATAAAATTAAGTAATTTATTTCAAGGATTTCCTTTTAAAAATTTATTTATTTATTTGAAAGAGTTACAGAGAAGGAAAGGCAGAGGCAGACAGAAAGAAAGAGCTTCCATCTGCTGGTTCACTCTCCAAAGGGCTGTAATGGCAATGCCAAAGCAAGGAGCCAGGAGCTTCACCCAGTTTTCCAAGTGATTGCAGGGATCCAAGCACTAAGGCCATCTTCTACTGCTTTCCCAGGCACATTAGCAAGGAGCTGAATCAGAAGTGGAGAAGCCAGGACAGAAACTGGCACCCATCTGGGACACCAGTGCTACAGACAGTGCCTTTACCTGCTATGGCACTGTGCCAGCCCCAAAGATTTCTTAAATGACAATACCAGAGATTACATGCATAAGCTCCTCTTTCATCCATCCATCTACTCAATCTAAGAGACAGATACGGCAATATGTACATGAGAAGTAACCAAGGATGGCTTCTAGGAAGAAATGACATCTGAAAGAAACTTAAATGATGAAGAATCAACTTGATAACAACAAAGATACTAGCAGAGAACATTTTGTGCAAAAGCCCAGAGATGTGAGGAAGCATCACAAATTCCGAGAAATCAGGCCTTCAACATGTCTGTGGTACAGGGTAAGTGTAACTGGAGTAGGCACTGCACCAAGATCCTTAGCAGCCCCAGATTTCCAGAGCACATGATACACACCAATGCGTAGTCTAAAAACGAAAATAACTGACATTTACTGAGGACACACTTAGTACTAAACACCAGGTTAAGCAATTTCCTGCAAGACACACAGTAAAGTGATAGAACCAGAATAGGAACTCAGAAAATATAGCCAAAGAGGACACCTTTTCATGAAATACATTGTAAAAATATGGTCAGGGGCTCCAAATCTGAGGGCTGTGAAAAATCACAGCCCCAGGGAAAAGACCTCCCTCTCTGAATTACTCTCACTGTGCATCTCTTGCATGGGTAGAAACACAATGTGTTCTCCCTCAGAGGGCAAAGTACAATGTCTTCTCTGTGGGCACGTTGCTGCATCCAAGGCCCTCCCAGCGGCTGAACAGATGCCCTGCCAGATGGTAGCCACTTGGACCTGGACTTCACTGGGGAAGATGGCCAGGAACAGTTGCCTTGTAACAGTTGTAAATGTCACTATCTCTCACAGCCTGGACAGCTGGACAGAATGCCCAGAGCAAACCAGGTGCTGACCAGGCAGCACATAGTTTTGCTACCAAGATGGCAAAAAATAATCACAGTGTTTCAGGACACATCCAGCACTGTGCCTTTGGAATAGTTCGCTTTGTTACACTGAACAAAGGATAAATTATACCTTGTAAGTAGAGGAAAATGTGATCATTTATTCACAAACATTTTGGCTTGCATTAGCCCTCTGGCTACTCTGACTTTCCTGATCAACATTCTGCCTACCTGCTCACCTCCACCATTGTATGTTCAAGTTCAGAATGCCTTCCTCTATGAAAACTTCTGTGATCTTGACCAATGCTAACACATCCCTGCCCCTTTGGTGCTCAAAGAACTAGGGGAAAAATGACATGTGATAAGGTGCAAATGCAGGTCCATATGTGGAAAGTAATATGAGGTCACATGATGGATTGCATTGTGGATCCAGTTTCAATCATCATAAAATTCACTAGAATATATTTTGATGTTGTGTTGAGAATAGAAGCAAGCCATGAGCTCTCTTCCAGAAAATTGTGCATGCACTTACAAAATCATTTTTGGATATATTTCCAAGGAGCCAGATGATGTCTATCCTTAGACCCCTTCAAGATGTGGGAAGCTAGATTATAAAGCTCTGCTTTAAAACATAAACAGAGAGAAAAATAACAAATGAATGGTACAAAAAGGAAGAGATCAGAGAATATAAACAGTGTCTAAACTCTTGGGCCATGAGCTACAACCGATTAAGTGCTAAAGCCTTAGCCAAACTAATTTAGAATATATCATCAGTAAAAATGTGTGGAAGGTGAAGACCTGGAGACAAAATGGCAATGAGATAGGATGATGTTTAGTCAGTGCCCATTTCTCAGGGTCACCCCAGACATACAGGCTCACATCTGCTCACTGGTAGGAGGGTGACTTGCCACCTCTCTAGGCAGCACCAGCTCAGGACCCATCTGTGAAACTAACCAGCAGAGTGGCATGTCAGTAACTGAGGGTCCCTATCAGGAAAAGCAAAAGCTAAAAGCAAAGATTCGGTGGAGGCTGTATAAAACCATCAACAGCAGTCACAATTACCAGGGAGTTCCATGAAGCAGCTAAGTCTGGACATGCAAGCTGACAAAATAACTTCATTACATGTCAGCTAAAAAGTAAGCAATCTCTTTATCTCTTAGATGCCAAAGAATATTTCTTGTTCATTAGTACCCATACCCAATACCTAGAATAAAATCAGGCAAACAGTACCAATAAATATGTGACAGGTGAATGAATAAAATCAACCCTAAGAGGCATCCAAGAACTTCTCTTGAGGCTTACCAATGTTGGTTTTCTCCAAAATGCATAAGCTGGTCTAGTTATCAGCCTGTGGTCTGATAGACAGAGTCTCCTTTTCTAATCAATTCATTTTATTGTTGCTTGATCTCCCCAAACGTGAGACATTTTAAAAACTCAGATACAATGTAAAGTGTTTTATTATTAGTTTTTCTGTTCCATCTGGTGCCAAGCAAATTTGGCAATAAACAGAAACTAATAAACCCAGATTTAAGAGGCCTCTAGTATCATGCACTAGAAGTTCACCAAGATGATGCAATACCTCAAGGCCCTGTCTTAGTTAAAAGTCACATTAATGATTTCATCCTTCATACTTGCCCACAGAACCCTGAGAAAGAAACCTTCAACTCTTACATCGTTTTCTGTCTTAAGGGTAATGAACCATATGTGTAGACAGCTGCACTGTCTGTAAACTCTGGTCATTAATTAGACAGGAGACAGGACACTTCCAGGGAGATGCGGGTGGAGGGAGAAGGCTGATACTTTGAAAAGTCATGGTGATTATTAATAACAGAAAGGGCAGTGAAAAGGGTAAAATGTCTGTCCTCTGTATTTCAAATATATTACATTGCCCAGAGCAGTGAAGTGGTAGAAAGGTCTGACAGTACGACGGATGCTTCAGACCAGTACAGCAGGTCAGACTTAAAACAAGGTGCCAAAGCAAGAATACATACACATGCACCTACAGAATTCCAAGGACTATGCCAAACTGATGAACCATTTTCCCAAGGAAGAAATCAACTCAGTCTTTGGAGATACTGAATTACAGTGTAGAAAGTAAACCAAGACTCAAAATTTCAATTTTGCTCATATACATTACATTTTTAAATTTTTTTTTTTTTGGAGGTAAAATAGCAAAGTTTATTAGGGAAGGGACATCCGTGAAAACGGATGGGCACCTCTCCAGACAGGACCTGAGAGAGAGTGCGGGGGGGGGGGCAGTGGAGAGAGAGTACACCTGACCAGGTCAGGCGGGCGGCTCAGCAGACAGGCAGAGGGCTGAGCGCCACATTTTTAAATTATTATTTATAATGCTTATCTATACCATTGAGGAACAGTAGTTTTTCTACCTACTCTTTGTTGACTTCTTTATTTAGTGGAGGGTTAAGCTCTTGATTATAAAGTAAATTGAAAGCACATCACTGTAAAAATTAAAAGAAAACTTAGAAAAGAAGGAAGAGGGAGGACAGGACTGGAGGGGTGTATGATGGGAAGTATCATTACTCTTAAAACTGTATAAGTGAAATACATGAAATTTGTTCCCCTTATATACATTTTTAAAAACTTTTTTAAAAAAGAATAAACCAAGGAGAAAAGGGAGAGAGTACCCAAGCATCAAACATGCAACCTATCTAAGAAGTCAGACTCCAGGATGTTTGGGCCAGATTATGAAGTCTGGACCGAGAGAGTGAGTGTGCTTAGAACAAGCAGGGGCCAAGGTCATATTAGCATATCTTTCAGCTTACAGCGACATATCCAATTAGTGATCCCAACATAATAGAGGCACGGTATGCCTCTGGTATACACCCTACTTAATTAATGGGACACGTGAAATATCTCTAGAAACATAAATCAATAGAAATTTACACAGAAACATGTACAAATACTTGCTTTCTAAATCTTCTACAGTTACTCACTAAACTAACTCTGGCTGTCTGTGACCAGGAGCTAGGACAAAAGCACTCTTGAGCTGGGATTGCATCTGTTGACTCCACACCATAACCCCAGTGTCCCACATAGTGGCTTGAGTAAGCCCAGTAGGAACAATCTATCTATAAAAGAACACAGAATTATATCAAAGAAGAACAACCAGTTAAAAGTCAGAGAGGAGTAGACTCAACATGCATGTTGAATCAACAGAAGGCCTGCCTCTGTATCAGCCAGAAAAACATTTTCAAACTGAGAGAAGAATGGCATTTCCAGAAGATTTTCTGAGGGAGAGCTTCAATTAAAAAAACAATAGTGACTTCAAATATCACTGAAGCTCTGAAAATTAGCAAAGAAAGAAACAAAGCGACCTGCTGCTGCTTCTGCTGCTCCTGCTGCTGCTGCTGCCGCTCCTATCCCAGCACCTGACTGCTAGGAAAAGGGTTCTATTTATAAAATATTAGAACTGAGCAGACTGAGGAAAAAAAAACACTTCAATAAGGAAGTGACGAGATCTGGAGACAGCACAGAGACTCTGAAGTCCAACAGAGAGAGGAACAAAGCATGCCGCAGGCTGTTGCCACCTACCAATTTCTTCCCCAGATTTCCTGTTGGGGGACAACACCTTGTGAGGAAGAAGTAAGCAGAAGGAACTGTGACCCCTGCCAGTGCCAAAGTTGTGAGAATTCCATAGTCTCCTGTGAATTTAAATCCAGTCTAGAAGGCTGATTGGTGTCCAAGTGACTACTTTGTTCTGATGAAGGAAACCACACTGGCCCACTCCATGCAAAAAACTCCAGGCCAAAGACGCTGCCAAGAAACTGCTAACCTACACCTGTTTTGGGGAAAACGAGCAGCCCCTTCTCCACCAGAAGCCCCGACACAGCAAAAGCACTTTCCAGGGCAGAGAGCAGATCCCTGTGAATCCTG
The DNA here is from genome assembly GCA_949820135.1 of Sylvilagus floridanus. Lineage (NCBI taxonomy): Eukaryota > Metazoa > Chordata > Mammalia > Lagomorpha > Leporidae > Sylvilagus > Sylvilagus floridanus. The sequence goes on along the minus strand of OX463224.1, from coordinate 55,551,867 downwards.
CAGCCATGAGAGCTCAGGGAATAAGCCCTGGAACTGCATTTGCTTGCTTTGTGCAATCTAGGGAAGTTCCCTTTGCTTCTTGCAGGTATTCACCAAGTATAGCCCAAATCCAATCGCAAAGGGCCAGACCTGAAAAAGCCCCTTCTGCAACTCTTACCACAGGGTGCTGGTGAGCCAGAGCACACACCCCAGGTTCACACTTGTATGCCGTGCAAGAACTAGCAGTGGGTCCACCTGTGCCCTGTAACTCTGGGACCATCACTGTTGGTGCTTTAACCCATGGAGTAACTTGCATTCACCTGTAGGTTCTGGAGGACACTACAGCATTCGTTGCTCAGGCTGATGTTTATAGGCCACAATCCTCAGCATAACTGCTACTTACTTTGCAAAACCTGGGTGAGGATCCAACTGTATCCTGCAGCTCCAAGACTGTGACAGTTAATACCATATTCCTCAGAGGGACATAGGAAAGACCTTACCTGCATTCCAGCACTTGAAACCACACCTCCAGCGTGCAGTCCTTGGCATAACCTGTGTTTACCCTGTGGAACTGCATCAAGGTTGTCTTAACATCTCAGAGCTTGGGCTTTTGGTGCCTTAACCACAGAATTAGTCATGCCTACAAAGAAGAACCTCATAAAGTTCCTATCCACAGCAGACCATCTGAGGGCTATAGCTTGTGTTACCTCATCCACAGCATGGCTCAGGCTTGCCTTATGGGACAAAGGGACAACCCCTTCCCCGTGTCTCACAGCACCAAAAACATGGGGGTAAACATCACAAACCCTACTGTGACTTACACACAACTCCCTGAAACCTAAAGACAAATGCTTTGTAAGCTCACATCCACATCTAAACCATATTAATGCCTCCACAAACTTCTGCAATCTGGACAAATACGGCACTTGTAGACGTGGCTGACATAGATTACCTCTGAAGAAATCACTCAGATATTACACATTCTAGGCTCACCTAGAAACAAAGTCAAATACCCAAATAACAATCCACATTCCATTTAAAGAAAAAAGTATTTTCCAAAGCATCTTATTCAAAAAGGAAATATGTCAGGTGTGCAGATGGCAGTATAGGGACACAGGAAATGTAAAGAAGAAAGGAATCATGACACCTCCAAAAGAACACAATAATTCTCCAGAAAGACACTCTGAGCTTAAGGAAATCTATAGCTATCTGTAAAATAATTCAAATAATAATTCTAAGGAAACTCAGTGAGATCCAAGAGAATACATATTGTTTAAAGAGATGCAGAAAACAATAGATGACTTGAATGAAAAATTCAATAGAGGTGGAACTCATTTAAGAGAGTCAAACAGAAGTTTTGGAGCTGAAAATTTCAATGAATATAATAAAAAATAAATACAATTCAGAGCTTCAACAGATCAGTTTAGAGAAAGAATATCTGATCTTCAGGACAAGACTTTTTTATGATTTATTTTTATCTATCTGAAAAGCAAAGTGGTAGAGGAAAAGGGAAGGAGAGAGAAAGAAAAAGAAATCTTACATCCATTTGTTCCCTCCCCAAACGACTGCAATGACCAGTGCTGGGCCATGCCAAAGGCAGGAGCCTGAAATTCCCATGCAATTCTCCCACGTGGATGTCAGGGGCCAAGCACTTGAGCATATTCTGCTGCTTTCCTAGGTTCATTAACAGTGAGCTGATTTTGAAATGAAGCAGCTGAAATTTGAACCTGTGCTCTAATATCTTATGCTATTGCTGCAGTTGGTGACTTAACCCACTGTGCCACAACTATGATACTAAGACAAGACTTTTTAAATAACCCATTTGACCAAAAATACAGGGAAAAGAATTTAAAAGAATTAAGAAAGCTTATGTGATATATGGAGTACCATTAAGCAAATATTCCTATAGCAATACTAGAAAGAGAAGAGAAAAGACATTGAAAACCTATTGAATGAAATAATAGTTGAAGAGAAAGGGAGCACACCGATAGTCTGGGGAGAGACAGTTTAATAAAAGTGGAGATACTGCAGGTTCAAGGAAGAGTAGGGGAAGAAACAGCAGAGAAAACCCTTCCGGAACTGGAGATTCAGAGTGGACCTGCATGGAGAGCGTGGGAGCCCGCAGTTTGGGACACCAGCAGCAGATTCAACACACCAGCGCTGGAACACGAGGTGAGCCGAACCTCAATAGCCCGAGATACCAGAAGGGAAGCAGAAAGAGGAGACTAGAGTGAACAAGGCTTGAAACCCTGCAGGGAAAAGTTCACCAGGCTAACTAGAAGAGAGAGAGAGAGAGAGAGAGAGAGAGAGAGATAAAGTGACCCATACAGACACGAGCTTCTCTCTCTCCGCTCACCTCTCAAAGGTGAGCAAGACAAAGAGCAGGCGCCATTTTGGAATACGTCATAAGCAGGGCGACCTCGGGTCGCACCGGCCCCGAGCCTAGCAGAAAAACCTGACTCTGGGTGGGAGGGGTGAAATAACAGGAGATTAGAACCTAATGAATGTGTGGTGCTAATGAACTGAGACTGTGAAAAAAGAGACGGTGGGGGAGAGAACTCACGGAAATCACGAATTCATGTGAGTACTCTCCAGAGACGCTACACTTCAGTAGCCTGGCAGCCCAGTGGGAGACTACAGGAGAATCTGAGCCCACACTAAGGGCCACAAAGATTCCTTCTCTGGTCCTTGGGAAAGAGCTTCCGATCTCTGGCTCCTGTGGGTATATCATTCGCCTGCTAACCACCCCCAATTCCATTCAGCTGTGTGGAATTACTTCCCTTTTGAACCAAAAAAAAAAAAAAAAAGTAACAGAGAGAGATTTACCACGCCTAACCTGGGAGTGTCTCCTTTGACCCACCCTCAACCCTGAGGAACCAAACAGAGCTCTCAGGCCACACCCATCTCAAGCCTCTAAGGCTCCATCAAAAGCAGACAGTCCACTTAATCTAGAGTCATAGTATAACAAGAAAAAAACACCACAGTGAAGAAACCAATATGCCAAACAACAAACGCAAAAACCGAGGTAATAAGAACAAGGAAGACACTATGGCATCCCCAAATGAAAAAGACACCCCAATTCAAGATTATGAAGATGATGAGATAGAAGAAATGCAAGAAGCAGATCTCAAAAAATTGATAAGAACACTAAGAAGTACTCAAAAACAAATTCTTGAACTACAGAAATCCTTAATGGACAAGGTAGAAAATCTCTCTCGTGAAAATGAAATATTAAGGAGAAATCAAGCTGAAATGAAACAACTAGTAGAACATGAAACTGTGATAGTGACGAGAAATCATAATGAAGTGAAGAATTCAATAGATCAAATGAAAAACACATTAGAGAGCCTTACAAACAGAATGGGTGAGGCAGAAGAGAGAATATCGGACTTAGAAGACAGAGCACAGGAAACTATACAGTCAAACCAAAGACAAGAAGAGGAAATTAGAAATCTAAAAAATATTGTTGGGAATCTACAGGATACTATTAAAAAACCCAACATTCGAGTTCTAGGAGTTCCTGAAGGCATGGAGAGGGAGAAAGGATTAGAATGCCTTTTTAGTGAGATAATAGCAGAAAATTTCCCAGTTTTGGAGAAGGACAGAGACATCCTAGTACAGGAAGCTCATAGAACCCCTAGTAAACATGACCAAAAGAGGTCCTCACCATGACACGTTGTAATTAAACTCACCACAGTGAAACAGAAAGAAAAGATCCTAAAATGCGCAAGAGAGAAACGTCAAATTACACTCAGAGGATCTCCAATTAGACTCACGGCAGACTTCTCATCAGAAACCCTACAAGCTAGAAGGGAATGGCGAGACATAGCCCAGGTACTTAGAGAGAAAAACTGCCAGCCCAGAATATTATATCCTGCAAAGCTCTCATTTGTGAATGAAGGTGAAATAAAGACTTTTCATAACAAACAAAAATTGAAAGAATTTGTTGCCACTCGTCCAGCCCTGCAAAAGATACTTAAAGATGTGTTACACACAGAAACACAGAAACACGGCAATTAACATGAAAGAAGATAAACAAAGGGAACCTCACAGCAAAAGATCACAGGGAATTCAAAGCATACATTTGGATAAAGAAATTATGGGACATGTACTCTACAGAATACTATACAGCAGTCAAAAAGAGTAAAATCCAGTCATTTGCAACAAAATGGAGGAATCTGGAAAACATCATTCTGAGTGAATTAAGCCAGTCCCAAGGGGACAAATATCATATGTTCTCCATGATCGGTGACAACTAATTGAGCACCAAAGGTGAAACCTATTGAAGTGAAATGGACACTATGAGAAACAGTAACTTGATCAGCTCTTGTGCTGACTGTTGTTGTACAATGTAATACTTTATCCATTTTAGTAATTTTTTTTTATTCTAGTACTATTGGTTGAACTCTGTAATTAACAAACAATTATTCTTAGGTGTTTAAATTTTACCTGAAAAGTGATCCCTGTGAAATATAAGAGTGGGAAGAAGAGAGGGAGGAGATGTACAATTTGGGACATGCTCAATCGGAACTGCCCCAAATGATGGAGTTAGAAACAGGCCAGGGAATTCCAATACAATCCCATCAAGGTGGCATGTACCAAGGCCATCTCACTAGTCCAAGTGATCAATTTCAGTTCACAATTGATCACACTGATAGGTCTAAGAGTCAAAGGGATCACACAAACAAGACTAGTGTCTGCTAATACTAAATGATAGAATCAAAAAGGGAGAGAATGATCCAACATGGGAAGCGAGATACACAGCAGACTCATAGAATGGCAGATGTCCTAAATAGCACTCTGGCCTCAGAATCAGCCCTTAAAGCATTCAGATCTGGCTCAAGAGCCCATGAGAATATTCTAGGCATGGAAAGCCAAAACATTCTGGAAAAAAAAGAAGACCTAAATGAAAGATCTCTGTGAGTGAGATCCCAGTGGAACGAATGGGGCCATCAAAGAAGGAGGTACCTTTCTCTGAAGGGAGGAGAGAACCTCCACTTTGACTATGACCCTGTCGGAATAAGATTGAAGTCAGCAAACCCTAAAGGCTTCCATAGCCTTGGCAACTCATGACTAGAGCCCAGGGAGATTACTGATGCCATAAACAAGAGTGTCAAATTGTTAAATCAACTTCAGGAGTCACTGTGTACTTACGTCTCATGTGGGATCTGTCCTTAATGTGTTGTCCAATGTGAAGTAATGCTATAACTAGCACTGAAACAGTATTTTACACTTTGTGTTTCTGTGTGGGTGCAAACTGATGAAATCTTTACTTAGTACATACTGAATCAATCTTCTGTATATAGATAATTAAAAATGAAAAAAAAATCTTGGTGTTAAATTGGAAATTGCCTAGAAAATTAATCAATTTTTAAAAAAAATATATCATGTAGGATCTCTGTCCTTAATGTGCTATACATTGTGAATTAATACTATAACTAGTACTCCAACAGTATTTTTCACTTTGTGTTGCTATGTGAGGGCAAACTGTTGAAATCTTTACTTAATATATAGTAAACTGATTTTCTGTATATAAAGAGAATTGAAAATGAATCTTGATGTGAAGCAAGGGGAGAGGGAGTGGGAAAGGGGAGGGTTGCGGGTGGGGGGGAAGTTATGGGGGGGCAAGCCATTGTAATCTATAAGCTGTATTTTGGAAATTTATATTCTTTAAATAAAAGTGTTATAAAAAAATTTACTGTATATGGAAAAAAAAAAAGAAATAATAGTTGAAAACTTTCCAAGAATACTAGAATGAGAAGAGGCATTGAGAACCTATTGAATAAAATAATAGTTAAAATCTTTCCAAGTCTAGAAAGGGATATGGACATGCAAATAAAGGAAACTCAAAGGACCTCAAGCAGACCAAATAAAGAAAACTTTCTCCAAGACAAATTATTCCAAAATATTGGAAAGGATGGACCTCTACCAGACTCCTTTTAGGAGACCAACATCTCTCTGATACCAAAACCAAAAAAAGACACAATACATGGAAAATTGTGACCAATATCCTTGGTGAATATAGATGCAAAATTTCTCAACAAAATATTAGCAAACCAAATCCAACAGTACATCAAAAGGATCATATATCAGGATCAAGTCTGATTTACCCCAGAGATGCAAGGGTGACTCAACATTCAAAAACCAATGATTTTAAACCCAATCAACAAAATGAAGTACAAAAAACATAGGATTACCTGAATAGATGCAGAAAAAGCTTTTGATAAGATTCAACATCCCCTCATGACAAAATTCTCCATAAATTAGGCATAGAAGGAGCATAGCTCAAAATTATAAAGACTGGATACAATAAATCAAATCCCAATTCTACACAGATCTGGAATAAAACAAGGGTGTTCAGTTTCAATACTTTTATTCAATATAGTATTGAGTGTATTGGCTATAGGAATTAAGGCAGAGAAAAAATAAAGGGTGCAGAAATTTGAAAGAAGAAAGTTGAAATATTGCCGTTTGCAGATGACTTGATGTTGTACACAGAAGACCTTAAACCCTCCACCCACAAGCTGTTAGAACTGATAAACTAAATCAGTAAAGCTACATAGTACAAAAATCAACATCCAAAAATGAACCATTTTTATACACCAATAATGATCTCACTGAAAGTGAAATCAAGAAAGAAATTCCATTCACCATGGCTACAAAAAGTGAAAGATTTAGGAATAAATTTAGCCAAAGAAGTGAAATAATCTTGTCTGCAATGAAGATTATAAACCACACATTAAAGAAATCATCAGGACATAAAAATGAGAGGATAGTGACATGCCCATGATTAGAAGAATTAATGTCATTAAAAATGTGCCCACTTTCTAAAGCAATTTATACATTCAAAGCAATCCCTCTTAAAAATACCAATACAATTTACATACAGAATTAGGAAAAAAAAGTTCTAAAATTTGTATGTGATCACAAAAGACCCAGTACAGCCCAAATGATCTTGAACAACAACAAAATCAATTTGGAGGCATCACAATACCTGAATTCAAAGTATATTACAAAGCTATATAATTAAAACAGCATAATTCTGGCATAAAGACTGACACATAGCTCATTGGAACAAAACACAGAACCTAGAAGTTAATTCAGCTAGATACAGCCAGCTGCATTCTGACAAAGTTACCAAGAGCATACACTGGCTTCAATCAATGTCTGGCAAAACTGGATGTATATATATGGAAGAATTAAATTAGATCCCAACTCTCACCATACACAAAAATCAACTTAAGGTGGATCAAAGACCTAAATCTAAGGCTTGAAACTATGAAAATTCAAGAAGAAAAGAGAGTGGGAACACCTCAAAACATTGGTATAGGTGATGACTTCTTGGATAATACCAAAAGCACAGGTTAAAAGAAAGCAAACCTAGAAAAAAATGAGTTTATTTCAAACTTGGAAGCTATTGCAAAGCAGAGGAAACAATCAATAGGGTAAAGAGACATCTGACAGAATGAATGAAAATATCTGCAAGCTATTTATCTGAAAATAGATTAACATCCAGAGTATATCAGCCACTCAAAAAGTTCAACAAAAACAACCAATCCAGTTAAGAAATGAGCACAAAACCTGAATAGACCTTTCTCAAAAGAAGAAATAAAAATGGTCAATAAATATATGAAAAAATTCTCTCAATATCACTAGCCGTCAGGGAAATGCAATCAACCACATTGAAATGTTAACCTCACTCTTATCAGAATGGCTGTTATCAAAAAGATTTGGAGAAAGGGGAACTCTTACATACCAGGTGGGAAACAGTGTGGATTTAAAAAAAAAAAAAAAAAGAAAGAAAGAAAGGGGAGGAGGGTCCTGTGCTGTGGCACAGTAGGTTAATCCTCCACCTGTGGCACTGGCATCCCATCTGAGCACTAATTCTAGTCCCAGCTGCTCCTCTTGCTATCCAGCTCTCTGCTATGGCATCGGAAAGCAGTAGAAAGATGGTTCGAATGCTTGAGCCCTTGCACACACGTGGGAGACCTGGAAGAAGCTCCTGGCTCCTGGCTTCAGATCAGCCCAGCTCTGGCCATTGTGGCCATTAGAGGAGTGAACCAGAAGATGGAACACCTTTCTCTCTCTCTCTCCCTCTCACTGTCTGTAAGTCTACCTCTCAAATAAATAAATAAATAAATCTGTAAATAAAAAAGAAACTAGAAATGTAACTGACATATGATCCAACAATCTCACTACTGGGTTTATACCCAAAAGACATGAACTCTTATTGTTTCAAAGTGATACCTGTTTTACCGTATTTGCAGTAGCACCATTCATGGTATCCAAAATATGGAATCAACCAAGGTGTCAAACATCAGATGAATGGGTAAAGAAAACATTGGATATATTCACAATGGAATACTATTCAGCTGTAATAAAATAATGAAATCCTGTCACTTGAAACAAACTAGGTGGAACTGGAAGACATCATGCTGAGTGAAATAAGCCAGATACAGAAGGACAGATACTGCATATTCCCCCTAATATATATAGGAGCTAAGATTTTTTTTTTAAGCTTGGACACAGAGTGTTGATTGCTAGAGGCTAGGAGGTGTGGGAGGGATAAAAGGAGTTGGATAAAAAACAGGAAGGCAGGATCATTAATTGTGACAAATATATTAATATGAACTATTAATAGGAGAATGGGGTGAAGGATTTATGGGCACTCATATTACTGCCTCATAGTAAAACTATTTTTAAAGATACAGCATCTACTACTTTTAAACATAAATGCATCTTTTAATTCTCAAAGAAAAAGAGATGTGACAACAAGAATGTTGAAAGTATGACCTGTGTTTCTGCTTTATGGAATGACAATAACAACAAAGTATAAAAGTAAAGGAAGGGTCGGCGCTGTGGTGCAGTAGGTTAAAGGCCAGGTCTACAGTGCCCACATCCCATATGGGTGCCAGTTCGAGTCCCAGCTGTTCTACTTCCTATCCAGCTTTCTACTATAGCCTGGGAATGCAGTAGAAGATGGCCTGAGTGCTTGGGCCCCTGCACCCACGTGGGAGATCTGAAAGAAGCTCCTGGCTCCTGGCTTCAAATCAGCCCAGCTCTGGCCATTGTAGCCATTTGGAGAGTGAACCAGCAGATGGAAGACTTTCTCTCTCTCTCTCTCTCTCTCTCTCTGCTTCTGCATTTCTGTGACTCTGTTGTTCAAATAAATAAATCTTTTAAAAAAAAGTAAAGTAAAATCTGGTGTAGAAGGACCAAATATACAACCAAAGCTAGGGAGATTTAAAGAACTGATAAAGAACTAAATGAGGGAAATGACATACTCAGATTTATGTGTGAAATAGATCTTTTCATACATTTCATGACCAGTGGTTCAGTAGGTAGAGTGAGAATCACAGAAGGGAGACCATTAAGGTATGAGTGCTCTCATTCAGACATAAAATACTAAGTATGTTAGTTATGGGAATAATGGGAATAAAGGAGATGGGACAGATACTGACAGGAGAGAAACAAAGTCACTATGATGTTTGGACATCAGGAAGAAAGACCCAGGGCCTCTTCAAAGTCATTAATTCATAGCTATAAAACTTAGTGAATATGCAATAAATGTTTCATCGTTGAATAAATAAAACATGTACACTCTAAATTCTTACGAAAACCGTGGTGTAACATTTATATACTCATTTCCTTCTCCTTTATACAGGGTGCATTTGCGGATAACCTGATAACAAATTATTTAAATGTTGAACGAAGCTAAAAAAAAGAGGTGGGGGCAGAGAAATCATCATGTGGATTGTAAAGTGTGTGCACCATTTGGGGGATTGTCCTATTTTAAATTTTCCTGTCCCAGTTTTCTCAAAAGAAAATTTGGACTTCACAGACAGTCCTCATTTTGGTTCATGAAACACAGTGAGAGTGGCCAACAATTCTCCACTACATGTACGAAGAGACCTAGAAAGGTGCCTCTGCCAACAAAACTGAACCTCAGTCCCTTCTAAAATGTCCTGGTGCCAGGTTGCCCATGTGGGTTACCCATATTGGAAACTCCCTTCACAAACACATGGCACACTTTCCTTAGACTTGCCTCCAAATCAGATGCCCTTATGGACTCCTACAGCATATTGCTATTGCGTGACTTATTATTGCCTATATGTTAAGTTTTATTACTTTTTTTAAGAACCATGTCTTACATCCACTAATAGAGTGAAAACTTACAGGAGTTCTTCAAAAATCATCTTTCCTCTTTCATAAATGAGTTCCTTACACTTAATTAATGACTGTTAATCCAGTTTCAAACTACTTGTGAAAACAGAAAAATCACTGTACTATTAAAATCACTCAGTACATTTTTTTCAAAAATTTCTCTTTTTGATTGCACCTCAATTAAAGAAGCTCACATTAACAGCTTTTATTATCATTAATAATATCTAATCTTAAAAATCCAGTTTAATTCAATAGGCATTTATTGAGCACTTTTTTAGAAACATGCCATGAACTATGGAAATGGAAATGATTAAAGCATGAGCTACTATCAAATTATGCCTGAGAAAGCAGACATGTAAATAACATTTCATTAATACTGGGAATGAAATAAGTTAGCTATGTGCAACCTGCATACAACTAATGACAGACTCCCAAAGTGAAAGGAAGGCCCTGATAAACCAGAGGAAATGCCATCTGACTTTGATTTTGGTAGTGAAATTTGAATCAGTGGCAGAACATTCCAGGAGTGGTTGTCCACTCACCACAGAATAATGAGGTAAACAAAAAGCCAGATAAAAACCAAGTCAAGGGGCCTGCGCTGTGGCATAGCGGGTAAAGCTGCCACCTGCAGTGCCATGGTCATGGCATCCCATTTGGGTGCCTGTTTGAGGCTCAGCTGCCCCACTTCAGATCCAGCTTTCTGCTATGGCCTGGGAAAACAGTAGAAGATGGCCCAAGTCCTTGGGCCCCTGCACCCATGTGGGAGACCTGGAAGAATCTCCTGGCTCCTGCCTTCGGATCGACACAGCTCCGGCCATTGTGGCCAATTGGGGAGTGAATCAGCACATGGAAGTCCTCTCTCTCTGTGTCTCTCTCTGCCTCTGCCTCTCTGTAACTCTACCAATCAAATAAATAAATAACTATTTTTTAAAAAATACATAAAGGAAAAATATCTAATGAAAGCACCATGTTACAAACATATAGGAAGGCATTCATATTAATCAGGTATTAGTTACTTCCTATATTCTCTAACACACTAAGATTTCAATATCTCAATTGGTAGCAGCAAGATTTTTTTACAATGACTTTCTCAGCTCTTTAAACTATCACTCATTTTTTAAAATATACATATCTGTGTGTTTAACTTATATATAATCAACCAAGACTTGAATTTTCTTAATTCATTCTACAATATTTTTTGGGCACCTTTTATGTGCCAGAGACCATGCTAGGCAATGTGAGTATAGCAATGAACCAACAATTAAGACTTGTTCTTGTACTCAAAGCATGTACACGGATGAAGAAATACTGCAGTGAACAAATGAAAACAGTACTTAAATGTGACAGTGGCTCTACCCACCCCTTTATGTACCATATTAAATTTAACTCTCATTGCTGTGTGATTTACATATGATAGTATTTCAATAAGTTTATGGAAATAGAATTTCAAAATAAATTCTGATGTAAAAAAGGAATTGGAATGCATGCATAGCTGTTTCATAATACACATTTTCCATGAACTTTTTCAGTTTCCTCATGCTATAATCTTCCTCAATTTACAGGTAAGGAAACTAAGTCTTTGGAGAATTAGATAAAGCCACACAGATTGTAAATGTGGATATAGACACTCAAACCTGGGTTGCCCTGACGCTGAATCCCATAATAGTTTAGTGCTTCAAAAAGCAAACTGATCAAAGAAAATATTTTTGTGATGTAGGTTATCAGAACCGTTTTGAAGCTGTAATTCAGCTGGAATGGTTGGGGAGCAAAGAAATTGATGGTGATATTTTAACTGAAGGGCAAGAGAGTTATAAAAAATGTTATCTGCATGTCTTTAAGCTGGACTTTCAAATGTTTAATTGTGAAGAAATCTATAGAGCAAAAAGAAAGCTATAGTGATGTGCATTTTTATTTCACATAAAAATTTAAAAATTAAAACTTTGCTTTCCCTAGAATTCCTGTAGCCTCATAGCCAAGGACTGAAATTGTACAAAATAAAATTTTCCCAGTGAAACAACAGTAAACCTCTAGTGAGTGGTCACATGGAAGGTAAACATTTTTATTTTTGCTAAAATAAATGGAGGCAAGTGTAGGTGCAGTGGAGCTATCCTTGAAGAGATCTGCCCTTCTGCTGTTTCTTCAGCTCCTTATCTAACCACCTTTCCCCATAAGAAGAATGTCTTTGTATCTCCTGTTATCAAAGAGGGCCAAGCTGCTCAAAGGGCATGTGATGTATCAAAAATAACTTTTGTGTGCTCTGATTCTGCACTGAATTCCAGCCTCTACACAGACTTTGTCCCAGGTGGATTACGCTCAGTGCCAGATTAATGTGATTATTTTAAGATACCATTCATTCCTGTGATTGAGCTTTTGAGGCAGTCATCATGTCCAAGCAATAGGTCAGTGATATTCTGATCATTGCTATCCCCCACCTGGAAAAAAAATGATTTCACTTGGCATTTAAAAATAAGCAAACTCTGAAAGTCCGTACCCCATTGTTATCACATACCTTTTAAAAACTGGAACGACTTAAAGCTTCCTTCCTATCTCTTCCTACATGGCAAGGCTAGCAATTATTGTTCGTAAGTCAGATCTCATATGTTACAGTTGATAAACTTCTACTTACCTAAGGAATGAAATACTCTGATAAGTTGAAGCAAAATAAGATCTTACATTTTTCAAGCTTCTTAAACACTTTCAAATTTTTAAATTCTTTTTTATCTATGTTACATATGATCATCAAAGTAATCCTATCAGAAAGGAAGAGAATGACATCATATACATTTTAATATATGGAAACTTAGGCTTATGGCAAGGATAGATATAGGCTTCATTTCAAAGAATAAAAAAGGTACAGAGCTGAAGTTTGAGTCTAACTTCCCTTTCTTTTTCATTTTTGAAGAAAATGTTCTTCCTTTTATTGACACTGTGGAAAATAATAAAGCCTGAAAACTTAGAAAAGTTTAAGAATATTTACCAGTAGTCACAGATTACATACATATTATGCATATTTTATATAACACACTTTTCTGCAAGCCTAAGGGCTTGCAGCCTTACACTCTCAAGTGCTTCTCAGATCTGAGAGTTAAATATTAGATAACAATAGTTTCTTTAGAGAGAAGAGTCCAGGTCACCTGGATGAGCTTGAGGTTGAGGTCCTTCAGATACGGGCAGGTCAGGTTCATCTCTATGCCTAAGCAGCTTTGAACGCACCTTTTGCGTGGGCTCTCATGATATAATTCTTATTGGTATTTGTGCTATGATCTAGTGCACATAAATTTTGATCACATCCTGAATGAAGCTTGCTTTCCTCTTTGATTCTTCGTGGCAACCTGGTCTTGTGGAAGACAATTAAGCCTTCAGATAACTTCCATAGTCCTATCATTTTCTTGATCACCACTCAGGCACTGAGGCATGCAGTGATGATGCCTTCAAGATTTTCCAGGTCAATTAAGCCTTTGGAATAGAACATAGATTTTACTCTATAATTAATTCATTTTACATATTTAAAACACTCACTGTGAAACACAAAGTCACAAATTATTTTGGTAGGCTAAAATGCACACAAAATTTCATTTGTAAAATAATATACAAACAATAATGTATTATTTCAATCCACTCAATTAACAGTTTAAAAATAATTAATCTCACCAAGTATGACACTAAACTAACATTATTCTTAACTGTTGGAGAGGTTGTAAATCTTTACAATCTATGGGAGAAATATTCTGAAATATGTATTTAGATTTTTCAATGATTTCAAGTAATACTCAACCTAAAAATCTCCTACAGAAATACTCTCATGGGCTTTTTAGCCAGATCCAAATGCCTTAAGGGCTGATTCTGAGGCCAGAGTGCTGTTTAGGACATCTGCCATTCTAAGAGTCTGCTGTGTATCCTGCTTCCCATGTTGGATTGTTCTCTCCTTTTAAATTCTATCAGTTAGTATTAGCAGACACTAGTCTTGTTTATGTGATCCATTTGACACTTAATCTTATCATTATGATAAATTATGAACTGAAACTGATCACTTTGACTAGTGAGATGGCATTGATACATGCCACCTTGATGGGATTGAATTGGAATCCCCTGGCACATTTCTAACTCTACCATTAAGGGTAAATCCGATTGAGCATGTGCTGAATTGTACATCTCCTCCTTCTCTTATTCCCACTCTTATATTTAACAGCAATCACTTTTCAGTTAAATTTAAACACCTAAGAAGAATAATAATCAGATGAAGTTTCATGCATTGACATATCATAATGTATATTGTACAGTATAAATAAATACTGTAATAATATGTTCTATGCCATAAATACTGTAAATATATGTTTTATGCCATCTCAAGTTACAGATAAAATAGGAAACACTTTAAATTTATACAAAATGGAAAAAATTACTGGGGACCACCTGGACACCATCTTGGTGATCTCTTGAGAGAGAGATGGGAACATCATATGTGCATCCTTTGGAATGCCAAGGATGTCACCAATATTTTGAGGAGAGAAACAGGAACATCATGCTTGTATTCCTTGGAGGTCCAAAGATGCTGCCAGTATCTTGAATAGAGAAACATGAACATCATGTCTGCATTCCTTGGAAGCCCAAACATGCTGGGAACAGTCCTCATGTGCTTTAGACTGTGCCTCATGCTACAGAGACCTGGATCATCTTGTTCCAGGATAACAGGCAAGGGTCTGTTGGTCTCACAAGATGTTCCTCTGCGCCTCATAAGAAAAAGCCTGATGCATACCACCACACAGGAGATTGTGCTGATGTGAACAACTCTACCCTTGCTGACACAGCAAGGCTGATTGTTATCTGGAGGGAATAAAAGCATCTTTGCTCCTTAACCTTATCTCAAACTAGGATATGACTTCTGCACAAAATGAGTCAGATAAGTGTCCGTCAGCAGATGAAGGGATAAGAAATTTTTATGTATATTCACAAAATGGAATACTATTCAGTCTTTTAAAAGATGAAAATATTGGTATTTGTGGGAAAATACCAATATTTAGGTGAAATGAGACAGGAACACAAAGATAAATAGCATGTGATCTCACTTACATGTGTAGTCTACAAAAGATGAGTTCATAGAAGCAGAGATTAGAATGGTGATTACCACAGGCTGGAGCAGTGTGTTGGAAAGATGCTAGTCAAAGTATACAAAACCTCAGTTAAATAACCCTAAATCAAAGAACTCAATTATACAACTTGATGAATTCAGTTAATAACAAGTATTGTATTTTGTAAGTCACTGAGAGCGGATTTTGTTATTGACCACTAAAAGATGATAATTATATGAGGTAATGCATATGTTATTTATGTCAACTATGTTAATTGCACTCAGCTGAGCCATTTCACAATGTATATGCAGTTTAATACATCATGGTACACCTTAAATATATACAATTTTGATTTTTTCAACTAAAATTTAAATAATAATAAAGTAACAAATTTAAATAACATATGGAATGTAATCCTATTTTTAAAGATTTTATTTATTTATTTTAGAGGTAGAGTTACAGACAGTGAGAGGTATAGACAGAGAGAGAGGTCTTCCATCCACTAGATCACTCCCCAAATGGCCACAAAGGCCTGAGCTGAGCCCATCCGAAGCCAGGAGCCGGGTGCTTCTTCCCAGTCTCCCACGTGAGTGCAGGGGCCCAAGGACTTGGGCCACCTTCTACGGCTTTCCCAGGCCACAACAGAGAGCTGAATTGGAAGAGCAGCAGCTGGGATTAGAACTGGTGCCCATATGGGATGCCGACACCACAGGTGGAGGATTAACCTACTACGCCACGGCGCCAGCCCCGGGAATGTAATCTTAATCAGAATTGTGAATGAATTTATTTTGCTTAAAATAAATTATTAAAACTCAGAAGGTAAACACAGACCAAAGGAAGAAGGACTATAATTTACAAAACTGATGTGCTTCAGGGTAGCCACAGTTTTTGGATTTCAGTTGTCATTTAGGACTATGTAGTAAAGTTGGCTCTACATTTTGTTTCATACATTTTCTTCCTGAATGATTCTTATTGTGTTTTCAAAGTAAATTGAAAGGTGTGGATGAGTTTGCACATAAGGAAGCATACGTTTATAAAATGGAAAACAAGTTGATATTCACTTTCAAACTGGTTCAATGGATAATTTAATCTAATTACTATCCTAAAAAATAGAACTAATTGGTATCTCTTTTAAAATCTATTGTACACCAACTGACATCTCTTTTTTACATAAAATATAGGATTGGATGTCCTTAAACCTTGACATAATAAATTAATTCCCTAAATTTTGGATTGGTCTAGATTACATATTCAACTGAGGCATCTGGCCCCATCCTTTTCAAGTTCTCAAATGTCTTCTTTTCTCACCTAAATGGAGCAGTCCTCTATAGTGTTATAGCCAGAACTGACACAAGCACACTTATTACTCAGTATATTTTTCAATCCACTGTTGATTTGCAACTTTTTCTTCATAATTAAATAGTGAGCCCTTTGGGAAAAAAGAATAAGCTTTTATACCTTTTTTTTATGATATAGCATGGTATCTGGCAGAAAATATTACTGATGAAAGAATAACTTAAAGAATAGACAATGCAATATAATGTATCTTTACAGTTGTTACACCTCTGTTCAACTGCAAATCTGCGATGAAAAGGCTTTGTATATTATAGGATATTAATACTATAAAATCTTGAGATAACATGGTAAGAAATACTAAAAATCGGAAAATTACATACTTGACAGTTTGGCTCCTCTTACTATCTCTCACATTTAGATAGTTATGTGGTCATTTATTAATTGTCAGGGATAGGCATGAGAAAATGAAACGGAGGGCAATATTGTACAAGAAAATATTTCCTATATCCAGAATTTGTTCTTACCTAAAATTTCCAAGTCAGCATAGAGAAACAGGTGCCAACTCTCTTGAGATTCATGAGTTTTGATGCTTCCATACCATTATTAAAATACAAGCAGCCATAAGATCCAGAATCTTCTCAATCTATATATAAGCTTAAGTGAAAAACTATTATTAGGCTTCATCACACTATAACAAGTCCATAGTGGATTTAGACTACACAAGGTAAAACTATCAAACTCTTGGTCTAAAAGGAGCATAGGCCTTACTGAGTTATGTCAGTAACTTTGCAATACCACGAGTTCATTTTTTATGCGATTCAACTATTTTCTCCTCAATTATCATATAATGATGGCTTTATAAACTAATTACATCTAAAATGGTTAAAAACAGAATTAGAGAGTAACAATTAATTAAACCCAAAGATTCATAACTGGTTCTGAAAATGCACTTATAGTCCCGCTATAGTGAAACAACGGAAACAAGTTCAGAAATAACATAAACTGCTCACAGAGCTTGATTTTAGTAGTCAAATGTCTTGGTTTCCACCATCAGGAAAATAGAAAAACATGCTTGATCTGGGTAATACAGTGTTTCCAGCTATTTGCTTAGCAATGTGATTTCTGAATAAAAAATAAGTTAATTAATACATATTTTTAAGTTTAACAAGAGAGGACTAAGAACAATGACTCATCAGTCATTAAGGTATACACATGCATTTTAATAAATCTATTTTCATTCAAAATATCCTATCTTTATATGAATCATAAATTAACTAAAAAAGATAATTTTGAGTACTATACATTTGGAGATATTTAAAAATATTCTCTAATTTTCAATGCCAAATATTAACTTTTATATTTTAACAGCACTGTTATAAATTTAATAATAACAATGCCATAATGCTGGCCCAGTCATATCATCTTAAGTTTCTGTGGGTCTAGGCAACCTACTGGTGCAGAGACCCTACATCCTAGAGAAGTCTAATTCCTTGATTTCTTGCTCTTCTCAGATGATGGCTGCTACCTTTTACTGTTTGTAGTCAAAACAATGCAAAGGATTTACAAAAGATGCCTTCGTGGATTAACTGGATGCCAACTATTACTTCAAGTTCCCATTGCATATCTCGAGCCCTAACACCTCCTTCAGGGATTGGGATGGGGATCCTTGCCACATCCATAAGCAACAGTATTGTATGAGGCTTCCTTCCGGAGACTATGCCTATTCTGCAGTCGGGGACTTCTAAGTCTGAAAACTGACTCATAGAAAAATGAAGCACAGAATTATGAGTTTTTGATGATGCACCTGCCTTCAGCATTCTGATTATTCATCATAATATTTCAATATATAAACTAAGCATCCAGTTTTTTTTGTGTGTGTGTTTTTGCTTTGCTTTTGTTTTTGTTTTTTGATAGGCAGAATTAGACAGTGAGAGAGAGACAGACAGAAAGAAAGGTGTTCCTTCCATTGGTTCACTCCCCAAATGGCCGCTATAGCCGGCCCACTGAGGCTAGCATGCTGAGCTGATCCTAAGCCAAGCACCAGGTACTTCCTCCTGGTATCCCATGCAGGTGCAAGGCCCAAAGACTTGGGCCATCCTCCACTGCACTCCTGGGCCACAGCAGAGAGCTGGCCTGGAAGAGGAGCAACTGGGACAGAATCCTACGCCCCAACTGGGACGAGAATCCTGGGTGCTGGCACTACAGGTGTAGGATTAGCCAAGTGAGCCATGGCACTGGCCAAGCATCCATGTTTTGACGTTTGCTCTGTCTTGCTCTAAGTGGTGCTGTGTTCTACTAACCATCTCCATCTCTATCAGTAAGAATCTCACCACCTTGAACTGCCACTACAGCTTTGGCACTTAACTACAGTAATTGCACATATTTTGTTTTTGTGACTTAAAACCTTCCACCAAATCTACTTTCCTTAGGGGTTCTGTCATCCTTATCAAGTACTCCAGTTCCTCCAGTTTCCACTACTAGCCATGTCCCACAGTGGACAGCCACCCTTGACATCTCAGCGATGCTGGTGCTCTCAGTGATGCTGGTGAATATACTTTAGTAAATAGGGTCCCTCTGGCTTCTCCCAAAGAACTTAGGGTACAGGTGGATTTTATCCATTCTACCATGCTCACTCATCTTTGCTTTTTGATCTCTTTAACTATTATATGATATGAATGCTGTTGTTTCTGTTTCTTTTGTGTGGGCTATCACTTTCTCCAAATTTCCAAGAGTCATCCAAGCAGCAGGTATAAATCACCTTCCTAGGTTGCCCAGTGTTTTAAATTGTCTACCATGGAAAAGTGCTCTCATGGTCAATTTTTATAAGCTGCCTGTTATCCAAATGTATTATCTAATTTTTATTTGAAATATATATAATTATATATAATTATTTGAAATATTTAATTATTTCATATAAAATAACGTATATGTTATATATGAAATAATTATTTGAAATATATATAATTATATATAATATAATTTTATTTGAAATATTTATTTGAAATAAATTTTCAAATTATTCCACCCTTTAATCTTTTACCCTAAAGATATCATCCTAAACAAACTCTGAATCTTACTAGTGTAATTCCGTGGGCTCTGCAGATACTCACAACATATTATCTCTTTCCTTCTTGTGCCTTAATGCTCCTTATTGGTCCTTTAGTCAGGAGAGAAAGTGAAAAATAGATCAGGAGGGGAGCATATGCTACTTTGTCAGGTGAAGACATCAGCAATTTCTTCAAGTAGGGGAAGCAAGGAAGCACTAGGCTCCATCAGGGAATAATGGATCAGTCCTGGAGGTGCAGACTCAGGCTGATGTGGTGTTTCGGGTTTTCACGTAAATCAATTCCAATAGCCCCATCGTAAGTCTCAGCATCCACATCATTCTATCCAGAACTGTGACCTTGGTATGGTATGGCAGACTTAATGAGATTAAATTCAGCATTTTTGCAGTTCCGTTACAACTATCATTAATTATCTACTCTGATCCCTGCATTTTTCTTGAATTCAATAAATAAAAGTTGCCTGAGAGGACTTATCTTAGTGTTCAATTGAAAATTAATTCCCTACACCCTTTCATTTACTTTCTCCAGTGCACCAGTGTCAGTAGACAGGAACCATACAACTCCATTCCTCAGTTCTCCTTTCAGATTTCTGGGCCAATTATATATCTCCTTCTACTAGGAGATTCTCTGGAGTAAATGTTTTCTACTTTTCCTCAAAGCCAGCATTTGCTCAAACACATGCTTAAGGCAAGAATTTTTTATATGCTTTTTCCTTTCTAAACTCCCTCGCCTTCAAAGTCCACATCCCATTTTCAGCAAGTATTTTACTTATCCAACTGTTATAACAGCAGCCAGGTACGTTTGGGGACTTGTATTTGCCCTCTCCAAATACTTCCTCCCTCAAGCTTCTAATTTCCCACTAACTCCAGTCATTTCCCAATCTAAGATTTTTTTTATGTATGCTTTTACTGTACAACCCAAGGTAGTTAATTGATAACATCTGAAGCTATAATTCTTTTATGGAAAAAAAAAAAAAAACCTTGATTAGGGACTCTTGTTATAATCATTGGGATACAGAGCGATGTTATATTAATTAGCAAACAAATCAAAGCATTCTGTGTTTTTTTCTATGAAAAGATCTTTGTATAGCATCACTCAACTAGTAGCACTTATTATTAAAATCAGCATGCTATTTGGGAGCATAAATCTGTGTCCAATGATACTTTCTTATTCTCAACAAAGCTAGAGTAGAAAACATTTAATTTACCCATAAGCAAAGGAAAGAAAAGCTAAACTCTTTTAAATATGATCCCTTCAATGCCCATATATTGAATTCTTCTCAAAGTGGACTTTGAATTTTGTGGAAATATTCACAATCACCTCATACTTAGGGAAGGACTAGGGAGAGCAGATCCTCTTTACATTTTATAAATGAAAAAAACAGAATTCACAAAATTTTTGAATTGGCAATGCATTTAATATCTGTCTCCCCATTAGTCTGTACTCCATGGTATCAAAAACTAGCTTGTAAACATGGTTGCTGATACAGACTAATCTAAACATTCTGTTTATTTTAATTGAATAAAAAATGAACACATACATCCAGATAATCCCTGGGAAGGGAGAATTAAGCATAAAATTTAAGAGTAAAAAAATGTGAAAGTTCATTATAACTTTAAAATTTCATACAAATTTTATATGAACAATTCCTTGAAAATATTAGCTCTCATCATGCTCCA
Organism: Sylvilagus floridanus; assembly: GCA_949820135.1. Classification (NCBI taxonomy): domain Eukaryota; kingdom Metazoa; phylum Chordata; class Mammalia; order Lagomorpha; family Leporidae; genus Sylvilagus; species Sylvilagus floridanus. Next base: position 55,530,615 of record OX463224.1, on the reverse strand, counting down.
CACACAAATACATGTGTAAAGATCTTTGAAATTACTGACACATTAACATAGAACACTTCTTCTATTTTAAACCCAAAGCATGATTTATACACAGTATCAAAGTATCTTTAATTAAAGCAGCGAGAGAAAAAAGAATAAGCCAGACTTTGTGTTTTGTTTTGTTTTGTTTTTTAATTTGGTTTAGAGGACTGGCATTGTGGCATCACGGGTCAAGCCACCGCCTACATGCCATCTCATAAGGGTGCTGATTCGAGTCCTGTCTGCATTTATTCCAATCCAGCTCCCTGATAATGCACCTGGGAAAGTCATGGAAGATGGCCCAAGTGTGGGGGCCCCCGCACCCATGTGGGAGACCAGGAAGAAGCTCCTGGCTTCTAACTCCTGACTTTGGCCTGGCTCGGCCCCAGCCATTGTGTCATTTGGAAGATTCTCTCTCTCTCTCTCTCTCTCTCTCTCTCTCTCTCTCTCTCTCTCTCTTCTCTCTCCTTTTCTAACTATGCCTTTCAAATATATAAAACAAATCTCAAAAAAATTTTTGGTTTAACACTTTTAAATAAATCATCCTTTCTGAATTAAAATGAAAACACAGCTATCATAACTCCAAACATCTCGATATAAACAACTGACTTTATTTTTAAATTTTTATAATTATTAACTTCATTTTTATTTCTAAGCCAACATTTTCAGGAAAGAAAAGTGAAGGCCACTCTCAAATTAGCTCATCAGCGACCTCTAGAGATCGTTTTGGTTCTTTTACAACTGTATAAGAAATGAAAATATTTTTTGTGTGATAGTCTGAGTAGAATTATAATTGTTTTCCTTTTAGAGACTGCAAGTGGTGTTATATATTTCCATAAATTCTGAATAAAGGGGAAATAGATTTTTACAATCATCCTTGTCTGGGTGTAAAACAAGGTTACTATACATGTTTTCTCCATTGTGTAGAAAAATATCAGTAATTCAGGCAGCCTTATTTAAGAAGCTTCTAAAAGCATGCACCTGTTTCTCCTTAACCTCACACTATCCAGGTTGTTCTTGTATCATCACATATTTTTTAGATGTCTGCACTTATGGTCATGCTTTCTAGACTTTTAAATAACTCAGTAACATTATCTCAATACCTAGCACAGTGCTTTGTCTTAGTGTTTTGAACAAAAAGGATTCATAGTAATCTTTGTTTCAAATGTTTTTCATGAGAATAACATTGAGGCAATGCATGTGAAGCAGCTTTGTAAGATGTTGCAAAAATGCTTTATATTATCACAAATTCAGCATGGTACACCATAAAGAAGAGAAGCACTTATCCAAGGCATCTTCAGGGGTTGAGGTAGCAGCTTCTTACATCTTGTAGGACTGAGAAAAGTTTTATGTGATAACAGAAATCTCTTTAGGGTTCTAACTGTACCACTGACTATAATCAGGGTTTTAGTCAGGCAGATAGGATATCAGTGGCACTGCAGAAAAAGTAGAGATAAGGAAATGATAAAATTAACTATAAAAGATTTTTTGGCTGTAGAAATACAATGAAAAATGCATCTTTCCTTACTGTAAAAAGTTTTTACAAATTTACAATGTTTACTTGAAAATTTGTTGGAATATAGTGATTATGGCTTGTGAACCTCAAGTAGTTTCACATTAAATAAAAATGATACATAAATTCTCCTCTATTAGGTTAATGTGTAATTGTAATTGTTTAGAAAAGTGAAGGGGCCGGCACTGTGGCATAATGGGTAAAGTCAACATCTGCAGTGCCAGCATCTCATATGGATAGCGGTTCAAGTCCCAGCTGCTCCACTTCTGATTCAGCTCTCTGCTACGGCCTGGGAAAGCAGTATGAGGTGGCCCAATCTTGGGTCCCTGCAGCCATGTGGGAGACCCAGAAGAAGCTCCTGGCTCCTGGCTTCAGATCAGCCCAACTCCAGCCAGTGCAGCTATTTGGGGAGTGAACCAGCAGATAGAAGATTCTCTCTCTCTCTCTCTCTCTCTCTCTCTCTCTCTCTCTCTGCTTCTGCCTCTCTGTACCTTCACCTTTCAAATAAATAAATAAATCTTTAAAAAATAGTGAAAAAAAAGCAATCATATGAGATCAATTGTTTGGAGTTAAGTTGGCCACTATTTATTGACATGTATATCCTCAGCCTAAATCTTAACTAAACTCTAGATATCAAAAGCTTCTGAACATCTCAATTTGAACATCTCACACATATTCTAAACTAGTCATGTCCAGTATTAAGATAACACTAGAGGGCCAACACCATGGCTCACTTGGTTAATCCTCCACCTGCAGCAGCAGCATCCCATGTGGGCACCAGATTCTAGTCCTGGTTGCTCCTCTTCTGGTCCTGCTCTCTGCTATGGCCCAGGAGGGCAGTGGAGGATGGCCTGGGTACTTGGGCCCCTGCACCCGCATGGGAGACCCGGGGAAGGCGCCTGGCTCCTGGCTTTGGATCGGCGCAGCACCGGCCATAGCAGCCATTTGGGGAGTGAACCTTTCTGTCTCTCTCTCACTGTCTATAACTCTACATGTCAAATAAAATTTAAAAATTTAAAAAATTTTAAAAAGATAACACCAGCCAAAGTCAGCTTTTGTTGTTCCATTTCTTACCTCAATGAATAATACTATTCAGTTACCCAATTCAGTATTATGAGACTCATCTTTGTTCCATCTCTACACGTCAATGAAAATTGTCTCACTTCACACAATTTACTGCTGTATTTTTAAATCAGAACCTCATCATTCCTATATTTCTGAGGCTATCATCTCCTAACTTTTCTTTTTATCTCTAAAATGTATCCACCCTCCTTTTTTAGTATTCCTACTGAACTGCTGCTAGAGAAATTGTTCCAGAACCCAAGGTCAACATGTCTAGAGTAGAGGTTAAAGGGAAGGCAACATAAAGGATGATCATGGATCCTTGACACTACTGAAAATCTTACCTTACTCTTAAGTACAGGGTACCAGGCAGACGAAATTCGAAGCCTGGATTATAATTAAAGCTCAATTATACTAAGACTATAAATGCTCCTTTACAATTCTACCAAAATATTCTTATTCCAGTAGCCCCAAAGTCAGCAGCTCTTTGATCTATCTTCTCTTTCCACTTCAGCGTTGTAATGGATTCACTGGGTCCCTATCGTTAAATTACTTTTTCGTAACTTAACTTTGGTGGCGCTTTCACACTTTTGTGGGCCAGATGACCACAAAAGAAGTTAAAGGGAAAGATGCCTTGATGAGGCCATTATGGAAGCACGGAGAAACAGAACGGTGCTTTGAAGTAAGTATCTAAGAAAGCAGTGCCTTTAGTCTAAAAATGTCTATAATTTGTGTTTTTAATGGCTTGAGTTTTTCTTCAGTTGTTTTTCAAATAAAGAAATATCACCAAATATCATTCAGCTAGTGGACATCTGCAAGGTGTATCATTTGAATATATTTTTCTCTTACTCCTTCTCCATTGCATCTGTCTCTCCTTGGTTTTTATCCTTTATAAATTAGTGGGTTTACTTAGCTGTTTTTAGAGCTCCATATCCCTGTCTGTGCTGTTTTTGCCTGCTATGCCAGCGCTATGGAAGTTAGAAATGGAACACACACACACACACACACACACACACACAGAACTCTACACCTAGAAATTACTGTTGACTTGAAATATTGATCTCACAGAGGAACTGGAAACGGCCTGAAATAAAGCATTAGAGAATCTAGCCCACGCAAAGAGTATATGACAGAATTTTGAAAAATGAATTGTCTTTTTCTCATTTCTAATACACTGAATTGTGTAGAGGATGACAAAGAACTTGTGTCATGATCAGGTCTGCCTCTATTGCCTGCAGATGCCAAGCAAGCTCTCTCCTGAAAGAGGTTTGAAAGTTATTTTTTTCTGAGAATAAAGGAATGAAATTTCCATGTTTTCAAGAAAACATACTTTTGATACTCCTTGGTATTCTAGACTCCAACTTGTAAGAACATTCAGATAAATATGTCTCATACTATGTAATTTTCTCAAGACAATACTTTTTAATATATTTATTTGAGATGCAGAGAGAAACAGAAAAATAAAAAGAAGTTATTTGTTTATTACTTGACTCAAGACTGTAAACTCTTTGATATGTGACAAATTTATTGCCTTACTATTTTATATACTATTGTGTAGAATTGTCCTGTATGTACTATGATGTAGATGTTACTCTGAGGGCTTTTTAAGTTCATACAACTTAAATAATTTAGCCAAGGTCATGAGTTAATAAATTGAAACCATAGGCATAAAAGCCAAACTGCCAAGACTCAGGGCATCTACTTTCAACTTCTCTATGCTGTTTATCAGTTACAACTTAAAGCAAACACAAGATTTGGCATATAGTTAGCCCTTAATAAGTGTCATATCCTTTTGTTAGTTTTCTAATTATTCAAAACTTAGTGGTATGAGGGGAAAAGTGATATATGAGAGTTCTGAGTGTTAGAGTTTGGACATGGAAGCATGATGCTAAAATTGAGATGTCAATCAGGCTGTGTACATTTTGGAAGCTCTAGGAAGAATTTGTGTTCATGTCTTACCGGCTTTTAGAGACAACTCACATTGCTTGTATCATGGCCCATCTCCACCCTCAAACCTAAACAACACTGTATCCTTTTGTACCTTTTGCTTTCATAGACAAGTCTCCCTGATAGACTCTTCTGCTTCCCTCCTCTACTTCTAATGGGCCTTATGATTACATTCAATAATACATAAATATGATTACATTCAATATATCTATATCTTATTCTCCTACAACAAACAACTCCTCTGGCTTTGGGGAGATACCCAGAAGTCTCCCATGATTCGTACCAAAGACTTTGTGCATACATTTACTAATGTTTGTCTATGAAAGATCATCAAATAATTTAATTCTTTTAATTACATCTTATGAAGAACAAATGACAGTATATTAATCCTTATTAGCAAAAACAGCAGTCAAAGTACAGGGGCAAGGACACAAACACTAAGACAGATTAGACACAAATTGTGTTGCAAAAACATAGTCTAAAACTTCTATTGATTATGCTAATACACTTGGTTGCAATAACTAAGTTACACTAATCAGATGAGAGGAAAGTCAGCCCTATTCTATAGAATAGAAAACAAAAGTATAGAAAGCAAATGAGGAACCAAGAACACTTTGTGTATATATGTGCAATCACTATTCAAAACCTGAATTTTATATTTATATTTGAGTAAAAATAATTTAGAGAAGTTGACAATTTCTCCAAGATTACACCTGTGTCGAGTGTCAGAGTCAGACCTGAGATATATCTCTGGCACAAATGAGTACTCATACATTAATATTTTAAGAGATTACTTAGAAAAGCATTATTTCTTGGGTAAAGGTACATGCAAAAGGGAAGATCTTAAATGACTAGACATATGTATTTATAAATTTCGATAATTTGTAATAAAATAAAAAGTAGCCATATATTATAGAGTTAATATTTGTGTTTTTTATCATTCTGAAGAAAATACCCATTCATGCTTTTAATGATCCACAACTAAATAAGTTTTGAATAAATCTGGCAAAAAAACCCAATTAATGAAGTTAGTGTCCATATGTGTACATACATGCATTTATAATTCACATAATATTAAGGTAATCCTTTTTGTGTCGGTGCTATAGTGTAGGAGGCTAAGCTCTATCTCTTTGTCTCTCCCCCTCTCTGTTTGTAACTCTACTTCAAAAATAAATTAAAAATTAAGAACTTTTTTAAAGTGTGCAATTAATTGTTTTTCATACATTCACAGAGTTCTACAACCACTACCACTACATAAGTTTGAAGCACTTTTTAACACAGTGATCCAAGTGCCCATTAGCAACTCAAACAATTACCTGCTCAAACAACTGTCCAACCCAAGCCATAGACAACCACTAACGTAATTTCTCTCTCTATGTGCTTGACTTGCTCTGCACATTTCCAATAAGTGGAATCTTACAATATGTGTCCATTTGTGATTGTCTCTTTTCATTTAACAATAATATCTTCAAAGTCCTTCCAAGTTGTTCCACGTATCAGTACTTCAATACTTTTTATGATAAAACATAGATCGTTTTATGAAGGAAGGGAAGTTAAGAGAGAAAGGGAAAGGCAAGAGTAAACAAGAGGAGATAAGGAGAAGGTGACAGGATGAGAGGAAAGGGAGAGAAGGAGTGTGGGAAGAAAGAGGGAAGGAAGGAAGGAGAGAAGAAAAAAAGGAAGGAAGGCAGGTGGTTTTTAGACATTGATGGTTGAGAAAATTATTGAAAGGCAAGAGAAGATTAACATTGAATATAGAGACAGAGACACACACAGAGAAAGAGAGAGAGAGAGAGAATCACCCAACTCTAGGAAAGGAGATATGAAACACTGCAGAAGTGTAAAAGTTTGGCAGCAGAGGAAATTGAATGGAAAGTGAACTGCCTTGTTGCATTACTTTATTTTTATTTATTTTTTTTTTGACAGGCAGAGTGGACTGAGAGAGAGAGACAGAGAGAAAGGTCTTCCTTTGCCATTGGTTCACCCTCCAATGGCTGCTGCGGCCGGTGCACTGCGCTGATCTGATGGCAGGAGCCAGGTGCTTCTCCTGGTCTCCCATGGGGTGCAGGGCCCAAGCACCTGGGCCATCCTCCACTGCACTCCCGGGCCACAGCAGAGAGCTGGCCTGGAAGAGGGGCAACCGGGACAGAATCCAGCGCTCCAACCGGGACTAGAGCCTGGTGTGCCAGCGCCGCAAGGCAGAGGATTAGCCTGTTGAGCCGCAGTGCTGGCCTGTATTACTTTTCTTAATGAGAAACAAAAGAAGAAGGAAGAGGAGGAGGAGGAGAAGAAGAATTGAAGTTTATTCAGTTTAACAAATATACATTGTTGACTCATACTGCATCTGATTATTTGCAGGATAGTGAATGATCCAAGAGTAAAAATCATGTTCCATTAACATCAACAGCACACAGAATCATTAATACTGGTTCATCTTTTCTGAAGAATTCATATTTTAGGAATTTTATGGAATCAAATGTTCAGGCTTGACATCTAACTTTCCCTTATGCATATTATACTTCCCTTCTATGACATGACAAAAAGTGAGTCTTCAATTAGTACTTTAATACTTAAAGGAATCAGTAACTCTTTCCCTCTTAAGGGAACTCTTAGTAAGTGCTAAAAAACAAGTTTTGAAATCACATACTGGCCGGCACCGCGGCTCAATAGGCTAATCCTCCGTCTTGCATTCGCTGGCACACCCGGGTTCTAGTCCCGGTCTGGGCACTGCATTCTATCCCGGTTGCCCCTCTTCCAGTCCAGCTCTCTGCTGTGGCCCAGGACTGCAATGGAGGATGGCCCAGGTGCTTGGGCCCTGCACCCGCATGGGAGACCAGGAGGAATTACCTGGCTCCTGCCTTCAGATCAGTGCAGTGCGCCAACCGCAGGAACCATTGTAGGGTGAACCAACAGTAAAGGAAGACCTTTCTCTCTGTCTCTCTCTCTCTCTCTCACTGTCCACTCTGCCTGTCAAAATAAAAAGTAAAAAAAAAAAAAATAGAAATCACATACTAACTAGGTTAGAATCCTGTTTGCATAATTGTCAAGATGTGTAACCTTGTGGACCTCTGATGCTTACTTTTATCTAAGAAATAGAAATAGTGAACATACTTAACATGTAACACAGAGGATGTTACATACTTAACATGTAACACAGTTAGATGCCAAGTTCATAAGTATATGGGAGAAAGATATTAGGACAGCCTAATATCAGTGATCAGAATGTGCTATCCCAAAATATGAAAGTTGACATAAGGATTGCCTTGAGTTAATATATAAAAAATAGTAGATGCCAACAAAAGCTCTCCATTGCCCAAACCCACACTTGCCTAAATGCAGGCAACGCTTATCAACCCAGAAACCATACTAAGAGGAATACATGTAATAAACTTATTAAAACAACTGTAATATTCCAGTAATCCCCCTCCACTTGTCACCTTTGGAAGCTTAAAATGTTTTTTCCTTTGTCTTGTCACTTCTCTATCAATTTATTCTTCCTTGTTAAGTTTCTAGATAAGCCCAAATTCTAATCATTTTTTCAGTTAATCACTAAATTTCTCCCATGTGTTTGTGGGCTGCAGGTATTAAAAAACTATTTGCTTTTGTCTTGTCAATCTGTCTTTTGTTAGTTTAATTTCTAGGTCTCCAGCTAGAAACTCTAAGAGGATACAGGACAGAGGTTTTTCTCCCCTACACTAGCATATACAGTGTGTTTGGAGAATGACAGCTGTAGCCACAACATCTAATAATTTATCTTTACATTCCTTTTGATACAGAGCAAAATGCTGATAAATGTCCTTCTACTTATTGATCCTAGTTTTATGTTGTCATTTCCAGGGCTTATAAATGTTGAATTTCTCTTTTATATGCCTGTGAGAAGTCTAAAATTCATGTTGTTTCCTCTAGTTTAGAATATCCTTCCCCTTAATATTGATTTAGGTAAATTAGCTTATATTAAAAATTCATTTTTATAACCTTTACATGACACTATAGCACTGTAGCATTCCTGAACAAAATATTTTAATAGCTGCAGAGTATTAGCTAGGTAATTTGACTTTAACCTATGTAGTAGTTCATCACTGTTTAAAATAATATCTTCTTTATTTTTGTTACAAAAATATAATTATGTAAAGATTCAGGTATAAATTTTATAATTTTCTCAAACCTAATTACTAGAAACAAAATTATTGTCCAGAAAGTATGCAAAAATTATTTTCTGTTCTGCCATTACATTCTCATATCAAATAGATTTTTTTATTGTTCTGTCACTGAGTCAAGATTTTTAAATGATATTTTATGTTGTTAAATTATGAATTTACAAAGTTGTCCAGATTTCTTAGTAGTGTTCTTCTTCAAGCTTCAACATATATGTTGGAAATATTAAAAGGGGGGCCGGCGCCCCGGCTCAATAGGCTAATCCTCCACCTTGCGGCGCTGGCACACCGGGTTCTAGTCCTGGTCGGGGCGCCAGATTCTGTCCCGGTTGCCCCTCTTCCAGGCCAGCTCTCTGCTGTGGCCAGGGAGTGCAGTGGAGGATGGCCCAGGTGCTTGGGCCCTGCACCCCATGGGAGACCAGGAGAAGCACCTGGCTCCTGCCATCGGATCAGCGCGGTGCGCCAGCCGCAGCACACTGGCCGCAGTGGCCATTGGAGGGTGAACCAATGGCAAAAGGAAGACTTTTCTCTCTGTCTCTCTCTCTCACTGTCTACTCTGCCTGTCAAAATATAAAAAAATAAAAAATAAAAAATAAAAAAATAAAAGAGGAAGGATTATATTCAATGTGGTTCGAGGTAGTTAGTTGCCCATGAAACTCTTTTATACCATATAGCGCATATTTTGGGAAATTCAACATTGGAATAGTTCAACAGCAAAGAAAGAGCATTTTAGGGATAAAGGATTCCCTTTAAAAGATAATGCTTCCTGTGAAATGAAGACAAGAGGATTTAGCACTTCCACCAAAAAATGACAGCTTAATTCAACTGAAGATCTATGCTAATAAACACCTAAATATGTAAAAATTAACATACGCTGGAACAATTATCTCTTAGTTAAATGTTGTCAACAGATCTCATGAGTACTCAACAGCCTACAAACATTAAGAACTGCTAAAAAAAAGAAAACGTGGGCATATTTTGACAAGAATTTAACAAAATTTTAATGAAGACATTAAAAATTATAAGATTACTGTAATTAAATGGTCTCTTAATGCAATCATCTCTCTAGAGCCAAGGAAGAAATTTCACATATGAGGCCATTTTCTGAATAACACAGACAAATGGGTTGAAATTTGTATGAAGATACAATGACAGGATACAGAATATTTGGTTTACATAGTAATTATCTTCTTATTGTTGTGTCATTAGGTAAACTTTTATGGCATGTGCCTGTTCCCGTTCTTACAAGATGTGACAATAATATTACCTGATTTTGTATTTCTGCAGCATGCAAAAGAGACTTAGTGTCATTCTAACAGATGCAAATTTGAGAAGTTGTTTTTTTCTGATCATATATGGGCAAAATTAGAAAGAAGAAAAGATGTTTTAATACATATCCTCAAAGAGTACAATTTGAAAGCGAATAATTCCTTTAAACATGAGATTTATTCTCTCCTTACTGAACCAAAACAGTTTTGGGAATCTGTACAAATTTAATTATGGAATGTTTTAAGCACTTTTTCTATCCCCAAACCTGGATTAATAATTTAAAATAGCATGAGATCTAACAACTTTGTGTCTAAAAACAGAAGATACGGGTTTGACTCTTCACCTCTGTCTTTTTGTTATGAGTGAAAGGGTGGCAGAGAAAGATTTTCCTTGGTAATCTTTGCCTTGCATGGAAGGATAATTTCCACATGGACAAGGCAGAGAGAAAAGCAAGATTTATTTAACTCAGAAAACTGCAGAAGTGTCCAGGAGAGGAGCTCCAAGATAGTCAAAACCTGAAGGGACACTTGTAGTGGGGTTTTTAAGCACAATTTTGGGGAGAGAAAAGCAATTACAAAACTGATGAGAGTCCACATTTGGAATCTTGTCTGTCCTGTCTAGCTTGCTCATGAAAATAAACAAACCACCAGAAGCATGGAATTACCACTCCCATTTTATTTTCATGATAAGATTGGAAGCTCCCAAGGAGTGGGATAGGCACTTGGATGTTGCTACAGATAACTTGTGGGGAAGGTAACCATTTTATATCCTCTTAAAGGGACTTCCCTTTCCTCGTTTTCTACGAGGACCAACCTAACTGCCTACTGACCTGCCTGAATCCTCACATCTTTAGAGATTTATGAATTGACGTGTCACTTCATTTCTCTGTTTGCTCATATATGAAATAGTTTTTCAGAGTTGTTCAAGGTATAAAACTAGATAATGTAAAACAGAATATTTCATAAATTATAAAATATATGAAAATATCAGTAATTATTTAAGTAAAATTGGGGAAAGGGTGATCTGATCATTAATTCTAACAAAGTGCTGTTATGTTTAGACAAAATTACTGAAAACCTAGTTGAGAAATGTTTCTCTGTTCTCCACTCTTAAAATCAGCAACCAAGCATTCATTTTCCCCGCGTAAACATTCAGAGACTCTTTAGAGATCTGATTCAAATCTTTCTTTTTCTTCTCTTATTTCTATTCATCCTGTTTCTTCATTAAACAGTTGTGTTATTAGTAGAAGGACTATAGCAAAATATATCAGCTGTGGTAGAGACAATTTTTCACATGTTCCCTGTGTCACAATGAATGCCTACATTGTTAGCCATGTGACTCTGAAGTATCACTCATGCAAGGCATAGAATGTATTTCCTCAATGTATTAACATTGAACTTCACCATATCACTTGCTCAGCCTAATGAAATGAGGAAGTAAATGTCCATGTGCTGATTGTATCTAATCCCCAAAAGATGTTTCCAATGTTTTTCTTGGGATCCTGTGATCTTTCATGGGAAGAACATGCCATGGGTTGCTTTGATTCCAAGGATAATTTGGACATATCGTATATAGAGCACCTTAGTATTAGTTTTAAATTTTACAAAACTGCCAAAATATTTTCCCAGTAAGTCATTTCATTTCATATTCCCATTGGCAATGTATGAATATTTCAATTGCTATACATCCTTATGTCAAAATCTTACTTCTTTGCAATTTTAGTTATTCTAGTGGATGTGTCATGATAGTACAGTTGTGGTTTTAATATGCACTTCTCTGAAAAATACGATGTTGAGCAGATTCTTATGTACTCATTGATTTCTTGATATCTTCTGTAGTAAATGTTCTAATTTTGTACTTATTTTTGGATATCTTATTATTTTTACAAACTCTAAATACAAGCAGTTTATTGGATGATAGATAGTTATCTGTGTGAATGTGTGTCTGTATGACATAAATTGGAGCACTATGCATTTGCTGATACTTGAAACTGTTCATGTCTCATAAGTTTGCTTTTTTCTTCTTCAGTTTCCAGATTTCAATTGATGTATCTTCAAGCTTCCTAATTTGTCAGTTTTTGAATTTATATATACAGGGAACAGGTTTCATGTATTTCATATATGCAGTCTTATGAACATAATGATACGTTCCACTCCCACTCTCTTCCTTCCTCACTCCCACCTTCCCTTCTTTCTTTCTTATTTTTCTTATAATTTTTGTGATGACATACTTTCAATTTACTTTATAACCACAAGCTTAGTCTTCCACTACACAAATAATTCAGTAAGTAGAAAAACCATTTTTCCTCAGGAATATAGACAAGGACTATAAACAATAATAAAATCTAAGATGTCAATTTCACTCTCATACATTACATTCTTTGTGCTCTATGTATTATTTACAACCAATTAGAGAAAACATGTGATATTTGTCTTCTTGGGGGGACTGGCTTATTTCTCTAAGCATAATGGTTTCCTATTGCATCCATTCTGTTGCAAAAGACAGTATTTTATTCTTTTTGTTTTTATGGCTGAATAACTCATCCCATCAAAAATGTTTTTGAGTAACTGAACTTTTAAATTTAATTATTATACATTCAGATCTAAGATTTCTCTTTTTTCATAGTTTCCATATTTGTTGAACTTTCCTTTAATATTTCATTTTAGCTTACAATATTTAAAGACATTTATGTGAGCCGACGCTGTAGCACAGCAAGTAAAGATGCCACCTACACTGCCTGAATCCCATATGGGTGCCGGTTTGAGACCCAGCTGCTACACTTCCAATCCAGTTCTCTACTATGGCCTGGGAAAGCAGTAGAAGATGGCCCGAGTCCCTGGGCCCCTGCACCTATATGGGAGACCCAGAAGAAGCTCCTGGCTCCTGGCTTCAGATCTGCTCAGCTCTGGCCATCACTGCCATTTGGGGAGTGAAGCAGCGGATGGAAGACCTCTCTCTCTCTCTCTTTTTGCCTCTCTGTAGTAGCTCTGCCTTTCAAATAAAAAATAAATAAACTTTTTTAAAAAGATATTTATATAGGACCAAGTTTTTTTTATTTGTTTCAAAACTTCTTTTTTTTTTTTTTTTTCTTGACAGGCAGAGTAGACAGTGAGAGAGAGAAAGACAGAGAGAAAGGTCTTTCTTTTGCCGTTGGTTCACCCTCCAATGGCCGCCACGGCCAGGGCGCTGCGGCCGGCACACCGTGCTGTTCTGATGGCAGGAGCCAGGTGCTTCACCTGGTCTCCAATGGGGTGCACGGCCCAAGGATTTGGGCCATCCTCCATTGCACTCCCTGGCCACAGCAGAGAGCTGGCCTGGAAGAGGGGCAACCGGGACAGAATCTGGCGCCCCAACTGGGACTAGAACCCAGTGTACTGGCGCCACAAGGCAGAGGATTATCCTATTGAGCCGCGGCGCCGGCCTGTTTCATAACTTCTAAATAGAGTCAGGTTATTGTGCTTGCATGAAACATGCCCATAAGTGATCTTTGTTACTGTCTAAGTTTTTGTTGCTTTGAAGTGAAATTTAAAATAGTTGTGAGGTTATTTTAGTGCTATAGCATAGGTATTTATGATGTTTCCAAAAGTATGTCACTGTCTTACCCACAAGAATTCATGGTTTTGTGACAGCATTTTCAGAGCCTTTCTGAGGTAATCAAAAGTATTTATACACACATGTTCCACAAATTCTTAAAAATTTAATTAAATCATATTATTACAACATCAAAAAAATCACATAAATACGTTTTGGTCCTCACTCAGCATATTTTACAGAAGAAATGGAGATCAACAGTTAATTTGAATTGTAGAATTGGAACTCCATTAACAGAGTTTCTACTCTATTTCTCTCTCCATTTTTATATGAAGAATATGAGGTTCAGAAAGAATAGTGTTAATTTTCTCAAGTTCAAAGACAGGTGAGTTACAAGTAAACATTGGAATACAATCCTGTCGCTAATCCTGGGCTTTTACTATATATTACATTTTGCTAAAAACCTGTTTTGTATTCTGTGTATCTTTGGTGGAAGAAAATGCCCAAAGTCACCACAGGAATATATGCCTGAGAAAACCCAGGATGTGTTCTTTTCTAATCTATGCTATTTGATTATTCAGCAAGTTGTTGATGTTCAATCTATTGTAGATTAGATAAAAATCCACCAGGGACCCTTTCAGTGCAGCTGAAAATTGCATTTACCCACATGAAGCAATCCACTGAATGACAAAGTTTTCAGCATAATCTAGTTAAACCAAAATTAAACCTTACAGACATGGGCCTCTCTATTTCTTTAGCTATATTGAAAACCCAACAAGTCACTTATTTTCTTTTGCTTACTTATTAAAACATGATTCTAAATTGCTAAATACATGCTGATTTTGAGTATAAAAATGTACAAATTTTACTTTGGAAAATGTAATGCAAGTAAAATAATTCTGTTACAAATTTTTGCTTTGCATCAAACCTTTAAGAATTACAATATTAAAAGGGGTATATTTCTATATCTATCTATCTCTATTAATCTAGATTTATGTCATCTATCTATATCCATATATAACATGATGGTTATAGTTAATAAAATTGTATCACATGCTAGAAATTTGCTATGAGAGTAGATTCAGGGGCTCCAACACACACACAAACACAAACACACACACAAACATATATACAATGGTGACTATGTCAGGAGATGGGTGTCCTAATTTTCTTGACTGTAGTCATTATTTGATAATGCAAATGTACATAGAAACATCATGATATTTATCCTTAATGTATATCATTTTTGTTATGAAGAAAATGATGAGTGTTAGCAAGGATATGGAGAAATCAGAAAACATGGATCTGTTAGAGAAAATGGAAAATGGTGCAATCATTTGGGAAAACAGTATAAAGACAGAAATTCCACTCTGATTGTATACCTAAAAAATTGAAAACATAGAGTTCCGGACAGACCAGTCACTCCCCCGCCCCCCCTCCCTTGTGGCGGGGGCGGGGGGAGGGCGACATAACGCGCTCTCTGGGTCACCACCCACGAAGCATGGGGCGTCCGCGGCCTAGAATCCCCCACCAGTGACCTCCTCCTGTACAGTTGGGTCGCCGAGGTGCACACCCGGCCTTCGCCTGCAGCCCCAAAGGGCCGGCCAAGATGGCTGCCGCCCGAGGGAGGTCGAGCGGGGCGCGCCGCGGGGGTGTCTGGGAGTTGTAGTCCAGGTTCGCGTGCTGACGCACTTCACCGTGGGCCGATGGGCGCCATTCTGCAGCGCGCGCCGGGACTCTGCTCACTCTTACGAAAGACACGCTGAAGAGGAGAAAAGTATGGCCTCCAGGCTTCCGACGGCCTGGCCCTGTGAACCAGTGACCTATGAAGATGTAACACTTGGTTTTACCCCGGAGGAGTGGGGACTGCTGGACCTCAAACAGAAGTCCCTGTACAGGGAAGTGATGCTGCAGAACTACAGGAACCTGGTCTCAGTTGAGCATCAGCTTTCCAAACCACATGTGGTGTCTCAGTTAGAAGAGGCAGAAGACTTCTGGCTGGTGGAGAGAGGAATTCTTCAAGACCCCTTTCCAGAATGTCCTGAGACTCAGCTAGACTCTCAAATTGATCTTCCTGCTGAGAATCCCCTGACAAAGATCAAGGTTGTTGAGGTCCTCACACTGAACCAGGAAGTGGCTGGTCCCCGGAATGCCCAGATCCAGGCTCTCTATGCTAAAGATGGAGGCCTGAGCCCAGATGTCCTCAAGAAACCAGGCAACCATCCAGCCGACCCAGAGACTGCTCACCAGAGGTTCCGGCAGTTCCGTTATGAGGAAGCATCTGGTCCCCAAGAGGCGCTGGCCTTGCTTCATGAGCTGTGTCACCAGTGGCTGCAGCCTGAAGCACACTCCAAAGAGCAGATCCTTGAACTACTGGTGCTGGAACAGTTTCTGGGTGCACTGCCAGGGAAGCTGCGGACGTGGGTGGAGTTGCAACACCCAAAGGACTGCCAGGAGGTGGTGGCCCTGCTGGATGATGTGACCTGGGTAGCCAACGAGGAAGCACTGCCTGCCCCAGGATCTGTCTGCTCTCTTGAGGTCACTGCTGAACAGAAGGAGGAGAATGCAGCCATAGTGGTGCTGCTGCCTGAGGAGCCGGTGACCTTCCAGGATGTGGCTGTGGACTTTAGCCAGGAGGAGTGGAGGATGCTGGACCCAACAGAGAGAACTGAATACCATGATGTGATGCTGGAGACTTTTGAGCACCTGGTCTCTGTGGGGTGGGAGACTACACTGGGAAACAAGCAGTTAATTCAAAAATCTGATATTCCTGAGGAAGAAGCAGGTCATGACCTCAAAGTGGAAGAATTCTCAAGAGATGACACTGGGTCCTCTACCCCAGAAGATGTCTTGCAGGATGGGGTCCCAGAAGTCCTAGACAGGGCATTGGAGCAAGTGGAATTCACTCAGGACAAAGTCCTCCCTCAGGAACAGCACTGCGAAAGCCCTGAATCTCAGGTAGGCACAGATCTTGACATAAGCCAAGCTTCTCTCCAGAAAAGTCCTCCTAGAAAACGTTTGCGCAAACGTGTCTCATGGGTTACGAACATGACTTGTAATTCACAGAAGAGCTGTGAAAGGGAAAAGGCCAAGAAAAGCAGTGGTGCTAAGAAAACCAGCCAGAATGCTCAGCAGATTACATTTATAAGACTTCACAAAGGGAGCCAAATTTGCCGGTGCAGTGAATGTGGCAAAATGTTCCGGAATCCAAGATATTTTTCTGTACATAAAAAAATCCATACAGGAGAGAGGCCCTATGTGTGTCAAATCTGTGGGAAAGCATTTGTTCAGAGCTCCTCCCTCACACAGCATCAGAGAATTCATAGTGGTGAAAGACCATTTGAATGTAAAGAGTGTGGAAGGACTTTCAATGATCGCTCAGCCATCTCCCAGCACCTGAGAACTCACACTGGAGCGAAGCCCTACCAGTGTAAGGACTGCGGAAAAGCCTTCCGGCAGAGCTCGCACCTCATCAGGCATCAGAGGACTCACACTGGAGAGCGCCCATATGTGTGCAGCAGATGTGGAAAGGCCTTCACCCAAAGCTCCCATCTTATTGGGCATCACAAAACGCACAGTAGGATGAAGTGGAAGAAGAAAGAGCGCACCTCATAGTCCCAAGCCAGCTTGGTCGTACAGTGCAGTGCACAGGTCTGGTTGTGATTCAGGACTCAGTGGGAAAGGGAAGCACTGAATGAGGACATTCCCAAGACCAAAGGACAAAACGAGACCACCCAGCCCATGAGGAGTAAACAAGAAAACTGGGGAAATAGTAATACATCTATCAATAGGAGTAAAAGTTTTAATTTCTTAAGTTGTTATTTGTTTGCTCATTCATTTGATCATTAAAAATGCTATTACTGAAATACGAAAATGCTAATCATTTTAAGAAGCCAGATACCAAATAATCTGTGCCCTGATGGTTATATCTGTGGTAAAGTATTTATTATAGATGGATGAGGACTAAAAAAGAATGTAGGGCTGGTGCTGTGGCTTACAGTGCCAGCATCCCATGTGGGTGCCAGTTCAAGTCCCGGCTGCTCCACTTCTGAACCGGCTCTCTGCTGTGGCCTGGGAGGGCAGTGGATGATGGCCCAGGTCCTTGGTCCCTGCACCTGCGTGCGAGACCAGGAGAGGCTCCTGGCTCTGGATCAGCACAGCTCCTGCCATTGTGGATGTCTGGGGAGTGAACCAGCGGATGGAAGGCCTCTCTGTCTGCCTCTGCCTTTCAAATAAATAAATAAATCTTTTAAAAAAAAAAAAAAAAGAATGTAGAAAATAAAAGTATATTTTTTGGTGTAGAAAAAAAAAATTGAAAACATAATCTCAACAACATATATGCAAATCCTTGATCATTGCAACAATATTAATAACAGCCAAGAGATAGAGGCAACCAAAGTGTCTATCAACAGATGGATATGTAGAAAATGTGGTATATACATACAATTGAATATTATTCATTCTTAAAAGAATAAAGAAATACTGCCACATGTAATCATATGAATTTCTTGGAACACATTTCATTAAGCTAGGTGAATTAAGCCATTCATAAGAAACACTAATGTTATATGATTCCATTTGCATGAGTTATATAAAGTAATCAAACTCAAAGAAAAAGAAAGTAGACTCATGGTATTCAGGAGCTGGGGAAAGAAGAGCGGGGTGGTTGTTCAATAATTACTAAGTTTCAGGTTTTCCAAATGACAAACTTCTAGATAACGTACAGCATTTTGTTTATAGTTAATACTTCTGTACACTTACAAATGAATAAGATGATACATTTTGTCATGTATTTTTAGCACACACAGATACATAGTTGCTGAAGATGCAGATGGGTGGGAAAAAGGAAAAGAAGGATTTCAAAAATACATGAAAAAATGTGCGTGTATCCCCAACTAAACAATGGGATATTATCGAAATTTACCAGTTTAAAAAAATCCAAATAGTAGAAGAGATTCTGAACAAATTCTCATATATCCTAGTAATGAGTAGTTCTTTCTGCACAGCATTTGTATGAAGAATAATAAGTTCTGATTCTTTTTAAGTCTTTTAAAATACATGGACAAAGTTATCATAAGCAAACTCAAAGATTATTAATAAAATGTAGAAAAATACTTGAAGTTCATATTATAGAAAAAATGTTCTAACATAGAGCTTCTACAAGTCTAAAAGAAAAAGACAAACAATTCAATGAAAATGAGCTCAAAAGATATGAAAGACAGCCTATAGAAATATAAATATCAATAGATATTAGATTTTAAACAAGTGTTCAACTCTTTTCAGAGTAAGAGACATAAAACAGAGTGTTGTTCACTTGCCGAATTAACAAAAATTCAAATGTGCCAACACATTGTTAGCAAGAATGCCAGACAAAGCAGTCAAAGTCTTACTTGCTTGAGGGAATATAAAAATGGAACAAAAAATTGGAGCAAATCTGGTATGAGGCAAATTGATAGTGATTTTCAAAGCATCATGGACATTTACTGTTTGTCTGACAATTATACTTCTTTAAATGTATTCTAAAGAATTGCCTGCTCACAAAAAAAGAATATATTTATGAGGCTATACATTGCATCATCATTTATAGTAGCAAAGAATTGAAAATAGGCCAAAGTCCAGCAAGAGATCAAACATGTTACTCCCTCCAACATCAATGCATAGAACAACTCCACTCTACCACCTTAAGTTTCAAGTTCTGTCCTCATGAAACTAGTTGTAGCTACTGAACACTTCATTCTTAATCACAACTTTGAGCCATTTCATTTGTTCCCTTCACCTCATATTTTCAACTCTACTTTGTTTAAACCTTCTATAAAACTCCATTTCACCCTGATCAGATATCATCTTTCTTGGGACACACTTGATGACCTCACAAATCGGAAGTGGCTGTTGATGAAATGAGCATAACTCAATGCTTCTCTTAGCCTACTTTCAACCTGTGCTTTATTGAAAGTGAATGCAGAATCTGAAAGCAGCGTGAAACTAGTTCAAAATTTTACTCCCAATTTGTGAAGAACATAAAAGGGGATCTCTTAACAATCTAGTAATACTTCCTAAAATTTATTAAGTCAATGAAGAAAAACAGAATAAGTTCAGAGGGCAAAGACATATCAAGATGGTGAGTTCTAAGCACTGTGTAGAGCAAGGTTGACCATCAAGATTACTTTTGGTATTTCTCTCTTCTGAAAGTAAAATTACCATGGCACAAATTTTAAAAAAATCCTTCCCAATTCCCTCTCTATCTCTTAAGTTTCCCAAGTATCTCTATATGCAAACCTCTACAGTTTCCATATATTTTGTTCCTACCACAAATAGCACTGGAATTTGTACATCCACCAAGCTCAAGCACTTTACCTTCTGGAGGAACTGGAAGAACCAGACTACATGCTCCCTGGTCCTCCCTGTACCACATAAAGGGAAACATCTGGTAACCTCTCATCATTAATTCTACAGATAATAAAAATGCTTATCTCATTATCTTTACCCTTGAATGTGTCATATGGCACTGGGTTATCTATCCTTTGTCAGTCACTGCTGCTAGTACGTGCTCCTTGAATATAAAGTCTATCACATTTGTTTCTATATACCCCTGTTAGTGCAGCACTTGGTAAGAAACATCAGTGAAAAACAAAGCAAAAGAAAACCATAAAAGCTGTTCATGGGGCAGGTATTTTTCTACATTGGTGACAGAGAACAAATATGACAAGTCCTGAAGTTGTCAGAAACCAGCTAGCCTAAACACATGTTTCCAGAGGGATAGTCCCTGTAGGAGAGCTAGAGGTATTTAGCTTAGAATATAAGTATTTGAAATAGAGGGATCCAAAGAGTTTTTGGGAAAGTATCAATAGGGCTGGGGAATCTGAGAAATCTTCAGAGTTAGGTGTGACAAAGGCATATGATAGTTGTATATTCAGGTTGCCAAAACATGGAATCTCTTTTAAAAAAAAAACCTTGATATAAATTGAAAGATTAATTTTGAAACACCAGGGGAAAACTATAGAAAAGTAAAATGATATTAGTCACATTCAAATGATTTCTTTTGAAAAAAAAACACAATCATTAAAATGGATTTTTTTAAAAAATAGGCTGACTAGATTAGCTTATTGAAGATTTTTTTCATTTGTTTTACAATTTTAAATCCTGGGAGTGGTGTAAATTGCCCCCAAAGATAAGAAGAGGCTTATCACATTCATTTATGAGACATATGTTAACTTAGAATGACTAACATTCTTTCTATTCAGGATAATTCAAATGTTTTAATTCCTATTGAATATGAGATCAAATGAATAAAAACAAAACAGTATTAATCTGAAGGGAAAAATGCTAAAACAATTTAATAAAAAATATGATCCCTGTAACTGGACATGACAACATATGTCTTCTATTCATAAAAATGTTTCAGGATAAATGCAGTAACATAATTATCTGAGGAATATATTATTGATTAAATAAAGGCGAAACAAGAAAGCAACTTAATTCCTCACAATGATTCCTTTTATATTTGTATTTTGAAATATCTTCATTCTCATTATATCTTTGGTTATCCTAAGAACGCATAACATTAGCTATTACAATGTTCCTTGTTTTACATAGATTATACTAATACTTAGAGCAGTGAAAGAAACAAGAAGTACCTAAGTGAAGCCGTTCAAATACAAACATTTTCTTCTGATAAGAAAACTTTTCCTGCATACTCAATACTGTTTTGGCCCACTTGGGCTTGCTGAAAAACTATTCTTTTTTGCCATTTTTGAGCTGCCTCAACATTATTTCACAATGAGTATTGTTTCAGGAAAATTAAGATTTGTTCACAATTACTTACCTCTTATTAAACAGACAGACTGCCTTTGGGCATATGCAGAAGTATTAACTTGAAAGATACACCACTGTGCATTGCTCTTATTTCTTGGAGGACCTATCCCATCATGGGTCATGTAACAAGGAGGATGCATCATTAGGTGAATTTTTCATTGTGCAAACATCATAGAGTATTCACCCAGACATAGATTGCACAGCCTGCTAAGTACCTATGACCTATGATTCAGTCTATTGCTCTTAGGCTACAGAATGTTACTGTACAGCATGCTGTTATGATGAATGCTACATGAAATTATAATACAATGATATTTACATAGCCCAAATATCTAAACATAGAAAAGATGCAGTAAACATATGGTATAAAAGAAGAAAAATGATATACCAAGACTGGTCTCTTACTACGAATGGAGTTTGCAGGACTGAATGTTGCTCTAGTTAAGAGAGTGAGTGGTAAGTGTATGTGAAGGCCTAGGACATAGCTCTACATCATGTAATCTTCATGAACACTTTACACCTAGATTACACTAAATTTATTAAAAATTTTCACATAACAGTTCAAACTTAGCTTGCTGTAGCATTTTTGCTTTAGAAAGTTTTTCTTTTAAATTTTCATTTAAGATATACAAGTTTCATGTATTTAATATATATAGATTTAGGAACAGACACTTCCCATCCTATCCTCCCTCCTGCCCATGTTCCCACACTTCTTCCTCCTTCCTCTCCTATTCCCACTCTTAATTTTTACAAAGATCTATTTTCAGTATACTTTATACTCATAAGGTTAATCCCACATTAAGTAAAGAGTTCAACAAATAGCATGAAAAAAAAAAGAAATAATAAAAAGAAATACTATTCCTCAATAGAAGAGACAAGGTGTGTAAACAATCATCGAATTTCAAAATGTCCATTTAACCCCAATACATTTTAGGGTAAACTGTTAGTTACCCCAGAAAAAGGAAAACATATCATATCTGTCTTTTTGGGACTCTCATATGATAGGTCTACATAAGAATTTCTTTTTTTAATTTAATTTATTTTTTTAAACTTTTATTTAATAAATATAAATTTCCAAAGTATAGATTACAGATTACAGTGGCTTTTCCACCCATAACTTCCCTCTCACCCACAACCCTCCCATCTCCCACTCCTTCTCCAATTCCATTCACATCAAGATTCATTTTCAATTACCTTTATATACAGAAGATCAATTTAGTATATATTAAGTAAAGATTTAAACAGTTTGCACCCGCGCCGAAAAACAAAGTGTAAAATACTGTTGGAGTACTAGTTATAGCATTAATTCACATTGGACAACACATTAAGGACAGAGATCCCTCATGGGGAGTAAGTGCACAGTGACTCCTGCTCTTGACTTAACAATTGACACTTGTTTATGGTGTCAGTAATCATCCTGGGGTCTTGTCATGGGTTGACAAGGCTATGGAAGCCTTTTGAGTTCACTGACTTCTATCTTATTCTGACAGGGTCATAGTCAAAGTGGAAGTTCTCTCCTCCCTTCAGAGAAAGGGACCTCCTTAGTTGATGACCCATTCTTTCTGCTGGGATTTCACTCACAGAGATCTTTCATTTAGGTTCCTTTTTTTTGCCAGAGTGTTCTTGGTTTTCCATGCCTAAAATACCCTAATGGGCTCTTCAGCCATATCCGAATGCCTTAAGGGCTGATTCTGAAGACAGAGTGCTATTTAGGACATCTGCCTTTCTATGAGTCTGCTGTGTCTCCCGCTTCCAATGATGGATAGTTCTCTCCTCCTTAATTCTATCAGTATTAGCAGACACTAGTCTGGTTTATGTGACCCTTTGACTCTTAATCCTATCATGATGATCAGTTGTGAACTGAAACTGATCACTTTAACTAGTGAGGTGGCATTGGTACATGCCACCTTGATGAGATTGAATTGAAATCCATTGGCACATTGTTAACTCGACCAATTGGGGCAAGTCTGATTGAGCATGTCCCAAATTGTACATCTCCTCCCTCTCTTATATTTAACAGGAATCACTTTTCAGTTAAATTTAAACACCTAAGAATAATTGTGTGTTAATTACAGGGTTAAACCAATAGTACTAGAACAAAACAAAGAAAAAATACTAAAATGGATAAAGTATTACATTTTACATCAACAGTCAGCACAAGAGCTGATCAAGTCACTGTTTCTCATAGTGTCCATTTCACTTCAATAGGTTTCTCCTTTGGTGCTCAGTTAGTTGTCACTGATCAAGGAGAACATATGATATTTGTCCCTTTGGGACTGGCTTAATTCACTCAGCATGATGTTTTCCAGATTCTTCCACCTTGTTGCAAATGACTGGACTTTGTTGTTTTTGACTGCTGTATAGAATTCTATAGAGTACATGTCCCATAATTTCTTTATCCAGTCTACTATTGATGGGCATTTGGGTTGGTTCCAGGTCCTAGATATTGTGAATTGAGCTGCAATAAACATTAAGGTATAGACACCTTTTTTGTTTTCAAATTTAATTTTCTTTAGGTAAATTCCAAGAAGTGGGATGGCTGGGTTGAATGGTAGGGTTATATTCAGGTTTCTGAGGAATCTCCAGAATGACTTCCATAGTGGTTTAACCAGTTTGCATTCCCACCAACAGTGGATTAGTGTCCCTTTTTCCCCACATCCTCTCCAGCATCTATTGTTGGTAGATTTCTGAGTGTGAGCCATTCTATCCTGGTTGAGGTGAACCTCATTGTGGTTTTGATTTGCATTTCCCTGATTGCTAGTGATCTTGAACATTTTTTCATGTGTCTGTTGGCCATTTGGATTTCCTCTTTTGAAAAATGTCTATTGAGGTCCTTGGCCCATCTCTTAATTGGGTTGTTTGTTTTGATGTTGTGGAGTTTCTTGATCTCTTTGTACCTTCGTTTCTCTCTTGTACATTTTAGGATCTTTTGATTTCTTCTATGACCCAGTTTTCATTCAGGAGCATATTGTTCAGTCTCCATGTGTTTGCATATGCTCTAGGGATTCCTGAGTTGCTAATTTTCAGCTTCATTCCTCTGTGGTCTGAGAAACTTCATGGTAAGATTCTAATTCTTTTGAATTTGTTGAGACTTGCTTTATGGCCTAGTATGTGGTCTATCCTAGTGAAGGTTCCATGTACTGCTGAGAAGAATGTAAATTCTTTTAAGTGTAAGATTGAAAGTTCTGTAGATATCTGTTAGATCCATTTGGTCTATAGTGTTTAAATCTACTGTCTCCTTGTTGATCTTCTGTCCGGTTGATCTGTCTGTTTCTGAAAGTGGAGTATTGAAGTCCCCCAGTAATATTGTATTGGAGTCTACATCTCCCTTTAAGAACCATAACAAGTATTTAAAAAAACGGTGCCCTGTAATTAGGTGCATATACATTTATAACAGTTACATCTTCCTTTTGAATTGATCCCTTAATCATTTTATAATGCCCCTCTTTGTCCCTCTTAACAGTTTTTGTGTTAAAGTTTATTTTGTCTGATATTAAGATGGCTACGCCTGCTCTTTTTTCATTTTTGTTGGCATGGAATATCTTTTTTCCAGCCTTTCACTTTCAGTCTGCATGCATCTTCTTTGTTGGAAATATGTATTTCTTGTAAGCAGCAAATAGATGGGTTTTGTTCCTTAATCCATTCAGCCAGTCTGTGCCTTTTAACTGGAGAGTTGTGTCCATTAACACTCAATGTGACTATTGATAAGTAGTAACTTTGCCCTGCCATTTTCCCAAAGATATTTCTAATATATGCTTTGAACTTCCTGTGATCTTTTACTGGAAGGTTTTCTTCCTTTACCTTCTTTCATATTGATGGCCATGTTTCTGTGTTTCTGTGTGTAACACATCTTTAAGCATCTTTTGCAGGGCTGGACAAGTGGTAACAAATTCTTTCAATTTCTGTTTTCTATGAAAGTACTTTATTTCACCTTCATTCACAAATGAGAGCCTTGCAGGATATAATATTCTGGGATGGCAGTTTTTCTTAGTACCTGGGCTATATCTCGCCATTCCCTCCTAGCCTGTAGGGTTTCTGATGAGAAGTCTGCTGTGAGTCTAATTGGAGATCCTCTGAGAGTAATCTGACATTTCTCTCTTACACATTTTAGAATCTTTTCTTTATGTTTCACCATGGTGAATTTGATTACAATGTGTCATGGTGAGGATCTCTTTTTGTCGTATTTATTAAGGGTTCTATGAGCTTCCTGTGCTAGGATGTCTCTGTCCTTCTCTGGGGAGTTTTCTGCTAGTATCTCACTGAAAATGCCTTCTAATCCTTTCTCAATTTCCATGCCTTCAGGAACTCCTAGAACCCGAATGTTGGGTTTTTAATAGTATCCTATAGAACCCCAACAACATTTTTTAGATTTCTAATTTCCTCTTGTTTTTTTTGTTTGTTTGACTGTATACTTTCCTGTGCCCTGTCCTCTAAGTCTGATAGTCTCTCTTCTGCTTCACTGATTCTGTTTTTAAGGCTCTCAAATGCTTTTGTCGTTTGAGCTATTGAATTCTTCATTTCATTTTGATTTCTCTTCAGTATCACAATTTCATATTCTACTAGATTCTTCATTCATTTTGATTCCTCCTTAAGATTTCATTTTCATTAGAGAGATTTTCTATCCTGTCCATGAGGATTTTTGTAGTTCAAGAATTCACTTTTGAGAACTTCTAAATGTTCTTGTCATAAATTCTTTGAAATCTGTGTCTCGCTTTTTTTCTATTTCATCATCTTCATAATCTTAAATTGGAGTATCATGTTCATTTGTGGGTGTCATAATGTCTTCCTTGTTCTAGTTTCCTCAGTTTCTACATTTGTTGCTTAGCATTGTGGAGATATTCTTTGGTTTCTTCTTTTTTTTTCCTTGCTCTGGTGGCTTTTCTCATTATACTATGACTCTAGATTAAGTGGACTATCTGCTTTTGGTGGATCTTTAGAGGCTTGTGATGGGTGTGGCCAGAGAGCTCTGTTCAGTTCTTCAGTGTTAAGGGTGTGCCAAAAGTGACACACCCATGTGTGGCATGGTAAATCTCTTCTCCCTCTCTGTTTTTTTTATTATTATTATTCAGAAGGGAAGTAATTCCATAACGCTGAGCTATTCTCCTTGAAGGCAGTCAGTGTCTGAGTGCTGGCCCCTGTGGGTATAATATTTGTCTGCTTTGTCCCAAGGACCACACAAAGGATCTATGCAATTTTCAGTGTAAGCTCAGATTCCCCTGCAATCTCTCACCAGGTTGCCAATGTTACCGAGTTTGTAGTATCTCCCACTGAGTACTCATATCTCAGGCACTCCATGAGTTTTCTCACACACCCTCAGTTTTCTTTTTTCACGGTCTCAGTTCATAAGCTCCACACATTCACTAGGTCTTAACCTCCTGTTGTTTCTCCCCACCAGAATCAGGCTTTTCTGCTTTGCTGTGGGTTGGTGAAGCCCCGAGGTGACACAGCTTTTATGTATGTCCAAAATGTTGCCTGCTCTTTGTCTTGCTCACCTTTGTAACGTGAGTGGAGAGAGAAAATCATGTCCATACTGGTCCCCTTATTTTTTTCTCTCCTCTAGTTAAGCTGCTGAACTTTCCCCCATGGGGCTTTAAGCCTCATTCTCTATAGGCTCTTCCTGCCACTTTCCCACCAGTGTCTCAGGCTACTGAGGTTTCACCTCACCTACCTTTCCAGGAATGGTGCATAGACTCAGTGGCTGGGGTCCCAAGTCATGGGGGGGAGGGGGTGCCCGTGCCCTCCACATAGGTCCACCATGTCCCACTAGTTCTGCAAGAGTTTCCTCTGCAGTTTTTTCCCTAACTCTTCCCTGAAACTAGAGTATCTCCACTTTTATTAAACTATCTTTGCCCGGACTATCAGTGTGTTCCCTCCCTATTCCACCATCTTGGAGGACTCCTATATTCAGATTTCTAAGATAACTTCATACTGTCTTCCTCGGTGTCACATCAGTTTACATGGCCACCAACAGTGGATTAGGATACCTTTTCACCACATCCTCACCCATATTTGTTGTTTGTTGATTTCTGTATAAGAGCCTTTCTAACTGGGGTAAGAAGAAACCTGATTGTGGTTTTGATTTGCATTTCCCTGATGGCTAGTGATCCTTAGCATTTTTTTCAATTGTCAGTTGACCATTTGAATTTCCTCTCTTGAAAAATTCCTGGTTAAGTCTTTTGCCTATTTCTTATCTGAATTGTTTGTTTTGTTGTTGAGTTTCTTGAGCTGTTTATAGATACTGGATATTAACCCTTCACCCGTTGCATAGTTTGCAAATATTTTTCTCCCATTCTATTGGTTTCCTCTTCACTTTGCCTAGTGTTTTCTTTGCAGTGCAGAAGCTTCTCAGCTTAATATATTCCGAGTTGTTAATTTTGGCTTTGATTGCCTGTGTTTATGCCAATATCTTGCACAATTAAATTTTAAACTTCTTGACTCTTATTATAACAAATAATTTAAAACAAGCATCTGTAAAAAATCTAAAACTAGCATCTGTAAAAATATTTTATTTCTTTCCCTATTCTATAAGTTTTTATCTTTTAAAAATTTTAAAACTTTTTTGTTTAAAATTGAGATCCAATTGTACACATTAGTCTACATGGAGTCATAGTCATCAATGCCACTGTCTTCACCTACACATCTTGCCCCACTATCTTGTCCTACTGTAAAGCCCGCAGGGGTAATAACACACATGGACCTGTCATCTCCTGTTATAACAACATATTCTTCTGGACAACTCCTAGAGTACCTGGCTGAGGATGTTTTACAGTTCAATTTTTTTTTGCAAATAGAACAAGTATACTTAAACATATAATATATTAAACATAGAAGCCAGTAACAAAGACATTCTTATCACTTATAAAGTAAGTCATTTTATTCCTAACTTTTAAACAACTGGCACCACCACAAATATGTGATTAATATGTTTTACATGATACATGGCTATGACAACACTAGATGAAAGGAATTTTTCAGTTCCATTATCATCTTACTGGTACCAATATTGTATACACAGTCCACTATTGTAGGAATAGCCATTACAGGGTGTGTGACTTGATATCTTTTTGTATGTTCTGGCCTTGGAATGTGATTCAGGGACAGAGTTCATGACTCCCCAAAGTTCATCATCCTCAGAAAATTGGTCTTGACCCATCATGAAAAATATTTGCCCTTGCCAATGAAAGGTATAGGATGGACACATAGTCCAGTATGCTGTGTGCTGCTGTAGAAATTTTCTTCTCTCCTAGGTAAGAGATCCAGGGAAAGGCATCTCTTTTTCCCTGTAGAGAATGATTCTAAATTTGATGATCAGAATGGCTGGGGTAAAGTTATTACTTACCTCAACATATGGGAAAAATTACAACAGAAAAGCGTAATCAAAATCCTGGTATGATCTCCCTCAAAATTACTCTGCTTTCACCATTTTAGGGACAAATCTATTTATTCTTTGAGACAAGTTTAGATATAATCATTGATTATTTAATCCAAATTATATTCCCTTTCTTAAAAATAAGTCTAGGCCTGGAATGGTACACATTCTGTGCTGTAACTGTTGCATACTGTGGCTTAGCCTATTCTAAATTTAAGAATAAAAGCCCTATATGAGGATTTTTGTTATAGGATTATTTTCTCCCACTGGTGGTAAGGCTTTGTAATGTTTTTGTATCAACTCATAATAATAATAATGTAATCAAGGAGAGACATTTCACTCACTAATCTATTTATCATAGACAAAACATTGAACTAGACATATTATTATAAATCTCATGATAACCCTATGTGGGAATGTGTTTTTATTCCAACTTATGAAAGAGAAAGCTGAAGCTAAAAGAAGTTATACCAGTGCACCAGTGTCAACTATTTCCTTTCTATGTCAAATCCACACTCACTTCATTCTTTTTTTTAATAATTCATCTGTTTATTAAAAAGTCAGTTAAAGAGAGAGACAGAGATGGAGACAGACACTGAGACAGAGAGAATCTTCTACCAGCTGGTTTACTACCCAGATGGCTGCAATGGCCAAGGCTGGGCCAAGCCAAAACCAGGAACTTGGGCTTCATTTGGGTCTCCTACATAGGTGGCAGGGGCCCAAACACTTGCGCCATCTTCTGCTGCTTTCCCAGACCACTACCATGGAGACAGATAGGAGGTGGAGCAATCTGGTTTGGAACAGGTGCCCATGTGGATACCAGCATCGCAGGCTTCACAGACTACACCACAATGCCAGTCCCTCATGCCATTCTTTTGCCTTTCCCCACCCTTCTATTCCTCTTATCCCCTTTTTTCTTCTCTTATTCTCTCTCCATCCTATCTGTAATTGACATTAGGAAAACTAATCATCAATGATCTAATCTTTGAAAAGACTTAGAACATACTCCCTTATCTTTTTGATAGTTTTATTTTAATACCTTTTCTTTTTTAGTGCACTTTATGTTTTAGAGTGGTTTATTTTCTCAGCAGCAAGAAGTAGAAATTAGAGTTTATGTACTCTTATTATATGATCTGGCAATTTTATCATCCTGCTTACCCACATGTACACACAACTTCCCCCATTATCAAAACCCCACACCACAGTGATACATGAGTTATTTACAACCTATGATTACACAATGATACAGCATCATTAATCCCTTAACTTCATAGATTATGTTATAGTTCATTATTTAAATTTTATAGATTTCAACAAGTATATTGTGACATGTACCTATCATTGTTGCATTGTACATATCAGTTTCTTTTTATTTTTTACTTTTTTTTATTTGAAAGATAGAGATATAGATAGTGAGAGAGAGAGAGAGAGAGAGAGATAGAAAGAGACAGAGAGAAAGGTCTTCCTTCCATTGGTTTACTCCCCAAATGCCCGCTACGGACAGAATGCACCGATCCAAAGCCAGGAGCCAGGTGCTTCTTCCTGGTCTCCCATGCGGATGCAGGGGCCCAAGCACTTGGGCCACCCTCCACTGCCTTCCCGGGCCAAAGCAGAGAGCTAGACTGGAATAGGAGCAACCAGGACTAGAACCCGGTGCCCATATGGGATACCGGTGCCGCAGGCAGAGGATTAACCAAGTGAGCCACGGCACCGACCCCGGTACATATTAGTTTCACCACCTTAAAATTCCTATATTCTCATGTAATTTGTCCTTTTTTAGTCCTTGTCCCTGGCAAACAATGGCCAGTCTACTGCATTCATAATTTTGCCTTTACCAAAATACCACACATTTGGAATTACACAGTAAGTAAACTTTTCAGACTGGCTTCTTCACTTAGTAAAATATATTTAAGTTTCTTTAATATTCAAATCCCAGCTGCTACACATCAGATCCAGCTCTCTGCTGTGGCCTGGGAAAGCAGTAGAGGATGGCCTAAGTCCTTGGGCCCCTGCACCCAGTTGGGAGACACAGAAGAGGCTCCTTGGCTCCTGGCTTTGGATCAGTGAAGCTCCAGCCATTGCAGCTAATTGGGGAGTGAACCAGCAGAGGAAAGACCTCTCTCTCTTTCTGCCTCTCCTTCTTTCTCTGTGTAACTGACTTTCAAGTAAAAATAGATATTGCATTTTCTAGCTGTAACATCACATATTTATGCATTCACATATTTGTCCATTCATAAATGGACAATTGATTTCTTGCAAGTTTTGACAGCTATAAATAAATCTGCTATAAACACCCACATAATGAAGAAACATTTTGAATTCATTTGGATTGATACAAGGAGTGCAACTACCAGATCATATGTAAAAAGTATGCTTCATTTTGTAAGATACTACAAAGCTGTTTTCTAAAGTGATTATGTCGTTTTGTGTTACCATCAGCAACTAGTAAGAGTTCCTGATGCTTCACAGCCTCACCAGCATTTGGTATCTTCAGTGTTTTGAAGTTGGGCTATTCTAATAGGTATGAGCTTATGTCTCATTGAGATATTAATATGAAATCCCCTAATAAAATATATTGAAAATTTTTCTTATACTTATTGGACTTTTAAATGTTCTTCAATGTGTGATCTATTAATGTATTTTGTCCATTTTTAAATTTGATTTAGTAGTTTTTTTTAAATTATTTTGCATAACAGTTCTTTATTTTGTGTGTCTTTTTAAAATATCTTCTCCTGATCTGTAATTTATTTTCTCATTCTCTTAAATGTAATAAAATTTGTTTTAGAATAATTTTAAATCAATAGAAAAATTTTAAATTATAGTGCATAGATTCCTATGTATGCCACATCAAGTTTACCTATTGCTTATTTATTTACTTATTTACAGAAAGGGACGGAAAAGGAAGGGTTGGAATGTGGGTGGGAGGGAGGGGGGGGTAAGTGCCACTAAGTTCCTAAGTCTATATATATGAAATATATAATATTTATATAACATAAATGAAAAATAATAAAAAATAAAATGAAAACGTAAGCATTTCTTTAAAAAAATAATTATAGAAAGACAGTGAATGAGAAACAGAGAGTCGAGAGAGAGGCCCTCTAGCCACCATTCACTCTCCAGATGGCCACAACCACCAGGGCCAAGCCAGGCTGAAGTCAGTAACCAGGAGCTTTTTCCAGGTCCCCCACGTGGGTGGCAGGGCACAATCACTTGGGCCATTTTCTGCTTTTCCTTGTGCTAATGTACCTGGATTGTAAGTAGAGGGTCAGGACTGCCAGTGTTACAGGCAGCAGTTTTACCCACTGTGCCACAATGGCAGCCCTTGTATTGGTATAAAACACTTGTTATAATTAGTTTATTATTAAATAAAGTCCATCCTAACATATTTTTTTTTTTATGTTCCATGATCCTCTCAGGATATCACAATGTGTTTAGCTGTCATGTCTCTTTTAGGCTCCTCCACTCTGTGACATGTTCTTAGACTTTCAGAATTTTGGATGACTTTGGAAGTGTTAAAGAGTATTGATCAGATATTTTGTGAAATGTTCTTCAATTGATTGAGAGGGCAAGTGTTCTGATGATTACCTTGGAATTAATGGATTTTTAGGAAGAAGACCACAGATAATTTTCCTTCAAGTGGCGAAACATAGCTCTCCATGTCTCAATTATGAGCTTCTTTCCTTCAAAAGATTATGGAATGGAAAATAAGGGAAGGAGAAAATTTCTTAAAGAAAAAAAAACTATCAAGATTTACATTTGATATGTAACGCAGATACCACTCTCATGTTGATGGTGCTAAACATCATGAAAATAGCACATTCCAGTTTATATTAAAATGTAAATATGATTATTATTTTAGAAATTTAAAAATGGATGTCAAACTACTTTTATATCAATCTTTCACGTTTTGCAGAATATTTGAGCACCCAATATTTTCCTAATACATCTAAGATGGCTGTCCAAAAAGAATCATATAACACAAGCTTGCCTTCTTGGAGTTCAACATGTAATGGAGGAAAACAGACCCAGGGAGAATGATTTTATTTTTATTTTTGTTTATTATAATAGTGTTTGAAAGGCAGAAATACAAAGAGACAAAACGGTGTTTTATCCACTAGTTCACATCCCAAAAGACTACAACTTCCAGGGCTGGACCAGGCCAAAAGCAAGATCTCAGAACTCAGTATGGATCTCCCATATGAGTGAATAAGACCCAATTACTTGAGCCATCACTTGTTGCCTACTGGAGTGCACATCAACAGGAAGTTAGACTATAGAGTAAAGCTGGTACTGGAACTCAGACATCCTGTCATGGGATTCAGGTATTCTAAGCAAAAAACCTAACCACTGCACCAAATGCTATTTATATCAGAATGGAATAGAGGTAGACATGAAGAAAAGGAAGAGATTCTTTGAATCTCGAGGCATCAGAAACCAGTAACCTTTCAGGAATGAGCAAAATTGCACTAGATAAATAT
The DNA here is from genome assembly GCA_949820135.1 of Sylvilagus floridanus. Lineage (NCBI taxonomy): Eukaryota > Metazoa > Chordata > Mammalia > Lagomorpha > Leporidae > Sylvilagus > Sylvilagus floridanus. The sequence continues at coordinate 55,497,462 of OX463224.1, read as the reverse complement.
GAGTTAAAGGAAATATTACACAGAAACAGAAAAAACACTCAAGATGAATAGTTCATATTTATGGCACAAGTGATTCAAGAGGCAATATTAATATGTTTGTGCTACTGTTATAACCAGAAAGACAGGAAATGATACAGATAGTATCTGACAGCAGAAGTCTGGCATTTTTTGCATCCACAAAATTTGTCAGCCTTCAGCCTAGGACTGGCTGAGAGGTTGATTACTGTGATTGTTTGAGGTTTTTTGCTTAACTGCAGAGAATATTTCTAGGTTACAATCTGCTTGCATGTTAAGCTAGGATGCAGATCACAGAGATAGAAGTCCCTTTGAGCCAACTCATCATTCTAGTACAGAGGATAATTGAGGCCGATTTATTACAATTCAACAGTACTTTATAACTAGAATTCATTTTTATTTTTACCCAAAGTGTGTGTGTGTGTGTGTGTGTGTGTGTGTTGAGATGCTTCAATAAGAAGTTTCCCAGAACAAAAGGCAACAGAAAGAACTTGAGCTATCAAACAACATTTCAAATCTTGAGCTTCTTCCTTTACAGTCATTAGTTGTGACTAAATTTAGGTTATTCTCAAAACAAGGCTTTGGGAAGGGTAGTGTGGCTACTAGACTCATACAAATGACCAAAGAGAATAATTACCAAGATTTGGGATACATAGATACCAAGGTCTGCATTTTTAAAACAACCCTCCAGAAATGTTTTAACAAGTAGAGGCATTTTGGAAGGACCTCACAAATTACAATGCTGTTCACTTACCAGAACAGGACCTCCAATTTGATATTTATCTAATAGCTTTTGTCGTTAACATCATTCATCATCCATTTCTCTAGGCTGACATAAAGCCGAATCAATATTTATTACCCTTGGACTAATTTCTAGGTTATTGAAGGTACTTCCCATATAAATATTTTCTATTTTGTATAACAAGTTATCACAAATCCAGTGACTTAAAATAATACTTATTATTTCACATTTCTGTATATCATCAGTCCAGGTACAGAATGAATAGATCTCTGTTCATCAACTCAACAGGCTGAAATCAAGGTATTGGTTCAGGACAGAAGTTTCTTCAGAACATGAGGATCTTTATGAGACTCACTTTTTTTTTGAAAGGCAGAATTAACAAGAGAGAGGTCTTTCATCTGCTTGTTTACTCTCCAAATGGCCGCAACGACCAGGGCTGGACTAGGCTGAAGCCAGGAGCCAGGAGCTTCTTCCACATCTCCCACATAGGTGCAAGGGCCCAAAGAAGACTTGTGTCATCTTCTGCTGCTTTCCCAGGCACATTAGCAGGGAGCTGGGTCAGAAGTGGGCCAACCATTACTTGAACCTTTGCCCATATGGGATGGCAGCATTGTAGGTGGTGGCTTTACTTGCTATGCCACAACAACGGCCCCAAGACTCACTTTAAAAAGTTTAAACTTATTTTAAAACAGGAGTGGGAACCTATTTTTTTCTGCCAAGAGCTATTTGAATATTTATATCATTGGTGGGCCATACAAAATGATCAACTTAAAAACTAACCTGCTGAGATGCCAAGATGGTGGAATAGGACAGAAGCTTAATGCTCTAGTCTACGTGAAGATAGTTAAAAAAAAAAAAAAAACATGGAGAGAGTGCAATTTGAGGGAATAATTAGGGAGAAAATGGCAGAGGAAACTCCAAGCTAATTAGTGGGACATGGACAGTGTGGATGCACACAACTCATGACCCCAGTAGCTGAGAGCCTTAGTATCAGCTTTGGAGAATGAGATGAGACCAGACTGCAGCAGCCTAAGCTACTGGCAATAAAGCACGAAGAGCCTGACATGAATCTGGCTTGGAGCCCTGTGGGGGACAGTGTACCTGCCAAACTAGAGGGGAAAAAAGAGAAAGCACATTTCTCACTCCCTGACCACCTGTAACAGTGTCCTATAACTAGCGGAGAGCCTGCAGACACCATTTTGGACATGCATACCAGCTGTGCTAGCTTATGTTTGCACACTCAACAACCAGCAGAGAGGAGATGCCTGAGTCTGGCTGGGAGAACCAACAGAGGGCTGGGTGCTCATGAATGTAGGAGCCTTATGTGCTGGGACTATGAAAATATTCTAGCTGCATGTGAAGGAACAGGGTGTGGCTAGGTCTTTGGGCAGTCTCTGTGGGCATCTCTACTTGCTCAGGGCTCCTTGATTCCCTGTTGAGTGCCATTGCCACAGGATGGTGCTCACGTCAAGGACTGCACAGACAGTTTGTGTGGTTCTTGTGGCAGTACAAACATTGTACCTACTGGGCTAGCACCCAAGCATTGGTCTCCTTGGAGGAGAGGAGATGAGTATGGGACTATGCCAACAGAGCTAAACAAACCACCATCTGATTAAAAAAAAAAAGAGAGAGAGATTTACCATGCTCAATTTGGGAGTCACCTTGGACACTCCCTTCACCATGGAGCACTGACCAGAACTCCCTGGCCACACCCAGCACCTGCCACAGGGTAGTCACTGAAAGAGCAGACACTCCACTAAGCCACAGAGGCATAGGCCAAAGATAAAAGCCATCCCAGGGAAACAAAATAAACCAACAAGTATACACACAAATGCCTAATAATTAATACAGCAATTCAAGAAACAAGAATAAAGATGACTACATCACTTGATGAGGCAGAAGAAAGAATATCCAAGTTATAAGACAAATCTCTGGAAATTTTACAGTCAGACCACAAAAAAGGAGAAATTAGAAAACTAAAAAACAGTGTTGGATGGGATACTATCATATGACCCAACAAATAGGTTTTAGGAGTTCCTGAAGGCATGGAAAGAGTGAATGGATCCGAAGGCCTTTTAGGGAAATTAATATGGAATATTATTCTAATTTGGAGAAAGAGATACCCAAGTACAGGAAGCACATAGACCTACTAATAGAAATGACCAGAAAAGTTCTTCACCACAACACATTAAAGTTGAACTCTCCACAGTAAAACAAAAAGAAAAGATTCTAAAATGTGCACGAGGTAAATGCTAGATTACTTTCAGAGGATCTCCAATTAGACTCACAGCTGACTTCGCATCAGAAATCCCGCAGGCTAGGAGAGAATGGCAAGATATATTCAAAGTCACAAGAGAAAAAAAAGTCAACCCAGAATACGGTACCCTGTAAAGCTCTCATTTATGAATAAAGGTGAAATAAAGATCTTCTATTACAAACAGATGCTTACAAAAGATGCTTAAGGATCTGCTGCACACAGAAACACATTGTGGTCATCAGTCTGAAAAGATAAAGGCAGAAAATCTCCTAGTAAAAATACAAAGGAAATCCAAAGTAAACAATAAGATTATTTATGGAAAAATGGCAGGGCTCAGTCATTACTTTTCAATAGTCACCTTGAATGTAAATAGCCTCAACTCTCCAGTTAAAAGATATAGACTGGTTGAATGGGGAAAACAATCTGTTTACTGCCTACAAGAAACATATCTCAACAGAGATACATGCAAACTGAAAGTGAAAGGATGGAAAGATATTCCATTCTAAGAGAAACTGAAAAAGATTTGGTGCAGCCATACTAATATCAGGAAAAAATACACTTTAACATGAGTACTATTAAAATAGACAAAGGAGGGCTCTATTCAATGATTAAGAAATTAATTCAACAGGAATATGTGACTACAAAAATGTATATGCACCTAATTACATGGCACCTAGCTATTTAAAAGAAATGTTAATGGATCTAAAGACATAGATTCCCATGCAGTAGTAATGAGGGACTTCAATACCCCACTTTCAGCAATAGATACATCAACCAGGCAGATCAGCAAGGAAACAACAGTTAATCGACACTATAGAGCAACTGGATTTAACAGATATCTATAGAACTTTTCATCCAACAGTTTCTGAATACTTTCTTCTCACCAGTGCATGGAACTTTCTCTAGGATAGACCACAGGCCAGACCATAAAGCAAGTCTCAGCAAATTAAAAAATAAGTCAAAATCATACCATGCGTCTTCTCTGACAACAATGGAATGAAGCTAGAAATCAGCAACTCAGGAATCTCTAGAACATATGCAAACACATGGAGAATGCACGACGTGCTCTTGAATAAGTAATCAAAAGTGAAATCAAAAACCTGTTGAGGAACAGTTTTTTTTTTCCATACTATTGGTTGAACTCTTAGTACAGTGTTAATTTTCTGTGTATAAATTTAATTGATAATAGATCTTAGCAAAAAATAAGAATGGGAATAGGGGAGGGAGGAGGAAGAAGGGTGGTAGTGGGTGTGGAAGGCTTGGTACGGTGGGAAGAATCACTATCACTATGTTCCTAAAGTTGTATTATGAAATGCATGATGTTGTATACCTTGAATAAAGAATTTGAGAAAAACATAACCTGCTATAGATTTATTGAATTTCAGGTCTTGTTTGGGTTGCCATAGCAGGGCGAGACCAAATGATTTTACAGGATTTACGCAGCAGTTGGATCAAAGGATCCCAACCTCTGCTTTAAAGGGAAGGAGAGAGAGAGAAAGAGAGAGAGAGAGAGAGAGAGAGAGCGAGGGCGAGTGAGCAAGCTGGCATCTACTGTTTCACTCCCCACAAGTGTCTACAATAGTGGAGCTGGGTCAGGCTTAATCCAGAAGCCCAGAACTCAATACAGGTCTTCCAAACGGATGCCAGGAACCCAAGAACTTAAGCCACCATGTTCTACCTCCCCAGACATGCATTAGCAGGAAGCTGGAATCAAGTGAAATTGAGACTCAAACCTAGGCATTCTGATATGGGATGTTCATGTACCAACTGGCAGCTTAACAACTGTGCCGAATGCCTGCCCCAGACTCACCTGTTAGCAGAACTGATTACCCTGGAGCTATGAGATTAATGTTCCCATTTTTCCTTTTTGGGATCACTGTGCCACTCTCAGATTTTACAAGTGTCTATTGTCTCCTGCCTTGTGGTTTACATGTAATGCGTTAACATAAACATTTAGTTTCTTGGACATATGTCTTTGATTTTCATTTTTTACAACCCACTGGAGACTACTCTGCTTTTCACAGCTTACATGTTTAAGTTAGGCCCACCTGAATAATCTCCTTAATATAAAATTGACTATTTCAAGGAATAAATTACTTCCAGAGAATTACTTAAAAGAATTACATCAGATTTTCATTAGATAACTAGGAAAAGTTGTGTGTATTTAAGGAGTAAGGAAAGTTGTAGCACCATCTTAAAATTCTGCCCTCCAAACCCTTGCAGGAGTTGTTGCTAAGAGGAAAACCTTCTCTAAATGCTTATGCTCAAGCCTTGTCTTGGCAACATGATTCTACATATCTGGTTTCAAATTTTTGTTCTCCAGATTTCTGGGGCTGGCACTATGGTGGAGCAGGTTAAGCCACTACCTGAAATGCCGGCATCCCAAATGGGCACTTGTTCGAGTCCTGGCTACACCACTTCCATCCCAGCTCCCTGTTAATCTGTCTGATAAAACAGCAGATAATGGCCCAAGTGCTTAGGCCCCTGTTTCCAAGTGGGAAACCCCAAAGAAGCTCCTGGCTCCTCACTCTGGCTTGGCCTGCAGCTATTTGGGATATAAACCAACTTATAGAAGATCAATCTCTCTCTCTTTCTCTGTCTTTCTCTAACTCTGCCTTGAAAACAAGTAAATAAATCTTTTTAAAAAGGAACAGATTTCATGCATTTCATAACTACAATTCTAGGAACACCATACTTCCCCTCCTCCTTCCTTCAATTCCCTCTCACTCAACAACCTGATCATAGAATTATTTTTATGTCCCCAAGTGAGATGTTTATTCCCTCTTCTATAGGATACTGTGAAAAATAAATGAGATAATGAAACAATACTTAATTTGATTCATGAATTGTCTTAAGTGAAAAGTATTTGATTCATTTAAGCAAATATTAGAATATTAACCATCCTACGCCTGGCAGTGAGCCACAGGTGTTAGAAAAACATTTGGGAACAAGACCATCACATCCATGATCTCACAAAGCTCCATACTTTGTCATATATTAAATAAATGAATACAGACAATCAAAATTTTGATCAGTATCATAAAAAGAAAAAATATATAAGGACAAATGCGAAGTCCAAAGTAAGCATCCCGATCCTTGGTTTCTATTCTAGCACTATTTCTCCTCAGCCATCATGAATTATGCAGTACCTCCAAAATCCTTAGTCAAGACCCTGCTCCAAATTGGCTGTCATATGAACAGAATCACATTAGTCTGTCTGAAATGAGGTTTAACAGGAATTATTGTTTAATGATGAGTCTGAGCAAAAGTCCTGATTGAAGGTGGGAAGGAGCAATAATAGCTCTTTTCTGAAAGGCTTTTATGGATGATCTTTTGTTCCTATCAGAAATTGGTATTCAGTTATCTACCAAGCCTGGATTGAGAAGTGGAAGTAGAATAACTCAAAGATAAGTTAAAAGCTTATTAATTTTATCTATGTATTTGAGAATAGCATTTTGGATTCCTACTTAAAATCCATTTGTCTCTATTTCAATTTCATGAACAAATGCTTGCTTATTTTAATGAAGAAAATTCTTGAAAACATTTCTAAATTCACCTTAGACTTTTTTTTAATGCATGGTTAAGAACAGGGAGAAAAAAAGAGAGACCTGAGAAATTATACCCCTGTACCAATGTCAAGTAAATGAGTTTTAACATTGGGAAAAATAAGAGCTTATAAAACCAGAAGAAAATAATTTAAAATAATGTATTTCTAATGGAGGTGAGAGCCCAGAGGAATTAATTACAAACCCACACCTGGGATAGAAATCAAATCAGATGTGTGGCTGAGGACAAGGGTATCATGATTTGCATCCCTGGCTGTGATTGATCCCAACATGTGGAGGCCACTTCACTGCTTCCTTTTCTATCACACACCAAGTGCAGTTATACAACTAACATAATGCCCTGTAAGAGATATCAGGATGAAAGGAAAAGTTTAAATGACCTGCAAGTGAATATTATTGAAAAAATATGTTATTGAATAAATTTGAACAAATATGCATTGAGTTTTCTATTGCTGTGTAATAAGTTATCACAAATATAGTGGCTTAAAACAATATCTATTTAAAATTATTTCACTGTTTCTACAGATGAGAAGGCTCACACAGTCAATTGAGCTCTCTATGTGGGGTCTTACTGACACTTGGGGCTGCAGTTCTCATCTGGAGCGTGAGGTCCTCTTTCAAGCTCACTTACATTGTTCACAGAAACTGGCTTCCTGTGATAGAACGGTAGTCTCCATTGTCATACTTGTTATTAGCCAGGGGTTGCTCTTAGTTCCTAGAGGATGTCTATGGAAGCCAACACACAACATAGCAGCTATATTCCTCAAAGCCAACAGGAGAACCTCACTCTAGTCTATTAGGTCTTATATATGATAACCTAATCAAGGAAGTACTATTCCATGGAATTCACAGATCTTGACCACATTCAAGAAGAGACATTTCTCTACAATATTAGGCCTGGGAATCATAGCAGCATTTTGTATATTCGACTTCATAAAACACAAGCCAAAATTTTTCCTAGAGTTTGTATTATTTTACACTCCCATGAGCAGGGTATGAAAGTTTCAATTGCTCCACAGCCTCAACTATATTTAGTGTTGACAGGTGTGATTTGTTTTTGATTTGTACTTGTTTTTAATTTTAGCTATTTGAGTGGGTGTGAAGTGGTATCACATTGTGGATTTTCTTTTTTGTTGCCCTAATTAGTAATGATGAAAATTTTTAAAGGATTATTGACCATTCATATAACATCCATTATAGTTACATAGTGTCCATTCAAATCATGGATTCATTTTTAAATTGTGTTATTGGACTTTATTGCTAGGTTGTAATATACAATTTGGGTTTAACTTTTGCCAGATACATTTTATGAATGTGTTTGTCTAAATTGTGGCTTATCTTTTATTTTTAATTATGTGTTCCATGAATAGATATAGTTTTGATGAAATTCACTATATGAATTTCTTCTTTCATGGCCATTAGAACTCTTCTAAAATTTAAGTATTTAAATTTTATCAACAGATTGTAAAGTTATCTTTCCATTTTTCCCTAAAAGCCTGATGGTTTAGATTCTAGGCTTAATTTTCATATGTGGTAAGAGTGAACAATTGAAATTCATGTTTTCCTCATACGAATATTCAATTGTTCTTGTACCATTTGTTCAAAAGCTTTTTTTCTCAATTATTTTTGTATATTTGTTCAAAAATCAATTGAGCATATGAATATGTTCTGTAAAGCCAAATCTGTTCCATTCATCTAAATACCTATCTTTATGCCAATATTATGCTATTGTGCCTTCTGCATCTTTACACAATGTCTTAAAGTTGGATAATGTAAGTTCTCTTGTTTTTTATTCCTTCTTATGATTATTTTGTCAATTGTAGGTTTTTTCATTTCTATATAATTATTAGAATCATAATAACTATGGCAGCCTACTTTGGAGTGCTTTCCAATGCCTTCAAAGAGTATTTGTCTGAATAAATTTTACCCAGGGTTTATAATTGATAATAGCAGTTACATAGATCTAGTACAGGCTACTTGGCCTTATGGTAACAGAAAGACCCTGCTCAAATACTTTTTATTCAGATTCTATCCCAGTCCTAGTTTTAACCAGCTTTTAATCCAGAAAACCAGCAACATTGTTATATGTACTCCTTCTTAAGGATTGTCTTCCCCCTCCAGGAATCCTGATGATATAATAACATACAGAAGATCCAGTGGGGTAGTACTGTGGCATAGTGGGTAAAGCAGCCACCTGCAGTGCCAATATCCCATATGGGTGCTGGTTCGAGTCCCGGCTGCTCCACTTCTGATCCAACTTTCTGCTATGGCCTGGGAAAGCAGTTGAGGATAGACCAAGTCCTTGGGCCTCTGCATCCACGTGGGAGACCAAGAAGAAGCTCTTGGCTCCTGGCTTCTGGCTTTGGATAACCACAGCTCCTGCCATTGTGGCCATCTGGGGTGTGAACTAGCTGATAGAAGGGACAGAAGACCAGTCTCTCTCTCTCTCTCTCTCTCTCTCTCTCTCTCTCTCTCTCTACCTCTCTGTAACTTTGTCTTTCAAATAAAAAAAAAAAACAAATAAATCTTTAAAAAAAGATCTAGCCTGTCTTTTTTGCTCCTTTTAGAACTGCACAAAGTGTTGAGATCTACCATTCTGCCTGGGCCCTGCAGCCCCTTATCCTGCATCAGAAATAATTTCATTATGCCTTGTAGCTCACCTTGCCTATGTTTCACTGATAGCCTGCAAGAAATCTGCCACTTTCTTCAATCCATTTAACTGTTAATGGAGATTAAGTTTTATTGTATATCTTGGCTACAGGTAATCATAATGTATCATAAATTTAAAAACTGCTAAAAGAATGTATTTAAATTATTTAAAACTTATTTTTGAAAGGCAGAGAGAGAGAGAGAGAGAGAGAGAGAGAGAGAGAGAAAGAGAAAGAGAAAGAGAAAGAGAAAGAGAGTCTTGCATCTGCTGGTTCACACCCCAAATAGCTAAAACAGCTGAGACTTGGCCAGACCAAATCCAAGAGCCCAGAGCTCAACAGGGGTCTCCCAAGTGAGTGGCAGGGACCCACTACTTTAGTCATTACCTGTTGCTTCCCATGGCTTGCATTAGCAGGAAGGTTAAATTAGAGGCAGAGCCAAGATTCAAAGCCATGCACTCTAATATGGGATATAGGCCTCCCAAGTGGCATCTTAACCAGTGTATTAAATGTCTGTTCCTAAGAATGGATTATAAACATTCTCACCACAAAGCAATAATAAGCTATTGAGGTGATGACCGTGTTCATCTGTGATCCTCCCACAATGAATACTTTTAATGGTGTGCAAGTTTAAATTTGTGTATCATATCTGTGGTTATTAGGCAATTTAAAATAAAACTTTAAAAACAGAAGGATCCAGCTTAATGAAGACTGGTTAAAAAACTTTATGTTTAGAAAATTTTGGTCATTATATATTAGCAACATTTCTATTTTCAAGTCCCAAAGTATTCCTGAACTAAATGACTTAGACACAAATATTCTCTCATTTCTTTCCTTATTCTCATTTTTTTCTCTTAAAATTTCTTTCAAATTTCCCTCTCACTTATTTCCTTCATTATTCTGGCTCCACAGGCATGCCATATTCTATTTTTTCCATATATAATTGAGAGTCTTATTCCCCATAACTGCCTCCTCAGTACTCTTCCTCAATCACCTTCCATAGAGTTCCCTTGATTCCATTCTGTACCTGGTCTCCAGTTTAAACACTGTCTCCATCAAGTGGACCCTCCTCCAGTCTCTTACCATCTTTGAGGTTTCACCAGGATAGGAGCCCCCATTTCTACTTTTCCTCCCTACATCTACTTTGGGAAAACAAGTGTGTATGGTACACACCACTGCTTCTAAGAGTAGTTGAAATTCAGATTCCTTGGCTCATCTCTTAGATTCAGTTAGTCTAAGGTAAAGTCCAACAAACTCTTTTAGAGCAAGGACTGTGTCATTTTCCCTCCTAAAACACCCCACAATCTGGAAATATCCAGTCTAGATGACACCTTTAGTCACGATTTGTTAAAGTAAACCATTATTAGCTCACTCATGATTAGAAAATTCATCTTTCCCTGTTCCAGACATTAGCAATAAATGCCTTTCAGCTCTGCCTCCGAAATGTGTTTGGTTCTACCTGTTTCATATTTTCATGCTATCAAAAACCATCCTGTTGTTTACATGAACCATACTAATAACCTCTCAACTGGTTTTCCTATACATACTCTTTATTAGCTGGAGAGATGTTTTCAAATAAGTAAATCTGATTATATTGTCCACATGATTAAAACATTTCAATGCAACCAAACAATAATTTGCATGTTTCTTATTTGTGGATCTCACTTTGTCTCAGTCACCTCCTCTCATTATGTCCCGGTTACTTTGGTTATGGGATGATTCCTCAACACATTCACTCCTGCAAGTCTGTATGCTTATTGCTCCTTGAGTATGGAATGTTCTCCAGATCTCTGCATCACTGGTCCTACTCAATACTCAAGTTTCAATTCAAGCCTTCTTCCTCAAATAAACCTGTCTATTCAACCTAAGGAATCTGCCACTCACTCCCACTCCTGCACTATACTATCGTGTGTAAGTTTTTTTAGAGCATAGCAGAAGCTGAAATCTTTATGTGCTCATTTTCTACCTCCTCATTAGAATGTGAGCTGCAAAAGAGCCCAAATCATGTCAAGTTTCTTCATCACTAAAGTTCCATTGTATGGAAAAATGGATGTGACAGAGTCAGCACTCAAAAAAAAAAAAAAAAGCCTTGTCCAATAAACAAGCAGACTGTAGCAAAATAAACACGGGGTGGGGGGAAGGTTCATCAAAGTAAGAGTGTTTTTAACACCACAGCAGAATAATCAAAGAAAATATCACTGTCTCTAGGTATTGCAATTCATGCCCACTTAAACAATTTATAAGATTAGACTTTTTTCAAATGTGACCAGCTAAGCATCACATCTGTGCTGTGGTGTAATGTTTTCTAATAATAAAAAAGTCACACTTTTTAAAAAAATGTCTACACAAAAAATGTAAAGTTCAGTAGAAATAAAAAGGAATATGAAATTATATAGTGATAGAACTGAATTTGCAGAAGTATTCTTGAGGTTGCAGTAAAAAATTCAAAAATTTTTATGTCTACATTCGATTAAGTTAAATGAAATTAAAGATAACAGCTACCATTTTAAAAAGTGCTTGAATAAAGTAGACAAGACATGGTAATTCAAGAACAATAAATATCTCCAAATCTAGCATATGAAACACAAACAAATGAAAGTTGCTTTCTGCCATTATTTAGTCCCATTTTTACTAAGTGCTATTAATTGTGCAATTGAATTCACTTATTCACTTCTCAGAGTGTGACTACAGCAATGGGGAATACCTAGTCAAAGACACCTATCCCATCTTGGAGGCAATGAGATGAGTGAAAGTAATCACATTTAGAAAATAAATTTGTACATTCACTATTTTTTGTTCTGTGTAGTTCTTAATATCTAACCCATTGTTTCTCCTGGATACATGTAGCTATAGGGTATCATAAGTAAAATTTATAATTCCAACCACTTTTGACTGAAACCAGTGGTGATTTACTAACATTTTTGCCATAACCTAAAAGCACTACAATAAAGGGAAATATTATGTAGACATGACATAAAACAGGTTCCTACTTACCATGGCCTCAGCAAATAGACAGTGTCCATCTTCTTGTAGGTTCTGCACAAAACCAAAAGAGCAGAAAGTAACAAGAATTAAGAAATTTTGTGGCTCTGACCTAGTAACAAGACAGATGTATCTGTGGTGATTGTGTACACTTCTTTCATTTTTGGTTACATTACATATTATCAATCACATAAATATAATAGTATTAATATTAATAAATATCTTAGTAAATCATTCAAAGGCATGATGCACCCTTGTAAACCACATAATTATCAATATATATAATCATTTGCCATCACAGAAAGTCCTCTCATGCACCTTCACAATCATTATTACTCTAGGCAATTATGTTTTGTAAAATGTCTTAACTATGTCATAGCTCCACTTGTTCTGGAACTCCATATAAATAGCATTGTAGAGATTGTTCTATACTACATGTGTTATAATTCTCCCAACATGATGCCTGTGACTATTAGAGAGAGATAGAGAGAGAGAGAGATCTTCCATCCTCTAGTTCACGCCCCAAATGACTGCAACAGCTGGAGCTGGGCCTATCCAAAGCCAGAACCCAGTAGTTTTTTCTGAATCTGCCACTCGGATAGAGGCCCAAGCACTTGGGCCATCTTCCACTGCTTTCTCAGGCCATAGCAGGGAGCTGGACTGGAAGTGGAGCAGCTGGGTCTTGAACCAGCACCCAGATCAGATGCCAGCACTTGCAGGTGGTAGCATGACCAGCTATGCAATAGCACTGGCCCCAATCATCCAACTTTTTGTGTAAATTTTTTAACTGATAAGTATTAATCCTTGATATAAATATACAATTACACCGGGTTTTGTTTGTTTGTTTGTTTGTTTTCCTCTTGTTGCGCATGTTGCCAATTTGGGATTATTACATGTAAAGTTGTTATGAATATGGTAATAAAATTATGTTGGTGGACATCTGTTTACCTTTTTTTTGGTTAACACATAGAAATAAAATTCCCAAGTTAAATGGTAGATGTGTTTAATCTTTTTTTTTTTTTTTTGAACTGTTAAACATTTATCCTGAGTGGTTGTACAATTTTGCACTCCCAGCAACAGGTAGGTGAATTTTCATTGCTCTTCTACAGCATTGGTATTATCTTTTTAATTTAAGCCAATTTAGTGTGTGTGTGGGTGTGTAGTGTTATTTCTTTATGGTTTTTATTTGCATTTTTTGTGTAACTAAAGTTCTATTAAACTTTTCTATGAGATTATTGGAAATTTATAGATAATCTTATAAAATGTAAAATCTTTACTCTCTTTTCTGTTTTTTTTAATAATTGAGCTATTTATATTTTTATTATTTTTAAATTTTTAAATGTTTGCCTATTTAAACAAGCAACTGAGACAGAGGGAGAGGAAGAGGGAGAGGGAGAGGGAGAGGGAGAGGGAGAGGGAGAGGGAGAGGGAGAGGGAGAGGGAGAGGTGGAGAGAGAGAGAGAGACAGAGAGATTTTTCATCCTTTGGCTCACTCCCCAGATAGCCACAACAGCCAGGTCTGGGTCAGAACAAAGCCAGGGGAGAACTTCACCTGAGTCTGCCATATGAACAACAGGGGTACAAATACTTTGGTCATCATCCATTGCTTTCTTGGCTGCATTAGCAAAAAGTTGGATGATAAGTGGAGTAGCCAGGACTCAAATTAGCACTCTACTAAAGGATTCTGACAGCTTATACTGCTATGCCACAATATCAGTCTATTTCTATTTTACTGTTGAATTATAGAAGCTTGCTATATAATCTTGATCAAAGTACTTTATGAGAGTTATTTTTATAATTATTGTATTCCTCTGTGTAGTTTTTCAGTTCACTTTCTTCATAGTATGTTGGCCAATCAGAAGCTTTTACACTTGAGAAAATCTAACTCATCATTTTCATGCTTTTTATTTCCTTTTTTTTAAACACATTAAATCCATGAATCTTTAATGATGAAACATACACACACACATTGACCACCTTTGCAGGATGCTAGCAAATGAACTCATTATTTTACACATTAAAGAAAAAAGGGAAGGATGAAGCACAAATTATTCATTTCTTATAGGAACACCAGCTCAGTGTAGCTCAACAGCCAGTGTTTTGAAGTTTCTGTCTCTTTTTTTTTTTAACTTTTATTTAATAAATATAAATTTCCAAAGTACAACTTTTGGATTACAGTGGCTTTTTCCCCCATAGCCTCCCTCTCACCCTCAACCATCCCATCTCCCACTCCCTCTCCCATCCCATTCACCTCAAGATTTTCAATTATCTTTATATACAGAAGATCAATTTAGTATATACTGAGTAAAGATTTCAACAGTTTGCACCCACACAGAAACACAAAGTATACAGTAGTTGTTTTTTATTTCCTTAATCTTAGTTCTTTCTTTTTTGTGTGATGGGATTTGGATAAGTAATTTCCTTAATAGGTACATATCTATTCAAATGTTCCATTTCCCCTGTTATCTTGTATCAACTCTAATATTTAGTGTTTTTCAATATGTAAACTTTTCATCTAAGTTCATTAATTTGCTATAATTTAAACTCAATAGGATCTCTAACATAACTCCTCCTATCATCCCTGGTATTGATATCAATTTTGTTTCCCTATTATATGTGTTCATTTTGCAAGGGGTTTCTGCAGTTCATAATCTTGTCAATTAAATATTTATTTTATGTTTTTTCTATTTTTTCATTAATTTCTTCTCTTCATTTGTTTTTCTTTAATAACTTTGGGCTGACTCCTTTTTGTCCATGATCATAAGTGATAACTGCATCATTGCTTTTGTAACACTTCTTATTTTGAACATAAGCAATTAAAACAATAATTTTCCTGTTCAGAACATTTCTCTAAGTGGCTTTGGAGAGGCCCAGTTCTCCCCATTTTCTTGGCCATAGTTCCCAGAATATCTGTGGAATGCACTAGAAATGCAATCTTCTGAGAGAGGAAGGAACTGCTCAAAATGGCCAAGATGTTCCCATCTCCCAGGCAACGTGACATCTTGAGTTTGGGGTGGAGTACCCAGAACAGCCCAGCTTTAGTATTCACTCCTGGACAATTTTGAGACTTCTTTCAGTAAGTCATGTAGCCCCTAAGGTTTATAACCAAGCACAGGCTGCATTTCAGGGTCCTTCACCTGTGGTAGAAACTGGCACACGTAATCAAGACTCCATCCAACCAGAGCAGCTTTCTGAGTCTTGAGAGATCAGCTCACAGTGTATCCTAGGCTTCCTCTGTCCCTTGCTGTCTTCCTATAAGCAATAAATCTGCTTCATGAAACTTTCGTATGAGTGGTTCATTTCCCACTGATTCATGCAAGTGGTGACCAGTCCACAATAAATCTGACCCAGAACTTGTAAATTAAGCTTTGGTCCATAAATTTTCACAATTGCCTTATCCTTCACCTCAAAATATCTTCTATTTATTCTTTTTTCATTTCTGAGATAACATATTTTTAATTTACATTATAACCAAAGGCTTAAGTTTCCACTAAATAAAGAAGTCAACAAGGAAAAAGTGAAAAAAAAATAATTCACCAGGTATATAGACATATAGACAAGGGCTATAAGCAGTAATCAAATGAAAAAGATGCCAATTTTACTCATATATAGTAAATTTTAAAATAATCATAGACCATTAAAACTATAGTATATCATTCTTAACAATTTGATAAAGATTTAAAACAAAGTTTAACATAGTTACTCTTTTTTTTTAAAAAAAGATTTATTTATTTGAAAGTCAGAGTTACAAAGAGAGAGAAGAAGAGGCAGAGAGAGAGAGAGGTCTTCCATCCACTGGTTCACTCCCCAATTGGCCACGATGGCAGGAACTGTGCCAATCTGAAATCAGGAGGCAGGAGCTTCTTTCAAGTCTCCCATTAGGGTACAGGGATCCAAGCACTTGGGCCACCTTCTACTGCTTTTCTAGGCCATAGCAGAGAACTGGATCAGAAGTGGAGCAGCCTGGACTTGAACCAGTGCCTATATGGGATGCCAGCACTGTAGGCTGCGACTTCATCCACTACGCCACAGCACTGGCCCCAACATAGTTATTCTTATATTCAAATATTTAACCGATAATTTATTTACAAGCACTTTGCTAATTTTAAATATTTACAACATCTATAGATGTCTTACTGTTACTGACTTCTTTTTTTTTTTTTTTTTTTGACAGGCAGAGTGGACAGTGAGAGAGAGAGACAGAGAGAAAGGTCTTCCTTTGCCGTTGGTTCACCCTCCAATGGCTGCCGCGGATGGCGCGCTGTGGCCGGCGCACCGCACTCATCCGATGGCAGGAGCCAGGTACTAGGTGCTTATCCTGGTCTCCCATAGGGTGCAGGGCCCAAGCACTTGGGCCATCCTCCACTGCACTCCTGGGCCACAGCAGAGGGCTGGCCTGGAAGAGGGGCAACCGGGACAGAATCCGGCGCCCCGACCGGGACTAGAACCCGGTGTGCCGGCGCCGCAAGGCGGAGGATTAGCCTGTTGAGCCACGGCGCCGGCTACTGTTACTGACTTCTAAGGATAGAGGCTTGGGTAACTATACTAACAGAAGTGTTAACTGAAGGATAGGAGAATCTAGAAGTACAGTAATGTAAGAAAATGATCATGTCACTTATAACCTGGAATGTATCTGGCAGCAGCTATATTTCATCTCCCCAATCAACTATTTTAGATAGCATGAACTTAAATACAAAACAATAGATCTGAATCATACAAGGGTACAATATTTAGACCCAAGGCAGTCACACCCTAGCTGCCAAAGTGCTGTTTGCTTATGGCCTATAGCTGAGTATTCCCTGTGAAAACTAAACTTGTCCTAATGGAGTTGCCTTGCCCAAAGTTACAAATTCAAAGTCATCTACCATCCAGTGACCAGATGGTACACTCGAATAAAGCCCAGTCCTCTTCATTCCTCTGAAGTGTCAGCACTGTGTCACAACCCTCCATAGAATGAGCTGAAGCCTCAGTCGTTACTGAGTTGCTGATCAACCTTTCGCACTATACAATCCTGCTTCCCTCGATCCTTTACAGATCTTGAAATCAACTCTCCTCAACAAACCACCTGCACTCAAGTCCCATCTGATAGTCTGTTTCCAAGAGACCTGACCTATGAGAGTGTTTAGTAATCATATTGTAGCTGAATAAAAGCACAGAACAATGAGAATGTAATGACTATAACTGTGTATGATTGAAAAAGGGAAAAGACAATATATAACTCCTCTTTCACCCCAACCCTATTTTCCCTACTCTCGTGTAGCTGCATTCCCAAGAATGGTCCACAATAAATGAGCTGAATGCAGATCTCCATCCCAGAATTTGTTTCCTGGGAATCTGATTGAGGAAAAAGCTGAAATAGTTTATTGCTATTTTCCTTGTTGGTAAATGGATACTCAGAAAATGAAATAATATGCTCAAGGTTTACACCCCAATAAGTAACAGGGCCAGTAATTTAATCCTGGGTCTGTTTGATTCCAAAGTCTTACTATATCACACTGCCTTTCCTCTTCCCTCCAAGTGACTACTGCCTTATTAATAAAAGAACCTGCAGCATTTTCCCTTTGCTTTAAAATAAACCTTCTCAAGCTGACAGGTCTATCAGAACTTGTCACTTACGATTTAATGCTGTGCAGCCTGGTTGGGATTTGTCAGACTTACAGTAAAGCCCAAATGGATACTATGCCATTATGCATTTGATATACTGGCTTCATGAATCCTACCATCATATTAAATACTTAATGCCAGTCAAATTTATTTACTGGATCAACCTTCTCCCCTCTGGATATTTCCTTTTATCTGCTGGGCTGAGGCCTCTGGGGTTCCCTAGGAGCCACTTGGTACTGCGTCTACCTGGGGTAATTCATCGCCAATGGTCACATTTTCTAGTATAGAGTGAGAACTACTTATGAAGAGAAAAAAGACCCCACAGAACTCCGGGCTGAAAGAAAAGGGGTGAAATATTTTTTAAAAATACTTTATAATGTGAAGCTTGTAGAAAGAGATAAAAGATCTCTTGTTTTGTCACTTTTTGTCCAACATCAAAAAGCTACTTATGTTAGCCAAATTTACTTGAGAACTGATTCAAAACCCATCAGTTTTGTTTCATTTTTCACCTTTTAAGATATTATGGTGGAAGAGAGGGAAGAGAAACTTAGGAGATAATGCCTCTTTCTGCAGCCCAGTGTGGTTCACTTGGTTATTCCTATAAATATTGGCTACCATGGTATTTTTTTTTTTTTTTGAGAACTTTGGTTGTGACTTTTCCCATCCCTAATTTGGGACTAAGAGCACTGAAATTTCAACTTACACATCTACGTGCATCTGTGTGCAGTTAGAAATATATGTTGGGGAGACCAAGACAAGCTGAAGCATATTCAGAGAGAACCCAACAGGGCAAACAGATCTGGAGTTCTAGGGAGACAGGGACCAGGGGCCCCTCCCCAGCATCTGGAGATGAGTCTCAATGACTTGAAAAAATCAAGCAATCATCCTCTATGAAGGATGTTGATGTCATGTGTTAGTCTTTTTAATCAATATTTTTCTGTGCTGTTGTAACTGACTTAAAAAAACAAGAACTTTGTGCGTGGGGAGGGGGGCAAGTTTCATATGTTTTCTGCTGTCTTTAATGAGTCTCAAGTGATGAACTAACTTTCATCCAACTAACCAATCAAAACTGTCACTTCTCAATGCTTCTCCTGAGCCAGAAATGAAAATTTCCCCTTTTTTAACCCATTAAAAACTCCTAGACAATCAGTTCTCAGCCTTTCCCTTCTTCAGAGACCCCTCTCAGAACTGCCAGAAGCTGTTTTGCATTACTCTGATTTTTTTCACTAAAAAACTTCTGCTTTACATACTCTTCTTTGTGCATGTTCTTAATTCTTTATGGTCATAAGACATGTACCCAAGAAATGAGAAATTCAGAATCCAGCAACAACATGAAGAAGAGCTAAGGAACACAGATATGAAGAAAAAGATTTAAAACGGAGTAGTACAGAGTAGTAGGATGCTGTCACAAGAAAAGGGCATACATTTTTCCTAACGTTGTCTGCATCACGCCCAAATCAAACTCTTCATGGGCCATTTCTTGTCTAGGAGCGTTCTCCGCCATTCCTACTCTGAACTGTTGATCACTTCTGTTTAATGATTTCAGATCTCAATATATTATAATTCCTCAGAAGTGTCTTGTCCACCACCTACTATGTCCCCCACCACTGTGCTACCTCCAAAATTGGTCAATTTACCATTTTATATAATCTTAAAAACCCATGTAATCTCATTTCATAGGATTTATTGGAATTTGAAATTATATATTTATTATGTGATTTTTCCAATTACTATTGACTTCACCCAGTATATTGTAAATGGCATCACAACATATTCTGATGCTACTTCATTATTTCATCATTAAGACTTACAATGGGGTTTCACATAAAACAGGCACCCAGCAACATTTGTATTAAAATATATAGGATTTACAAATAAATTAATGAATTATTACTATGAAAAATTAGATCTAGAGGTTATAAAATAGAACCACATGACTTTTTTTCTTTTTTTTTCTTTTTCTTTTTTTTTTTTTTTTTTGATAGGCAGAGTGGACAGTGAGAGAGAGAGACAAAGAGAAAGGTCTTCCTTTGCCATTGGTTCACCCTCCAATGGCCGCCGCGGCCGGCACACCGCGCTGATCCGATGGCAGGAGCCAGGTGCTTCTCCTGGTCTCCCAAGGGGTGCAGGGCCCAAGCACTTGGACCATCCTCCACTGCACTCCCTGGCCACAGCAGATAGCTGGTCTGGAAGAGGGACAACCGGGACAGAATCCAGTGCCCCAACTGGGACTAGAACCTGGTATGCCGGCGTCGCAAGGCAGAAGATTAGCCTAGTGAGCAGCGGCACCAGCCACATGACATTTTAATAGAAAAAAAATTGTAGTATTTTAGCATACTCACTTATACATATTTATATTTATACATATATGCATACATATGTTATACATATATGTGTTTATGTGTATATGCTTTTATATACATAAATAATAAAGTGTTCCAATAATTTTTACTTAATATAAAATTTTGGCGTTGTAAGACTCTAAGAACAATCTCCTGTTTTCTTTTATGTCTTTATAAGGATCACTCATGAAAAATCAATTTTGATGACAATTTCAATGACCACCTAAAAAGTTCCTTGATTGTTGTCATGGTGAACCAAATTTCCAGGTCTAACCAGGAATCAGCAGAGAAAATTATTTTCTTATTGGAAGTCTATCATTTTGGATTCAGTTTTGGAAGATTAATTCTCCATGATTATCCATCAATCCTGCCTCTTAAGTGTATATCAGATGGTTTTGTATATTTAATGATCAAAATATTATTTTTGTTGTTTCTACTCCCTTAAGGATGGTTCAAATTATTATTGAAATGATACATAAAAAAACAAGTTTAAAAGCCAATCAAGTGTGATTTCTGATGATGAATGCTATCTCCAATATGAATTTAATAATGTATACAATAATCAACAAAAAGAATTGAGAAATTGGGGGAGAAAGAGGTTTGCAATAAACAAATAAGCATAATATAAATAAAAATAAGAAATCTATACACATGGAGGTAAAGTTGGATTTGATCTGAAAAATCTTCCCAAAATATCAAAGTCATCTAATAATGGAGAAGATGACTTGCAAGTAATGAATTTCTTAAGGATGGGAGTGTGTAAATAGTGATTGGGGGACCCATCAAGTTCGTGACAATTAAGATCTATGCTTGAATTGATGTTATGTCTCAATGTTGTTTAAAGGTCCTTCTAATTCTGAGGTTCTAGATTGCTATTACTTCAATCTGAAGAAAAGATATCTAAGTAATTGAGAAATAAGATAAATAAGATTGTGATTTAATTGTATCAAACAATCTATAAGCCCAATTATTTATTCATTTGTTCATCACAGGACATAGTGATTCAGGGAAAGTAATCTACCTGCTAGTCTGGTCTAAAATAGTTTTTCCATTAACACCTAAGGCAGTTAACTCTAAAAATGTTTCCAAGATTATATATAATAAAATATGTAATAAAATTCTAGGATTTCAACCCGGATATTTCTAACATCAAAATCCATGCGTTCTCCATCTAATTAAGTTACTTCAAAAAGAAAATCAAGAAGATCTATGGAAACCAAAGGGAACCATTGTCTTGTTTCTAGGGTATCAAGCATCCATAACAATCTCTAGGAAGAGAGGGGGAAGTGACCTGAGAACAGGATCCAAAGTCCTGAATGAGGGATGCCTCAAGAAGAAAGTAGACATCCTAGACTCTGAGGCTGTGGTAGAGAATGTATGTATGGATATTCCTCCTTCTTGGGCATCAGAGTAAGATGAAGCAAACCTGGCCAGGTGGTGTTTAGGACAAAGCAATGTCCTCAGCAGCAATGTCAGTCAGAGGCAAGCACCACTTCAATGAATTAAGTTATCAACCAAATAGGGCATACAAACAGGAATAGTCAAGAATCAAGCCAAATGAGAGGAGGGTCGAAGTAAATGGAGGAGAGAAAGGCAGCATTGATTTTTGTGGCAAAGCACAGGCACAAAGCAGGTCTTGTCTCTGGTTTCCATAGCTACAGACAGGCATATACAAGAAAGGTTAGAGATGATCCTGAGTTGTACTAAGCAGAAAATATAAGGCAGGGAGTACATCCATCAGTAATTTAGAAAAAAAACAAGTTTTCCTGTGGTTCTGAACTTATCCTGTGAAACCAATTGCTATAGAAAACATGGGCAGGAGAGAAGTGCTGTTACTCAATAGGCTAATCCTCTGACTGCAGCACCAGCATCCCATATGGGCACCAATTTGTGTCCTGACTGATCCTCTTCTGATCCAGCTCCCTACTATCGCCTTGGAAAGCAATAGAAGATGACTCAAGTACGTGGGTTCCTGCACCCATGTGGGAGACCAGGAAGAAGCTCTTGGCTCCTGGCTTTCTCTCTCTCTCTCTTTCTCTCTCTCTCTCTCTCTGTGTGTGTGTGTGTGTGTGTGTGTGTGTGTGTGTGTCTATAACTCTACCTCTCAAATAAATAAAGTCTTAAAAGAAAAACATGGGTAATATTAATATTGGCATATTCTAGCATAAAATGCTGAGCAATCTCAGGACCAGCACGAGAGCAAGATGAACTGGATCTGCAGAGAGAATTGTTGGGATTCCAGATGGAGGCCATTGGGAAAAGCAGCAGCTTTTTTTGCATGTAGCACAGTATGAGTTTATGTTTTTAATTACAATACTTATTATCAGTCTGATGAATAACACATATGTATCGAATTATTATATGTTCCCAGATATAACTGAAAAGCATTTTTGTTTGGTTAACTTTTGTAACTTTTGCTGTTGCTTTTGCTATTATTGTTTTTAACAGACAAGTATTGTTTTTAAATACAATGTCAGCTCATTTAATCCAAGGGAAAAATATTTTCCTCAAATCTTGGTGCATGTATAGCAGTATTTTTATTTGTTTCTCTGTCTGTTTGGATTTATATTGTGTATCTGTATGTAAATTGCTTACTTGATTAGCTTTGCTTTGATTCTCCTGCAACTGGAATAGGGGTTGTAATGCCACGAAACATGCCAAAATCAGAAAGGAAACAATGAACAAGCAAACAAACGACTCAGAATCTGAATGGAAGCATTTTTAGTCACAAAAGATTGCCTGCTACATTTGAGCTCATCTGTCTAGGCAAGGACTCCATGTCCAGATAGAGATCCCAAACTACTGCTTCCAATTCAGTACTGGCTTGGCTTTGCCACAAAATGCAAACAACATGATTTGCTGCCATTGTGTGTCAATTAAAGATAAAACGTGAATTCCAATTGCAATATGTTCCCACTGGCATAGCATCTACATTTCTCTAAAATTCATGGTTCAGTTTCCAAGGATGTTGGCTAGCTTGCATGCAAGAAGTAGGGTATTGGCGCTGGCATTGTGGCATAGCAGGTAAATCCACCGCCTGCAGTGCCAGCATCCCATATAGGTATCGGTTCAAATACCAGCTGCTCCACTTCCAATCCAGCTCTCTGCAATGGCCTGGGATAGCAGTAGAAGATGGCCCAAGTGCTTGGGTCCCTGCACCCACGTGGGAGACCTGGAAGATGTTCTTGGATCCTGGCTTCGGATTGGCTTGGCTCAGCCATTGCGGCCATCTGGGGAGTAAACCAGCAGATGGAAGACATCTCTCTCTCTATATATATCTCTCTCTCTCTCTCTTTCTCTCTCATTAACTCTGTCTTTCAAATAAATAAATAAATCTTTAAAAAAAAAAAGTGGGAAGTCTTGGCCTCTTAGCAAAGCTGAATGTCTCCAGCAGCAGGAGATTCATGGTTGCCTGCAGGTATTCCAAACTTACTATCTGAAAAGGAACTTACCCTTTTTCCCTTCTCCTCCCATTTAACCTACACTAATACCACTATTATCTCCAAGTCACTGAGATTCATAGTTTCAGAGAGATTGTGCTCCCTTTCCTTCTCCCTCGTATATCACCCTGAAATCTGATGAACTCCTATAGATTCCACTTTGCTTTATTTGTGTTAGCAATCAGTGACTGGATTCATGGACTCTATTCCCATTGACCAAAAATATTGTAATAACCCAAACCATTTTTCTTCCTCTGATCTCTCCTCCCTGCAATTGCAGTTTTCCATATTATAGATGCAACTGACTTTGTAAATTATCTTCTAATCATGTCACTCTCCTTCCCCCAAACTTCAGTGGTTTCCCATGTTAAAACTACAATGCTTTATCCAGGTTGTCCATAACTTTGGTCTTCCTTGTTGTCTGTTTTACCTGAAATGATCTTTTCTCCATCCAAACTCCTCCATTATGGTAATTTGCTGCTTTTTCTTTCTGTTAAAAAAATCTCAACTGTTTCAATCTTTCTGAAAAATCTTCTTAAACATTCAAACAGAATCACATCTTCTGTCATTTGTCACTTACAATAGGTTACCTGCACTATTGTGTTTACCTCCTAATGTTATACTGTTTACATGTTCAACCACTGATCATTCCTCAGAATGTGTTCACTAAAATAACTGATGTTTTTCAATTCTTCAATTCTCTATCCTGAAAGCCTATTGTATAAGGTTTGAATAAATTATTTCTAATGAATGAATAAATTATTGAATGAATTATGAATCAACTATTGAGTGCACATTGAAATAAGCACTTGGTGGTAACGAAACACACTGTTAACTTTAAAATATTTACTTGGAAATAACAATTTTAACAACTGCTATTAGATTTTAAATATAGCAATTTCTACTGAGGTACTTTATCTCATTCATTCAGCTGCATCTCTCTGAAAATAATATGCACTCAGAATTATTATTTAGCCTTTTTAGGTTTATACAGGCAAATAAACACTATCATTTTCATTATGACCCTTAGGATAAAATGCAAAACATAAAGAGAATTATAAAGTTCAATTCTCCTTTAATCAGGCAATTTTGTGGTGTTGTGACTGACCCTGACTTCACCCAGACTGATTTCACTTGAATGAATAGAATAATTGCTGTACAAATACACTCTTGACCCTTTAAAAATACTATAGTAAGAAGTTGACCTGATAGCATTCGTTCATCATCATGTATTTTAACAACAGCTACGGAGACAATATCTACTCTCAGAATAAGAAAAAATAGAATCTTTTGGCCTCTTTACTTAATGTGACTATTGAAATAGATTGACCTCTATTTATTGGAATATATTGACCTCTCCTTCAATACATATAATATCAGAGAATGAGACCAAATCTTCATAGTAGCCTAGTTTGCATGTAATCAGAAGAAAAAGAATTTATAGCCACCTAAACTTCCAAGTCATTAATTTTATATCAAATAGGTCTTTAAAAGTTTCCTAAAAAGTTTCAGTAATAGAAATCAAGTACAGGTTCCTAAGAAACCATAAATCTATCATATCACTTATAGGACATAAAAAAGCATCTGACAGCTGGGCTTCAAAGAAAGAGAGACAGTAAAATTTGGTCCCTACTCTCAGTTTCCATATTTACTACATATTTATTATCAGTTTGAGTTGTAAAGTGTCTTCATAAACATACAGAATTTTTCTTCTCATAAAGGACATTGAGAAAGTTATCATTATCAATTTTAAAAAAAGAAAATAAGGCTTAGAAAGATGAACTAACACTTAAAGTATCAATTCCATTAATCAGAAGATAAAGTAAGCTGAAATCTCCTGTGTTTGCTTCTTTGTTTAGTTTCAAACACTATTCAGATCTAACATTCTAGAAAACAGAGACATGGCTTAAGTTAGGAGCAAAAGTCCAAAAAGGCTTCCTGTTGGCCAATATGACTTTAAGGTGTAATTGAAGTGGATGAGATCTTTCCATATTCTGTCCTGTGTTTATTTTTTGTGTCTTTTCTTTATACTGGCATCTCTGTGTTCAACAAGTTAATATATATACATTATACCAGGTACTGTAATAAACCTCCTTACCTTACTTACCTTATTTTTGAAGTAGTATTGACTACTTCAAAAATTCTAAAAATGCATGGCTTTTATTGTCTGTCTAATATTCAAGAAAATTAAGATTCTGGGATTACCAATAATTTGATAGACGTCACATAGCTAGTAAGTAGCAAAACTAAAGTTCAAGTCATGCCTTCTGACTCTTTTCAGCCCCGTCTTTTACTCCACCACTGCCAACCAAACTGAATTAAATAATATCTATCATAAAGGTCAAATGCATCATAGAGTGCTAGGAGGTCATATTACCAAATTACTGGAACTTCAATTAGAATCTCATTTCTGCTACTTCCTAGTCTGGTGACCTTAGGTAAGCTTATTACAATTCTGGACCTCAGTTTTCTCTTATAAAATGGAGTTAATAATAGTCTTCACTTATCTCATAGGATGATAATTAAGAGTAAAATAAGATAATGAATATGATACCTCTGTCATACAATAAGCATTCAATGAAATAACTATTATTAAGATAGGGCTATTTTATGACTTTTCACTTTTACAACTCTATCAATTTTGTGTCCAAATCAGCTTCCACAACTAAAATCTCAAAGACCGCACAAACCTTCACTTTCAAATGAAACCAAATGTTTGCTTCTTAGGCACACTTTCAGCCAATATCTTACAGTCAAATGCAGGAACTTGACTATAGAAATATCTACTGATGTTACACAAATAGCAAGAAACCATAAATTCATCTAGATAACAAAAAAACCAATGTTCATTATAGCTTTAATTAAATTCTGTTGGAATGTTTTATCTATTCGCTTATCTGTCTTTCAAGTCTCCTGTAAGGTCAGAAGCTTAATCTCATAAAAACTAAATAGAATTTGATTATTCTATATCAGGAAACACTAATACCACTTCCTTATCTCTGTGAAATAGTCTTTTTTATATCTACTTCTAATGACTACAGGAATCAGCCTTAGTTGTATTGTCCTCAATTTGCTTTTGATTATGTTTTTTGCCAACTTTTCTTCTACAAACTTAATTTTGTCCTCATATGTTTATGTGATTTTTTAAAAGCAGTAAAGCAAATGTTTGCATCTCTTCAATCTTTTGGATAATGCATAAAAAGGTATTTGTTGTACTCATGGTATCTTCTCTCCTTGTAATATTTTGTATTATCATCTAAAAATTTTTCTGAGAATCAGACAAAGGTCACCACTATATGTTTAAGCACACAACATTTTTCATATGCTTAAGTGAATCTGAGAGACAATTATCTTTCCACCATGACTTCTTTCAGCCATAATAGGGTGGAAAGCACCATTGTCCATACCTGGAACCAAGAAAATGTATCTCGGACCTCATTATTACCCATGCCAGTACTCTCTTAGGGAGGGCTCCGCCTCCTCTTTGTATATACCCAAATACTTTTCTTTCAACAAGGCCAGTTAATTAGGTTGAGAGCCATTTCCTCTTTTGAGTAATGGCAGCTTCGTTCTGTGTAGCATTTGCTGAGAGTCATTTGCTATATGGGGAGAATGTTTGGCTTCATTTATTCTAACAATCCAACTGTCCTTTAATCAAGTTCCACAATGTAAAATAAGTACAATGAGATTTCTGCATAGAATTGCTAGAATGTGTCTATTTAAAAAGCAGGAGGCATCATGTCATAACCAAAAGAAGATGGATTTTGGCATTCCCCAGAACAAAGGCTCAAAACTACCACTAAAGAAGTGTGAATTTGAGAAGCTTAATTAACCTCCTGGTGCCTCTGATGATGCAGCTGTAAACTGTTGTGAATAAAGAGATT
Source organism: Sylvilagus floridanus (assembly GCA_949820135.1). NCBI lineage: Eukaryota > Metazoa > Chordata > Mammalia > Lagomorpha > Leporidae > Sylvilagus > Sylvilagus floridanus. The sequence goes on along the minus strand of OX463224.1, from coordinate 55,469,982 downwards.
ACAGAGAAGATTCTGTGAGATAAAGTATGGCATTTAGTAATTGCCCAGTAATATTTGTTACTGTCCATTTGTCTTAATATTTTGCCAAGAGGAAGATTCAGAATTCAAGGTCACGTCACTTACTTCATAAGGTTATTTTCTGTGCAGTGACACAGGACTACAATATGTCACTATCAATGGTGACCTTTGGGGTTTTCATGCAGCATATTATGAAGACAGTCTCTCCTTTGTGCACAGTACAGCTCTAGCTTATTCTTTTAAATAATCACTAAGACAGTGTCTTTTGGCCTCTTTTTTAATTACACTTGGGAAGCAAAAAATAAGAAAATGTTTCAAAATAGACACAGAATTAGAAACAGCAACTCACAGATTTTAAAAAGTGTATGAATTATCAGATGCCCAACCTCTCGATATGTTAACATCTTACTTAAAATTATATTTCAATAAATTTTTGCTTACTGTTTTGGTCAAGATTTAAATAAGTGTTGGCAAGAAGGGAAAACATTGGGCATTATTTTATGCAATTGAGGAGGGAAAACATATCAATATTCTGGAACCTGCTCAGTGTTTATAAAATAAATTATATGCATATATTATGAGGAAGTAATTTCAATTTCATAAAAATAACAGTATACTAATAAATATTTTATTAAAATATTATCATAAATATATATATACATAAGAATGAATATTGCAATATGCAGGACAGTTCTCTAGGTGGTTGTGCACCAACCCAGTTCCCTCCTCTTTCTCATTAGTCATTAATTCTCAAAATAAATATGGAGCTGCAGCAAATACAACATGGGAAGAACGGTCAGAAGAGCTGATTCTCTATTCTAGCTCCTCCCACCGCATACATGCAAAAATGAGACACATTCAGTGTAAAAAATCTAGAGTTGGCTTCTTTATGGGGACCTCCCACTGTGATGCAAAATGAAAAATACAAGCAAAACTCTATCTGCCCTGGGAAGCTTTTATAGGGACCAGCTCACCATGAATCCCAGTTATCTGTTGCTTCATGCTGCCTACCTGCAGATGAAAATTTCCTCCATGTTAGTTTTCTGCGTTTGGGTGTGCTGCCTTAACAGACTTGGACAACTTGGTCATTAATGCACAGAGAAACAGCTTCACATCACATTATAAGAGCAAAGATGTTAAAAATAATGCAAGGGCTGGCACCATGGTATAGCATGTTAAGCTGCTGCTTGAAATGCAAGCATACCACATGAAAGTGACCATTTGAGTTCCAGCTACTCTACTTTTGATCCAGCTCCAGCTCCTGGCTGATATACCTGGAAAGGCAAGAGAAGATGGCCTAAGTGCTTGGGTCCCTTCCAGCCATATGGGAGCACACAGTGGAGTTCCTGGCTCCTGGCTTCAGCCTGGTCCAGACTGGCTGTCATGGGCATTTGGAAAGTGAACCAGTAAATAAATGGAATTTCTCTCACTCTCTCTCCCTCTCTCCCTCTCTCCTCTCTCCCTCTCTCCCTCTCTCCTCTCTCCCTCTCAAATAAATAAATCTTGAAAAAATGTAAGTACCCATCAATAAGGAAATCGTTAAATGATAGTATTCATACAATAAAATACATTCAGTCAGTAAAAAGTATAGGATATATACTGAACGACAGTGACTGTATATGTATTGCTAACTGAAAAAGCAAACTGCAAAATAGTATGTTAACATGACATTTCACTAATCTCAGTATATACATAAATATACATAACCTAAAAATTCATTCAGAGAAATTGTCAGCTAAACTGTTGACAATTTTCAGCTGTAGGCAGTGGCACTGGAGAGAGCAAAGCTTTGGCTTCTTATTTTTATGATTGACATAAATTATTAGAGAGAATATGGAATTTTCCAACATAAAATTATTAAAATAATCACTTAAATTCAAATGAGTGGCTGCAATGTATTTTATATAAAGGTTACTATAATAATGATGTCATTTTATGAAGAATGCCAACATTAAATGAAGTAAATGGGGAAAAGGAAGTTTAGAAAAGAGTGAAACAAGTATTTCTACATATATATTATGCTTTAGATATTTATGCACATTGTATCAACTCTAAAATGTTTCTAGATAGGTATTGTACTTATCTTACAATAAGAAAATGGGTGTGATTTGCTTGTGTTCAACCCAGTAGTAAGTAGAAGACCATGTAATGTGATGTGTTTATAGGTTTCAGAGATAAACAAAAACATAATCACATAAACATCCCGAGGAGACACACATTATTCTGCCTACCATAGTCATTCAAGAAATAGAAACCATAATTTGTCACTTCTTTACATATGTTGAGAGAGGTGGGCAAACATTCAGCCATCAGTATGCTTCCTGTCATGATGCATAAAAAGATGATTATTTAGAAAATGGCCAGATCATGAAATAAAGATTCTCCAAAAACAGTCTAATAACTTTTTTCAGATATACAGACTCAGAAATTATGCATTGAGAAACAGTTTTCCTCAAAGATAGACTTGCATGAAAGATAACATTTCAACAAAGGGAATAAACAAGTCTCAAATAAGTACACGAAAAAAGTTCAGTGTCATTGGAAAAATGTGAATTAAAACCACAATGAGATGCCACCATGCAACTATCTGAAGAGCTGCGACAAACAAAAACAGTGACAACACCAAAATCTGGAGCGGATGTGAAAATCCTGGATTATTACACATTACAGATAAGATTGGAAAATGGGAAACTAATCTGGAAAACAGTCTGAAAAATTCTTAAAAAAATTAAACATGCAACTACCATGTGATCTAGAAATTAAATTCTTAAGACTTGATCCCGTAGGAATGAATGGTCAGTTTTGAACATAACTTGTAAATAAATATTTATGACAGCATGATTGATGACAGCCAAAGACTGAAAATAATACAAATGTCTTTCAGTGGATGAATGGTTGAACTGGGATATTTTCATTCCATAGTACTACTCAACAATTAAAAAGGAATAAACTGGCCGGTGCCGTGGCTCAACAGGCTAATCCTCCACCTTGCGGCGCCAGCACACCGGGTTCTAGTCCCAGTTGGGGCGCCGGATTCTGTCCTGGTTGCCCCTCTTCCAGGCCAGCCCTCTGCTGTGGCCCGGGAGTGCAGTGGAGGATGGCCCAGGTGTTTGGGCCCTGCACCCCTTGGGAGACCTGGAAAAAGCACCTGGCACCTGGCTCCTGCCATCGGATGAGCGTGGTGCGCCGGCCTCAGCGTGCCGACCGCAGCGGCCATTGGAGGGTGAACCAACGGCAAAGGAAGACCTTTCTCTCTGTCTCTCTCTCTCACTGTCCACTCTGCCTGTCAAAAATTAAAAAAAAAAGGAATAAACTATCAATATATAATCTTCAGCAGTGGATGAATCTTCAGCAAGTGTTGCTTTGTGAAAAACTCCAATTCCTCAGGTTGCATTGTGGCTCAGCATATTAGACTGCTGCTTGCCACATTGGCATACAATATAGGATTGCAGAGTCAAGTCCTGGCCACTCCACTTCTCGTCCAGCTCTCTGCTAATATGCCTGGAAAGGTAGCAAAGATGGTTCGGGTATTTCAGTCTCTGCTTCCCAAGTGGGAGACCTGGATGAAGTTCCTAGATCCTGGCTTTGATCTGGCCCAAACTTGATTTGGGGAGGAAACTAGCAAATGGACCTTATCTCTCTTTCTCTTCCCTCCCTTCTTCTCTCCCTCCCTCCTCTCGTTCCTTCGCTCTCTGTTTTACCCCTCTCTCTGTGTCGCTCTGCCTTTCAAATAAATATTTAAAAAAGCAAATCCCCAAAGGTTACATACTGCATGGTGTTACTTATGTCATTCTTAAGACAAAAAATTAATGATGAAGAGCAGTTATAATGTTTTAGGAGGTGTGAGACTGGAAAAAAGTGAATGTAATATAAAAAACAGCATGGTAGAAATGTATTGGGTTTGTTATTCTATTATTGCCAGTATCCTAGTTGTAGTATAATTTTGCAAGACATTTCCACTGAGGAAATTGGATAAAGGGCATACTGGAACTCTCTGTTACTTCATGCAACTTACTTGGAATTTATAGCTATCTCAAAATAAAAGGGTCAGTTTTTAAAATCCTGAAACATATCGGAGTTGTTGTTTTTTTTAATTTCTTGAGGAATCTCTACACTGCTTCTATAATAGCTATATCATTTTGTTTTCCTACGAATTGCTGTACAGAGGTTCCAATTTCTTTACACCTTCACCAACATATTTTTATATAATATTCATTATACAGTGATAACTCACCATGGCTTTATGTAGATTTTCTAATGATTAGCACCACAGAGCATCTTTTCAGTTGCTTTGTGGTCATATGTATGTCTTCTTTGAGAAGGGTCCATTCAATTCTTTAGCCCGCCTTTTAAAATATGTATTTAGTTATTTATTTGAAAGACAAAGTTACAGAGACAAAGGGAGATACAGAGATCTTCCATCTACTGGTTCACTCCTCAAAAGCCTGCAATAGCCAGGGCTGGTCCAGGTCAAAGCCAGGGGCCAAGAGCTTCTTCTAGGTCTCCCATATGGATGCAGGGGCCCAAACACTTGAGCCATCTTCTGCTGCTTTATCAGGCACATTAACAGGGAGTTGGATCAGAAGTGAAGCAGCCAAGATTCTCACCTGTACCCATATGAGATGTCAGTGTCATAGGCGGTGGTTTTACCCACTATCACTAGGCCCCAACACTGACACTTTAGCTCATTTTTAAATTGGATTGTGGGGTATTTTTGCCATGGAGTTACAACAATTCCTCATGTATTTTGGAAATTAACCTGTCTGATATATGGTTTGCAAACATTTTCTCCCTTACTGTAGCCTGCTTTTGAATTCTGTGGTGTTTCTTCTACTGTGTAGATATTTAGTTTGATATAGACTCATTTGTCTATTTTTGCATTTGTTGCCTGTGGTTTGGCTCCACGTCCCTTATATCAAGCCAAGCTTTGTCATGAGGTGAAACAGGGAGTTTATAGTTAACAACCATAAAGTCTCAATTTTTTGAAACAGTTTGTATTGCTCAGCTGTACAGCATTGTCCCTGTAAATAATAATACTATATTGTACACTGAAAGTATATTAAGAGCATAGATCTCATTTGATTGTTTTTGTCACAATGAAAAGCAATCTTTTAATAAGGTCTGTAACCAACCATATGTCACTTTGGTTGCTTTCTCTCCATATCCCCAGCTTACAGAACATAATACATTTCCATTCACAATTAAAGTCTTTCTCTGAGGAAGATGAAAACTCATTATATTGTGTTGAACAGCTTTCTGGAGAATGCAAATAGCATGAAGAATATTGTTACAAATAACTGATTCATGGGTATAGCATCTTAGATAGTAGAAGATAATACAATTTAAAACTTTCTAGAGCCTGTATTTTTCAATTATAAGAAATAAATTTGAAAGAAATTATATTCTTTTTATAATTAGTGACTTGGACATTTTGGACTCATGCAATTTTGATTATCCATGGAGAGTCATTTCCCAGAATATCTTTCCACTTAATATTTCTCAGTAATAATAGAAATGTCACATCTGCTATTAAACTGTATCAACCACTGTTAGAACATTAGGAGAGAGCGAATCAAAGCTGGAAACCCACAATCAATTAAGTTCTCTCTCTCTCTCTCTCTCTCTCTCTCTCTAATACACACACACACACACACACACACACACACACACACCATAGTGGCTCCTCCCCAAGCTCATGACTTCTATCTTGTTTGTTTTTGCCAGGACAACACATCCAACAGGAGAGTTTTGGGGGGATTATCCCTGTTCACTGTTATCCAGTAACTTGTAAAGTGATCTTTGTACATATAACAATTTTAAAACTGTATGTATGAAACAAATTAAATCTGTTCCCGTTATATAAATTAAAAAGTTTATAATTGCACTAGATAGAGGCTGGGGAAACTGTAAATTTCAAATGGAATTCCAGCACTCCTAGCGTTTATACCAGAAGTGACACAAGGGCTGCTTTCTGGATAAATGAATCTCTTCACACTCAGCACCACTTATGTTCTGAGCCTCCCTTGTTCACAGATACTGGATGTCTGCAAAATCTGTCTCAGATTCTACCATGAGTATGAATACATACTTAAATTCTAGCAATGAATAGGAAATTCATAAATTCAACTTTGTTAACATTATCTATTGTTTTTAAAAAATATTCCATATAGTTTTATATTTTATTGACTTATTTCTCTTATGAGATTATATTATGACATATTGTTGTTATGAGATATTGTTTTATATCCTTCTACTCATTTTTGAAAAATTTTTTCCTTCTACTCTTTTAAACATGTCATGTTTTTTATTACTTTTAAGATTCTTATAGTAGAACTTTTGGCCATTTATTTAAGTTTTTTTCATTCTCATATAAGCATTTAAAGCTATAAATTTATCTTCAAATTTTTAATACAAGAATTTAATATTAAATTCCATGTAAAGCCTGCTTAACTATGTGCCACGGACTTAATATATTCTATTTTTATTACAATTTAGTGTAGTCACAGAACAGGACACTAAGACATAAAGTAACAAAGGATATACAAAAAACCATAAATTAATTAATAAAATGATATTAATGAGTAATTACCAACAACTCTCTTGAATGTAAATGTATTAAATTCTTTCATCAAAGGACATAAAGAGAATGAATGGATAAAAATACAATTCTCAACTTTATGCTGCTTGCAAGAGATTGACTTCTACTACAAGACTGAAGTGAAGGGATGAAAGAAGAAATTCTAAGCAAACATAAACCAAAAGAGAACAAGAGTAGCTATTCTTGTATTTGACAAAATAGACTTCAAGTAAAAAAATTCCAAAAAAATCAATGAATAATATTGAGTCAAGAATAGAAAATATTTTGTTTATTTTATGAGTTCTTCTTTAGAAATTATTTAAAAGGGCTTTGCTTAATTTGCCAATATTTGGGTTTCTCTGAGCATCTTATTGCTATTTACAGCCATTTAACTATTCTGTGGTATCTGCATATTTTCCATATTAAATTTATTGAGGCTCATTTTATGGGTCATCAATAAGTCTATCTTGGTATATGGGCCATTTCTTTAAAGATGTATTTATCAGAATTACAGAGAGAATGGGAATTACAGAAGAGATCTTCCATCCACTGGTTCACTCCACAGATGGTCATAATGGCAAACATTGGGTCAAGCCAAAGTCAAGAGTCAGGAGTTTCATCCAAGTCTTCCACATGAGTAGTAGGTGCCCAAACACTTTAGCCATCTTCTTCTGCGTTTCCCAGGCCATTAACTGGGATCTGGGTCAGAGGAGGAGAAGCTGGGACATGATCCAGAGCTCACATGGAATGTAGGCATCGCAGGCAACAGTTTTATCCACTATGCCACAATGCTGGCCCCAGTAAATGGGTCATTGACTATATTGGTATAATTAGTCTATCAACTGCTGAAGAAAGGGTTTAAATGCCAATGACTGTGATGTTGTCATGTTTTTCATTTTCATTCTGACAATTTTTGTTTCCTGCATTTCAAAGACTTATCATAAGGCACATACACTTTAACACTGTTGTGTCTTCCCGATGAATCCTTGCTTTTATCACTATGATATATCTCCCTTCATCTCTAGTAATACACTTTAAGACTGTATAGCCACTCTAGCCTTCTTAAGCTTAATTTTTCCAGGTATATTTCTTTCCTTCCATTTACTTTTAACCTATAGTCATAAGTATCGACATTCGGGTAAATATTTTCCTTCCAGTTACTTCAATCCATCTATATCTTTATGTCTATTTATCATATTTATTATATAATAATATTTATTATATTTATCTAATTATTATAGATGGCATAAAATTAGGTCTTGCTTATATATTCTCTCTGACAATTTCTGTCATTTTGTTGGAAAGTTTAGTGCATTATCACTTAATGCACATTTGATAAGGTTTTATTACTCATTGTTTTCAATTTATTTTCCATTTTTCCAATATTACCAATTTGCTATCTTACTTTGTATTAAATATTCACTTTTTAAAATCTCACTTGAACTTACATAATTAGTCTTTTATTCATAGACAATTACATTATTTTATAAGGGTTGTTGTAGATATAACACCAGACATCCTTAAATTCTCATCCTTATGCTGACACCGCGGGTCACTTGGCTAATCCTCCGCCTGTGGTGCCGGCACCTCAGGTTCTAGTCCCGGTTGGGGCGCTGGTTCTGTCCAGGTTGGCCCTCTTCCAATCCAGCTCTCTGCTGTGGCCCAGGAAGGCAGTAGAGGATGGCCCAAATGCTTGGGCCTTGCACCTGCATGGAAGACCAAGAGGAACACCTGACTCCTGGCTTCAGATCGGCACAGCGGGCCAGCCACAGTGTGCCAGCCACAGTGTGCCTGCTGTTGCAGCCATTTAGGGGGTGAACCAATGGAAAAGGAAGACCTTTCTGTCTCTCTCTTTCTGTCTAACTCTGCCTGTCAAAAAAAATATTCTCATCCTCAAATTCTCACATTCCACATGGAGTTGATTTTATATCTCATACAGAAATCTTCTAGCATTTAGGTTGATTTAAAAACACCTCATCCCCTAAGTTATATTTTTCATATGTAATGCATCTGCATGTTTTTAAACCAAAAACAAAATGTAAGTTTCATTACTCAATCACTAATACTTTAAATAAATTAAAAGGAAAACAGTCTTTCATATTTGTCCACATATTTAGTACTTCTGGTCTTCATCTCTTCCTACAGACATGCTTACAGCTAGAAGAATTTCATTCAGACTGAAGAAATTCCATTGTACTTTTTAGTACTGATCTAATAACAAGTTCTCTTTTATCTGAGAATGTATTTCTTCTTGTTTGATTTCATTGTTGAAAAACATTTTTTAATTTTGTAATTCTAGGTTGATTTTTACTATGTTTTTCTCTTGGCCATTGAAACATCATTCTCCAGAATGTTTTGAATTTAGTGCGATGTTTTTTGTCCTTTTGGGTTCACTTTCCAAATTCATTGCTCAGACCAATGTCATTTAGGTTTCCTCTTTGTTTTCTTCTAGTAGTTTTATATTTTCAGGTCTTACAGTTTTGTTTTAAATTTATTTTGAATTTACTTTTGTACATAATATGTGATAGAGGCTCATTCTTCTGCATGTGGACATCCAACTGTTCCAATACCATTTATTTTCCCCATTTCGTGTTCTTAGCACTGTTGTCAAAAATCAGTTGATTGTAAATGTGTAGCTTTATTTTACACAACCAAGCAATCAACGGAGTAAAAGTCAATCAACTGAATTAAAGGAAATATTTGCAGATCATACATGCATTAAGTGATTAATATCCAAAATACTTATGAAACTGAAACAATGCAGCAGTAAGAAAACATTCCAATTTAAAAATGGATAAAATGTATAAATGACATTTCTTGAAAGAAAACATACAAATATCTAAGAAGTATATAGAAAAATCTCAAAATCACTAATTATAAAATTAAATTAATGAAGAGTGTGAGAATGTCTTCTATCAAAAAGACAAAGTTGGCATAGGCATTTGGCAAAGTGGTAAATATGCCATTTGGGATGCCTGTATCTTGTATTGGAGTGTGTAGGTTCAAGTCCTGGCTCTGATCCCAAATCCAGCTTCCTGCTAATGCACACCTTGGGAGGCAGAGTACCGCTTCAGTTAGTGGATCCCTGCAATCCATTGGGAGACCCAGATTGAATTTCCAGCCCCTGTCTTTGGCTTGGTCCAGCTCCAGCTACTTTAGAACCTTGGGGAGTGGACCAGCAGATGGGAGATTTATTCTCCTCTCCTCTCCTCTCCTCTCTCCTCTCTCCTCCTCTCCTCTCCTCTCCTCTCCTCTCCTCTCCTCTCCTCTCCTCTCCTCTCCTCTCCTCTCCTTGCCCTCTGGAGTATATGAGGGAAAGTCAGTTCTATGTCTCCCTCCTGCTAGCTTCTGATGGTTTATAGGCAATCTTTAGCATCCAATTGCTTTAGATTACTTCGTGTTCACAAGATAATGTTTTCCCCGTGTGCATGCTTCTCTCTATGTATAAGTTTCTAATTGTATAAGGACATAAGGCATTTCATATTAGGACCCACACTAATGATCTAGTTTTACCTGATAACATATTTCCACATAAGTTCAGGTTGTGAAGTACTAAGGATTCAGAATTTGGGGGAGGATGCAAGTCTGCTTATAACAGCTGATTTAAATATCCTGCCTACTAATCATAATATCTGGTTCACCTTTTGGATATATTTTGTTTGTTTTGCTTCATTCTTATCAGAATAAACCATGTTTTACTGCTTTTTAATATGATATGTAATGGGGCTGGCTTTGGGGCATGGTGAGTAAAGCCTCCACCTGAGATGCCATCATCCCATATGAGTGTCAATTTGAGTACTGGCTACTTCACTTCTGATCCAGCTCTTTGCTGTGGCTTGAGAAAGCAGTAGAAGATGGCCCAAGTTCTTGGGACCTGGCATCCACGTGGGAGACCTGGAACAAGTTCCTGACTTTGAATCGGCCCAGCTCCATCCATTGCAGCTATTTGGGGAGTGAACCAGCAGATGAAAGATCTCTCTCTTTCTCTCTCTCTCTCTCTCTCTCTCTCTCTCTCTCTCTCCTCTCTATGTGCCTCTGCCTTTCAAATAGGTAAAAAATAAATCTTAAAAAAGACACGTAATATCATATTGTATTCTCAAATTATGAATACTAAGGTATAGACACATTCTATTCCATTACATTCTCTGGAGAGTGGTGTGTGTGTGTGTGTGTGTGTGTGTGTTTTACCAGCCAAGTAACTTGGCTGACCAAGTTCATTTCATTTTCTTTAGGCTGCCTTTTAGCCTTTACTAGATTCTTCTAGTTAACCCCATACATATCTGGTTCAGTTTAGCCAAGTTTTGGGGCAGAGTTAACACACTAATTGTTGGATTCCTTTGTTTCCCTCATTTCCAGAATATTCCCCCAACTCTCCAGTAGCTGTGGTTGTCTTGAAATTCACCCTTAGTTATTGAATCCACTGGGACTGAAGGTTTTAGTTATTCTGCATTTACAGAATAAGACATACTCTCAGACTAAATGCATAAAATGTGAAATTCAGCAAATTATATCCCCTTCTTCCAAGAATGGGCACTACTCCAGTGTCTCTCTATTTCAAGTTATTCTCAAGTTCATTCGAATATTTGTTCTTAAATATTTTTCCGAAGTTCACACTTGTTATCTGTGGAAGGATTGGTCTAATACTATGTACTGGTCATACTTGAAGCCTGCACAATGTTTTGACAAAAGGACATATGTAGGAGTCATCATTTCAACCAAAATAATATTTCTATTTATTGTTGTTTTCAAAGAGGGAGAAACACAGAGAGAGAGAAAGATTCTCCATTCACTTGTCCACTCCCCAGGTTCATTAGCAGGGAGCTTGATGGGAAGTGAAGAAACCAGTTCCTGAAATCACACCCAGAGAGAATGCCAACAGCTGGTGGCTTAACTTGCCACTGCATGATCAGCAGGTTACAAAAAACCTGCATCTACTTATTTGAGAAAATATCCCCAAAACTGGCAAGACTCAGAGAAGAAATGTTCATGCAGTACATTGAATCTAATGGTACTAGGAGAGCCTCAAAAATAAGATGCATCATTTGCCATTAAGGTGTTTTTACTACCATCTTATGTACACTGTGTTTTTAGAAGACCGAAAAGAGTGGCTTTAAGTTTTTGTCTTTCATAGAGCAGGCCTCTGACACTGTCGTGAGAACCATACATTCTGATACCATGGAATCTTTGTGCTCTTCTAAATTCATATGTATATGATTTGGGGGCTCTTTCTCCTAACTCAAATTATATTTATGTTGAGAATAATGATTTCCCTGGCATAAACTCAAGTTTCAACCACAGTTTTCAACATTTACTGAAGTTTTATCTCTCCCTTGTCAGCTGTATTTCATAAATAAAGCATTTTTATAACCCTGGGAAAATTTATAACTGTATAAGGAGAAGAGAAAACCAGCTGCCCTGAAATGTGATAGACTAAAATCATTCACTCTCTTAGTAATTCACAACTCTGCATTCAGGTTTGTGCTTCAACAAGGAATAAATTGTCACTGTAGCACTTATCAAGTATTGTAATTTTATGATTTCTGTCTCCTCTACTAGATCATAAACTAAATTGGCATTATATCTCCACTGACTAGCACAGCCAGCCTTCAGTAATATTTCTTGAATTAAAATTAAAACTACAGAGCTAAAGTTTGATTATTTTATGTTAAATAAAATTGATTTTTCACCATTAGCAATGTTATGAAATGATGTATATCCAGTCATTATAAATATACACAAATATGTGAATAATTTTATAAACTATAAATGTCTAGATGAAGACATTTTCTGAGATATTATTTCCCAGTACCCTAAAATAATACTCCTGCTTATTTGATTATCTACAAAGTGTTCAGATATGAAATGACAGAACTGAGAGCTCAGTTGAGCCATCTCTCTAAATCCCAAATTGCCTCCCTAGTTCAAAAGTCATTGTCATAAAGAACAAAATCAAAACCAATAAAGATTTCTGGTACTTAGAAGGGACTAACATATTTTTAATAAGTAGCTGATGATTACACTAAGCAAAATTCATGTAGCAAAAATACTGTAAGATTTGAAAATATAAGATGTTATCAAAGTAATTCCATAACAAAAATATTGTCACTTAGGGCTTTGAGAAAGTAACCTATATTTCTTTTGTTTCTTCTATTTTTGTGTTTTGCTTTTATTTTATTGCATATTCTTTTTGAAAGTGAGTAGTTTGAGGCCAGCATTGTGGTATAGCAGGGAAAGCTGCTGCCTGTGGCACCAATATCCCACATGGGGGCTGGTTCAATGGCAGTCACTCCACCTCTGATCCAGCTTCCCACTAATGCAGCTGGGAAAGCAGCAGAAGATGGCCCATGTCCTTGGGTTCTTGCATGCATGAAGGAGACCCAGAAAAAGTTCCTGGCTCCTAGCCCCAGAACAGCTCAGCTCATGCCATTGTGGTCATCTGGGGACTGAACCAGAGTATAGAAGATCTCTCCCTGTCTCTCCCTCTCTCTCTGTAATTTTTTTTTTTTGACAGGCAGAGTGGACAGTGAGAGAGAGAGAGAGACAGACAGAGAGAACGGTCTTCCTTTTGCCATTGGTTCACCTTCCAATGACCACCGCGCCAGGCGCCCTACGGCCGGCGTACCGCGCTGATCCGATGGCAGGAGCCAGGTGCTTCTCCTGGTCTCCCATGGGGTGCAGGGCCCAAGCACTTGGGCCATCCTCCACTGCACTCCCGGGCCACAGCAGAGAGCTGGCATAGAAGAGGGGCAACCGGAACAGAATCCCGCGCCCCAACCAGGACTAGAACCCGGTGTGCTGGCGCCGCAAGGTGGAGGATTACCCTATTGAGCCGCAGCACTGGCCATCTCTGTAATTCTGCCTTTCAAATAAATAAATAAATCCTTAAAAAGTTAAAAGTTTATTTTCTTAGAGTAATTATACACAATCAAACTCTGTGCCCATAATTCATGGCTTTAAGTAGTTAATATTAAGGTAATCCTAAGAAGGTAAAGATATTTGTGTGTTGATTTAATATCCTGCCACTTTACCAAACTCTTTTTTTTCTTTTTTTTTCTTTTTTTTTCTTATTTAGAATATATATTTCCAAGGTACAACTTGTGGATTGCAATGACTTCCCCACCCATACGTCCCCTCCCCCCTGCTACCCTTCCCCCTTACCCACTCCCCCTCCCCTTTCATTCCCATTCAGATTCATTTTCAATTCTCTTTGTATACAGGAGTTCAGTTTAGTATGTGTTAAGAAGAGATTTTAAACCATTTGCCCTCACATAGCATCCTAGAGTGAAGCATACTCTTTGAGTACTAGTTGTGGCTTTAAATCACGTTGTACAGCACATTAGGGACAGAGATCCTACATGATATTTTTTTTTTAATTGATTGATTTTTATGTAACTTCCAATTTTTTTTTATCATTTCCAATTGTCTTTCCATACGGAAGATCGATTCAGTATATATTAAGCAAAGATTTTGTCAGTTTGCATCCACGTAGAGACACAAAATGCAGAAATACTGTTTCAGTCCTAGTTATTTCATGAGTTCCAACAGTCTCTCAATGGCATCTTTTGGATCCCTTAAATATAGAATCATGTCATCTGCAAATAGGGATAGTTCCACTTTCTCCTTTCCAATCTGTATCCTTTTGATTTCTTTTTCTTGCTAATGGCTCTGACTGAAGCTTCCAGGACTATATTAAATAGTAATGGTGAGAATGGGCATCCTTGTCTGCTTCTGGCTCTTAGGGAAAATGCTTCTAGGTTGTCTGCATTCAGTAGAATGATGGCTGTATGTTTGTCATAAACTGCCTTGATTGTGTTGAGGAATGTTACTTCTATACCCAATTTGCTTAAGGTTTTCATCATGCAGGGATGTTGTATTTTATCAGATGCTTTCACTCCATCTATTGAGATAATCAAATGGTTTTTGTTCTTCAGTTTGTTAATGTGATGTATCACTTTTATTGATGTGTGAATGTGGAACCATCCCTGCATACCACATAAAAATCCCACTTGGTCCAAGTGAATGATCTTTCTAGTGTTGCTGGATTCAATTAGCTAATATTTTCTTGGGGATTTTTGCATCTACATTTATCAGGGATGTTAGTCTACAGTTCTTTCTCTGTTGTATCTTTTTCTGGCTTAGGAATTAAGGTTATGCAGGTTTGATAGGAATTTGGGAGTATTCCTTCTCTTTCAATTGTTTTTAATAGCTTGAGAAGCATTGGAATTGGTTCCATTCTCTCTTAGCTTAAGAATTTCTGAAGAGAAGTCAGCTGTGAATCTAATCAGAATCCTCTAAAGTAATCTGGCATTGTTCAAATGTACATTTTACAATCTTTTCTTTATGTTTTACTGTTGAAAGTTTGAATATAATGTGTCATGGTGAAGATCTTTTCTGGTCATTTCTATTGGGAGTTCTATGTACTTGGAGCTTCCTATATTTTAATGTCTCTTTCTTTCACCAAATTGAGAATGTTTTCTGTAATTATTTTGCTAACTAGGCCTTCCAGTCCATTCTCTCTATTTATAACTTTAGGAACTCTTAAGATCCATGTGTTGGGTTGATTGTTGGTATCCTATGGATATCCAACCCTGTTTTTAATATTTTTTCTAATTTCTTCTTCTTATTTTTCAGACTGACAGAAAAATTTCCACAGATTCATCTTCTAATTCAGATATTCTTTCTTCTGCATCCCCAAGTCTGTTGTTAAGGCTTTCCATCACATTTTTTAATTTGATCTATTGAATTCTTCACTTATAATATCTCATTTTGATTTCTCTTTAAAATCTCAATGTCTTAGAAAAATTTTCATTCATTCCATATATGGATTTCTTTAGTTCATGAATTTGTTTCTGATTGATTTTGTGTAATCTTGTGATTATTCTTTTGAGTTCCATTTCCAGAATTTCATCAATCTCTTTATCTTCACATTCTAATATTGAGAACATTGTTGTGTTCCCTTGGAGGTCATATCTTTCTTATTCTTGTTTCTCGCATCTCTGAATTTTTTAGGCATTTGTGTAGATACTTGTTGGTTTGCTCTTCTGTGGCTTAGTTGAATGTCTCCACTTTCAGTGAATATCAAGAGGTGTATGCTGAGTATGGCCAGGGAGCTCTGGTCAGTGCTCCTGCGTGGGGCTAGTATACAGGGTAACACTCAACTTAGGTGCGCTAGATCTCCTCTTGTTAACAGAAATAGGGGCAATTACCACCTCTGTAGTTGTGATTACATGCTCTTCTCCTCTCCTCCAAGGCAATCAGTGCCCAGGTTTTAGCCCCCAGTAAGTGCAACACTCATCCACACCACCATATGACCAGACTAATGATTTTGTCAGTCTTCACTCCAAGTACAGATCCCACTGCAATGACCCACCCCCAGACAGTCAGGTTGCTCTGAACATGTGTAACCACACACAATTGCTCAGAGAACCAGCTACACCCTGTGTAGCCACCAAGTCCTCACAGTCTCAGTACACAGTGCTTGAACAGTCTCTGGTTACAGAAGTTCCACTCTGTCTTACCAGCCTGTCTGGTTCACAAAGAGGCTGATGTTCCCAGAGCCAGTTGTCCATAGGTGCTCTGCCTAGGGGGCTTAAGTCCCATAGCCTGCAGTATGTTGGGAGGCTGGGGTGCCACACTGTCATACATGGGTGCCCAGTTCCCTTCTATCCTACCAGCCAGATTCAAAGTCAGTGGGGACTTTGGATTTTTCCCTCTGCTGTAATGTCTGGATCACATGCACACACAAGACCCACTGGCTGAGTGTTGCCCAGCCACCACCGCCAGTACTTCTGAGAAGATGACATCCTGTTTCAGACAGTTGCTGTACTGGTACACAAGGGCTTCTACACTTGCCACCCAAACCCAAAATGGTGCCCACACTCTCTCAGCTGGGTGCTGGGAGCTTTTGTGGGGATGATTAGATGACAGAAACATGTCCTTTTAATTTTCACTGGGTCTGAGGGTATCTGCTAGCTCCTGGCCAGACTCATGCCACAGGCTCCCTTTGGCTAAATCATCACTGGATGCTGTAGTTTGGTCTCATCTCTGTCTCCAAACTGCCACCTGCTCTAGCTCTCTGCCGCGAATTGTGTGGTGTCTGTGTTCGTGCCGTGCATCCACACCTTCCACACAGGGCAGCAGCATTCCTCTTCCTTCTGTAAAATTTTCACTGCAATTTTCCAATTCTCCTCTGAGAGTGCACTTCCTGCACTTTTTTCTTTCTTATTTTTTTTCTTTTGTTATTTGTTACTAGCCTAGCACAGTACATAGTACCCTATTCTGCCATCTTGGAATGCCTTTTATCAGTAGACTATATTTCAATAAAAATATGCAATTGTCTCTCTAATTCTTCCTGCACTTTTTTTTTTTGCTATTTATCTCTAGCCTAGCACAGCATGTGGTTCCCTATTCCACCATCTTAGAATCAATAGCCTTTTATCAGTAGACTATATTTCATTAAAAATAAAAGCAAAGCAAAATCATGTATCTCTTGGTAAAACAGGCCTAAATAACATTCCATACATGGCCATGACAATATCTAATACAAAAGAAACTCGTAAACCTTAATCTTACCTAATATCTGCAGCTTCAAATGTGTTCACTATTTTCTCTTACTTGAAACAATCTCTTCCCTCTGCTTCTGTGACAATACAGTTCCTGTCCCTCTCATATCTCATGGGTCATTCTTTCTTAATTCCCCAAATCAATGAACCTCAACAGAGTTGGTAAAGTTTGAATTTGTGTTTCCTTCAGATCTCCTCTTCTGAGTCATCTGCCCATCCTCACCTACATTTTGTCTACTTTAAAAGAAAAGCAACAGTTTCTATGCTAAGTGAATTCTTATCTCTCCATGGATTTTTAAAGACAACACAAAATGCTGCTGTTGAACAAATTTCCTTTTGCTTAGCTTATGTCTCTAATTCCCAGGTCTCATTTTTCAGTGAACCAATTTTCTCTTTTCTTGTCTGTCTTCCATAAATGCATTTGAGAAATCCTTTGTTGATGATTGAATTAGGCCCTGCAAATTAATACTTGTGTTTTTTTTTTCTTCTACTTCCACTTATCTCTTAAAAATTTGTTCAGATCATTTCCCTTTGAATCCTCTCAATTATTCCCTCCACTAAAAAGCTGTCATTGTCTTTTAAGGTATCCAATTTTGTAGGGTATCTCTGTGGGGAGTGGCAGAGCAAAAATTATCTCTAACTTTTATTAGCAAACATTCATATGATTTTAACTATAATGTTCATTAATTTTACACTTTACTTTCAGTGCCTTCCTCTTTACCATAATTAAATACACATTCTGCTAATACTTGTTCATTTATTTATTCATTCAAAAGCCATTGATTGAACCTATAATGTGCTAGAAATTTAACTAGCTCTTAAAGGTATTAAAATTAACTACACTAGAAACTACCTAACAATCGTTGCAAAGCATAGGTTTCTTTTAGAGAAGAGATGTAAAAGATACTGTATGATAAATAATAAACTATATCTCTCTGTAATGAAATTATGTGGCTGATCTGATGAAACTATAAGTCTCAAAGATATGGAGTAAGTGTTGTGTTGCAGCAGACCCTTCCATTTTTGGGGATGCTTAAATACCAAATCTGATTACTGTTTTGAATCCTGGCTACTCTGCTAGGAACCCAGCTTCCCCATAATGTGCCCGAGAAGTAGTCAATGGTGGTTCAAGTAATTGAATCCCTGCTACTCATGTGGGAGATCCGAATGGAGTTCCTGGCTCCTGGCCCAACCCCAGCTGTTGCAGCCATTTGGGGAGTCAAACAGTGAATGGTGGATGGATCTCTCTCTCTCTCTCTCTCTCTCTCTCCCCCTCCCTCCCTCTTTGTCACTTTGAGCTTCAAATAAATACCTTTGAAGTGACAGGGGGAAGATATAAAGACAGAGATAGAGAGAGAGAGAGAAGGTAATGATGCTATCCTGTTAGAAGAAAGAACTGGAACTTCCCGTGAAGATCAAGGGTAAAAGTGCTTTTAAAAGAAAACAAGCAACATTCTTCATCCACAGATATTTACAGTGGACTTTTTAGGGGTGTATCGCAATCTCCAAATAATTCACCCTTCTTTAGGAAATGTCTCCCTAATCTATGATGTTGACATAGGTGTGGTTGGTGGAAGTGTGTTTGTACTCCATGCCCATATTATTTCCCTGAATAACATCATAGGCAAGATATGCACATTGTTAGGCAAATTCAATTTGCTTCCCAAATAATTTTAATGGAGGACTTTACGAAAGTTCTGTACCCTGCTTACGTGACTGTAACTCTCTACACATGCAATTCAACAGCTCTGAGAGAGTAACTATGTCCCATCAGCTGATCTAATATTATGGGGTGAAAAAAAAACTAGATAATGTAGCGTAACACAGAAGAAAGAAAAGTCCTCCTGATATCCAACTGTAATTGAGCTCAAAGATTCTGGGAGATGCTACGATGTCCATATAATAAATTTCTACTTTTTGGCTAAAGCAAGACTGAGCTGGTTTCACTACTTGTAGTTAATGAGTATTTTTTTAAGATTTTATTTATTTATTTGGCAGGTAGAGTTACAGACAGTGAGAGACACAGACAGAGAGAAAGGTCTTCCTTCCATTGGTTCACCCCCCAAATGGCCGCAACGGCCAGAGCTGTGCCTATCTGATGCCAGGTGCTTCCTCCTGGTCTCCCATGAAGGTGCAGGGGCCCAAGCACTTGGGCCATCTTCCACTGCTATCCCAGGCCACAGCAGAGAGCTGGACTGGAAAAGGAGCAACCGGGACTAGAGCCAGTGCCCATATGGGATGCTGGTGCCGCAGGCGGAGATTTAACCCACTGCACCACGGCACCGGCCCCTAATGAGTATTTTTTCATCCAGGTATTAAACATTTTTGAGGCAATCATTTCAAGTTCCCAGTTGCCAACACTGGAACAAATCTGAGAGATTGTCACATGCCAGAGGAAACTAAGGATACACTATGACTAAATGCAATGTGCTGTTTTGGATGAGATCCTAGAACAGAAAAAGGACATTAGTGGGATGACTAGTAAAATTTGCATGAAGTTTCATTACTAGTACTGCAGTAGTATCTGTTTCTCAGTTTTGGCAGATATAATGTAAGATGCTATGTGTAGGAAAAAATACACGGCAGATATATGTTAACTCTCTATTTTATGGTTTTGCTAATTTTCTGTAAATCTAATATTGCTCCAAAGTAAAAATGGTATATTAGAGTGCATGTTAAAGGCAATAAGCATTAAGATCAAAGTATGTAAAGGTCAAATTTTTGACCTTTTGTGAGAGGTGAGAGCTCATATAGGAGTGAAATTATCCATCTTGTCATAGAAACAGCATAGTGGTGTCTGCAAAACTGCACAGGAGGCAAGTCTCAGAGAAAAAAAGTGATAGTTGCAGCAGCATTGCAAAGTCCCAGAGAAAGATCTCAAAGACCTATATTAGAGTATCTTTGTAAAAAAAAAATATTTATTTGAGAAGGAGAGAGAAAGTGAGGGAGAGGTGTGTGTGTTGCCATCTGCTAGTTCATTCTCAAATGCCCACAATGGCTGGGGGTGGGCTGGGGCCTAAGCTGGGATCTTAAACTCAACCCCAATCTCCTACATGGGTGTCAAGAATCCAATTATCTGAGCTGTCACTGCCTCTTAAGTCTGCATTTACAAGAATCTGGAAGAAGCTGAGCTAGGAAAGAAACCCAGGCACTTCAATGTAACATTCAGGTATCTTTAACTGCTAATCTAGTCACACATTCATACGGTATCTTTGTTGATCTTGCACCATCCATTGAAGCCAAAAACCAAGAAAATGCCCATTTACCAAACCAAATACGTGTAACCAAGCCACAAAAACAATTTTTCAGAGTCCATGAGAGACACCTGATATACTGACACAAACATTAGCTCTGAGACTATATGATTGTTCTGAAGTTATTAAAGAGCTTTAATTTTCAGTATTGGTTTTGAAGAATCACTTCAATTCACCTTTAAATATTCTTTCCCTCTATACATTATAAAATTTCATCAAAGGTCCTTAGGGCTTTCTGTGTGTTCATTCAAAATCAGCTTATTTCAAAATTTCTTCCACTTAACATTTAAAGTCCAACAGTAGTGTGGTCACTAACATTCCCCAATGTCTAACTCATTATCATAGTTGACTTTTTACCTAGGATGTGTTTAGAATAGCAACTGAGCAGAGACTAAAGGGAACAGTCAGGTCTCCAGTGTGAATCAGAAATCCAGTTCTGTTCTCAAACCCTATCTTCAGTAGTTGGTTCCTAGGTATTCTGATCAATATCTGAGTAATTAAAATTTCTCGTGATCAAAGTTCTGACCTTTGCAATGGCCTCACTTATCAGTGAAAACCTGTCTTGATCTCCTTGTCAGCATGTGCCCAGAGGTTTCTACAGCAATATCTTTATACTCCTGCTTCCCTCATCTGTCCTTGACTTTGGTTCATTCTGTGTCTGCTGTGTCAGCCAAAATCATGCTGTAAAAAGCTTCAGCTAATCCCCCAAACAGTACCACCTCTCTTCCCTCTTCTGTACTGCTCTTCTAATACTTTCTCAATGATCATTTTAAATCCTTTGATATTTTGCTGATCCAGCCTGGTATCTGATTGATTTCCCTTTTATGAATCTTTAAAAACATGTAATTCAAATCTAATAGGCTCACGTTGTATGCCCTGAGAATTTACAAAGAAAATGAGTGCTTTGCCTACATTGGTGGTGAGAAAACTTTTCTCTTGGGCGAGCACCATCACTATTCTGAACCTCTACTTTTATATCCCCTAATAAATAAATAAAGGTGTCCTTCAATGCCAACATTTCTTTGATCTCTGATTAGGGTCATTGCATATTATATTATGCAGAAGTGCCTCCTGAGTTACTACTATCACCAAGTAGCATGGAAGGGACCAGGTAAAAGCAACAATACAGCTGGTGCTGTGGCTCAATACACTAATCCTCCGCCTGCGGCGCCGGCACACCAAGTTCTAGTCCCGGTCGGGGCACCGGATTCTGTCCCGGTTGCCCCTCTTCCAGGCCAGCTCTCTGCTGTGGCCAGGGAGTGCAGTGGAGGATGGCCCAAGTGCTTGGGCCCTGCACCGCGTGGGAGACCAAGAGAAGCACCTGGCTCCTGGCTTCTGATCAGCGCGGTGCGCCCACTGCAGCGGCCATTGGAGGGTGAACCAATGGCAAAAAGGAAGACCTTTCTCTCTATTTCTGTCTCTCACTGTCCACTCTGCCTGTCAAAAAATTTTTAAAAATAAAATAAAATAAAAAAGCAACAATAAAAAGGTCGATTCTCCAGCCATGAGTCTTGAAATTTAAGTGGTGGGGGAAAAAAAACCCAACTAAATGGGAAAATGTAATAAAAACTGCGTTTAAACACTTACACACAGCTAAGCATTGTAAGAACTGCTCACTTTAAAATAGATGATAGGGATCTAGAGAAAGTTATAGACTGACTAAAATTCTCATTTATATTGAAGTTAAGGAAAACCACTTCTTTCCTGTACCAAACAAACAGAGCCATCACTCATGATTCTCCTCCACTAGATCTCAGGGACTTTGAGATGATATCTACATTCCAGTTCTCTTTTGCATTGGATTTTTTGCTCAAACTGAAAATCACTTTTCTGAGCACCTCCTCAAAGAAAAGCAAAAAAGAAAAATGAAATCCTTCAGCAGCTCAGAGCTACTTAGAAAACTAAATTTACCATGTGGACTGGACTCCATAAACATCGTTCACTCTTTTTAAAAATTTTTTAAATTTTTTAAAATTTATTTTAATAGAGTTAGATAGTGAGAGAGAGAGACAGAGAGAAAGGTCTTCTGTTGGTTCACCCCCCAAATGGCTGCTACAGCCGGCGCTGCACTGATCTGAAGCCAGCAGCCAGGTAATTCCTCCTGGTCTCCCACGCGGGTGCAGGGGCCCAAGCACCTCAGCCACCCTCCACTGCCTTCCTGGGCCACAGCAGAGAGCTGGACTGGAAGAGGAGCAACCAGGACTAGAACCCAGCGCCCATATGGGATGCTGGCCCCGCAGGCATAGGATTAGCCAAGTAGCCACGGCACCAGCTCCCCTTCACTCTTTTCTTTTAAAGATTTATTTTATTTATTTGAAATTTAAAATTACCTAGAGAGAGAAAGAGAGACAGAGGGAGAGATCTTCCATCTGCTGGCTCACTCCTCACATGGTTGCAATTGTCGGGGCTGAGCCAGGTTGAAGCCAGGAGCTGGGAGCTTCTTCCAGTTCTCCCACATGAGTGCAGGAGCCCAAGCACTTAGGCCATCTTCTGCTGCTTTCCCAGGCACATAAGCAGGGAGCTGAATTGGAAATGGAGCACTGGGAATCGAACTGGCCCCCATATGGGATGCTGGCATTGCAGGCCATAGCTTAACCTGTTGCACCACAGCCCTGGCCCCCAACATATTTCACTTTTAAGTGTCAAGGGCTATGACAGGATATTTATCCAATTTCAACCCCGGATTTCCCATATGGTCTGGGAAGGGCTGCTCTAGGAAACACTAGATCGCTATCAATCAAACTCATTCTGTCTTTCATTATATTCTTATCTACAATCTATTAGAGCAATGGAGATTGTTAATTTTCAGAATCTTTTCAAATACAATGACCCAAAATTTTCAGCCAAAAAGAAAACTAATAAATAAAATTCCCTTTTAAATTTTTATTCATTTATTTTATTTGAGAGACACAGAGGGAGGAGAAGAAACAAAGTTGCCATTCAATGGTTCACTTTCCAAATGCCCACTATAGTTAGGGTTGAGCCAAAGCTGGAATTGGAAACCGAGGCAGGATTTGACCCCAGGCACTCCACTATGGGATTGTGGCATCCCAAGTGTCATATTAACCTCTAAGATAATCATCAACCTGTGAATATAAATCTATTTTAATTTTTAATTAGTTTTGAACAGATTCAATGTAATTTGCATTGAATTCCAAGAACCTAGTGATATTCCCTTCTTAAGCAAATGTTTAATCATCCCGTCTTTCAGCTCAATTGTAAGTGTTTTCCACTTCAAACTGTGGTAAATAAAAAAGCTAACCTTAGAGCTTACTTATCGCTATCTAAAGTTGAAACAGCCGAGTCCAAAAATTTTAAACCCTGTGCTCAATGATACATGGTTAATAACAGAGCCTAGACTAGAATCATTATACCTTTGAATCTCAGGTTTTAATAGGCAATAAAAATCTCATAATAGCCGATAGCAACCATTTATTAGATGTTTACCAGGTTTGAGGTACTGTCTGTCTTAATGCCACACCTTTTTACTTCATTGCACTATGTAGTTATAAATTATAATAATAGATGTGGAGTATTATGAATTATTCAGCATTTGACAAGTTTAAACATTATAATGGAAAATAGAATATTTGAATCACTGGCCATTACCCATTCCTATCAAGGTGAAATAACATAATATTTGTCAAAAATATGTACTAAATAAATAAACTAGTAAAAAATAAAAATGACAAAAACTTATTTGCTGAGATACCTATTCATATCTTCTTTTCTGTTTGCCTTCTTATTTCAGTATAATTGAGCAAGCATTTTATTCACCTCTACTTTTCACTCAACATAAAGTAGCAGGTTGAAACATAATAAATAATATACAGCAATGTAATCATGTCAAAGTGAAGTGTGCATTAAATCCTAAAGAAAGAATTGTTCTAAATTTTGCCTAATCATATGCATCAAAGATAAAGAATTAAGGGTAACTATATCAGAAAAAGGAAACAGGAAACTAGTCCCACAATTTTCTATTCCATTTTACAATTATGCATTTTTAACCACTTAACAAAACAACATGGAATAAGATCATAGACTATTACATTTAGAGACAAACTGAGAAATCATATAAGCTAATTCCATTCTTTAGAAGATGAATTTTGGCAACGTTAAGTATAATTCTTGCCTCCAATCAGATCCCAAATCAGCTATTCAAGAACAACCACAAGTCAGACTGACTTCAAACACAGTTCTCAAGGATAATACTAGGATATATCTGTGTTGATACCTTCATAGTTTGCACAATCAAGGGTGTTCTTGCTATGGCCTCACTTTGCTATGACTGGGAAATCCATCATAAAAAGGCAAAAAGAGATGTTTATAAAACAATGATAGTGCTAACAGCATGACACAATTTTATTGTTTATGATCTCTGGGACTACCTAATGTCATAAATGCAGGGGTTTGAAACTAATTAACATTGCCAAAACTTTAAGAATTGACCTAACAGAAAAACCACTGTGCAGGTCCCAGAGAGTCCACTGGGTGATGTACATCAGAAACAGATGTGAAGTGCTCCACTAAGACTTTGACATCCAAACTGGGAGAAACCAGAGGCTTGGTGTTAGCAAACAGGGTATTAAGTGAAAATGCTTATATAGATATTGCTAACCATGCCTTCTTCACTCAGCTCTAGAATTTTGAAAGCCAAGATGATGTCTTGTATATAGTCAGAATAAATCTGACTAGCTCATAGCCAATTGAGTTTCACCTACAGATGCTAACAGCAGATATCCACAACAAAGCAGGACACATAAGCCACTTCAATGTGAAGCTGAGTTGTCAAGCCTCATCCCCTCAAATGTAGATTTCAATCAATCAGCTTTTGATATTCCAATATTAAATGAACAATAGGATGCAGATAATTGAGCTTAGCTATGGTTTTTATTTTACCAGTGGGTTGGAAAGAACAAGGGAGTCAAGAATATGTTTAAGCAATCTGATGTCTGGTCCTACCAGATGCCTGTGCACTGCCCAGAATGTAATGGGAAACTGGAGACTGGTACATTTTCTACTTTCTGGATGCATGAATGTTCCCCAATAAAAATTGCTCCAGTAAGTCTTGTATATGTTGCTTGGGTACTTTTCCTCATTGCTTCAGAGACTTGCCACATGTGCTATGCTAATATTTTCCAGTTGGAATACTTCTGAAAGTAATATCACACCTTTGTACTTCAATTTCCTTACAATAGTGAGATAGAAAAATACATAATGTCTTTGTGCTAAGAAATATAACATGCATGAATGTGCCAAGTTTTGTATGTGTTGTGAAACTGAGCTCAAAATGATTGTGGAATCAAAATCGAATAAAATCCAATCCTATAAAATATTTTAGGTCTTCAATAAATGGAAGGGAGTTTAATCAAGAAATTTAATAGACTTCTTAAACACAGAGGTCAGAGCTTATTGAACTAATCAAAACCACAGAACTTTATCTGCCAATGTACTCACTTTCATTGCTGTTTATAGACTATAAAAGGAAAAACTGGGAGTTGTTTGCATTTATTCACAAGAAGCATAAGAATGAGCACACTTTCAAACAGACTGGAGGGTCATAAAAATCGTCTGTTGTTTCATTTATTACACGACTTTCAGAGGTCTTGTCTCCTCTAAATACTGTAGACCCAAATATCAAAATATCAAAATTTCAGGTTACATGAATTAAAGGGTTTGTATTTTATCAGATAAATGAAGTTTTATAGACATTCTACTGTCCACACTGCCTAGACAGGTTATATGAGAGATATAGACACATACTAAATGTGTCTATGATAATATTCAGAAAATGATAATATTCAGAAAGAAATAGTATAAATATAGGCCATTTCCTAAAGTGTAGGTTAAAAGTGGGAAAATGATCTCAGTCTCTCTGTTCTAGGTAGAAGACATTTGAATATTGTAATCATTTTTGTCCACTAATTCAAGAAATATAAACTTCAATTCCTATATAACAAATTCCTGGAAGACTCTGAATTCAATTATTATGAAAAGGGGATTGTTCTTCTAATACTACCTTAAAACATTTTGGCTCTCCCTTCTGAATTTCATGGTGACCCCTAACATAGATTCTATCTCTTTCTTATCATTATCAATTATAAAGGCAATTCTATTTTAACACTTAAGACTGGTGCACATATTTTGCTAAGTTTAAAACTATCCAAAGCAAAATTTAGATCTCTTGGTAATTCCAAGACTTGTCTCCGCTTATATTTTATCATTATTCTAGGTAGAGTGAAAAGGGTGTAGTCTATTACTTCATTCCTTTGCATTGACCTTAGTTGCTGAAAGACAAGGAAAGAAGTGCTGTGTTTGTTGATTTTTTAAAATATTTTTCTTCTTTAATTAGCTCACTCCCAAGTTAACACTGGTTGGATATCTATGCCTCTGTGTGGTGGGCATTCAAATTCTAATTCTTGCATAGCCATTTATGTGGATTCTTTGTAGACTTTATGGGGACCTCTGGCATAAATATTCATTTTCCAGTATAAAATTCACCCATCACTTGCGCTCCTGGAAAGGGTATGTCCAGGATGTCTCTATTCTTTTTCCCCTGGTTCTCTTTGACTCATTGAAAATATCTCCCTCTCATAATAAACAGTCATGGTATAGGTTAATTCACTACTGTTCTACACTATGAGCTACTCCCAATAATATCGTACCTACGGAATTCTCTAGATATTCATTGTGTCTTCTGATCCAGAGGGTGTGTTTTAAAATCTCCAAGAAGTAAGAAGATCTATAGAGTTATTCAGATTAGCACCAAGGTATACAGTGAGAGAAGGCCATATGGTCTAGTGGCTAAGACATAAATTAAAATACCCGTTTCTCACATCATAGTGCTTGCATTCAATAACAACCTCTAACAACCTCTAACTCCTAACTCCAGCTTCCTGCCAAAATTCACCAGGGAGTCAGTGGGAGTCAGTGGGAAGGGCTCAAGTAATTAGATTCCTACCATGTGGGAGACCTTAGTGTGTTTCCAACTTCTGATTTCTGCCAGTCTCATACCTGGTTATTATGGGTATTGGGGGAGTTAAGAGGTGGATGGAAAAATCTCTCTCTCTCTCTCTCTCTCTCTCTCTCTCTCTCTCTCTTTGTCTGTCTCTCTCTCTCCCTTCCTCCTTCCCTCCCCCCCCCTCTCTTTTTCTCTCTGTGTGTGTATGTGTGTGTACCTCTCAAATAATTTTTAAAAAACATACAATGATGTGGTGGAAAGAGAAGGCCATGCCAAGATGGCCACTGGCAATCGAGCGTCAGTTACTCAGGAATGGCTTTGAATCCCACCTGGCAATGGAGCCTGCCTGGCAACAGGCTGTGATTCGATGGCTTCGGATACTGCCTGGCAACAGGCTGTGATTGGTTAGGGCATAGACCTCCCCTTGACCGGATTGGCTGTCTTGGCTATATAAGCTGTTGTACCAACTGAAATAAACAAGTCTGCAGGCTGCTCACCTCTGGCCCACTTTCACCCAACTCCCAGGGTCTGTGTGGTGACTCCATGCCTCCTGCCCCCACTACGCTCCTCCTCTCAGGAATGAGTCCTCTCAGGAAGAAATCAACCGCAACACAATAAGAAGCTAGTCATCTATTTGCAGATATTCCAAATTATACAGGTACAGGAAGGTTGAAGGTCTCCAGTCACATTTATTGGGCATTGCCTAAAATCTCCATTACAATATGGCGCCTGGAGGATGTTCGAGGGGTGTGTCTGCGGCTGCTGCAGTTAAACGGGAGGGATAGGTCCGCTTTAGTTCCAGACACGTGGACAGTGCATGATCCCTATACCTGGCTTAAGTTGCTCCGTGCGTGGTCCACCCATGCCTGCATGACCTTTTCACTGATTGGCTCCCCTACTGTGCATGTCTTTTGTAAGCCTTATAAGCCTGTACACTTCCTCAATAAAGTAGTTACTGCTTTGACAGAACTCACAAGTGCTGCAGTATGTTTGACCTGTCGACCTTACCTCTCCCATTCGCCTTGTCAGGAAGCGTCTGTACTGTCCCCTGTCAGGGGTCAGCCTCAGGCTTAAGACCCCAACAACATTCAACTCAACCAAATCTAATTCTAGACATATTATAGCCAAGTTCTTCAAGATTAAAGACAAAGAGAGGGTTCTCAAACCTGCAAGAGAAAACAAGTAGCAACACATAAAGTGTTCATGATTCACCAGACTTAAGACTTCTCATCAAAGACCCTACAGACCAAGAGGGAGTAAAATGAGACTTTTACAATGTTGAAGGGAAAAAAAAATGACTGACCACAAACACTATACCCCTCAAAGTTATCTTTCAATTATGAGGGAGAAATAAAGATATTCCCAAACAAAAGCTGAAAGAATTTATCAGAGCCAGGCTTGCTTTATAAGAAATGCTAAAGGAAATTCATCAAAATGAAATAAAGATACATTAACAAGAAAAAAATCAGAAGGTAGAAAACTCACTGCTAAGAGAAACTATACCAAAAAATTCAGAATACTCTAATATTGTAAACATGATGTGTAAACCATTTAAACTTTCATGTGAATACTAAAAATTATCCATTTTCTACATTAAAATGTTAAGAGTCAGCCACTATAGAAAGAGATAAAATACAACATCAAAAATTCAATACGCGGGGAGGAGTAGAACACAAATGTAGAGTGCTTTAGTAGGATTTTTATCTCTTTATTGTTCACTTGTTTGTATTTTATCTTTAAGATAAACAGAATGTTGTCATGATTTCATGATATCTTGTTATATACCAATGAAGTTTTTTGTAAGCATTCTGGTAATCACAACTCAAGAACCTATAACAGACCTACTCAAAATACTAGAAATCAAAGAACATCACTAAATAAAACCACTTAACCACAAATGGATATTAAGAGGGGGTGGTGCTATGGCACAGTGGTTTAAAGCCCTGGCCTGCAGCACCACCATCCCATACGGGCACTGGTTCAAGTCCTGGCTACTCCACTTCTGATCCAGCTCTCTGCTATGGCCTTGGAAAGCAGTGGAGCATGGCCCAAGTCCTTGGGCCCCTGCACTCACGCAAGAGAACCGGAAGAAGCTCCTGGCTCCTTGCTTCATGTCAGTTCAGCTCTGGCCATTGTGGCCACTTGGGGAATGAACCAGTGGATGGATGGAAGACCTCTTTATCTGTCTTTACCTCTCTATAACTCTGCCTTTCAAATAAATAAAATAAATATTTAAAAAGAAAGATTGTAGGAAAGAGATAAATAAAGGAACCAAAAATACAAAACAAGTATCAAAATGGCAATAGTAGACCTTATTTATCAGTAAAAGCCTTAAGTGGCAATGCACTAAATTAACCAATTAAAAGACATAGGGTTACTGAATGAATTTCAGAAATAACACCCACTTCATGTTGCTAATAAGAAACCAACTTTACCTTTAAGTTATACACATAGATAGAAATTTAAAAGATGGAGCAAGATATTTCATGCAGATGGAACCCCAAATGAAAGAGGAGTCGCTATACTTCTATTAGTTTAAATAGATTTTCAATCAAAAGTAAAAAAGACCAGAAAAGTCATTGTATGATAGATGATTCGGATTATCCAACAAGAGGAAATAATACTTTCAAATATATATGCACCCAATTTTGAAGTGCCCAAATACATAAGACAAATATTAGTAGAAATAAAGGGAAAAATAGACTCAATACAATAATTACAAGATGTTTTAACTCTCCACTTAAATGAACAGATAATCTAGATAGAAAATCAACAATGAATCAACAGAGTAAAATTGCACCCTAAATCAATTGGACCTAACAGACATCCTTGACTTACCATCCAATAGCTGCAGAATATAGATTATTCTCACTAGCACTTGGAATATTTTTCAGGATAAATCACTTAATAGATCATAGAAAAAGTCTCAACAAAATGAATAGAAATCATATCAAGTATCTTTTCTAGCCAAAATGCAGTAAAGCTAGAAATCAACAACAAGAAAACTTTGAAAACTACACAAATACAGAGAAATTAAACAAATTACTGAACAATAAATGGGTCAAGGAGGAAATTATGGAGGAAATTTGAAGATTATTTAAATTAATGAAAATGGAAATACATAATACCAAAACCCAAAAAAAGCAATTCCTTCATTAAAAAAACTAAATATCTCAAATAAACAGCTTATTACTCTATCTTAAGGTCCTAGAATATCAGAAAAAAATCAAATCCAAAATTAGAAGAAGGAAATGATAGAAACAGGTGTTGGTGAGGATGTGGAGAAAAGGGAATTGTTGCATACTGTTGGATGGGAATGTAATATAGACAAGCCATTGTGGAAAACAGTATTGAGGCACCTCAAAAAACTAAAAATACAATTGCCTTATGATTGAGCAATCCCACTTCTAGGTATATATTGAACAGAAATGAAATCCACTGTCAAAAATATATTTACACTACATTGCCTATTGCAACACTATGCACAATAGCCAAGAAATGGTATCACCCTAAAGTGTCCATCTGCCAATGAATGAATAAAGAAAATTTAGTACATATTCACCCCCAAAAGAATATTATTCAGACATGAGAAGGATCAGATCTCATCATTTGCA
Organism: Sylvilagus floridanus; assembly: GCA_949820135.1. Classification (NCBI taxonomy): domain Eukaryota; kingdom Metazoa; phylum Chordata; class Mammalia; order Lagomorpha; family Leporidae; genus Sylvilagus; species Sylvilagus floridanus. The sequence goes on along the minus strand of OX463224.1, from coordinate 55,438,996 downwards.
ATAACATGATAGAAATGGAAGTCATTATGTTAACAGAATAACTCAAGATCAGAAAGACAAATATCACATCTCACACATATGTAGTGTCTACAATATAGGTGATCTGATAGCAGTTAAAAACATAATGGTGGTTACCAGCAGCTGGGAAGTTAGAAGTGTGTGGGGAACCACGGGGGAAGATTGACTCACAAGTACTGGGTTATAGCTAGATAAGAGTTAAGACTTTCTGGGTTCTGTTGCACTATAGAGTAACTATACATATTGTTATTATACTGTTTGTTTCTCTATTTAAAAAAAAAAGCCTAAGAAATAGGATTTTCAACCCTTTTACTATAAAGAAATATTAAATGCTTGGTAGGATAAATATAGTTACATGATTAAACATAGCACAATGTATGCATGAAGCTCATAAATATGTGCAATATTTATGTCAAAGTTTTCAAAATACATTTAAAATGATCTTAAAAAACAAAATATAAATATGAATATGACTGAAATTTTTAGAACTCTCATGCTATAAAATAGCAAATTATAGAGGAAGTTTTTAAATTTGCAAGTATCATAATTACAATGTGCAAAAACACATTATCTTTTTAAAATTGTCTATACTTGGGGCCAGCGCTGTGGCATAGTGGGTAAAGCTGCCGCCTGCAGTGCCGGCATCCCATACTGGTGCCAGTTCAAGTCCCGGCTGCTCCACTTCGCATCCAGCTCTCTGCTATGGCCCGGGAAAGCAGTAGATGATAGCCCAAGTCTTTGGGCCCCTGCACCCACATGGGAGACCCGGAAGAGGCTCCAGGCTCCTGGCTTCATATCAACACAGCTCTGGCCGTTGTGGCCAACTGGGGAGTGAATCAGCAGATGGAAGACCCCCCCCCCCACCTTCTCTCTCTGTGTATCTCTGACTTTTAAATGAATATGTTGCCAAAAAATTGTATATACTTAAGATGTACAACACAGTTTTGATATTCATAATGCAGTGGTTACTACAGTCAAGCAAATGAACATATCCATCATCTGACATAGATGCCACTCTTTTCTTCTGTTAAGAACATCTAAAATCTATTCTGTTAGCCAATTTGCAGTATAAAATCCAATGTATAATTGAGTCTTAATGCTATCCATTAGACCTCTGGACTTATTCATTATGCATAAGTGCAAATTTGTACTCTTTTACTTGAGTCTCCCCATTTCCCTATCATCACCCCTGAGTGACTGGTTAAATTGAGAAATAACATCCAACAATTTTCTGCCTACAAGAGACTCACTTTAGCTTTAAGGGAGTATATAGGCTGAAACTGAAGGGAAGGAAAAAGATATTCTCTGCAAATGATAACTAAAAGAGAGCAGGGCAGATTGTACTTAAAATGGAGAGAATAGTCCTTGAGTCAAAAGTTGTCACAGGAGAAAAGGAGGGTCATTACATAAAAATAAAAGGATATATTCATCAAGAGTATGTAGCAAGTATAAATATTTATTTATCCAATATTAAAGCACCTAAATACATAAAACAAATATGCATACATCTAAATGCAGAAATCTACAAAATGCAATAGCAGGAGAGTTCAGTACCCCTCTTTCAACAATGAATATATCAGCCAGGTTGGAAAATTTAATCATTTGAGTTCAAACATTGAGTTTGAACTGTACTTTATCCCAAAGAGATGCGCCACACAGAGCATTCCAAAAGCAGCAGAGCACAAGTTCTTAAGAGCACATGAAGCAGCCACCACAATAGATCTTACTTTAGAATGCAAAATAGGTTCTAACAAACTTAAGAGACTGAAATCATATTAAATATCTCACCTGACCATAATAGTATAAAACTAGAAATCAATTTACAAGAGTAAAATAGGAAAATTCACAAACTATAAAAACATTAATAACATATTCCTAACAAACAAATGGGTCAAAATAATCAAAAGGGAAATTTGAAAACACCTAGAGAAAAATAAAAATGGAAAGACAACATAGCCAAACCCACAGCAAATACAGTTCTAGACAAAAGTTGATATTGATAAACACCTATTTTAAAAACAAAAAAAAGATATCAAATAAACAACCTAACATTACATCTCAAGAACAAGAAAAATAAACTAAATCCATACTTAGCAAGAGGGAGAAAATTGCAATGGCTAGAGCAGAAATAAATCAAAGAGAGAATAGCAAAACATACAAGAAAAATTGAGTGTGGAATTTGGAAAAAGTAAACAAAATTCACAAACCCTTTGGTAGGCTAGCAGAGAAAACAAAGAAGACTCAAATAAAATCAGGAAAGAAAGTGGAGATGCTAATACAATCGGAGACTTTAACACCTTTCTCAATAATTGATAGAACAATTAACCAGATCAGCAATGATATAGAGAAACATCAGCAACAAAATTAACCAACAGGATCCACTTGATATTTATGGAATGTTCCACTGAACAATAGCAGAATATACATTCTTTTCAAGTGTCAACATATCACATATTAAAATCGACCATATGCTGGACTATAAAATAATCCTTAAAATTATAATCATTTAAGTTATATGCATATATTATTGTATCCTAACACAATGGAATTAAGCTAACCATAAATAAGAGAATGATAGCAGAAAAATCTCCAATTAATAACTAAATGACAATTCTAAATAAATCATGTGTAAAGGAGGAAATCTAAGGAGAAATTGAAAATTACGTTGAAGTAAATGAAAATGAAACAACACATCACAATGTATGGGACACAACTAAAGCAGTACTGAAAGAGAAATACATGAGAGTAAGCATATGCAAAAGAAAAAGGGAAACAGAGAAAAGCCTTTTTCATGTAAGATCTAAGAGGTAGTTATTTTCCTACTGAAAACTGAAGTGTAATTTCCTCAATTCTAGAGAGTTCAAAAGACTGTTGTGCTGAAAAAAATCTGTAACAATGTGAAACTAAAAGAAAAGACATCACACAATAAACATTATACCACTCTCAGATTATGGATGGAAGAAAATTAAATTTAATTAAAATTAAATACCATTTAAAATAGTTCAAAATGAAATTCCAAGATGTCACTATGTTGAATATACGAACCTGCATGCTGAAAACTACACAATGCTATGAAGAATTTAAATCTGTGAACATAGATTGAAAATCTGAACATAGTAGAGCTGTTAGTTAACTGATATGTAGGCTTAACACAATTGCTTTCAAAGTTCCGGCAATTATTTGTCAACATAGAAAAAGCTATTCTAAAAGTTATGTAGAACGACAATGGAATTAAAAGAGCTGGAACAAGTTTTAAAATGACTAAAATGTAAGAAATAAGTCTACTGGAATTCAAGACTTACTATAAACTGCAGCATTCAAAATTATGCAGTATTTGTAGATGCATAGAAACATATGTCTCAAGAGGCTTCCATAACCTTGGCAGCTCATGATAAGAGCTCCGGGTGATTACTGATGTCATAAATAAGAGTGTCAATTGTTAAATCAATAACGGGAGTCACTGTATACCTACTCCCCATGTAGGATCTCTGTCCTTAATGTGTTGTACTATGCGAAGTAACGGTAAAACTACTACTCAAACAGTACTCTACACTTTGTGTGTCTGTGTGGGTGCAGTCTGTTGAAATCTTTACTTAGTATATACTAGGTTGATCTTCTGTATATAAAGATAATTGAAAATGAATCTTGATGAAGAATGGGATGGGAGAAGGAGTGGGAGATGGGATGGTTGTGGGTGGGAGGGAGGTTATGGGGGGAAAAGCTGCTATAATTCAAAAGTTGTACTTTGGAAATTTATTAAACAAAAGTTAAATAGAAGAAACATAAGTCATTGGAATAGATCAGGGAAAACAGGAAGCCCACATAAATATGTCAAACTGATTTTTTACAAAGGTGTAGAAACCATAGCCTTTTAACAATGATGGGAGATCAATTACACAACTGCAGCGGCATTAAAGAATTGTGGCCTGTGTCATATACTACACAATAATTAATTTAAAACTGATTAGGGGTTTAAATGTAAAATGTATAACTCTATAGTTTTTAGGGGGAAAACCATAGGAAAAAAATGAGGATAGGCAAAATATAATAGACAAAAAATTCTTATACTTGATCCCAAAAATATGAACCATGAAAATAAAAATAATAAATTAGACATCAAAATCAAAATATTGGGGCCAGTGCTATGGCATAGTGGGCTAAGCCTCTGCCTGCAGTACTGGCATCCCATATAGGTGCTAGTTTGAGTCCCGGCTGCTCCTCTTCCATTCTAGCTCTCTGCTACAGCCCGGGAAAGCAGTAAAGGATAGCTCAAGTGCTTGGGCCCCTGCACCCACAAGGGAGACCTGGAAGAAGCTCCTGGCTCCTAGCTTCAGATTGGCTCACCTCCAGCCATTGCGGGCATCTGGGGAGTGAATCAGCAGATGGAAGACTTTCTCTCTTTTCTCTCTCTATCTCTCTCCCCTTCTCTCTCTCTATCTCTGGCTTTCAAATAAATAATTCTTTTTAAAAAATCAAAATACTTTGCTCTATGAAAGCCTAAATTCAGAGGCAGAAAGATAAACCAACACTGGAAGAAAATATTTGCCAAACACCTAGTTGACAAAGGACTAACATCTAGCATATATAAAGAATTCCCCAAATCCGACAATTATAGACAGCAAGCTAGTTGAAGCCTGTGCAACATAACTGTATAGACACTTCACTGAGGAAGATAGATGGGAACTAAGAACAAGACTTCAACATCTTTGGCCAGTCAGAAAATGTAAGTTAAACGAAAAATGAGATATCTCTCTACATACCTACCAGAGTAGCAAAAATATGAAATTGTATCAACACTAAATGTTGACAAGCATGAGGAGAAACTAGAACATTCATATATTGCTGCTGGGAATTTAAAATGTTACAACAACTTTAGAAAATCTTTGGCAACGTATTTAAAAACTAAACATGCAAATACCATATAACCAAAAGTAACTGAACTTTTGGGCAGTTGCCCCAGTGAAATGAACTTCATATTCATGCAAAATTCTGCCTCCAAATACTTATAGCACCTTACTTAATAAGCACATATTTGAACACAACCTAGATGCTTTCAAAAAGTAAATGTTTAAACAAATTGTGCTGTAACCATGCTGCAAATATTATCCCGTAACAAAAAGAAATGAACTATTTATACACACAAAAAAAACCTAGATGAATCTGCAGAGGATTATGCTTAATGGAAAAAGTCAATCTCATAGTGAACTCATCCATGTAATTCTTGCAATGGCAAAATTATAAAAATGATTAACATAGTATACATTGTTAGGAATTAAGGAGAGAATGAGTGTGGTAGGGAAATGGAGTGGATTCTAAGAACACTATCATCCTTCTTCAACATGAAATAATGCCATACACATAGAAATCAGACATAAAATTCATTGCATAGATTTATTGTAGTAATTCTGTCACAAACTCTGAATCCATGGACTGAATCTAATGCTTCCAAATTTTAATTATAGAATATTGTTATGCAAAACATTATAAAATGGACACATATCATTGTAGGTGAGGCCATACTGAACTAAATCTGTGGAATGCCTTGTGAACTGTAAAAGCAAAATATCAATAAAGATTACAGACTTAAAATAAAAGAATAGCATGATGGATCTTTGAAGTTACAGGAATGTTCTGTATCTTTACCAAATCAATGCCAACATCCTGATTGTGACATTATAATATATGTTTGCAACATGTTCCCTCTGGTGGAAACTGAGTAAAGGGAAAATGAGCTCTCTGGCTGTGTTACTTCTAACAATTGCATATGAATCTACAGTTATCTCAAAATAAAAAAAAAAAACATGATTTTCAAAACACTGTGTAAACTTAAGAAAATATGTCAAAATATAACAAAAAGTACCCCAGCTAAATCCATTGCTATGCCAACCAACTGACTGTTGTATGCTATAGGAATTCATAGGAAAGAAGAGGGATGGAAACCCTAAGGGAGAAGTGAGAGTTTACCTGATCCTTGAAGACTAGCAAATAACTTGGAAACCTGTGAGGAGAATTCCATCAGCCAACATTAGGAGTCAATTTTGTTGGAGGAGAGTAAACAATATGGAATTTTTAAAGGCAAAAAAATTTTACATCTGTTTCCTATCTCTACATCTCTTCTATATGTAAATATAAAGCTTGATCTTATTTTAAAATGTTATTTATTTGAAAGGCAGAGAGAGAAAGACTCCCTAAAACCTAGAATTTAGTCATATCTTTTAAATTCTCTTAGAGACTTTGTTTCTATCTTTTCATTAATCTGCCCGCATTGCTCTACATTTTGCTCAAGTAGCAGAGACCTACTAGGTCTGTGACACAATATATTCTTAAACTTTTCTATTAATGATGTAGCTATATTTTAACTCTTGCTCATAAGGTTGTTTGTATAAGCATTCTACTTTTAAAAAATTTAAATACGTTATTCAGAAAACGCACTGTGAATAGATATATCAGGACAGGTGAAAAGACCTCTGTTTAAACACCTAAGTAAATAATGGTTATTCATGAAACATTGTAAAGTAATTCATGACATTTCCTTTTATATTTTTCAAAAGCCTATTCTTAGGGAGGACTTCACTTGAACACTCTTATCAATTCCTCTAGGAGATCTCCAATAGTGAATTTTTCTGTTTTGCTTTTCTATTGAGACTGCTGTTTTTAGGAGTAGATTCCTTTCAGAGATTCAGGAATTCACAGCTCACTTTCTGTTATCTATGCACTCACAATATAAAAATCAGAATATTGGAACTAGACTAAGAGTTAAAGTACTGAAAAAATGAATCAACTGAGTCAATAAGTACCTACTCAGATATGTAAATTTAAAAGAAAAAAAGACCCTGTAACTCAATCAATTTAAAAAAATCATATGTGGGCCGGCGCCGTGGCTCAACAGGCTAATCCTCCGCCTTGCGGCGCCAGCACACCGGGTTCTAGTCCCGGTCGGGGCACCGGATTCTGTCCCGGTTGCCCCTCTTCCAGGCCAGCCCTCTGCTGTGGCCCAGGAGTGCAGTGGAGGATGGCCCAGGTGCTTGGGCCCTGCACCCCATGGGGAGACCAGGAAAAGCACCTGGCACCTGGCTCCTGCCATCGGATGAGCGCGGTGCGCCGGCCGCAGTGCGCCGTCTGCGGCGGCCATTGGAGGGTGAACCAACGGCAAAAGGAAGACCTTTCTCTCTGTCTCTCTCTCTCTCACTGTCCACTCTGCCTGTCAAAAAAAAAAAAAATCATATGTGCTTTTAGAAAGAATAAGTAAGGTAGTTCATCCATTTGCTAGTTGTACATTCTCACATAAAACATATAATTACTATCTCTAGTATTTTAATCTTCAACCTATAAGCAAGTCCTTCATACAACTATAGAAAGAAAGAAATGCAATTGATGTATGAAGGTTCTAGTATATGGCAATAACCCAAAAGTCCTTTCTCTAGGTGCTGTAAAGTTACATTGCACATTTAACCTAACTCCATCAATAATTATTTGACCATTCTTATGCACAAGGCAATGTATTCAGTACTCTTCATATTATAAAAAATTACACTGCTAAAGATCATATCAATATTTTTATACTAAGAAAATTATGACATATTTCTATTTCTATAGTTCCATATAAAAAATGCAACAAGTACCATAAATTAGTTCATTCTACACTCATTTCAATCTCCTCCTTGCTCTCATTTTTGCACTATGGAAAAAGGAAAGGTAAAACTTCATTTTTCTGATTCCATTGCAACCATAATGTAGAAAATGACTTTGTTTCTACCAATCAGACACTGGAACCTAGAATTTGAATGCAAAAAATGACTGTGATGGGGCTGGTGTTCTGGCACAGCAGGTTAAGCCTCTGCCTATAGAACTCTCATCCCATATGGATGCCAATTTGAGTCCAAGGGGCTCCACTACCAATCCAGTTTCCTGCTAATGTGACTGGTAAAACAGCAGAAAATGGTCCAAATATGTGGGCCCCTGCATCCATGGGGAGACTGGAAGAGGCTCCTGACTCCTGGTTTCAGTCTGTCCCAGCTCCATTGAGGCTATCTGGGGATTAAACCAGTAGATGGAAGACCTCTCTCTTTGTCTGTCTCTCCCTCTTTCCATAACTCTGCCTTTCACATAAATAAATAAATCTTTTAAAAAATAAGGACTATGGTGGGAGAATTGTTATTTCCCAATGCCTATGGTAGATCCTTCTGGGTAAATGAATGGTGGAAAATATTTGGTATGTCTGGGATGACTGGGTTTTTTAGATTCTAGAATTAATCTTATCATAGGTGTATAGGGGTTGGTAGTGGTGAGAAGTAATGTCTTTAAATAATAGTCCCATCGTACAATTGTTGGTTTTCCTGTGTTGTGCTCAACTGTGTAGATACAAGAGGCTTAATTCTTTGCCCCATTATAACATTCTAAAAACTATTCAGTGTTCTGTAACATAAGATGTAGTGATCTGTGCCATGTCCAATAAGGAGCTTGACAGAGACAGAAGTGTTCTATTTTGTTTGTGTTATTGCTATTTCACATTTTTGGTTAAAATATTTAGAGAATTATTTGTGTGCTACAGATTTCAGAGGAAGCCAATATGAATTGCTGTGCAGTCCCACTTTTCTTTATTCGTAGTTTCGGAACATGATCAATGAAACAGACATAAAGAGACTAAATGCACTTAGGTGCAGCTGCCAAGCCCTGTCAGTGGTGAAAAGCAGAAAATGCCTCTGTGGAATGCTTTCAGGTTACAAGCAAGAAGTGAATATTATCATCAAAAGGGGCTTAAAATATGCTCCCTTGAATGCCCCAAAGCTCAAAACCGGGATACAACTTACAAATTCATAGTGAACAGAATGTAGAGGATGCAAAAAAAAAAAAAATAGCACACTCATAGTTACTAATTGAATAGCCTCTGGAGAGATAGTTTACCTTTCTGGGCCTCAATTTCATCAACCATAAAAGTCAGATAATAATAAGCCTATCTTCTATTAAATGTAATAATGGAAACCTTTTTTTACAAGAGTTGGCAAATTCTATCATCAACACCATGACCATCACCAGTATCATTATTCTCATTATGGCCATAAGTAGAATTTTTTGCTTAAGTATCATTGTTCAGAATGCACAGTTATGTATAGTAAACTAAAATAATTTTCCATCACAAGTTTAATATCTCTCAAAATTCTTCATTGTCTTTTTAGCACTCCCTTTAATAAACAAGAGGTATATTAATACATGAGTATATTAATGTGAATTTTGGTTGAGTTACTGGACTCAAAGTAGAAAAACAGATTTCTGTTTAATATCTTTAAGAAATTTTTTATTAATGCCAATTTTTGCCTATGGGGCCTACATGAAGGTATTTCAAAAAAGTTCATGTAAATGAAATGATATGTTTGTATTTGTGCAAAAAGTCGAAGTACATAAATAATTTTTACATAATATACACTTTCCATTAAATTTTTTAAGACCCATCATATATTATGCAGTTTTATGAGGTGATAAGCCCTAGAGTAGTGGTTCTCAATTCAAGGTGATTTTGATCTCCAGTAGCAATGTCTGGGACATTTTTGGTTATCATATTTGTGGGTGGCTGTACAACCAGCACCTTTTGGGTAAGGCCAGAGAGCTTCAAACAGGTCAAAGGACAGCCCTTCACAACCAAAAATACCAATATTAATGCTGCTCAGAAATCCTACAAATGGTATACCACTTGCTAGGTGTGTAACTTTTGGCAAGTCATGCACCTTCTGTAGTTTAATTATTTATAAAATGGGAATAATGATAGTACTCATATAAAAGTTCATAATGAGAAGTAAGAGACTGCTTATGAAAGTGTCATCACATACAAGGGTCTTGAAAAGGTTCAAGGGAAATAATTACTATGAAAAAACAATGTATGGAATTCAAAATCTTTTGCACAAAAATACACTGATATTTTAATTCCATTTCCTATGAACTTTTTGAAATACCATGATACCACTATTAATAACATTTTGTATAAAATTTCCCCTAAAAACTATTAGCCAGTGAGACAGTCTTTATTGTTTCTGTTTTATTCATTAGAAGTGGATTTTAAGCAAGTTTAAAATTATTTGCACAAGGCTACCTAGTGGGTAACACAGAATTCAGAACTAAAATTGAAGTCTCTAAACACTCTTTACAATCTAACCCAAGGCAAATAATTAAAATTTTGATTAGGTTAAATGTAGACCTAATATTTTGCTAAGGACTCTAAGTTAATAAACTAGAATCAGCCTGGGTCCCTGCTAACCACATGAGAAACCAGATTGAAGATTGAGAAACTAGCTCCCAGCTGTCGTCTGGCCCAGTCTCAGTTGTTGCAGGCTTTGGCGTGTGAACTAGCAGCTAGGAGTATTCTCTCTCTCTCTCTCTCTCTCTCTCTCTCTGTGTGTGTGTGTGTGTGTGTGTGTGTATCTCTGCCTCTCCAATTAAAAAAAAAAGCCCAGGAACTCTTACGGTAACATCATTTTATTCTGAAAAATAGCTAATTATCTTGATGTGATCATCACACCTTGTATACATGTGTTGAAGTATCACATTGTATTCTATGAATATATATAATTATTATGTGTCAATTAAAAATAAATAATACTTATCTGCATTTATTGATTTGTAAATTGATTGATCCCTTTGCAAGTATTCATTAATAGTTTGTTCTTATTTTAGTAATTCTCAGGGTTAGTTTTTTAAATACTGTGAAGGACATCCAGTAATCGAATTATAGCACTGAAAATAAATGCTTGGAAGAAAGAGTATCATAGGAATAGGCTATTGGAGGATGCTTTGGAATTGAGCATACAGACAAATAAGAGATGAAATATAGTTTATTTTTTCTTTTCCTTCCCTTTTTTCCCATAATGTTTGCATTGGATACTCTATTTTCACTTCTCCCTTCTTCCACAGGTAACTACTCTGTCTTCTATTTGTAGTTTAATATGTTTCATACTTTATTAAGATGCATTGTAATTGCAGTCACCTTAATTGCTTCCTAATTGGTTCCTTCCTCCCCTTGGTGTATTTTTCATGCATTATTAAATTCCAACTGGTTTTCTGGAACTCATTTTGTATTCCTTCCAGACAGCTCTTTCAAAGTTAAACTGTGTGTTACCTGATGCATTGGTCACACAATAGAAAGCAAGGGGGAATTTGAAAGATCACTGGAACCAATGGACTTCCTGATACAACTGCAAGGAAGACCATAAAAACAACAACAATTCCAATGGTTCAATGTCACTCACAGGCATTTTCACATGCAGTAATTCTTTTGAGATCAGTTATTTACAGCAACTACTATTATTCCCACTCAACATAGGAGACTTCTAAGGAGTTGAGAGATTAGCTAGGGGGAAAGTTCATGAAAAAGTGCAAGTAAAAGCTAAGTTTACGTTGCTGCAAAAATACTTTAAAATTTCATGATTTTTTTTTCCATAATATGTACCTTCCATTTGAAGAGCCATTGTACCTTTCCCTTCTAAAGACAAAATTGGAATTTTAACTTAGACCTGCATCTTGATGATGTCTTGTACTATTTCCATCATTACTTGCTCCTTGTATATTAAAGCAAGTAGCTTATAAACAGTTAACCTCATTAGCTGTTCTACGTGTTATTCAAGAAATTATTTTTCACTTCCATTCATGAAGTCCTTTAATCAAAAATATGTGTGATGGAAGATCTAATCATCCAGAATCAGAAGATCTGATCTTGAAACCAGCCCCCAGCTGGGGAAATCATTTCACCCATATGACCTTCAATTTCCACATCAGTAAAATGAAGCATTATTAGAGAGTTATTGTGAGACTTCAATGCATGAAAATTATTTTTTATAAAAAAATATGAGGCAAGAGGTCATTGGGCTAAGATTTTATTTATTTCTGTATGTCTTCAAATGACATGCCAGCAGATGCTTGAAAAACTTAATGCTTCAAAGACTTTCTAGAAAAAAGTAGGAAAGATTTTTTTTAAGATTTATTTTTATTTATTTGTAAGGTGCAGTTACAGAGAGTGAGAAAGAGAGGGATAGAGAGACAGAAAGAAAGAGAGAAAGAGAGTGTGTGAGAGAGAGAGAGAGTATTCCAATCACAGGTTCACTCCCCAGATGGCCACAATAGCTAGGGCTGGGCCAGACCGAAACCAGGATCCAGGAATTTCTTACTAATCTCCCATGTAGAGGACTTGGGCCTTCTTTTTCTGCTTTCCCAGGCACATTATCAGGGAACTGTATCAGAAATGGAGTAGCAGGGACCAGAACCAACATCCATATAGGATGCCAGCCTTCCAGGCAGAGGCTTTATCCACTATGCTACAATGACGGCCCCTAAAGCAGAATTTTTCTAAAAAGAAGCTCAAGTCAGCCAACAACAAACTAAGAATCATTCTGGAACTCTAGATACTTTAAAACAATAAGGTGACATTGTTTTTAGCATGTGTATGTGTGTGTGTGTGTGTGTATCAATCAAAATGATACCATTATAATTCAGAGTAAACATTAGAGCTTTAAAAACTAAGCCAGAACAACTGTGATAATCCCATGGTAATTTTTCATTTTTCATAAATTTGAATTTCACATATGCTTATTCAATGTGTTAGAGCAAGTTACTTGGGTAATAGATGTATTTAACCCCATCCTTCTCTCAAATAACTTTTGGTTTCCTCCACATGTGTAGAGATGTGTACATTTGGTTCTCTCCAAAAGCGTACCTCCCTAAAAGACAATATTCTATACTGCATTGAAAAATTTATAAAAGTCTCATAATTCATCTGGTGAATTTTTTCAATGCTCGATTCTGATTTCCAAACTTAAAAAATTCACACCAAAATAACTCCAAATATGAGAAAAAAATTTGTTTTGTGAGTTTTATTATGTACTAATATTTTGTAGGTTTGATACATTTCAATTCATTTCACTCATTATTCTCTTTTATGTTCAAATTATCCCATCTCTAACCAGCATGAATTTCTTCAAACAAAGCCTGGCTCTTTTTCAAACTTCCTTGCATTTTCTGAAGCTTCCTCACTCTCTGAAACAATAAGATAACCCGGGTTGACTGTTCTAGTTTATATTAATGTTTACTGTTATATTTATTTATATATTTACATGTATTTACTGTTATAGTTATATTTATTGTTATATGTATCTAGTTATATTTACTGTTCTAGTCTGAAATCCTGGCTCCTGTTTCCCTTGTACGGAAGGTAGTGTTTAGAAATCACAAACAGTCCCAAGGGGTAATAACCGTTGCTACTTTTTTGCCATTATTTGTAATTCTTTTTTTTTTTTTTAGGAAATAAGTATATTTAAAATAAAAATTTAAAAAATTCAAGTAGATACTTCCAATTCAAATGTAAGGTCACAAAAAATTGGCTTACAATGTTTTTTTTTTAATTTCTTAAATTTGTTTGAAAGGCAGAGAGATAGAAAAAGAATAACAAAGATACAGACAGACAGAGATCTCCCACGTGCTGATTCATTCCCAAAAGCCACAATAACCATGACTGAGCCAGCCTGAAGCCAGAAGTTAGGAACTCTATCCTCATCTCCCTTGTGAGTGACAGGGACTAAGTACTTGGGCCATCACTGGCTGACTGGTAGGAATTTGGAATTTGAAGTGGAGCCAGGACTCAAATCCAGGCAATTCAATACAGGAGACAGGTATCCCAAGTAGTATCATAACTGTTACCCTGAATGCCTGACACCACCTATTTTTCACTTTTATTTTACTTAAGATTAACTTATTTTATGTTTGTAATTCACCTTACTGAATTTGCTAAGCTATTAACAAAATCACCACTTACTGCATTATTAGCAATAATAAAACTACAAAGAAAACTTGAGACTTCTTAGTGGTTTTTACATTCTCAGCATGTATCAAAGTATGGGTATTAATATTATTTAAAATCATTCTTCTGAATGTTGCTATGCAGCCCATGTGATAAATAGCTTTTATTTTTTTCAGCTTTGGGTATTGCCTCAATGTTTCTTCTAATTTAATTTTGTTTTAATTACATAAAATATTTACATGGTATCAATGTCCCCATCTTTATATCCTTTTATTCAGTAAATTAGGTGCTTCACCCTTTCAAACAAAATCCCTTAATTGCTGCCTTCCTCTGAAATAATGCTATATTGGCTTATATCTCTATGTAGTCACATTTCTACTAAGTTCATTCTCTCTAGTTACAAAGGTGCTCAAGATAATTCCAACAAAAAGTAACACTGAACTTCCTTGAATCTGAAATCCCATAGTACTTCACAAGCTATTATTCAGTCCATCCAATTACTTCTAAGGGGGTATTCATTTCATAGAGAGCCTGGGGGTGCCTAGTATGGTGAAACTATAAAATTGTCAAAATGAATTAGAAGCTCCACATCCTTTCCCATACCCCCAAACACAGATGTACTCTTGCCAACATATGATACCTGCTTCACATCCTTAACATAACTAAGTGCACAGATTCTGATTCTCTTCACCCCCACTCACCCTTGCCCGTAGATACCAGGTTCTAGAAATAAACACCACTATTGCAGATTGCCTTTTTCTACAAAAATCTAAACCACTTCCCTCCAGGTTATGTAGGTTGGCACTACATAGAGCTCGCTGGTCACTGCTTCCTGCTTATCTCAGTCTTCTTTGTAGCTTTACTACTGAGGTGCACAGGTGATCATGTCTGGGATTGTAGATTAGAAATGAACCAGTATCCTTTACCTTTCAGGAAAATAAAGAAAGAAAAAAATTTGTTTTATCTGTTTGAATGAATCAAGGGTGAGGGACAGAAAATGACTAAATTTGATCTACATCCCATTTTTTTTTTTTTTGACAGGCAGAGTGGACAGTGAGAGAGAGAGATACAGAGAGAAAGGTCTTCCTTTTGCCGTTGGTTCACCCTCCAATGGCCGCCGCAGATGGCGCACTGCGGCCGGCGCACCGCGCTCATCCGATGGCAGGAGCCAGGTGCCAGGTGCTTTTCCTGGTCTCCCCATGGGGTGCAGGGCCCAAGCACCTGGGCCATCCTCCACTGCACTCCGGGGCCACAGCAGAGAGCTGGCCTGGAAGAGGGGCAACCGGGACAGAATCCGGTGCCCCGACCGGGACTAGAACCCGGTGTGCCGGTGCCGCAAGGCGGATGATTAGCCTGTTGAGCCACGGCGCCGGCCTTAAATACTTTATACCTCTATTAGTAAGAACCTGCAAAAAATATCTAAGGCTTCTAAATGGGAACTTGGACCTAGACCACTTACGTAGATTTTCTGGTATCCATGTCAAAAGGCTTGCTTGTGCTGAAAGGTAAAACCCAGAATCAAATTACTGCGGACCATTACTGAGTCATAGCAGGATAAGCCACCTCCTACAGCACCAGCCTCTGATATAGGTACTGGTTTAAGTCCTGGTGCTCGACTTCTGATCCAGTTCCCTCTCTATGTACCTGGAAAAGCAATGGAGGCTGGAGGCTGGCCCGAGTGCTTGGGCTCCTGCACCTATGTGGGTGACATGGAAGAAGCCTGGCCCAGCCCCAGTTGTTGTGGTCATTTAGGGAGTGAACCAGCAGATGGAAGACCTCTCTCTGTCTTTCCCTTTGTTCTCTCTTTGAAACTCTGCTATTCAAATAAAAAAAAAAAACTTAAAAAAAAAAAGCAAAGGAACCCTCAAGGTACTGAAAAAACCATAATTCGCAGTTTTTCCCCTGTCCTGTCTTCACTCATTCAGTGACCCCTTCCATTGATCTCTCTGGATACATTAGAAGTTCTATTAAAATGTGAATCTCTACACTCAGAGGGGTATTGCAGATGTCTGTTATTATTGCCATTAATATTTTATCACTAATTGGCTAGTAAATAGCAGGACACAGTTGACTGGCATGCACAAGATGGAAAAATTCTGATCTAGGTGTCAAGAGATTATTGTGAATGGGTAGAGGTATGGTCAGAATGATAATCATAATCATTACCATAATATAACATTTCTTGTACTATTTGTATATGCCAGCATCCCTTCATTTAATCACAAAACATTTTCAGAATCAATTGTATTATAATCCACAATAAAGAATAAGGAAGCTGGCCGGTGCTGCGGCTCACTAGGCTAATCCTCCGCCTTGCGGTGCCAGCACACCAGGTTCTAGTTCCGGTCGGGACACCGGTCCTGTTCCGGTTGCCCCTCTTCCAGGCCAGCTCTGTGCTGTGACCAGGGAGTGCAGTGGAGGATGGCCCAAGTGCTTGGGCCCTGCACCCCATGGGAGACCAGGATAAGCACCTAGCTCCTGCCTTCGGATCAGCGCGGTGCGCCAGCCACAGCACGCCAGCTGCGGCGGCTATTGGAGGGTGAACCAACAGCAAAAGGAAGAACTTTCTGTCTGTCTGTCTGTCTGTCTGTCTCTCTCTCTCTCTCTCTCTCTCACTGTCCACTCTGCCTGTCAAAAAATAAATTAATTAATTAAAAAGAATAAGGAAGCTAGGTATTACAGCAAGGGAGTAGTAGGACTTGAAAGATGTAGATGATGAAGAGCTCTGAGCACACACTCACACTATAATAGAAGAACATGGCATTAGGAGTCTAATGAGATGGAAGACACTTTCTCTTATAGAAAAAAATAAGTTTTACCAACCCAGCAAACTACAATCAGAGCCTAATGGTCTAAACTACAAGAAGCTTTGACAATCTTTCTTACCCAATTCTTCATTTAAACCAAGATCTATAGGGTCCAGAAGAAATTGAAACCCCATATAATGTGAAAGCTGAATCCAGCCTCTTGTCTGTCTCCCTTAGTTCAAGCTGTCATTTCCTGACCTTTATCAAAAGGAAATCACTGACCTAAGGGAGGGAGCCAGCTGGCCTTTCAAGGTTATAATCACCAGACTCAAGGAGTCATCTGCTTCTCCAATAAATAAGGACTTTGATAGCCAGTGTTGTCCTGGGGTGATTTGTGGAGGGGAATTACAGGTCTGTACAGAATGTTGCTGCCACTTTCATGTAACCTTCAGACCAACTGGAGCCTACCTGGCCATCATAAATTACCTAGAGAGTATGGCATAACTGACCAATCAAAGGAAAGCCCCAGTTTCAATGTATAAGAACCTTCACTCCTACCTCCTCAGGGAACCCAGTAATTGAGCTGCCCAGCTCTTCATTCTGTGATTTGCAATAATTACCTACTTTCTTCTGCCACTCTAATATCCTTGATGGCCTTTATGCACATCAAGTGAGTGGACCCAGTTTGAGGGCTCTACAACAACACCTCAAACTAGTTTGGGTTGTTTGGTAACACAGAGAACAGGGATTAATTTGTCATTGACAGCTTGGTCAGTGACAGAGGCAGGACAAGAATATAGTTGTACTAACTTTCCAGGCCACTTCCACATTCTTGTACCTAATATCCCAACACTCAACCTATGTTTTCCTATCACCTATGAATTTGTTTTCATTATAATGAAAACAGGATAATTCTAATACACTTTGTATTATGGTAGAGGGAAAGTAATATTTGCAGCTAAGCAGACTCACAATTGTATGCCTGGACTAGGCACACAACATCTGTGGATTTCCATCTTCCCATCAAGATTTAACTAGTTCCATGGACTTATCAGAGTTTATCCAAAGCATGCAAATGTTATAGACTACCATCTAGCTGTTGAGAAAGTAATGCTTTATTCCTTATAGCTTCAAAACTCAAGTTTTTCTGAGGCTGGCACTGTGGTATAATGGGTGTAGCTGCCATCTACAGTGCAAGCATATGGGCATTGGTTTGAGTCCCAGATGCTCCACTTCCAATCCAGCTCCCTATAAATGCAACTTGGAAAGCAGCAGAGGATGGGCCAAATGCTTGAGCCCGTGCACCCACATGTGAGACCCAGAAGAAGCTCCTGGCTCCCGGCTCCTGGCTTCGGATTGGCTCAATTCCAGCTGTTGTGGTCATTTGGGGAGTGAAACAGCGGATAGGAGCTTCTCTCTCTCTCTCTCTCTCTCTCTCTCTCTCTCTCTCTCTCTCTCCCCTTTCAAATAAATAAAGAAATCTTAAAAAATAAGACCTCAAGTTTTCAGCTATGTGAAATTTAGCACCACATGCTCTTAACAGTAGCTAAAGATAGAAAGACAGAGCTTAAGCATGCTAGCTAGCCTCTCCCCTGATCCCTGCTTTATATCTTTCTCATCTGGGAAGGTGTATGTTCCTGTCACTATTTGTATCTTTTATCCTAGATCATTCTTACAACATCTTGATGTTTATCTACCAGGAGAATTCCTTAACACATGCCATATTAATTCATATCAAGTCTGGAATAATTTTGATTTCTAAATAATATCCTTGTTTTGAAGAGTCCCAGAACACACACAAAGAGTAGTATTTTTCTATGTGATCTTATTTATCATAAAACAAAGTTCAATGGAAAAACCTAATTTCCTGGTAAGTTAATTTGACTTGAGATAAGGTAGCAAACTAGCTTCCTTTCTGCCTAGCCCGAGGAATGTTAAAAAAAAAAAAAAAACCTGCTCCAACGGGCACTCATGACAGGTCTCATTTCACAGCCTGAATTCTGAATCAGTTGGTATGATTTATACCAATAACTCCATCTACTCTCTTTTTCCAAGCATCAGCTGTTTTTTCCACCTTATACTCCAGCACTGTTCCTCAACTATATACACTCTTGCCTCCCTATTGCCCACAATTCATGTTCTCGCTTAGATATCCATATAATCACTAACAGTTGTCCTGCCTGGGACACTTCACAAAAAGTAAAGACAAGTAAAAAAGTGATAAATTTTTGAAAAATTCTAAATAAAGGAACTGAATTTCAGTCCTAACAGCTAGTATCAAGGCTTTTATGCTGTGCTTCTCTTAAAATATATTGCTTCTTTACCTAATCCAATCTACTAATCATTTAAGATTCAGATATGTTGTAACATATAAGAAAACTTTCCAGACTTTCCCAAACCCAACAGGCAAAATTGGTATATCTTTCTACTTCAGTAATATCATGTGCATATTTTCATTGTAGATAGTTATTGTATTACAATCACAGTTTCAACCCCCTAACATAATAGTCATCAAATCTCTTGACTAGACCATGAATTCATTGAGGATAGGCAGTGGCTATTTGTAGGCACTAATAATTAACTATGATGGAGGAGAAATGCAGTTGTGGTCTATCTCAATGACAGAGGTGGTTGTTGTAACACAGCAGGTTAAATCATCACTTGGGATGCCTGCACCCTATATCAAAGTACCAGTTCAAGTACCAGCTATTCCATTTCTGACCCAACTCAATGTTAATGTGTCTGGAAACCAGCAGATGATAGCCCAAGTATTTGAGTCTCTGCCAACCATGTGGGAGAAACTAATGGAGTTCCTGACTTCTGGATCCAGCCTGGCCCACTCCTGTCTGATGCAGACATGTAGAGAGTGAACTAACAGATGGAAGCTATCTCCATCTAGCTTTCTCTCCCTGCCCTCCTTTCTGTCACTTCATTTTCAAATAAATCTTTCGAAAAATTACCTTGACACATAACTATCACAAACCAATTTTATGCCCTCACAGCTTTGTTATAGTTATAAACATGAGCTTTCTGAATATCAATAATCACTGGACCACATTGCCCAATAGAAAGAAAATGACATTTCACAAAGCTCTTTGGGTTCGTTCAAAATCCTGAGACATTTTCTGTTGAGCTGCTACCTTTCTTTTTTTTTTTTGTATATCTTTTTTATAAAGCTTTTATTTAAAGAATATAAATTTCCAAAGTACAGCTTATGTATTACAATGGATTCCTCCCCCATAACTTCCCTCCCACCCGCAACCCTCCCCTTTTCCCTCTCCCTCTCCTCTTCCATTCACATCAAGATTCATTTTCCATTCTCTTTATATACAGAAGATCAGTTTAGTTCATATTACGTAAAGATTTCAGCAGTTTGCTCTCACATAGGGACACAAAGTGAAAAACACTGTTGGAGCACTGGTTATAGTATTAATTCACAATGAGCTGCTACCTTTCTTGCAAATTTATCACAGGAAAAATAAGTTTAACATATCATAAGGAAACCATAGATAACCTGGAAGTTGATCCATTTTAAAACTTTGCATAGTTCCACACAAATGCAAGTATTACAGAATCCTCCAAACAATTTGATTTTCCAAATCCAGTAGCTCCATCTGTGGGCCATTGCTGAAAGCTGCTGCTACAATCTTATGCATACAAATTTTACTACCAGATTGTCAAATTTACACCCAAGAATATCGTATATATTTTTTTTCATAAATTCTGCTCTTATAAATGGGCTCAAAGTAAACCTATCATAAGTGTAGGGTCTCAAATGGCCTATACACCCCTTGAGCAAATCGTTCGGTTGTAAAAACTAATCTAATTGAATATCCTCCAATTAATTTATGATATGCATGGGAGAGTTTTCTAAGTACATGAAAAAGCTGTATTTTAATACGGTGTATTTTAATAAAGTGTTGATTTTAATTTCTGATTATATTTTAGATCTCTTACATTGCTTTAACAGAAGAATAAAAAATGAACAAAAGTTTTGAGTAGTTATGTATATATAAGTTGCTTACTAAACTTCTCAAGTATTTTCTTACTAATTCTAGATGATTCTTGACTCTTCTTTAAAAAAAAGTGTCCACTGAGAATCTATAGAGTGTTCTTAGCTTAAAGCTCTGCAAAGCAACACACCATTTAATGTCCATCTCTCAGTGGAATTCCAGCAAAAAATCACATCAAAAATCCAGTGGAAGGAATGAGGAATCCATCTCAGATGTCTGTATAATTTAGATACATGATAATTATGGCATTTGCACTAATGATCTATGGTGAAGTGACAACAAATCCTCAACATCAGAAGTTTAAAATAAAATCCAAGGTCTCATTGTTGAGACTCTTTGTTCAGGGATCCAGGTGTGGCTTGAATGAATTCCAAGGAATCAAAGTCTCTCTTAAGTTCTACTGCCAAATTGTCCACCAGACCCACAGTCATCCCAATGCCTGACTAGGGGAGAAACCAGCAATCTTACTCCCATGACTGTTGTCATATCTCAGGTACTTAGAGATGCTAACTAGAGATACCAGTTCCTGAATACAATATCTCCCCCCCTTAGAATAGCTCACAACATAAAAATTGCTTCCTGTAAAGTGAACAGCAAAGAAGAAGACAGAAACCTGAGGATGGAAATCTCACTCTTTTTGTAACCCAATGTCTAAATTCAAATGCCATTACTTTTACATATTGTATTGATTAGAAATGAGTCAAGAGGTCAGCCAATACCCAGTGCTGTTCTGCAAGAGCATTAGTAACAGGAGGTAGGAAACTTTGGAGGTCATCCTAGATTCTGCTTATACTAGCTTCCAAATCAGAGAGTTAATATTTTCCTCTAGGGATGGTAAATTTTATGGGTAAATTTTATTAGGTTATACTCACCAGTTATTTACTCCAATATTAATCTAGATGTTGGCACAAAAGTACTTTTTCAGCATGATTAACATTTGCAAAGAGTTGACTTTAAAGGAAGCCACATAGTCTTCATAATATGAGTGGGCCTAGTTCAGCTGAAGGCCTTAAAAGAAAAGATTAAGAAAGAAGAAATTCTTTAAATTTATGTTTGTTATGGAAGATCTATATTTCACCTTCCTTCATAAATTGGAGCTTTGGGGCCGGCACCATGGCTCAACAGGCTAATCCTCCGCCTTGCGGCGCCAGCACACCAGGTTCTAGTCCCGGTCGGGGCGCCGGATTCTGTCCCGGTTGCCCCTCTTCCAGGCCAGCCCTCTGCTGTGGCCCGGGAGTGCAGTGGAGGATGGCCCAAGTGCTTGGGCCCTGCACCCCATGGGAGACCAGGAAAAAGCACCTAGCACCTGGCTCCTGCCATCGGATGAGCGCGGTGCGCCGGCCGCAGCGCGCCAACCGCGGCAGCCATTAGAGGGTGAACCAACGGCAAAGGAAGACCTTTCTCTCCGTCTCTCTCTCTCACTGTCCACTCTGCCTGTCAAAAAAAATAAAAAAATTAAAAAAAAATAAATAAATTGGAGCTTTGCAGGGCACAGTATTCTGAGTTGACAATTTTTTTTTCTTAAGACTTGGAATATATCTTGCCATTCCCTCCCAGCCTTCAATGTTTCTGAAAAGAGCTCAGTTGGGATTCTAATGGGAGATCCTCTGAAAGTAATCTGGTGCTTCTTTCTTGCACATTTTGGAATCTTTTCTTTATGTTTTATTGTAGAGAGTTTGACTACAATATGTCATGGTGAAGAACTTTCCTGGTCATGTCTATTAGGTGTTCTATGAGGTTCCTGTACTTAGATGTCCTTTTATTTCTCCAAATTTTAGAAGTTTTCTGTAATTATTTCACTAAAAGGGCATTTTAGTCCATTCTCTCTTTCCACACCTTCAGTAACGTCTAAGACACATATGCTGGGTCATTTGATAATATCACATAAATCTGCTACACTGTTTTTTAGCCTTCTAATTTCTTCTTCTTCTTCTTCTTCTTCTTCGTCTTCGTCTTCGTCTTCGTCTTCTTCTTCTTTTCCTTTTCTTTTTTCTTTTTTTAAAATTTTTTTAAAACTTTTATTTAGTAAATTTAAATTTCCAAAGTACTGTTTATGGATTATAATGGCTTTTTCCCCCCATAACTTCCCTCCCACCAGCACCCCTTTCATCTCCCGCTCCCGCTCCCATTCCATTCACATCAAGATTCATTTTCAATTATCTTTATATACAGAAGATGGATTTAGTATGTATTAAGTAAAGATTTCATCAGTTTGCACCCACACAGAACATAAAGTGTAAAATGTAAATTTTAAACACTAATAATAGTAGAATAAATGTATTCAATGTTTTAGAGTAGTTATTCCCCATCAACAGACAAGGACTAAATAATTGCTAGCAATGAATTTTCATATCAACAATAAAATTCGAAAAAATAAAAAGAAAAAGAAGCAGAAAGACTACCATTTCTGATTGTGATGTAAAAAGATCACAAGAACCTCTCACATAAAAATAATAAGAAAACACTGAACCTGGTAAAAACTCAGAATTACCTGTAGCCTCATTATTGACATGAACTAAAATACAAAGGTATAATCCCTTTTAAGGAAAATACTGAAGGCTGAGGATAAAAACCCACTATGTAGGAGAAACAATGCTGATACTAGAAGAAATAAACAAAATTCAATGGTCACACTTTAGTCAATAGAATCCCAGACACAAAGAAAAATTTATATATACCTGCCAATTATTTCCCAAAGGAGTCCTCACCAAGTTCATGGTGCATGCAAAGTCTTGAAGAAGGAAGGTAGAGAGAGGGAGATAAGTCTCCCAAGACCTACAGAGCCATGAACAAAATTAAAGGGCAGGGAAAGAGAGAGCTATTCAGTAGCTCCTGAAGCCAGTAAGTTTATGGTAAAAAAAAAAAGATAACTAGAATCTCATCGAGGTTTATATCTCAAGCCCTACTGAGAGGGGAGACTTGAAATTGCCTCCAAATACATAATTTAGGAAATACTTAATACAGGAAATAATTAACTCTTGTGTACTTATCTTGTATCCTGCAATTTTGCTGTAGCTGCTTAATAGTTCCCAAAGTTTTCTGCCAATTATTTTATATTTTTTAGAAAGATAATCACGACATCTGCAAACAGCTTTATTTCTTCCTTCTCAATCTGTTTATCTTTCATATCCTTCTTGTATGTTATTGAATTATCTACAACTTCAGTATGATACTGAAAAGCAGTGGAGACACACACAGGATATCCTTATATTGTTCATGATCTTTGTGTGGAAGCTCTGAGTTTCTCAGCATTAAGAACAATTTTAGCTATGGGAGTTTTCGCAGAAATTCTTTTCAAATTGAGAAGTTTCCCCTGCATCACTTATTTGCTGAGAACGATATGTTGGATTTTGTCAAATAATTTTATCCATCTACTAATATCATCATGTGACTTTTTTTCATTTTTTTGCCTTTTTATGTGAAGGATTAAATTAACTTATTTTCCAGTGTTGAAACAGTCTTGTATGCTTGGCTTAAATTCCATGTCATGTTAGACAAATATTTTTTGTATTATTGATTTAATTTGCTAAGACTTTTCTGAGGATTGTCGTGTCTATATTCAGGAGATCTATATACATCCTCTAATCTATAGGTTTCCTTTCCTATAAGGTTTTTGTAAGGTATTGGTATTAGGATAACACTGGCCAAATAGAATGTATTAGGAAGTGTTTCCTTTGTTATATCTTCTGTAAGAGTTTATACAGAATTCATATAATTTCATCCTCAAGTATTTGGTATAATACACCACTGAATCCATTTGGGCCTGATGCTTTATCCTTTTGAAAGCTGTTAATCCAATCTTTAATAGAAGTGAATCTATTCAAGCTGTGTATTTCTTCTTCTGTGAGATTTAACAGATTGTATCACACAGTGCTGATCCATTTCATTTAGGTTATCAAATTTGTAGGCATAGGATTGTTCATAGTATTCC
This sequence comes from Sylvilagus floridanus, assembly GCA_949820135.1. Lineage (NCBI taxonomy): Eukaryota > Metazoa > Chordata > Mammalia > Lagomorpha > Leporidae > Sylvilagus > Sylvilagus floridanus. Next base: position 55,414,510 of record OX463224.1, on the reverse strand, counting down.
TTTATTAACTTTTTAATGTCCATTGGCTTTAAGTGATAATCTTCTAAAATTTATAACCTTAATAATTTAAGTCTCCTCTTTGTTTCTTACTTAGTGTGGATAGAAGCTTTATAGTTCTATTAATATATGTAAAAGAATCAACTTCTGTTTTGTTGATTGCCTCTGTTTCTTGTTTCCAAAGTGAATTCTGCTTTAAAATTTATTATTCCATTTTTCTCCTTATTTTTTAAACATTTATTTAGTAAATATAAATTTCCAAAGTACAGTTTATGGATTACAATGGCTTTTCCCCTCATAACTTCCCTCCCACTCGCACCCCTCTCATCTCCCGCTCCCTCTCCCATTCCATTCACATCGAGATTCATTTTCAATTCTCTTTATATACAGAAGATAGATTTAGTATATATTAAGCAAAGATTTCATCATTGTGTAATTTCTCTCATTATTCCTGCTAACCTTACTTGAAAACTGGTAAGGAAAGAATAAAATTAATAAAAACAAAAATGAATTCTCCTGAAATATCAATAAAACCTATAGTCAGACTGTTGAGAAGAAGTACCTTCACTACTCATTCTGTGAACCTCAAAGTTCCTAGCTAAAGCAAGAAGACAAAGATTGGAAATGAGAAAATTAATCCATTTTGGGTCCATTGATGACATGATTGCCTACATAGAAAATGCTAAAAGAAGTCACCAAAAAAAAAAAAAAAATTCCTGGAACTAGTAAGTGAATATAGCAAGTGTTCAAGATACAAAGTTTAAATACAAAAGTCAGTTGCCTTTCTTTATGCCAGTGCTGAACAATTAGAATTTAAAACATTAATACTATTTTTATATATTTAATATCATTAAAGAGCAAAATACTTAGCTTTACTTATAATAAAATGTATATAGTTCTATACATGAAACATTCCAATGCTAAAGGACAAATTAGAAGGACATAAACTACCTAATTTCAATTAGTTCAGTGTGTTCTGGCCATAGGTAATCTTACTACTTAATCTCAAGTCTTACATATAGTACAGTAATCAAAATAGAAGGATAATGATGAAAGAATATCTGTGTAGATCAAGAGAAAAGAACAGAGTATAGAAATAAGCTCACATAAATATGAGTAAGTGATCTTTGACAAAGGAGGAAGAATAATTCAATGGAGGTAGTCTTTTCAACAAATTATGTTAAAATAATAATTCAACATATACATGGAAACAAAAACAAAACAAAACACTTAGAAGAACAAAATACAAAGCAAACACATATTTTGACAAAGACCTTCCAGCTTTCACAAAAATTAATTTAAAATAGATGATAGGGTAGCATTTGATCTAGTAGTTAAAATGCTGGTTGGAACCCTACATGCCACAACTGACTAGGCTGCTGCCAACTCCAGCTTCCTGTTAATGTGCACTTAGAAGGAAGACAAGCAGTTATGGTTCAAACTGCCACCTATGTCAAAACATGGATTGAGTTCCCAGATCCTAACTTTTACCTGACCCAGCCCCAGACCTTGCAGGGATTTGGGGGAGAGAACCAATAAATACAAGTGGTTTCTCTCTCTTTCGCTTTCTCTCTCTCTCTCTCCTTCTCTCCTTCTCTCTTTCTCTCCTCTCCTTCTCCTCTTTTCTCTCCTTCATAAAAATTAATTTTAAAAATAAATATATGCTTATTGTTCCCAACATATGATGGTTCAACTTTCAATTTTTTGTACTTCATAATGGTTCAAATACAATATTCATTCAGTAGAAACCTTATTCAAATTTTAAATATTGATATTTTCTCAGACTGTCAATACATTACATGATACTCTCATAATACTGGGCAGCTGCAGTAAGACACAGCTCCTAGTCAGTCATGGGATCACTACAGGAAACAACCAATACTTTATAACGTGTTGTTTCATGATGCTAGGATGACTGGCAAGTTAGGGATATCCAGTGATGTTTCAACTTAATGATATTTTCAATTTATGCCTTCATCAGGACATAATCACATTACAAGTTGAGGGACTTCTGTATCTATGAGGTTATACTGATATAAATAAATGATTGAACAAAGTGCAAAATAATAAAAAGAAAAATATTTCCTATGCAGAAGAATTCCAAATAACTTATGCCTATAACTCCCTATTCCTTAATTTTGGAATGTACATTGTGATTTCTTTCAAAGAATAAAGTATGGATAAGGGGAGAAGAAGAATAACTTATTATATTATGGAGAAATCTGGTGGACACTAGCTCAGTCAGGTAATAAACTTAACATCAAAAGTGATGTCATGCTGACTGAATGTGTCTTGATATCATGTGAAGAAAATACTGTGCCTACATAATTTTCACCTCAAACACTCAAAAAAACAGTATGATCATGATAAAATAATTGATGAGCATTTAAAAAATACCAGTACTGCCCAAATCTATCAATGTCATCAAAAGCAAGAGAAGTCAGAGAAACTGTCAGAGCCAAGAAGAACCTACAGAGACACAGTGACTAAATGCATTGTGCTTTCCTGAGACTCAGGATCATTAATACATTAGGAAAGGCTAAGGAAATCTGGATAAACTACTGACTTTTTGTTGATAATGTACCAACAAATGTACCATTTTAATGTAAGGTGTTAATAATAAGGGAAACTGATAATGAGGTGTTTGTAAACTCTGTATAATATTAACTTATTTTCTGTAAATCTAACACTGCTATAATAAACCATTAGCCTCATGTAATTTACTAAATTTTTAAATGTTCTTCTGACCTATGATATCCCAAACGTGGAAACTTTTAGACCATTTGATGTACTTTCATAAACACATTCCTGTAATTAATACACATCACAGTCTCTGGTGGATTTAAAATAGCTATTAATGCTATTCTTACTTTATACAACAAAAAGTCAGGTCAAAAGACATGTTCTTTTCTTGAGGGAATTCAGCAAGGAAATCAGAAAGAAATTATTTCCGACTCCCTATCCTGTCCTCCTTTGATTGTACCATACTGTTACACACTTGTCCTCACAAAAAATTACTGACATACTTCCTTGTATCATCAGTATATTACACAGGGTGTGATCAGTAATAGCTGGAGTAAATGATATGTCCAAGAATCAATGTTTCAAGTTTAGGTTTAGGTAAATTTATAAATTGGAGAATATTTACAGAAAATATTTCTAGATCAAGTCTTTCTACTTGAAAGGTGAACTAATTTGTCCAAGATGATTGCACAACAAGGTAGCATCTGCGTCAGGGCTGAACTCAGTGTTATCGGATTCCAGACCTTGGATTCTTAGTTAACCAATGGTAGTACTAAAATAACTTCATCATGCAAGGCTGAAAGCTTGTGAAGCACTTGCTATAAGTATTATATTTTTTTTAAGTTCAAGGAAATTTCTAACCAGTTATTGTCTAAAAGATAAAACAATAAAAATCAAAACATTCAAAAAAGAACTGTTATAGACATATTCTCCAGGGCTTTAGATTGAACAACAGAATATTGTTTATTTTAAACAATTTTTGATTTACAAAATTATTAATTTTATATGGTTCAATGCAATAGTTCTTGGCAATTGGATTGACATAGGATAATTTAGTACAATAAAAAAGTAAATCTGATAGTCTTATTGGCCAATATATTTAAAATGTTATCAATTGTGTGAATGTTTATATATGTGTTAAAATATCATTCATACATTCAATAAATATTTATTGGATATTTTCTATGTATAATAATGTGCTTCATCTTTACAGAATTAAAAAAATGAATAAAATCCAAAGCTTGGGCTGAAGGACAATGTTAATCTAGAATTAGGAATAAAGTATGAAAATAATCAGCATAAAACAACAGTTCCACTTCATAAATCAGAATGTTATAGAAACTATAATATGTCCTAATATGTATCTTCCTTTTGATCTGCCTAGTAGTCATTCAGCCTAAGCAAATATTTCACTTTCCAAATAAGTAAAGGTGGCGGAGACCAGCTCCAGCTAGTCCAGGGGCCCTAAGGTGTGAGAGGTGTCGGCACTCGAAGAAATGAGAGACACACTCACAGCAAGGCTGATGGCATGGCTCTGGCTTTCAAGCACCAGACTTTATTTTTATATCATAAGTCAAATAATGATTCTTTTTTTCACAATAACAAGTCTGTTGTCTATTTTTTTTCTAATTACAATTTCTTTGATTTTCAAGGGCATATTCAGAGCATGGGTTACAATTACAGACAGTTGCGAGATAACCGGCTTCCCACAAAGCCAAGGCCTGGAGTGCTGTCGAGCTATGCAAAAATTGGCTACACAGCTAGAATAGTACCTTCTTAATCTAATCTTTACTAGAAGCCCCAAGGTCAAAGCAGACCCTTTTTAAAATGTATCCCTCTTTGCTGTTCTTTCTGTGATTCTTTAATTTCTTTATTGTACTTATTCAAAGGTTCACTGAGATCTATTCTACAGTTTTGATATCCTAACCACTGTTGTATTTGTAGCATATATTGAAATAAAGCTTTAATAACATTTATCTATATTCTAGTAGGAAGTATAAACCAGGAAGCCTGTTGCCCTTTAATTCTTTTCCACAAACAGTTCAACCATGCATAAAGCATTAACACCTTCTCCTATACTAGCATTTGCTTTGATTAGAATTCTACAAAGCAATGGACATTTTGGGAATAATGAGACTAAGGGTTCTTCCTTAAAACTAGGAATACAGCAATCATTAGCAGGATCACCAGGAAGCTCCAGCTTTCTTATGCAGAATGAAGTTCCCAGGAAACCTAAAATCACCAAGAGGACCTCAGTTGTCCTTCTCTTGCCTTGCTGAGACAGACCTTCTGCTGTGACCTTGTCAGCCAGCTGAAGTTGCCTTGGCCTCACCAGAATGGGAAGCTAAGAAAGATAACAATTAGCACACAAGTCATAGAGTTAATAAGTATTATAGCCTATATATGAACTCAGGTCTAACGGTCTCTAAAATCTATATTAATTCTAACTAATAATGTTGCCAAAATGTTGAAGAAAGTAGATTATTGTACAAATGAAATACTTCCACAGTACTGATGAGGGGTAACTTTGGAAACTGGTAGCTGACATCTACTAAATCTGAACACATGCATACAAAATAACAGAAATCTCAGCATAGTTCTTCATAATCAATTTTGCCATAGATTTGCTTACTTTTTAAACTTTTCTAAGGATCATTTTTGGTTTTATTGTCTTTTGCAGTTTATCTTCTTTATTATATTAAATCCTGTCACAGTTTTCTTACTATTTTGGTTTTATCAGTGTCTTAATTTGAATGCTTCTGAAAAATTCTGGGTTTTTCTTCTCCAGCTGATATTACTATGGATAAATATTCCTTAAAGTAACATCCTGGTTATATCTGCAAGCTTTTATTTGTACTATATTTATCTGTATTCATTTCTAAGTATTTTCTGATTTCTTTAGGTTTTCTTCATTGACTTCAGATCAATGTAGAAATGTGCTTTTAAGCCTCCTGTGGCTTAGGGATTCACTTTTAGTGAAGTTGTTATTGATTTCTAATTTAGTTTCATTGTGGCTAAAGAATATAGTCTAAACAGAAAAGTCAGATACTAAAGCAATCCAAAAAGTTTATGTCAGTGACCATCTTGGGCTGCTTGGTATTACAGTGATCATCTATGAGAAAAAGGAGGGTTTCATCTATGTGCAAATCCCAGAGGTAATTTGTTAGATTAACTAATTTCTAAATTCAAAGTTAGGAAGCAGTTTCAGTCTTTTTTTTTTTTTTAGGATTTATTTATTTATTTGAAAGGCAGAGTTATAGAGAGAGTTAGTTTAATCCGCAATGCCGCAACAGTGAGAACTGGGTCAGTTCTAAGCCAGGAGCCAGGAGCTACTTCCAGGTCTCCCACATGGGTGGCAGAGGCCCAACCACTTGGGCCAGAATCCGGTTTTATAGGCAGCTGTATTGCAAATGAACAGCCAGGACTCCAAGTGGTACACACATGGGATGCACGTGTGGCAGATGGTGGGTTTACCCTCTAAAACACAACATTGACCCCAAAGCTTCAGGCTTAGCTGGAATTCTCTTAACTCCCAACACATCTAGTGTGTATATGCACGGGTGCAGAAAAGATCTCATGATGTCAGATAAGCCCTGAGGCAGGACATGAAAGATACAAGATACAACTCTGAGACAAGACACTACCCCATTGCATGCACAAGTCTAGTTAGAAACCTCAAGATACCATTTGTCTAAGAATTCTCAGGGTAGCAGATGTGGTCAAGAAGATACCGAAGTGCCTAAAGCCAAATAAATTTCACTTTACTTCCTATGGCCTTTATTGTGCTGATGATCTCTAGTTCTTTAAGAGGATAGAAAGGGAAAATAATCCAAAAGGTTGCAGCATTCCCAGGTCTTCCAGTCCTTCCAGTTACTGTTATCTCTTAGAAATTTAGATGAGGGGTGTGGCTTAGCATGTAAAGCCACTACTTGCAGTGCCTGCATCCCATCTGGCTGCTCCAATTCCAATCCAGCTCTCTGCTATGGCCTGGGAAAACGGTAGAAGATGGCTCAAGTCCTTGGGTCCCTGCATCCAGGTGGGAAACCTGGTAGAAGCTCCTGGCTTTGCATGGGCACAGCTCCAGCTGTTGTAGCCATCTGGAGAGTGAACCAGCTGATAGAAGACCTCTCTCTCTCTCTCTCTCTCTCTCTGTCTCTGCCTCTCTGTAACTCAACCTTTCAAATAAATAGATCTTTAAAAAAAAAGAAAAGAAATTTAGATGGAATCATATCATATCCTCCCTCCCATTTTAAATCATTTAATGGTTCTTTGATCTCTTGGATTACAGGGGAGAATCTTTTGATATCTGTCCAGCTCCACCAAGCCTCAGTGTGCACCATATTTCCTTATTTATCTGCTCCAGTCATACTGATCTTTCTTATCCTAAAGAACTGCTCTTCTTTCTCTTCAGGATGTTTTACACATGCTGTTTTGTGTACTCTTCATTAGCTTTATTCATCTTTCAAACGTTATCACATATGTCTAAGAACCCATCCTTAAGTCCTTCTATTGTTACATGCTCTCACAGCATTTGATATCATTTAAAAATATGTTTTTATTTGAATGATATGTGAATCATGGATAATCTATCCATTAAACTTAAACCTCATGAGAGTATGTAATGAGTTTTTAATTTATCATAATAAACCTAGTACCTGAAACTTAACTATTATGCACATAAAAACAGAAATATTTATAGAATCAAAGGTTTCTTAGAAAGCCATCTTTGTTCTTCTCACCCCTACTGAATAAGAGCAAAAGTTCTTGTCCTTTCTCTTTCAGTCACCCTATCTTGGAAAAGTCATAGTTTCAGACTGCTTTTGTTTTAATACCCTAGACATACGAGAGAGAGAGAGAGAGAGAGAGAGAGAGAGAGAGAGAGAGAGAGAGGAGGGAGAGAGAGAGAGAAAGAGAGAGAGAGTGAGAATATCTTCCATCTGCTAGTTTACTCTATAAATGCTCACAGCAGCCATGGCTGGACCAGGTTGAAGTTATCAGCCCAGAACTCCATACTGGTCTTTTATGTGGATGGCAGGATCCTGAGCACTTGAACCATTGTCTGTTGTTTATCAGGTTGAGGTATCAAGCAGCTTAATCAAAAGCAAACAACTTGGACTGATGGATGTGGGCATCCCAAGTCATCGCTTAACCTGCTGGACCACAATACCGGCCCCTCACTTGTCTTTTAAGAACACAAGTACTATTAAACTATATGTAGCTGTGAGGGAATATGTATCCATTATTGTCCTCTGAATTTTTAAGAAAAACAGAAAATTAGACTTTAGTGTGCTATCTTCTTACATTTAGAGATTGGAAACGCAAAAACAAAACAACAATAACAAGACACGCACCTATAGAACGAGTTTAATAGTGGAGCTTGTTATAACTCCCCAGAGATATCTGGAAAAACAATTTCATTTCCGAGTCTGCAACATTGAGTTATGGAATAGTCTCAGGTCTAGCCAAGTCTAGGCTGGAGTGTGTGAAGGTGGAGTATGTGAGCTTGGTTACACATTGTGTAGCTCATACTCATATATGATTTATAGAGCTTTGAGATTGACAGATGCTTCATCAAAGATGAAGTGGTCCTTAGCACACACACAGATCAGCTTAAGTGCACAAAGTTGGCTGTTATGGTTCCAAGAGTTCACACATGATTCTCACCCTTGTACATATTCTCACCTGCAACTCCAAACACTTGGGGCAAGATATTTACAAGTCCTTGAGTCTTGGAGACTCTGGCTGATTTCTTTGGTTTATATATTGATTATGCTGATTTTATTGTCAGTAATTCAGATGAATAAGACCTGTTTGATTTCCCCAGTTGTTGCATGTCAGATATTTATGCCAATTTTATCTATTATTGGCATTAATCAATTGAGTGACTGTATAGTGTTCAAGAAACAATCATAAAAGACAGCTATGGGCTTGCTCCAAGCTGCCAGTAGAAATCACTAGCCCAGGTTCTGAAATAAGATGAGCCAATTGGACATCAGAACTAACAACTCAGAGATACACAAAAATCATACAAACAAAAAACAAAGGTTCTTCAGGGAGATTATTCTTAATCTGCAAGGGAGCAACATGGGCTAGATCTCAAATTGTGGGAGAGTTATGCTGAATAGAACACGGAGGGGCTTTTTATAGAGGGGTAGGGAACACAAATAGAAAGCAGATTTAAAGGTAGAAACCAACACAGGCACACAATCTGCTTACATGCCTTTCATGTAGATGAAAATAAAGAATTTTTAAAGATTATTTATTTATTTGAAAGGCAGGGTTTACAGAGAGATATCTTCTTTCCACTGGTTCACTCCCCAGCTGGAGCTGAGCTGATATGAAGCCAGGAGCTTCTTTCGGTTCTCCCACATGGGTACAGGGGCCCAAGTATTTGGGCCATCTTCTGCTGCTTTTCCAGGTGCATTAGCAGGGAGCTGGATCAAAAGTAGTGCATCCAGGATGTGAACCAAGGCCCATATGGGATGTCTGCTTTGCAAGCAGCAGCTTTACCAGCTATAGCACAATGCCGACCCCAAAAATAAAGCATTTTTAAGAGAGAGTAAATCTTTACTTAGTATAGAGTTGACCTTCTATATATAAAGACAATTAAAAATGAATCTCAATGAAGAATGGGACGGGAAAGGTAGTAGGCAGTGGGATGGTTTAGGGGTGGGAGGGCAGGTATGGGAAGAAGAAGCACTATAATCAAAAAGTTGTAGTTACGAAATTCATATTTATTAAATAAAAGCTTTCTGTATAAAAAGACAGAAATGTATTGTCCAGTTTGTTCTATTTCTCAGCACTCACTACTGCATTTCCAAGGACAACTGCATTCATTTCATTACCTATCAGGATGCTATAGAGCTGTGCCTTTTTGAAATCTCTTCTGAATTGCAAGATCTATGTACAAGGACCTTGCCTTACTTAGATCAACTTTCTTCACATTGCTAGACACATATTACTGCCCATGAGCACTGGAAAGCGTAAATTGTGGCAAGAAGAGTGGACATTTCTATTTCCTACCCTAGATAGTTTTATGGTCTTGGGAGTGTTTTCTCATTGTCAAGTAGAGATGGATAACACTCATTTGATAGGATTACTGTGAATTAGATAACATTATGCAAAGTATCAGAAATATAGTAGACACTCAATAGATGCTCATTTATCATTCTTATTTTTACTTGATTGATTGAAGAAAACCTGCAAAGAAAAATGAAGCCTGGATCATCAGGCCAGCAAGAGACACATTAAACAGATGGCAAGGCAACAAGGAGATGAGGCATGAGAGAGCAATTTGAAGAAGCCAGAAATGGTGAGGTTTAATCAATATGGAAATGTGGGCACAAAAGGACCTGGATGATACTGAATACATTTTCTTCTCCAATAACAAGGACGCAAAGCCACCCTGGCCGACTGTGCAGATCTCCCTGCTTGTTATACCATGGCTATTCTTGCCTGTGCGATCTTGTAATTTGCATGGCAAATGAAAGTCAAATCTCAAATAGGGGCACAGAGCCTGCCGAAGCAGATGTATTCACACAGACCAGGTGGGCAGGCCCATCTGCAACAGAAACAAATAGACTCACACCCTTCATATCTGCTCCCAGTAAGGACAATAACGGCAACCCCAGTAAGTTTTGCTACACTTGTTTAGTTATTACCACTTTTACTGTAGTTTATATTACTTATGCCAAGGTATATTGAGCGCATCCTTCCATGAGATGAAGTCAATTGCTCCTTAAGGTTTTGCTCTAAGTTAAATGAGCCACCTAAAACCACAATTTTTTCCCTGACCTCAGACTAAGAATCCCGGCTGCTTATCTACAACTCCTTGTTGTCATGTTAAACATTCTGTATTTGGCTGTAGACAAAATAGAAGATTGCATATCTAAGACTACTATAATATAGATATCTTATTTGTATAATTATCTAGTCATGCATTAAGTCATTTATGGGGTCTGAATATGGTTAGATCTGCCAGGCTATGAATAATCCACTGGTGATGGATGGTCTGCTATCATGGATACAATGGTAAATTTCCTAACAAATGACTGAAATCCAGATTACTGCTATCCCCACTGATAACATCCAAACTGTGATTCTTGCTAGTAATTTTATGCTTTGGTCAGGAAAATGTACTTCAGAAAATAAATTATAATCATGCAAACATACACAAAATATATAAATTTTGAACAAACTGGGATTATGAAATACAGTCATAAAAGAATGTGTCCCCACTGCCCATTAAGATATGTTCTATAGGCCTATTTTATAACATCTCCTTGGATGCTGTTTGTAAACCACAAAACAATCCTCACTTTGTAACTGTCCAGCCAAGGAAAAATAAAAAGAAATAAAAATCTAGACTTTATTTAGGTTTAACATTTCTGCCCTCCCCCAGCTTTCTGCCTGCTTCAGAGACCTGTGCTTCATTTTTCACTTCTGTGTTTTTATTCTCCTTCCCCTACTTATGATGCATTTTCTGGTATTTCCAGGGTGGAAGACAGAAAAAGTAGAATAACTTTGAAGGAAAAAAAGTTCTGAAAGGTGGAAAGACTGCACTGGTGTGTTAAGCGCTCTTGCCTGAGCTCACTGGGCTTCAGAAGTCCATATTGTTAAGCTGATTGTTTCTTTCATAGGATGTACTAGCTGCATTCTTCTTTAAAAAAAAAAGATTTATTTATTTTACACAGAAAGAGGAGAGGCAGAGAGAGAGAGAGAGAGAGAGAGACAGAGAGACAGAGAGAGAGAGAGAGAGAGAGAGGTCTTCCATCTGCTGATTCACTCCCCAATTGGCCACAAAGGCCTGAGCTGTGCCTATCTGAAGCCAGGAGCCAGGAGTTTCTTCTGGGTCTCCCACACAGGTGCAGGGGTGCCGCGGACTGTCAGCTCGGAGACTTCACAGACCGAGGGAGAACAGGATGAAGGCGTCTAGGGAGACAAGGAATCGGCGAGGAAAATGACAGACAGACACCAGTGTAGTACTAATGCTGCTGCGTTTATTGTCTGTTAAGTCAGGGTTTTTATAGTAAAACTTCTAAAGCTTGAGGGAAAAACATCATTGATTAACAGAAGAGTAAAGGTTAACATGGTCAGAACAGTGCGGTAACAATGAGGGAATAGTGGTAACATTTTAACCGCATATAGGCCTCATTCACCCAGGTCACGTATGCCAGAAAGATATTCCTCTTCTATCTGTGCTCAATCATGAGGAACATGCCATTGTTTGGCCACTGCCTTAGCCATCTTTATAGTTTCCCATACCTGTTGTCTTTCCTGCCTTGTCAATAATACACCACGGGATTCTGGACCTAGCTAACCTAGTCATAAAAGGCAATTGATCCCAAGCTGCCTTTTCCCGTCATGATTAACCCATCTGTAACCCATATCATCATAGGCACCCGTGTAAGGAAGCGGATCTAACATGACAGAGGGATTCCCTCGCGGGGGAGTCCACCATCTACCATTAATTAGGTATTGTTCATATCCTCCGGGAAGAGTCCTTTTTGGGATTGTTGCTAACAATTCCTTTTGCTTTCAGTTTGGGTCTGAATGTGGATTCCCTATGAGCTGTTCGACCCGAGTTTCCTCAGGGTCATTCTTGCTTTCTTTTAGCAATTCCCGTTGCTCCATAGCGTCCAAAAAGTCTCCCAGAGTCCGATTGCTAAGGCTTCTTCCAGGAAGGCTTTTACAGCTGGCGGTGCAAACAGCGTGATGTTCTGAATTGCTTCTTCAGGAATGTTAAAGGAACTGTTTGCTATGATAATGGGTTCCCGGTAATCCTATTGTTGTTCCGTGTCCATGGGGGCATGAGCCCAGATCAAATACAGGCAACAAAGGTAGATTGCAATCATTGTGTACAAAGGGCAAAGCAAACGCAGGAACCAACACAGGAAGGGTTTTCGGCTTCCACTATGTAGAGACAAGATCATTATTGACCTTTGTCTCCACAGGAGGTGCCTGAGGCCCCTCTCCAAAGAGATCTTACCTCAGCCCTTCAGCCCGTGGAGGTCTCTGGCGCAGCTGTTTTTGCTACGCAGATGTTACCACAGCTGTAGGCGTAGCACAGGGGATCAAGGACTTGGGCCATCTTCTACTGATTTCCCAGGCCACAGCAGAGAGCTGGATCGGAAGTGGGGTGCCCATATGGGATGCCGGCACCTCAGGTGGTAGCTTTACCCATTATGCCACAGCGCAGTCCCTCTAGCCACATTCTTTAGAGAAGCCCTTCAATTGATCACTGCAGTCACTTCCTGCAGTACCCTAACATGGATAATATATCCATCTGTCAATTCTTGGTTGAATGTAGAATTTCCATGGTTTGTGTCTATGGTTTGCATCTCATCATCCCTCCAAGCAACCCCTTGAACCCCTTTAACATGGCTGCAGATACTGTCTTCCAAGTTCACACACTCTTTCTCTCCCTTCCCATCCACTTCACAGAGACAGATACACACCTTTCTTCCTCAGTATATATACTTTGATTCTCACTGGTCAGAACACAGCATAGCTACTCTAAAATTTAGCTACCATTCCTCACTCTACTGTCAACCTGGCAACTCCAGACACACACAATCACTTTGGATCTCAAAGGTTAAGTCCACTACCAGATTCTGCATCTTGAAAGATTCCAAGGGCAAAATTTTCAAGGGTGTAAAACTTATTTGAAGCATGTTTCTCTTGGAATGAAGAAGAGGGAGAATGACCAACACCATCTCCCCTTGAATACATAGGACTCACAACACATTAACAACACCGTAAAAATAAAGCTCTGACTTCCAACCATTTTTTGTACTGTTCTAATGTTTTTTGACAACTGAGGTAGGGGGTGAGCTGAAAGTTGAAGAAGTCGTTCTTCACTGCCTGCTTTGTGAGTTTCACTTATGGTAGACTTGTGCCTGACTTTGGAATGTGGGAGTATTCACCACCTATTTCATCTACTTTAATTTTTAGAAAATAATGACAGAAATTATTTTAATATCTTGTTACTTTAGTATACATTGCATAATCAAAACTTTTGGGAGGCATTAACATGTTTAAACTCTAGAAAAAGCATTCAGCAAGAATTGATCAAGACTGACATTCCAGGTAAGGGAACTTCTGATGGCTTCTTGGCCTTTTGGCCAAGTTCAAGTGTAGGAAACTTTTGTTGGACTTTAAAGTATTGCCAGATATGCAATAGGGTTCTTATATTGAGCAAAAAGCTAAGAACAAGAGACAAATGTAGCAACATGGGTAAATAGAAACTCTGCTGAGAAGTCAGATAAAAAATAGTGCATATTTGTGGTTTCATTTCCATGAAATTCCAGAGAAGACAAATGTAAATTTTTAGTGACAAGAAGTAGATCAGTGGTGGCTTAAAGAATGTAAGGGAGTTTTACTGAAACGAGGCACAAGAATCGGAGATGGCAGAAATGCTTGTAGTGGTGAATATATATATATATATATATATATATATATAGGTATAAAGGAATATAAAGTTGTTCAAAATTAATCAGAATATATACTTGGAATGGTTATTTTTATTTACATAAATCATAATTCATTGGATCTTACTTAAAATATATATTCATACTGGGCCCTGTATTCTGGTACAGTGGGTAAAGGATCCACCTGCTACGCCAATATCCCTCATGGGTACCAGTTTGTGTCCCAGCTGCTGCCTTTCCAATCCAGCTCTTTGTTAATGGTCTGAGAAATCAGCAGAAGATGGCCAAAGTGCTTGGGCCCCTGCATCCACATGGGAGATCAGGAAGAAACTCCTGGCACTTGGCTTCAGCCCACTTCCGCCATTGCAGTCATTTGGGAAATGAACCACTGGATGGAAGACTGTTTTCTCTGTCTCTCTCTCTCTCTCTCTCTGTAATGCTACCTCTCAGATAAATAAATAAAATCTTTAAAATGTATATATAAATATTTATACTTTAGGACTATCCACACACACACAAATATATACATATGTTCCCAAATTAGGTATGAGAGCTTCTCACCTTAACTGCATTATATTTACCCTCATAGAACTGCATGCATTGAATTGTGCTATCTTTTTATGCTTTGTCATAATATTCCCAAAGTACATTGTAAAAAGTAGCCTCATCAACTCAAGCTGCATTTTCTAGGGTGATGCTTTTTAGTAAGTTGTTTACCATGTTATACAATATCCTCTCAATGAATATAAACAAGAGGAATTTCAGTAATATGTTAGCTGCTTGCAAACAACATGTTTGTTTTTACCCTATGGACATTGAATCCCATAAGGATCATTTTTCCCTCTACCAAGTAAATTCTAAAACCTCAGAGCTTTGAAACTTGAGGGTTTCATGGCATGGAGTCTATATATTCATACAATTTCTTATTTTTCTTCATTCACATTATTTTGTATTAGCACTTATTTTTTTTTTGCAAAGAAGGAATTAAGAAAGTGAAAAGCAGATTTTTTGAAACATCTGTCAAAGTGAAAGAGCATAAAAGATGATAAATACATGAGACCTCATACATACTTTTTTTAGATGTCAGTTAAAATTTTATTTAAAAAAAGACAGTAAATGCAAGCTGACCAATAATTAAACTCTAATTGCTAAAGCCCTGCCTAATCTCTGTTGATACATGAAAAATACAGAATTTCATCACAGAATCCAGGCACACATAAAGTGGAATCTGTTTTATGCCATGGACTATTATTGAAAAATCTGGGCTGTGCATGAAGCAGAGAAAATCTAAGGAAACAATGCTACTAGAAAGACTCTGATCCTTGCATTGCAAATCAAAGGAAAGAATTACAAGTAAACCACTTCAGTTTCATAAACTGGGGAAAAGAGAATTTTAAAAGTGCTCATTTCACTGTGTTGATTTATGCGACAATTAAAATAACATGTGTAAAAGAGCTTGACAGTGTTGGTGTTTAAAGAAAGTTACTAAATTATACAAACAATATCTAAGACAATGGTTGGTGACAAAGAGAAAAGAGCAGGCAAGAAGAGTTGCATGCCTCATACAGCTGCTGCTCAGACTATAGGAGTTTGAGATGAAAAAGCAGAGTATGACTGTTTGAGTGCTTTCTCCTTCTGGCAATTTTTTGATTGTTATTGTTCTGTGTTCATTCCTTTCACAGCTGTTCTCAAGCTCACTAACCGTCTTGCCCATGTTTTATCCTGTCAACACGTTTCTCACATCCTCTTCCATCAACCCTCCTCGTGAATCCCCAGTAGAATCTCATATACACAAGAAGCATTCTCTTCACTTTTGCCTTTTATTTCTACTTTGCTCCCAGCATGCCTTCACAGGGAGGGGCACAGCACTGCCAAGACTTTTTCTAGCTTTAGTGAAGAAAACTGTAAAGTGTGCTCCAATTTTTCTCTCCAGGTCCACAGGAGGTAAAGTCTTTATGTTCATCTACTGGTTCATTTGACAAGGAATAATTGAGCATCTTCTGTGTGCTAACTGATGTGTACCCAATTGTTACAAGGAGAGTTCACAAATCCTACCTTCACAATCTGCGGCATCATCTTGAGGTGGTCTTATTAGTGCCGCCATTCCTCGCAGGGAACACTAACTGAGACTAAGGGAGTACAATGACTTTCCTAGTAGACTCACGGCTTCTACTTTCTGCAATAGGGCAGTATAGAAAAATCCTCTCGTGATAGTCCAACTGATTCTTCGAAGTATCACCACAAATGTTATAACAAATTTGCTACTTAAAAAGAAGACAAATAATAGAGCAAAGAGAAAGTAAGATGGAAGAACAACAACAACAAAGAGCTAAAAGATGTGAGAGCAGCAGGCTATAGAGGAGTGAGAAGCCAGGATACCCTAGGATAAATGCGTGCATCAGTACTAGGCTATCTCAAGCCCACATGAAGTTGGGGAAGTTGAACTTTGGTGCTCCCCTTTTGAAGCTTACTCCATCAGAAAGGACTGATGTAGTACTAGACCTCTAGTGCCCACCAGCCCCCAGAGAAGCAAAATCCCCTGAAGAAAAGCATCAACAATTTATACCCTCAGTTTATACATACACACAGATTAAACTGAACCAAAAATCCTATTAACAAGCATAAAAGGAAACAAACTGCTACATGTTTATGATTCAAAAGAAATAACAAGGGGCTGGTGTTTCGGCATAGTGGTTTAAGCTGCCGGCTGCAATGCCAGAAACCCATATGGGCCCCAGTTCGACTCCTGACTGCTGCACTTTCCAATCCAGCTCCCTTATAATGCACCTGGGAAAGCAGCAAAAGATGAATAAGTACTTGGGCCCCTGAAGCCACATGGGATGCCCAGATGGAGTTCCAGGCTCCTGGCTTCAGTCTAGCCAAACCTTGGCCTTTGCAGCCATTTGAGGAGTAAATCAATAGATTGGAGATCTCTCTCTCTCATATATATACATATATAATATATTATATATTACAATATTTTTTTAATTTTTTAAAATTTTATTTAAGTTATGCAATTTTCATATATTTCATATATACAGATTTAGGAACATAGTGGCACTCCTCCCCTCAACACACACTCTCCCTTGTACCCATGCTCCAAGTCTTCCTCACTCTTCCTCACAGATTCCTACTATATATATATATATAATGGGTGACCAAAGATCTTAGATATGAAATGATCTATATTCAGTATGCTTAATGATATTATACTTAACCCTAATCTTGTATTTGTTGTTGACAGAGTTCAGCTCCCCTGTGGTTGTTGGACTGAAGGCCATGGTCCCTTTTTCTCTGTTAGTCAGATTCCTCCTTTAGTTCCCTGCTATGTAAACCATCTCCACTGGGGAGTAGCTCACAGCATAATAATAAGCTAACATCAGAGCAATCAAGCAAAAGAGATTAAATAAGAAAGAATCTAGGAGAGAACTTCCACTTTGACTATGACCTTGTCTAAATAAGAACGAAGTCTGCAAACTCAAAAGGCTTCCATAGCCTTGGAAACTCATGACCAGAGCCTAGGGTGATTACTGACACCATAAATAAGAGTGTCAAATTGTTTAGTCAACAACAGAAGTCACTGTGTACTTACTCCACATGTAGGATCTCTGTCCTTAATGTGTTGTTCAATGTGAATTAATGGCATAACTACTACTCAAACAGTATTTTACACTTTATGTTCTGTGTGGGTGCAAACTGATGAAATCTTTACTTAGTATATACTAAATTGATCTTCGGTATATAAAGATAATTGAAAATGAATCTTGATGTGAATGGAATGGGAGAGGGAGCGGGAGATGGGAGGGTTGCAGGTGGGAGAGAAGTTATGAGGGGGAAAAGCCATTGTAATCCATAAACTGTACTTTGGAAATTTATATTTACTAAATAAAAGTTTTAAAAAAGAAAGAATCTAGGATCTATTTGTACACTAATATTGGAGTTGACATTTCATTACTTTTGCTATCTTACGTTTTAGAGGTGAGTCCATAGATCTAGTTTGTACTCAAAGGAAAGAAATTGCACAGGGCATGAGTATTAGGAAGCAGAAGCCACCTATAAGAATCAACCTAGCTTAGAAACTTTACTTCCCACAGAAATCAGTAGCCCTTAAAACAACTCCATAAGTGTAACTTCCAGGTTCCTCCAAAGGAACATGGCAGTTATCAGAGTTTGCTCAAATATAGCATTCCCCTAAGAGATTTATATTCATATACAGTACCTTCTATCTCAATTGCAGTGCTCAATCAGTTTTAGCCAAAGTAACGTTGCTTAGTAATATAATTGACATTCCACTCTTATCAGGTTACTAGGAAAACAGAAAATTTATGAAAGAGCAAATTCTACTTACATATTGTATGAAAATGCTGTTCTTGTAAGTCAAGAGTAAGCAAATGTTGGAGAAAATTCACATGCTTCAGTCTAATGTTATAAGTTCAATTAATGTATATATGGCTATCAATTGAACTAAAATGAACTTGCAAATTCATGATTGTGCTAGAAATCAAACAATGAAGATGTAGGGAACAGAATAGGATGCAAATCTTTACTTTCTGAGAGAGAAGGCCAGTAAGATCAGTTGCAGGAGTATTATTCAGCTAGTGCTCTCGTCATATGCTAAGAATTATTTGAGGAAACCTACTGCAAAAAAGAACAGGTACCATATTCAAACAATTACTTACTTAGAAAATAATTATTGCTATAGAAGACCCATTTCTGTACAGGTTAAACAAAATCATTTGAACACTTACAAAATACTCGGAAGCATGATATCAGCCAGAAATAGAAATTTTCAGAAATGTAAATAGACATTAATACTATGTAATATACATAGTAGACAGTGGCAGAGATGAGCTTGAAGATGTAGGAAGGGAACAATTAACAGAGGTCTTTGTAAGCCATAATAATGCAGTTGATGTGAAGTTAGCCATAGAAACCTTTCTTCAAGGTAGTAAAATGATCAAAAACATAAACTTTGTGGCTGTTTGTAAAAATGGGCATAATGGAGATAAGTGTACAGACAGACAGATAAGTCTTTACAGAAACTATCTGAATTAAAGAATCTGAATTAAGGAAATGGGAGAGGAATGAAAATTCTCTTTATTTCAGCTTCTGCTCACAGAGATATCTAAATCTATGTAAAACCTACCCCCATCACCCATTATAAATAATTATCACAGCCTTATCTCTGCCCACCCACTACCATCATTATTTCTCCCGTGATGGCACAGTCACACCATGTGATTCATTCAGGAGGACTTTTGCCCAGTGGCAGGTAAACAGTAGATACAACATTTGTTTTTGCTTGACCACATGAATCAGGGAAGCTGCCACAGAGTGACACATGCCTTGCCTCCTGTTTTGTTGGCTTCCTTCTAACTTGGCAAAAATCTGTGGCCTTGAAAAGAAGGGACTTGGGCTAAAAAAAAAACAATGAGGAGCATCTGTGTTCTGCATACACAGCACTGTTTTGAAATCTCCTGTCCCTGCTTCTGAGAACTTGACAGCAGCCAGGACCAACTGTTTGGTTAATGAAACTGCTCAAAAAAAAAAAAAAAGAAGAAGAAGATTTATATAATTTCCTTTCAAAATATTCAATGATTTGAATTGACTTTATCGCTCAGAAATAATTTCATTATTCACTAACTTGAGCACCTATTTTGAAGCAGGAACTGTAGAACAAGGAGTTGAATCAAATAGGGGCCCTACTTTAGATGAGTTCACATCTTAATAGGTGAGAAAAATACTATAAATGAATATATGATTGATGGAGAAAGAGTGAGAACCAAAACAAGGGAGGAAGAGAGTCAGATTATGATTACTAATCAAACACAAAGTAATGTCTTAAACAAAAGTTCAAGAAGAGTTTTGTTAGGTAAGAAAGAGGAGGTAAATCATCAATGTCTGCTTGAGCACAGGTGTGGGCTTCACAGAAGCAAGGTCTGTAGAGTTAAGATTGAAAGATAAATAGGAGTTTAACAGCCAGAGAAGACGGTAGGATTAAATCTCCTTGTTAGAGATGCAACAGGGAATACAGGAACACACAATTAGAATTAAGAAAACTGAAAGCAAGATTAAGGGCTAGGATGTATTCACCAAGGTAATGTTCTTCCTTATGAAAATCTAGAGAGGCTGGCTGCCCCACATGCTTCTTATGAGGAACACATATTTTGAATGTGTATCTCTCACTCAGGATCAGCTTATATCTAATATATTAAGGTCAATATTCATTGTCTTAGTTGTTCTTATATTTTCATCTCAGTTCTGAATCATCATGTTATTTTTTGGTTACCCAGAATTCCTATTTAAGAAGAATATATAGAGTTCTTCTGTTGTTCCTCTAACAAATGTTGGATAGGAAACATTACATCTTTTTCAGAGACAATGGCATGTTTTTCTACATGGTACGTTAAAAGGGAAAGTTCTACAATAAGTTTTTTAAAGATTTTATTTATTTATTTATTTGAGAGGTAGAGTTACAGACAGTGAGAAGAACAGACAGACAGAAAGGTCTTCCTTCCGTTGGTTCTCTCCCCAATTGGCTGCAATGGCTGGAGCTGCACTGATCCAAAGCCAGGAGCCAGGAGCCAGGAGCCTCCTCTCAGTCTTCCCACGTGGGTGCAGGGGCCCAAGGACTTGGGCCATCTTCTACTGCTTTCACAGGCCATAGCAGAGAGCTAGATCAGAAGAGGAGCAGCTGTGACTAGAAATGGCACCCATATGCAAGCACCACAGGCGGAGGATTAACCTACTGTGCCATGATGCCAGCCCCTACAATAAGTTTCAATCAAGAGTTCAATAAAATCTTTTGTTTTCCTGCTGGCAATGATAAACATTTCTTAATCCATGATGTAGATGTTTAGCAAAAATACTTTCACAAGTCTGGCAAAAGCAGCCAGGTCCCTGCTGTGTGGGCAGACACAGGATCTGCAACATAAGCCTCCAAAAGGATCCTTGAGTCAAGACACAGATGGCATGATAGCTCTACTGCGGTCAACTGACCAACCATGTGCTGAATGTAAAATGTAAATAACTGTCCCCATGATGACCAGAAGGTTCTTCTTTGTTGTTCAAATGGACCACAGCCCACCCACTTGAAAATATGGTCATCCTCATAAATATAATATAAAAAATTTGTTATTAAAAATGTCCAAAAGAAAAATTCCAATCAGTAGTCATTTTTTGACCGCTATCAAAACATTTAAGAATTGCTTCAGCCACTGAGGAAATAGAAAATATTCAAGAATGCCAAGCAGCCCATGTCTTGATGGAGGTAGCAGGATTATAAAATCAGCGTGCCAGGATTTGGACCTCACCCACATTTAAGATGCATGAGAAAAGGTTAAGGAAATTATTTCAGAGACTTGGAAGGTAATCTGTACTTGGGCAATTTTCAAAAAAAAAATAGCTAGGGGACTCTTGCTCTGACTGGTTAGTAGAAACTACAAAAATCTGTGGTTATCATTCACTGGAGGGAATCAAATAAGTGGCAATTGATTCTTCAAGGGAAGAACTTAAGAAAAAAACCAAGCTCATGGTGTCCTAAAGAAAAATGTGTGGGAAAGGTTGAGGTATAAGGGTCAACAAACTAAAGTGCACCATGTAGAGTTTTTTGATGAGAAAATAAAACTGTGGAATTTCAACCACAGAGATATAAAGGTAGTAACAGTTATAAGAAAATCATATGGAAATGATACCTTTTTACCAAGTTGTTGAAATGTGATTTTTCTTTCATCTCATTGCTGCCTAAAACCCCAAATGTAGGGAAAAACTCAAGAATACTAAGCACCAGAACACACCTCTTAGAGAGACAGTAGACCCCATATGCTGGGCATGTCATGAGATTATGAAATTACTTCTGTCAATATTCACCTATCCTCCACATCAAGGATGCATCATGGAAAGATGGAGGAGGGCGAATGTAAGTAATGTTTGGAAGAGCTGTCAGTGTGCTGTGTGTGTGTGCACGTGTGTGTGTGTGTGTGTGTGTGTGTGTATGGCAGAGGGTTTGGGGGTTAGGGGGACCCTTACAAGGATGGAAAGGAAGATACCTCTCCTAACTGAGAGGAACTTCATAAGAGGGCTTGGCGAATGTTCCTGGAATTTGAGAGACCGAGGGCTTGGCACCTGACTCTGGCCTGGAAAGTCTCTACATGAGAGTCTGTGGTGAAATGAAGGCTGCACTGAGAGTGTTTTACGTTTCCCATGAAAGAGAGACAAAGACTGCAGATGACAGCCAGGCTTGGGCTTCAGCACTGAAGCTGAAGGAAAGAAGTGACCAAGTGAGACGGCAAATGCTAAAAGCCACAGACCAACTGAGAAGACATAAACAACCAGTGTGAAGAGGGAGGAGGCAGTGCGTGAGACCCTCCTAAGAGCACATATCATGAGAAAAAAACAAAATCAGCATTGTAAATGTCTTCCACAACTCACGGTCACTCTCTCAGTTTTCAATTTATTGCCTCTTACCTCCAACTGCACCCTTCAATATATGTTTTAAAATGAGCAAAATATTAAAGCTTTTTCAGGACAGGGTGTGGAAAGAACATCGTAGAATAAAGAGGCTGTGCTGTAGTTTCTATCTTGGGTCAAGGGTGCGCATCACGGGTGAGAGTTCATCTGATGGAGCACTACAACAGCATGGGCCCAGAAGACAGTCCCTCTGTGATGCTGTGGCCCTGCCACATGATGCCTTTACTGCAGCCCTCTTGACCCAGAAACCAGAGCTCAAACAGTCAGCATGTTCCAAAATCCTTCTTCCCACATCAGCACTGGCTTCCTTGTCTGGACCCATACACCTGCCTGCTGATCTGCTACCCTGCTTGCACCCTGGAAGGCTACCTATTACGTGCCAGCGACTTCAACGTCATCAGACTGGACCAACAAGCAAAATTCTCTGCTTCCAGTGAATTAAACTATTTTTTCCCCATTAATCCTTTCCAAATATATGCCCGACGGGTTCTCTCTCTCAGCCCTAGACTGATACAGAATTTCCTTTTATTTGATAGTTACCCTTTTATCATACTTAATAATTCTTTGAGTATGGACATTTCATTGGGCCTGGTTTCAGTCCAACTTGTATTTCCAACACAGTTCCCTGCTAATGCATATCCTGGGAGGCAACAGGTGAAAACTTAAATATTTGGGTTCCTGCCATCCACATGGGAAACCTGGATGGAATTCGAGGCTCCCGACTTCTATATGGCCCAGCCCTAGCTGTTGCAGGCATTTGGCACAAAAACCTGTAACTGGAATATCTTTCTCTGCCTTTGCCTATCTGATTTTCAAATAAATACATTTTAAATAATTATTTGTAACTTCCTCAGCTTAAATTATTGCAGCTTTTCTATTTTCCAATTAAATCCAGACTGCTGCAATTCACCAAGGCAATTCTATAGTTACACAAATCAAGTAAAACCTTCTGCACCTTACCCCTCTCTACTCTAATCCTTTCAACTCTGGAGAAGCTCAATCAGCCCTATGAAATATGAAATATAAGGAGAGAGAAAGCAGAAGAGAAAGTTGATAGAATAAAGAAGCCAGAAGCTTTCTGCCCAATTTCAGGCTTGTTGAACCACTGCAAGTGATCCAAGATAGCACGAGGGGAAATAGAAGTTTGATTAAATAAGTCTATGTAATTACAAGAGTATAAAGGTAACTGGAAAAACAACTGTATCTGCCCAACACCTGATGCTGGGATGGAAAAGAAGGCAAGAGAAAGGGACCAAAAAGGCACTGAAAAGAAACAGCCACATGGCTTTGTACTTGCACTATTCAGTCTATTTGTCAAGTTATCTCACTGGGAGATAGGGATTTCACAGAACTATTAGAATTGTATGATACTCTGTAGACTGCATGAACTCTGCCTGTCATTTTTACCACTAGATCTTTCAGCTATTAGCAAAGAAGATTATCAATTCTCAGTAATATCATTTTTAATATTGTTGAGAAAATTGTTACAGTCAAAAGTCAAAGAAAAGGAACATTAAAATGAACTAAATTCTAACAGAATTTATTTTTAAAAAATTAAACCCAGAGTGAGTGAAATAGGCTTCAGATATATTTCTTATCAGACTGCAAAATTTGTTAAGCAAAGGCCAAGCTGTGACAAAAAAAATCATAAATTTTTTAAAATCTTTTATTTAGTAAATATAATTTTCCAAAGTACAGTTTATGGATTACAATGGCTTTTCCCCCTCATAACTTCCCTCCCACCTGCAACCCTCCCAACTCCTGCTCCCTCTCCCATTCCATTCACATCAAGATTTATTTTCAATTATCTTTATATATGGAAGATCGATTTAGTATATGCTAAGTAAAGATTTCATCAGTTTGCACCACACAGAACATAGAGTGTTAAATACTGTTTCAGTACCAGTTATAGCATTAATTCACATTGGACAACACATTTAGGACAGGGATCCCACATGAGGAGTAAGTACACAGTGACTCCTGATGTTGATTTAACAATTTGACACTCTTGTTTATGGCGTCAGTAATCTCCCTAGGCTCTAGTCATGAGTTTCCAAGGCTATGGAAGCCTCTTGATTTCACTGACTTAGCTCTTATTTAGACAAGGACATAGTCAAAGTGGAAGTTCTCTCCTCCCTTCAGAGAAAAGTACCTCCTTCTTTGATGGCCCTTTCTTTCTACTGGGTTCTCACTCGCAGAGATCTTTCATTTAGGTTGTTTGTTTGTTTGTTTGTTTTGCCAGAGTGTCTTGGCTTTCCATGCCTAGAATATTCTCATGGGCTCTTGATCCAGATCTGACTGCCTTCAGGGCTGATTCTGAGGCCAGAGTGCTATTTAGGACATCTGCCATTCTATGAGTCTGCTGTGTATCCCACTTCCCATGTTGGATCGTTCTCTCCTTTTTTTTATTCCATAGTTAATATTCGCAGACACTAGTCTTGTTTGTGTGATCCCTTTGACTCTTAGACCTATCAGTGTGATCAACTGTGAACTGAAACTGATCACTTGGACTTGTAGATGGCATTGGTACATGCCACCTTGATGGGATTGTATTGGAATCTCCTGGCACATTTCTAACTCCATCATTTGGGCAAGTCCGATTGAGCACAAGTGATCAGAAAATGTTTCCTCTAATTGACTTTGAAATCTAACTGTATTTCTAGTCATGCTTTCAGGAGAAGGACAAAATTGTAAGGGCCTTTTTCCTTGTGGAAACCCTTCAGACTCTTGAAGGTAGCTTTTATGTCCCTGGAAATAGTCGATTCTCTAAGCTTAAGAGCAAACGTTTTAATTCCCATATTCCTTATTAGTGTTTTCTTACTCCCCCCTGAATGTTCACCAGATACAAATATACATTTTTCTATTTTCTTCACATCTCTTCTTCTATTTATGATGAGGGCTTTACTCCACAATGGGTACAAATATAGTCTACTTTGCAGGAGAAAACAACACTGCCACCTGCAAAGCTCAATATAACCTACTTTTTTTAAAAAAAAGACTTATTTATTTTACTTGAAAGTCAGAGTTACACAGAGAGAGAAGGAGAGGCAGAGAGAGAGAGAGAGAGGTCTTCCATCCGCTGATTCACTCCCCATCTGGCTGCAGTGTCCAGAGCTGCACTGATCTGAAGGCAGGAGCCAGGAGCCAGGAGCCTCCACTGTGTCTCCCACGTGGGAGCAGGGACCCAAGCACTTGGGCCATCCTCTACAGCCTTCCCAGGCCACAGCACAGAGCTGGATAGGAAGTAGAGCAGCCAGGACCCAAACCAGCACCTACATGGGATTCCGACACTGTAGGCAGCGGCTTCACCTGCTACACCACTGCACCGGCCCCTCAATATAATCTACTTACATGAAAGTAACCCAATCACTATTCTAACTCTACTCAAGTTGCTTGCATAAACTCATTAGGTTTGGTGGTTTTCCCTACCACAATATGACACTCTAGTTCCTAAATCATATATGCCTCTCCCCACATTCTTGATGCATTTATCCTGCCACCTACTCATCATTCTTCAGTATGTACCAAAAATATCACAGCCTCAGCACAATGAGCACCAAAATATCCATTTTCCCTAGAAATAGCTTCCTCCTACTCTATTCTACATTTCTGTTAAAAGCATTACCATTGGGGCAGCATTGTGGCATAGCTGGTTAAGCTCTACCTGCAATGGAGGCATCTCATATGAGTGCTGGTTCAAGTCCATATAAGCATGGATTCAAGTATCAGCTGTTCCACTTCCAATCCAGCTCTCTACTAATGAGCCTGGGAAAGCAGCAAAAGATCGTCCAAGTCCTTCAGCTCCAGCCACCCACATCAGAGACCAGGATGAAGCTCCTGATTCCTGGATTTGGTCTGATGCAGCCCTACCCATCTGTGGGCATTTAGGTAAGTGAACCAGTGGATGCAAGATCTCTCTCTCTCTCTCTCTCTCTCTCTCTCTCTCTCTCTCTCTCTTCCTGTCTCTCTGCTTTTCAAATAAATAAAAAAGCTAATATTATTTCATATACTCCAGCTAAAATGTACCATGCAGAAGCAAACTTTTATCTTGTGTCTCACTCTGTCACTCTATAATTAGCTCCAAGAAGTATTATTTTTTACTCTCCATACTTTCTTAATATTTGTATTATCTCTTATATTTCCTCTGTGTTTGCAGTTAACAAGCCACCGTGTTATTGCTTGCTCTTCATTCAGTACTTAACTCAGACATCAATTATTTTAGGAAGCTCAAATGGGAAGAAAGTCAAGATCTTGGCAGTATCCTACATATAATTACTGATAATTTGATGGTTTGTACCCACCATGTCTCCTTTTAAATTATATTCCTCTGACATAAACACACAGAACTCACTCCTCCCACCTAATGTTAAAAAGTTTTAATTTCTTCTTTGATCTTAGTTATTTTTTATTTTCTCTAGCATTTTGTAAAATATTTTTTAAATATTTCTTTATTCATTTTTGCAAGGCAGAGTTGCAGAGAGGCAGAGAAAGAGAAAGAGAGAGAGAGAGAGTTCCATCTGCCAGTTTGCTCTCCAGATGGCCATAACTGCCAGAGCTGCACCTATCCAAAGCCAGGAACCAAGAGCTTCTTCTGGGTCTCCCACATGGGTGCAGGGGCCCAAGGACTTAGACCATCTTCTATTGCTTTCCCAGGCCTTTGCAAAGAGCTGGATTGGAAGTGGAGCAGCCAGGACTCGAACCTGCACCCATGTAGGATGCCAACACTGCAGCTGGTGGCTTTACCCACTACACCAGAGTCCTGGACCGTTTCTAAAACATATTTAAGATTATTTTACCTATTTCATTCAAAAGATACCCCCTTTCACTAACTTTGTTTTCTTTTTCTGCATCAAGAACCTAGAAACCTTTGAATTTTGATGTAAGGTCTCAAGCAAAAAGTCCCTTTCTAACACTGTAGATCTGAAGTCCAGGATTCAGAGAGTGTATAGAACTATTGCATGCATCAACTTTCCTGGGCATCAAGGAAAAATGTAAAAATAATTAATTTGGATATGCACATAAAGTATACAAAATGTTTTTTAGAGATTGGTGATTCTAACTTGCCCCACCCCCACCCCCAAACATCTAGATCAGAATCAGAACGTGGATTTTAGAGTAAGATAAACTCTGGTATATCTCTTGTTTTTTTTTGTAAGATTTATTTTATTTATTTGAAAGACAGAGTTACAGAGTGAGGGAGAGACAGAGAGAGAGGTCTTCCAACCACTGGTTCACTTCCCGGATAGCTGCAATGGCCAGAGCTGCGCTGATCCGAAGCCAGGAGCCAGGAGCCAGGAACTTCCTCCAGGTCTCCCACATGGGTGCAGGGGCCCAAGCAGTTGGGCCATCTTCTACTGATTTCCTAGGCCATACTAGAGAGCTGGATCAGAGTGGAGCAGCTGGGACTAGAACTGGCGCCAGGGCTTCAGGCCAGGGCTTTAACCCACTGTGCCACAGTGTTGGCCCCTTATCCCTTGGTTCTTTACTCATAACTGTGTTCCCAGACAAGTGCCTTAATTTCTATTTCAATTTCCTCACCACAAAATTAGGATAATAATTTATAGTACCTATCTCATAGGTTTGTGATGAGGATTGAATGAGACATAACGTCCTAGCAAAGTACAAAGGTGTTAACTGCCAGGTATACTCAAAAGTAGGAAACTAGTTGGGCATTTAACCAAGATACACTTGGAAAGCTCCTTGTCTAATGTTCACACCATCTTTATAGAAGTGTGATCTATTTTGAGAAGCAAGATATATGGCCAAAAACTGACAATGACCTTCCTTGCTTTTCCTCTGCATAATGGCTTCAGCTACAATTAAAAGACTCATTAAAATTGCCGAGGAAATTGCCCAGTCAGAAACATGGTGTTGGACTGTGAAATACGACACATATAGTTCATAGTTCATCAGACTCTCAAGTAGAATGAATCTACTGAACATAAACCACCTCCATGAGCTTGCCTTTCTCCATTTTGTTCTCTAAGCTGTAACTCTTAGAACAATAGCAGTGCATTCTTCAGTCTTCTCTGACCTTCTCAACATTCCCTTCTAATTCTTTCACAGTTTGATAATTATGAAGCAAGTCATTTAACACCACCTTTATGTCAGTGCGCTGTGCTAGGTGGTGATTTAAGTATAGTCACCACTGTGAGGGTCATCACGAAATGGAGGTGGAGAGTAGATGATGTCATGGAAAAGCACTGAAAGTATTAATCGCTTATCCCACTCATTTTGCCAAATTAGCTACATTATCTTGAAGAAAGTGATATTTCTTATTTTAAATTATCCTTAACAAAACTTGAATGAAAATATTGTACTCTAAGAGATAACTGTGGCTTCAGCTTAAAAGCTGCATACAACTTTTGAAGGTATCATTTAATTTACTGCAACTCCACCAACATTTGAACTCTGGTAAATGCAAGGCTCTGTGCTAGACATAATACACTCCTTCAGGCTGCATGTAATTTAGTACAAGGACAGGATACAAATGTATTTATTGATATAGCTATCACATGGTAAACTCAAATACAGGCTGAGATAACATGGGAAATATCTACACTTTGCGCTCAAGAATTTTTCAGTATAATGTAAAAAATTAAGATAATTGGTTAATGTAAACTTATCAAGTGCCAAATTGTGACAGCAAGTGGCTATGGGGAAGGAGACTGATGAATCTTGTTTGAATCAACAAGAAAGACCTCCTAAAACAAGTGACATTTGGAAGAGTCCTCAAAGGTTGAAAAAAAAATTAGCAGCTCAGCCTAGCTTGAAGATTTAGGCAAAAGAAATAAAATGAATATGAAATCTTTGTGACTACCAGGACAAGATAGACTTTCAGGAACTTAGACTCAAGAGGTTAATACAAAATATCTATATTCTACTCATCTTTGGATACTTGAAAATTCTCATATATCTGTTACCTGGCCACAGTAAATAACCCAGGAAAGAAGTTAAGATAGAAAAGGAGAAAGGAGAGAAGGGAAAGAGGGAGAATATCAGGCCTGAGCAGCAATCTGGTTAGATGTATCAGTGGTATGGACCTTGAATCCTCATTCAAACCAATTTTTAAAAAATGTATATGCACACACACATACACACATATATATACATGTACACTAAATATATGCATATATATATGGTCTAGTGTGTAAACACACTCCATTCTGTGATATAATTTCACACAAAGCATATCTTGTAGATAACTCTCCAAGAAACTACTCTCCTAGTTTTCAGTTGATGATTTATTAGACTTATATACATTAATAAAGAAACTCTGTAGCCAAATGCTAAATTATGTACATAACTTCCTATATATTATAAATTATATATCCAACTTTAATATATGTCATAAGTTATGTATGCAATTTTAACACATATCACATGTATTAGATAAATATGAACACTGACATATGATGACTATAAGGAACTGTTAATTTCTGTATAGAATAAGAATATCATGGTCATATTTTGAAAGTTCTTATAGAAATTCATGTTGGATTATCCATAAATAAAGTGATATAACATTGCGTAGTATTTCAAAATAATTCCATGGTGGGGAGCAGAAGGTGAGTTAGAAGAAAAATGAAATCATGTTGGTAGTGACTGATAACTGTTGAGGACGGATGATGGATATATGGAGGTTCACAATATATTTTTGGATTATATGTTATATTTGAAATTTTCTATGACAAGGGTTAACTAAAAAGAATAAGCACCATTAGAAGACTTTTGAATCAAAAAGTTATACAGTTAAGAAGTTCTATATATAAATTATGTGAGCAGATTCCATCCTTATAGCTTTACATATAACTCTTATATATTTTTCCATAAGGAATATTTAATTATAGAAAATAAAATACTAAGTTTTTGGTTGTCATATCACCTTTTCTACAAAATATCCCTCTATTTAAAAAAAATAAATTTATGGGTAATCAACATGCTTTAGCCATAGACAGGAATATTCAATCAAGAAACACTTAATAACTCCAACAGACCAATGCACAAGTATGAATCCTACCCTTAAGTAACACATCATGTAATGAAAGAGCTCAGAGTCTATTGATCAATTACAGATTCACTTCTTTTAACGACTGTGTTGAACATGCTCTTAGAATTTTACAGCTGTTTCCTGAATAGATGGCTTAATAAGATTTAGTTATCAGAATCAGATGAATGTTATTTTTAGTGAAAACCATGGATAGTAGTAAATCAGATAGCTAGAGAAACTTTGGAAAGCACTTGTAAGGTAATTCAACCCTATGACCATTACAGAGTCACTTTTGGAAATATTTAGGATGTTTCCTAGGCTGCTTTTATATAAAAGGTGATATTCTGAGACTGAGTAACTCAAATGGACAACCATACAAAGACTAAACATTAAACACTGAAGAATGCCACTTTCCTAATTTAGTTTTTGACACATTCAGAAAAGCTTATGATTTTAGTTCAAGTACTCTGCAGAAAATTTTTCCACATACTTTCCTTGGAAAATATAAAAAACAATGTCTATCAAAGCTTATTGCTCCATTCTTTCCAAACCTTATATAAAAAATTACAGAATTTAATAGTATGTCCCTGGCTCCATGTCTGCCTTTTTTTATCCTTAGAAAAAAATAACCTGGGATATTTTAGATTAAAAAGGTGTCCTTCAGCCTCTTAATTTTGAGGCACCACAATTCAGAGTGATTCATAGCAGCTGTGAATAAGGAATGTCACTAAAATAGTGAGATGGCTTGAACCACTTTAGAAATTAATGGACTGACTGTGATATACTGGCGCCTCTTTCATACATCTATAATTGGAGTGCCAATTTATTTTCAATCATTCCAAGCTCTGTAATTATAGAGCATCATCGTTGCCTGTTTAACATTCATATGGGAAGCTGTCACATGAATGCTAGCCAAGGACCAATATTTTGCAACTGAGATATACGTACAAAATACGAGAAAATATAAAAAGGCCTGGTTTGTTTCTCAAGGCCTGAGCCTTAGCCAAGCTGGGTAGAGTTAAATGAGGCAGTGGAGTTGCTCATGGATTTTTAAGTCATGAAAGCTGCTTTTGAATGTATCATCATTAATTACATTGAGAGAAGAAAAACAAAGAATGACAACAGGCAATTGTTGTACTTATTCAAAAATGACTTCAATAGATACTGCTTAAGCACTTACTATATGTCACCATTCTGATAGACACTGGAGATATTAACATGAAAATGAAATAACACATATTCAGAACAATGTTAACATATTGAGAGTTCATTACGTACTCCACACCAGGACTCTTAACAATGTATCCTCTCTGCACGGCACATGAAACAGTCAACAATGAAGAGAACTTACAGAATGGGGGAAAATATTTACAAAATAAATGTTTAAAAATTTTAAAAAGATAATATCTAATATGCATATGCAGAAGTATAGATAAATATACACTAAAACTAACAAATAGAAAGTGGGAGATTTTCACTTTCTTTTTTAAACTTTTCAGTATTGTCTGGTTTTCTAGTAGTAAATATGATTTTTTTTTGTACAGGCAGAGTTAGACAGTAAGAGAGACAGAGAGAAAGGTCTTCCTTCCATTGGTTCACCTCCCAGATGGTTGCTACGGCCGGCGTGCTGCAACGATATGAAGCCAGGAGCCAGGTGCTTCCTCCTGGTCTCCCATGTGATGGCAGGGTTCAAGCACTTGGGCCATCCTCCACGGCCTTCCCGGGCCACAGCAGAGAGCTAGACTGGAAGAGAGGCAACCAGGACAGAATCCAGCGCCCCAACTGGGACTAGAACCCAGGGTGCCGGCACTGCAGGTGGAGGATTAGCCTATTGAGCCGTGGCGCAGGCCAGTAAATATGCTTTGTAAAATCAGAAAAATAATAATGCTGTTGCCAACGAAAAAAAAAGAGATTAGTATCTAGAATATATAAGGAACTCAAAAAAAAAAACCCAATAACAAAAAACAATCTAAATAATAAAATTGAACATGGGCAAGTACCATGAATAGATATTTCTAAAGGAATAAATTCAAACAGCCAAATTTATGAAAAATACTGAACATCATTATCTGTCAGGGAGATGCAAATCTAAACCACAATGACATATCATCTCACCTCAGCTGGAATGGCTGTTGTGCAAAAGACAAAAAAATAACAAGATCTAGCAAGAATGTGGAGAAAAGCGTACTCTTAAATACTGTTTGTGGGAATGTAAATTAATACAGCCATTCTGGGGACAGTATGGAAATTCCTCAAAAAGCTAAAACTACATCTACCATATGACCCAACCCTCCCAATCTTCTGGGTAAATATCCAAGAGAAATGAAATCGGTGTGTCAGAGGTACCTTCACTACCAGGTTTATTATTGCACTACTGACCATTGTTAAAAATCAACCTAGATGCATATAATGGGTAAATGGAAAGAGAATTATGACAAAAATATAAATACACATGCAAAATGCAATAATATTCAGCCACAATAAAAAAATGACATCATTTGCAACAAAATGGATGGATCTTAAGCGTATATTGTTAAGTGAAATAAGTCAGACACAGAAAGACAAATATTGCATATTCTCACTAGCATGAGAAGACTTACAAAGTATATCTGAATAAGGTAGAATAGTGCTAACTGGAGTTTGGAAAGCAGGGAATGGAGAAGTAAGAGGATAGAGGGAGATTGGATATTGGGTACCAAAACCTAGTTAGGGAGAAGGAGTAAATTCTGATGTTCTACAGTACAAGGTGTTACTATAGTTCAAAATCACCTGTTGCATATTTTATGATGAACTAGAACAGAGGAGCATGCACACTTTTTACCAAGTATAAAGTAAATGATGGGGGCTGGCACTGTGGTGTATCAGGTAAAGCCATCATCTGCAGCACCAGCATCCCATTTGGGCACCTATCAAGTCCCAGCTGCTCCACTTCCGATCCGACTCTGCTATGGCCTGGGAAGGCAGTGGAAGATGGTTCAGGTCCTTGGGCCCCTGCACCCACATAGGAGACCTGAAAGAAACTCCTGGCTCCCGGCTTAAGATTGGCCCAGCTCCAACTGTTGCAGCCATTTGGGGAGTGAACCAGCGGATGGAAGACCTCTCTCACTCTCTGCCTCTCCTTCTCTCTTTTGTGCAACTCTTTCAAATAAAAAATAAATCTTTTAAAAAAAAAAAGATGAGTATATTCAAGTTTTAATGACCCTCACCTGATTTGATATCAGTGCTTATTGTGTCATACTGTGTATATAGATTGGAGTATCTCACTGTATCATATAAATATGCAAAATTAAAGTAACAATAATAAAGAAAATATAAATGCTAGAAATTAAAATGGTATATTGGATTCTGTTGTTTTCATTTCAAATATGGTGATACAAAGGCATTGATGCATAAAAGGCATGGTTATAAAAATTCTTATAATTCTGGAAACCAAAAGTAGCTTAAAATTTCAGGTTCAAACAACTTCTTTTTTTAAGATTTGTTTATTTATTTGAAAGGCAGAATTACAGAGAGAGAAAGAATTTTCCATCTGCTGGTTCATTCCCCAAATGGCTACAATGGCCTGAGCTGGTCCAGGAGCCAGGAGCTTCTTGCTGGTCTCCCATGTTGGTGCAGGAACCCAAGTAATTGCACCATCTTCCTCCGCTTTCCCAGGCACATTAGCAGGGAGCTAGAACAGAAGTGGAGCAACTGAGAATTGAACCAGTGCCCATATGGAATGCCAGCATTGCAGGCCATGGTTTTGCTCACTACACCATAGCACCAGCCCCATGAACAACTTTTTATTGAAAAAAATATATATTTTTTCCAACCTATGAACACTAAGGCAGCCTCAGGTGCCCTATCCATCTGCTCCCTTAATACGAGCTTGTGTTAACTGCTGCGATTCAGTTATATCATAGTACTTCTACTTTACACAACTGCAGGTTGTCTTATCCATAGGGATATTCTCAATGCCAACACTGCACGGAGCTCACAATAAGGACTCAATAATTATTTGTGGAAATGGTGAGTTAATAAGTACATGAGTGAAATTGCCTTCTGTAACATCTTTTGCATTTATCAGCTTTTTCCATCCCATTCCTACTACTTACAGATCTTCAGCCTGTCTTCTACTCTGTAGTTTTACTGTAATGAAGGATTAAATCTTCCCCAAATGCCACAAAATCTTCTCCAAAGCATTCAATTATTTCTCCATTATTTAGAAAATAAAATATCATATCTTTATACTGGTATCAAGGACTATGCATAATTCCTTTGCAATTTACCTTTGTAACCTCATTCTTCTTATTATGAAATAAATGTGTTTTCTATAAAAATCAGTTAATAATAAGCATGATTTTTATATTTGTAAAATTTAAACTTCAATTCGTCAAATAGTCTCAATTTAAATGTCATATTTTCTACTTGTTATGAATATTATAATTATGGGAATTTTATGAGTACTTAAAATATAATAATAACTACTTTAACTGAGTTAGAAAATAATTGTACATCATTAAATCAAGAAGAAATAGTCTATATGAGAGAATACAAATTGGAAAAGGTTGCCAGCACATAGGCAGAAGTATAGGACAAGAATTTTAATCAAGCTCCGTATCAAAAGCCCCCATTCCTGCCTAGGAACCGCAAGATTGACTAAGCTGTCTGAGCTCAATTCTGCACTGAAAGATAGTGCAACCCTCTGCTGAAATTGGCTAATAAACATCAATCTATGTGAACAACTCAGAGCTAAGCATTAATAGTGACTGACTAGTGGTAGATACATATGGGCAATTGGAATAATAACTGTTAATACCAATTTAAATGAGGGATTTTATTTTAATTACTAGTAAAGCGCAGTGACAATTATGAAGTGTGAGTCTTATGAGTAAATCTATAATTGCATTTATACTGATGATCTAATTAGAAAAGATAATCTAAAACTGTAAATTGCTATGTGTAGGGAAAGGATATGAAACTAACAACTATTTAGTTCCCTTGCTTTTCACCAACTCGTCTAGCTCCTTTACATGTATTATTCCACTTTTTCCTCACAAAAGCCCTAAAATCAGTGTGATTAACAGACATGAGTTAAAAAGCTCATCTAAGATGCACAACTTGCCCAAGGTCAATTGGCTAATACAGTCAGAGCTGGAACTCGAAATCAAGTATTTCAGACTGAAGGGTTGTATGTCATTCATTTCATTAAACTTTGTGGGAAAACGATAAACAACTGACTAGAGATGCTATGAAGTGAAATGTGGATCACTCAAATTCTTATGAAGTAATAAGGTTTAGGAACAAACTATTTTACAGAGAAAAGCCTTGAAGGAAGCCCCTTTATGTAGAACACACATCCATCCATTCACTGGACTGGCACCGACATTCCAGCTGTTCCATTGTGACAATGCCAGGACATTCTGGATGAATTTTGGTAAAGGTGAATTATCAGTGCAGAAGGGGCAATGTTGTGAGTGGATATGGATAAGAGGATGAATACTCTAATGAACAACAAGTGGAAAAATAGCCGCTGAAGGATGGGCATTCAGCTTAGTGGTGAAAATGCGCTTAAAACATCTGAATCCCATATCAGAGTGCCTGGGTTCCAGCCCCAGCTCCAGCTCCCGACTCCACTTTCTTGCTAATGCACAGCCTGAAAGGCAGCAAGTGATGGCTGAAATAGTTGAGTTACTACCACTCTAGCGCCTGGCCCTACCTTCACTATTGCTGACAAATGGGGAACAAAACAGCAGATAGAAACAATCTCTCACTCACTCGCTCTGTATTTCTCTCCCCGATAAATGAAATAAACAAATAAAAATTTGAAATCTATTAAAATCAAAATTCTAAATATTTTGTGCTTTAACAAATTCTTCATTATCAAAATATTTAGTTAATAAAAAGTATACATATTCTATATTTTACCAGATGTACATATTAGATGTTTTAATTTCCTAAGACATAGAAGAAATAATACAGCATAGAACATCTCTGGATACAAAGACTTGTATTTAAAAAGAAGAAACTGGTAATTACTGTATTTTAAACCATTTAAAAATAATATATCCTAAGTTCTTTGTTAAAACCATATTTAGTTTGAAACTACCATATTTTCAGGCCAGCGCTGTGGCTCAATAGGCTAATCCTCTGCCCTGCAGCACCAGCACACCGGGTTCTAGTCCCGGTCAGGGCACCGGATTCTGTCCCGGTTGCCCCTCTTCCAGGCCAGCTCTCTGTTGTGGCCAGGGAGTGCAGTGGAGGATGGCCCAAGTGCTTGGGCCATGCACCCCATGGGAGACCAGGAGAAGCACCTGGCTCCTGCCATCAGTTCAATGTGGCGCGCAGGCCGCAGCTCGACAGCCGCAGCAGCCATTGGAGGGTGAACCAATGGCAAAAGGAAGACCTTTCTCTCTGTCTCTCTCTCTCACTGTCCAGTCTGCCTGTCAAAAAAAAAACTATCATATTTTAGACTAAGATGTGTATTATGTTTTCCTGTAATAGTGGGAACATAATATGATAACGGGAGAGAATGAATAAACAAGTGACTACATTTAGAGTTTTAATTATTATATTTATATTCAAGTGAATTACAAATATGTATGTTTGATTCTTTGCCTAGGCAGTTTTTTTAATCAGCTATTGGAAATAAATTCAAAAGACAAGATTATCAAATCAAATTAGTAGGACACTACTGAGGACAATAGAATCAAACTTCTTAACTGCCTTGTAAGGCAAGCCAAATTATCATGATGAAATTTAATGAAGATAAATGTAAACAATTCACTGACCTTATAAAAATGAACTATAAAAGCACATGATGATTAAGATATTAAGCAACTGTCACTTATGTATTAAAGGCCTAGACAAACATTGACAGTAAGCTCAATATAAGTTAATATTGTGACATGAAGATGCTTAATTTAATCTTGAACTACAGCATTAGAAGTGTAGCATTCATGGCCGGCACCGTGGCTCACTTGACTAATCCTCTGCCTGTGGCTCCGGTCCTCTGAGTTCTAGTCCCTGTTGGAGTACTGGATTCTGCCCCGGTTCTGTCCCAGTTGCCCCTCTTCCAGTCTAGCTCTCTGCTGTGGCTCAGGAAGGCAGTGGAGGAAAGCCCAAGTGCTTGGACCCTGCACTTGCATGGGAGAAAGGGAGGAAGCACCTGGCTCCTGGCTTCAGATCAGGAAGACATTTCTCTCTGTCCCTCTCTCTCTCACTGTTTAACTATGCCTGTCAAAAGAAAAGTGTAGCATTCAAATAAAAAAGATAATTCTTCTATTATGTTTTTTGCTGATCACATAAGTATTATTTCTAATCATGAACAAAATACTGAGACACGGTGAAGCAATTCCTAAAAACAAAATAGAAGGACAAATATTTATTTAAGAAAGCCTAAGAAAATATCAAAAGCTGTCCTTACCTGCTAGAAAGATTACAACAAAGAAGCCAGACTATCCAAAGGCAGAGTGTAGACCTAAGACAAATGCAAGAGAAGATGAACACATTCCAATGGATCCTGATGAGAGGCATGGATTCCTATGCTTCAGCACAGGTGAAAAACCACAGATTTTCATTAAATGAATAGGGTTTTCCCTGGTAAGCTGACTTACCCTTGTGGGGAGCAGTCTAGAACTCCTTTTCTGCAGGGAGATAGGAGTTCCTGTATTCTACAGATTATTTACCCCACTCCTACACCTGTTCTAAGAGCCTAGTTTCTCAGTAGTACTTTCCAGGAAACCAAGGATTCCTCAGCCTCATTGGAGGGCTTGGAATTCTGTTAAACTGTTCTCATTTTCATGCATGAATAGATTTCCCTCAACCACTGCTACTCAAATCTACCTTGTTGGACTAAGATCATGACACATACCAGATTTTTCCCCAGAGGCTTTTGATCTGTCTAGTACTGTATTCCAGGAGATGGAATAGTAACCCCTATATTTGATTTCCCTGAAAAATTATCTGAAAAACTGCCCCCACTTCCTTGCCAAGGTTTTGAAACCAAGGAAGAATTCCTCCCTTCTTGCTCCATCACAAATTCTACCCTTCTTCACACACCAGAAAAATGTTCTCCTTCATGTGTTACAAAAACTTACTCCAGGTGAAGTGAAATTTCTTCCTTCTTTAAACTATGCCTGTGCTGTTAAAAACAAAATCTGTGTTCCAGAATTCCACCTTGGCTTTTCATGTACAAAACACAACACTAAAAGAGAGGATGTGTTTTTCCTCTATCAATGAATCCTGATCCATAGAAGGAAAATAAAACACAGAAATGAGAACAAAAAATAAAAACTAGTCTATAGTCTATTTTCATAGTAAGAATTTTTAAAACTCAAGTCCAATCAATGATTCACCCACTCTTTATTATGTTCTATCTTTGAAATAAATCAATGAATGCTATTGATTCCAGTAGTGATTAAGCAGTCATATAAAATATAGAAACTAAGGATTATAAGAAATACTGGATAAATACTTTTATTGAGTTGAATTCTACCA
Organism: Sylvilagus floridanus; assembly: GCA_949820135.1. Taxonomy (NCBI): domain Eukaryota; kingdom Metazoa; phylum Chordata; class Mammalia; order Lagomorpha; family Leporidae; genus Sylvilagus; species Sylvilagus floridanus. Next base: position 55,375,624 of record OX463224.1, on the reverse strand, counting down.
AATGGTTTCTTCTGTTTCTATTAGGATGAACATAAAACTTTAGTCCTTAATATAAGCACATTAAATTAATTGATTTTTGAAATGTTAAGCCAACTCTATGCTCTGGAAGTAAATCTTAATTGGTTATGATATATTATTATATTATCTTTTTGTGTATTACTAATCTCAATTTCTTATTTAGATTAGGATTTTTGCCTCTGTGATTATTTTTTCTTAATTCTAACAATAGCAACATCATGATGGCTTTGTTATTTTCCCATTCATAAATGAGGGATCTGAGGCCTACTGAGACTATTAAGCAATTTACTCAAGGTCATGTAACAGGAAAATGGAGTTCTTGGACTTTTACCCAGAAGTGTCTGATTCCAAGACTCAGGCTCGTTCTAGTATACTACACATAAAGCAGCATTTTTTTGGTTCTGGGTGAATTAAGTTCAGATTTCTCACACAAGACACTTAGAAAATCCCCCAATTCTATTTTCCTGTATATTTTCAATGTGATGGAGTATGTCAAGGGAACTGGAAGGCAAAACAGTTAATGCAAGAAGGGGGACACAGGGCTTCTTGAACTCTGGCTCTGCCCCTTAACCAACCATGGAATTTTAACCTCACCGGATCTCAATTGTCTATGTAGAAGATGAAACTAAGACATTGGGTTTATGGTTCTGCACACAAAGAGTTTAAAGGCCATCACTCCATAATTAACAACAAATAAAAAGCCAAACAGAAAAATGCAACACCTCTTCTTAGATTCACCAAAAAATAGGGTTCTAGGATAAATCATTTGCCCTCAATAGGGGGGAGGCAGATGCAAAGAAATAAAACTTAGTAGAAACTAAGTAATGGAAAAAAAAAAAAAAAGAAACCCAAGCAGAAACTTGTCTGGTAACCAGTACTGGGCACAAAAGAATGAACTGTAGTAATTGGATTACCAGATATCTAATGCACATCACAAGCTCTAGGGCAACTACTAAAAAAGTATTTTTTAGAAAAGTATAATGAACGTGTTAATAAAGGACAGAAAATGGAATTATATAAATGCTTAAGTAAAATCCTAAAAGGAACAAAAAGAATGGAAGACAAAAATAAGGACAAAGGATAAGTACAAGTTTAATATCTGTGGATATATTAGCCCAGCTATATCAATAATCACACTAAACATCAATCTTTTAAATATATCGGTTAAAAGAAATTTTCTGAGTCAAAAGCTGGAGTCAATTAGATTCTGTTTATAATAAGCCCACTTTAAATATAAAGAAAGACATATATTAAAAGTAAAATATAGCAGAAAATATGCCATGATAACACTAAACAAAAGAAACCAGGAATGCACTAAATTAACTAATATGGAGCAAACTTCAAGATAAAGAAATTTACCAGGAATAAAGGAGGTAATTACAAAATGATAAAGGGGTCAATTCTCCAAGAATATTTAACAATCCTTTATATAAACATGCCCAAAAAGAGGGTGTAACCACTATTATAATTGGAGACTTGGGGCCCAGTGCTGTGCGTAGCAGGTAAAGCCGCTACCACCAGTGCTGGTATCTCATATGGGTGCTGGTTCTAGTCCTGGCTGCTGCTCTTCCAGTCCAGCTCTCTGCTGTGGCCTGGGAAAGCAGCAGATGATGGCCCAAGTCTTTGGGCCTCTGTACCCGTGTGGGAGACCTGGCTCCTGGCCTCAGATCAGCACAGCTCCAGCCATTGTGGCCAATTGGGTAGTAAACCAGCGGATGGAAGACCTTTCTCTCTCTGCCTCTGCCTCTCTGTACTCTGACTTTCAGATAAATAAATAAATCTTTAAAAAATAATAATTGGAGACAAATACCCTTTTGTCAAAAATGCACAGACTCATCAAGCAGAAAATAATAAAGTCATAGTTTTATTCAACTTATCATCAATCAACTACATTGTATCTACAGACTTCTGTATACAACAGCAACAGAGTATACATTCTTCCAAGTGCACATGAAACACTCACCAAAACAAACTATATTCTGAACCATAAAACACACCTTAACAATGCAAAAGAATATAAATCATTCAATGTTTTCTCTAAGACCAGAGTAGAATTAAATCAGAAGTCAATAATCAGTACAAGGAGATTAAATAACACATTCTAAATAACATGAATCAATGACAAATTAAAAAAAATATTAAAAGTGAAAATACAGTCTAATCAAAATTTGTGAGATGCAATAAAAAAGTGCTTAGAGACAAGTTTATAGAATTGAATCTATTTCTAGAATAGATGAAAGAATTAAATCAATAGTATAAACTTCATGTTAAGAAACTAGGCAAAGGCAGGCAAATTAGATTCAAAATAGGCAGAAGAAAATATAACATATATATTAAAGCAGAAACAGTGGACTTGACATATGAACTCAATTGAAAAAATCAACAAAACCAAGAGAATTTTTTAAAAATATATCAATGCAGGGGTTGGCATATGGACTAAGCTGCAACTTGGGATGCCCACGTTCTACGCTGGAGTGCCTGGGATAGATTACTATCTCCACTTTCCATCCAACTTCCTGTTAATGTGCACAATGGGAGGCAGCAAAGGAAGGCTCAAGTACTTGGGCTGCTGCTATTCATATGGTAGATCCAAATGGAATTCTTAGCTCCTAGATTTGGCTGGACTCAGCCCCACTTTTTTTTTTTAACTTTTATTTAGAATATAAATTTCCAAGGTACATCTTATGGATTAAATTGATCCCCCCCCATAACCCTCCCCCTTTACCCGCTCCCTCTCCCCTTTCATTCGCATCAAGATTCATTTTCAATTCTCTTTGTATACAGAAGATTGATTTAGTGTGTGTTAAGTAAAGATTTCAACAGTTTGCACACACATAGAAACACAAAGTAGAAAATACTGTTTGAGTACTAGTTATAGCATTAAACCACAATGTACAGCACATTAAGGACAGAGGTCCTACATGATATATTTTTTTTAAAAAATTGATTAATTTTCTATGCAATTTCCAATTTAACACCAAGGTTTTTTTTTTAATTTTCAGTTATCTTTATATACAGAAGATCGATTCAGTATATACTAAGTAAAGATTTCATCAGTATGCACCCACACAGAAACACAAGGTGTAAAAATACTGTTTCAGTACTAGTTATAGCATTACTTCACATTGGCACATTGGACAACACATTAAGGAAAGATCCCACATGAGGAGTAAGTACACAGTGACTCCTGTTGTTGACTTAACAATTTGACACTCTTGTTTATGGCATCAGTAATCTCCCTAGGCTCTAGTCATGAGTTGCCGAGGCTATGGAAGCCTTTAGGGTTCGCCGCCTTTGATCTTATTCCGACAGGGTCATAGTCAAAGTGGAAGTTCTCTCCTTCCTTCAGAAAAAGGTACCTCCTTCTCTGGTGGCCCTGTTCTTTCCACTGGGATCTCACTCACAGAGATCTTTCATTTAGGTCTTCTTTTTATTTCCCCCCAGAGTGCCTTGTAAGCCCCACTTTTGAAAAAAATATATTGATAAGCAACTAGTCAGGCTAAGTAAGAAAAAAAATTGACATAAATTACTAAGATAATCAATTTAGGAATGTATTTCATTATAGATCCTAAGGACATTAAAAAGATAACAAGGAATACTCTGAGAAAATTTATGCCTACAAATTTGAAAATAATGAAGAAAATTGTTACATTTCATGAAAATACAATCTGTCAAAGGTAACAAGAGAAGAAATATAGAATCTGAACAGATTTTTTTTTCCTTTATTTAAAGAATATAAATTTCCAAAGTATAGCTTATGGATTCCAATGGCTCCCCCCCTCACAACTTCCCTCCCTCCCGCTACCCTCCCCTCTCCCGCTCCCCCTCCCCTTCTGTTCACATCAAGATTCATTTTCAATTCTCTTTATACACAGAAGATCAGTTTAGAACATATTATGTAAAGATTTCAACAGTTTGCCCTCACATAGAGACACAAACTGAAATTGTTGTTGGAGTACTAGTTATAGTATTAATTCACAATGTACAGTACATTAAAGACAGAGATCCTACATGATTATTTTTAAAGAATTGATTAATTATCTATGCAATTTCCAATTTAACACCAAGAATTTTTTAATCATTTGCAATTATCTTTAAGAATCTGAACAGATTTATGTCAACAAAAGAAGCTGAGAAACTGGCATTGTGGCATAGCAGGTTAAGACATACCTGTGGGCACCAGTTCATATCCCAACTACTTCCCTTTCTATCCAGTCCCCTGATAATGGCCTGGAAAAAGCAGTTGAAGATATATCCCAAGTGGTTATAAACTTGCCACACATGTGGGAAACCCAGAAGACGCTCCTGGTACCTGGCTTTGGCCTGGCCCAGCGCTGGCTATTACAGTCATCTGGGAAGTGAACCAGTATTCTCTCTCTGTCTCTCCCTCTCTTTCTGTGACTGGTTTTCAAATAAATAAATAAATCTTCAAAAAGAAAAACTGAAATGATAATTAATAGCATCTCCCCAAAAAGAAAGCACCAGTCACAAATGAGTTCACTGATTAATTTTACCAAATACTAAAGGATGAAATTATAGCGATGCCCTACAATCTCTTACAGAAGATGGAAGCAGAAATAATACCACCTAACTAATTCTAGTTGACAAGCATTACCCTAAGAGCAAAATAAGACATTGAAAGAGAAAACTTCAGACTAATATCTCATATGAAAATGGACACCAGAATTCTCAACAAAATATCAGCAAATCAAATCTAACAATGTATGAAAAATAATTATAACCCACAAAAAACTAGGATTTATCTTAGGTTTCAAAGCTGACTCAACACTCAAAATTTAATTATAGTAATCCATCAGAACAATAGTTTAAAAAGGAATAAAATATTATTATATTGGTAGATGGAGGCAAACTATTTGATAAAATCCTTCACCTCCTCGTTTAGAAATTCATAAGAAACTAGCAATAGAACCCAAATTCAAACTTAATAAAGAATGTCTACAAAAAACTCAAAACTTCCCTTCTAAAATTAGAAACAAGGCAGAGATGTTCTCTATTTCTTACCTGGAAACCTTTTGTTTATGTTATACAAACTTCACACATTTTATATTACAAATATAGGAACACTGTGATTCTTCCCATCCTACCCTCCCTCCTGCCCACACTCCCACACTTCTTCCTTCTCCCTCTCCTTTTCCCACTCTTATTTAAAATTAACTTTATACACACAAAATTAATCTCCACTAAGTAAAGGGTTCAGCAAATAGTATGAAAAAAAAGTTCCTTAAAAGTTAAGATAAGGGCTATTCAAAACCATGCATTGCAAAGTGTTAATTTCACTACTATAGGTTATTTTTTAGGTACTCTATTGGTTATCACAGATCAGGGAGAACATGGTATTTGTCCTTTTGGGACTGGCTTATTTCACTAATTATCATATTTTCCAGTTGCTTCCATTTTGTTGAAAACGAAAGGATTTCATTTATTTTTACCATTGTGTAGTATTCTATGGTGTATTTATACCATAATTTCTTTTTTTAGTGTATTTGTATGTATCATGTAAAAACAACACTTGGAACATAGTAATTCTTCCCACCATACCCGCTCTCCCACTCACTCTCCCACTTGTCTTCCTCTTCCCATTCTGTTTAGTCTGAGGAAGAAAGAAAGATAAAGAAAGAAAAAAGAAAATAATTTCTTTATCCAGTCTTTTTTAAGCTTTATTTTATTTATTTATTTGACAAGTAGATTTACAGACAGTGAAAGAGAAAGACAGATAGAAAGATCTTCCTTCCATTGATTCACCCCCAAATGGCCTCTACAGCCAGAACTGCGCCAATCCGAAGCCAAGAGCCAGGTGCTTCCTCCCAGTCTCCCATGAGAGTACAGAGGCCCAAGCACTTGGCTATCCTCCACTACCTTCCCGGGCCACAGCAGAGAGCTGGACTGCAAGAAGAGCAACCGGGACTAGAACAGGCACCCATATGGGATGCTGGCACCGCAGGCGGAAGATTATCCAAGTGAGCCACGGCGCCGGCCCCTATCCAGTCTTCAGTTGATGGACATCTGAGCTGATTCCATGTCTTAACTATTGTGAATTGAACTGCAATATACACGAATGTACAGAAAACTCTTTTATATGCTGATTTCATTTCCCTTGGGTAAATTCCTACGAGTGGGATGACTGGGTTATATGCTAGGTCTATATTCAGATTTCTGAGGTATCTCCATACTGCCTTCCACAGTAGCTGTCCAAGTTTACATTCCACCAATTAGGATAACTTTTTCTCCCACATCCTTGCCCGAATTTGTTGAATTTTGGATGAGAGCCATTCTAAATGGAGTGATGTGAAGCTTCACTATGGTTTTGATTTGCATTTCCCTGATGGCTAGAGATCCTGAGCATTTTTTCAAGTATCTGCTGGTCATTTGAATTTCCTGTATTGAAAAATGCCTGTTTAACTCCTTTGCCCATTTCTTAACTGGACTGTTTGTTTTGTTGTTGTTGAATTTTAGCTCTTTATAGATTCTGGATGTTAGTCCTTTATCAGTTGCATAGTTTGCAAATATTTCTCCCATTCTATCAGTTGCTTCTTCACTTTGCTGAGTGATTATTTTATGCAGTACAGAAGCTTCTCAGCTTGATGTAATCCATTTGTCAATTTTGGCATTGATTGCCTGTGCTTCTGGGGTCTTTTCCAAAAAGTCTTTGCCAATGCAGAGTTTCCCCAGTGTTCTCTAATGATTTGATGTTATCGAGTCATCGATTTAGATTTTTGATGCATTTTGACG